>OX383943.1:3600000-4310000 GCA_947532085.1 Elegia similella
TTTTATTTAGGATATAACATATACTAATATATAACACATAATGTATTTTGAAAAGACAATCGAAATGTTGTACATAAAGTTAGCAAATAAGCTGGGGCAGGTTATAAATTAACATTAGTGTCTAACATACTGTGGCATCCTTCTCGTCTAGCGTTGCCGTCTCTAAAACTCCAAGACTTACCTTTTGGGTCCAAAAGCTGGACATTAACCTCTTGTATGCGGCAATACCAGACACAATAGTTAAACAATGCATTTTTGCGCAGATCTGTGCTTCGCATAGAATCGATTAACAAAAATTAAGGATTTCTTACAAAAATATCAAATAAAAAACACATATTGAAAAGACAGATGTTAGAATTCATAAGCCTGGCGCTGATAAAAAGGGAATTTGGACTTGATGAACAGGACTGAATTGAACAATAGTATAAACCACCTAACAAAAACTGGATGGCCCGGACACAGTCAAATTTGTCCGGACAAGAGGTCAAAACGCCTAACACTGTTTGGCTTTATCAGGATGGATGGCAATGCTACTCTCATATCTCAAGTTTTAAAAGGTGGATAATCTTAATGCTACACTCGCTGGCATAATTGCCAATTTTTTTTAACTCATTTTCTTGGCATAAATGTTATAAAATAATATGGCTCATTATTCAGATTTTTTGCTTTACAATATTTCCAGTATAATAAATTAGTTTCCTAAAGAAATATTAGACAAGTGTTTTTTTCCTTTGGTCAATTAAACTTTACTGATTAAACCCACATGTCGCACAGTTAGCTAACTGTGACATTATGAGCTTATTGCATCATGACTTTATTGCATTTCATCTTTATTCATATATTAAACCATCCTGAATATCGAATCGGATAGGAGGGACGCTGCTATACGTTAAACACGATACGAGATATCTCCAATCGTATCGCACGTTTTGCGGCGTCCCTCTCAACGGATCCGATGCAGGATGCGATTCAGGATGGTATAATACCTCCTTAATTGAGGGACTAATTTGTAAATATAATATTGAAATTTGATCTTATAAATGTAAACAATTTTCACAGACGGTACTAGACATAGGTTGCGGGACAGGCATCCTGTCCATGTTTGCTGCAAAGGCCGGAGCAGCTAAAGTCATTGCGGTGGAGTGCTCCAACATCGTAGACTACGCGCGGAAGATCATCGAGGCTAACCGGCTCAGTGAAGTCATAGAAATTGTTAAGGGAAAGGTGAGTAATATGATTATGCTTACCTAGTTTTTTAAAGAATATGTCTTACAGTATAGCTTAGGAAATCATGCTATTCAATATGAAAATTTGATTTGAGTAAAATTATTGACATGTGTAGGTATCTTTGATTAGTTCAATGGAGAGTTAGATGTTTCATATTACAAAAGTAATGTGTTGAGTATTGCTATTTTTCTCTTCTGTTTCTTTTCGAGTCAAAATTGCTATATAGGTATGTATTATAATCATTTAGACTTCGATGGCATGATCATTTGATATTAATTAGGTCCTCTAGAGTACAGGAAGTGGGACAGTTTAAGTTTTTGTAAGATTTTCTAATACCATTAGTTGAAGAATTAAGAAGAATCAAGCATTTAAAGTAAAAGTTTCCTTTAGTTTTGGGATAGGTCTATTGTGTGTATTTAGGCTTAGATCAAATATAATGGTAGATACACAGTCTCATACATAATGAAGCCTTAATAATGTACTAGAGTCAAAACATCATGCATACTTACAAACAACGACAATAACGGTACATACTGAAGGTATAACTCGTATTTTTTTTCACTTTTGATGCATAGTTTTTGCACCTTTTCACTGTACCTTCGTCATCGCGAGACTCGTGAGTGCTAGCGTGGTTTATTGAAACTATGGACGAAACAGCTCCGAAACTCGATTAGTGCGCTGTTTTGCCGGTGCCACTTTTCGAGCGCGAATTGTGTATCTACCATAATATTTGATCGAAATATTTGGGCATAAGACTTGCAATGATATCTAAAATATTTGCATATTTATGTCGTCCCTTCCTTCCATTGCTGTTTTTCTATCGAGTTCAATTAAAACACAAGAAACTGTTTTTATGTTCTCACAGGTTGAAGAGGTAGAGCTTCCAGTGGAGAAGGTTGACATCATCATCTCGGAGTGGATGGGCTACTGCCTGTTCTACGAGAGCATGTTGGACACTGTCCTTTACGCCAGGGACAAGTGGCTGCAGCCCGATGGCATGCTTTTCCCTGACAGGTTAGTCATTCTTAACACCCACTCTCTCTCATTGAAGAATGTTGCATTCTCATTTATTGTGTACACTAGTATACACCGGAGTGCTTCACTATAAAAAAAAAATGTACTATTTACAGACAGCAAAAGGCAGTACATTATAACTGACACCCCTGAGCTAAAATATCTTATTTATAGTTTGATTGTTTGACAGGATTACCTGATCCTAAATTTTTTGCCTCTTGGACCAGATCTAGACACAATTTTTTGTAACTTTTAATTTTTTTTTGCTAATTACTGAAGTAGGCATTTGTTTCCCATCTCGCCTGATGGTAAGTGACGATGAAGACGAGGATGTTACATGCCTATTCAAGAGATAACCAATTATACTACTTTGAATGTTCCGGGATTGTACTTGTCTCGGAATATAAACGCAGGCAATTCATTCCACACCTTAGCTACTCGAACCAAAAAGGAACTGTCAAAGCGTTTAGTTCTCTTTGGTATTCCAACGCTAAAAGGGTGAAATTTCTGTAAGTAAGTCATGACTCCTCTTCATGTTTTCATAGATGCACATTGTTCATCTGTGGTATTGAAGACCGCCAGTACAAGGACGAGAAGATCAACTGGTGGGATGACGTGTACGGCTTTGACATGTCATCTATCAGGAAAGTGGCCATCTCCGAGCCGCTTGTGGACGTCGTCGATGCCAAACAGGTGAGGACCATAGTTTTTTTTTTCATATTGTTCTACGGCATTTGGCTTTCTATGACTTTTAGCCCTTCATATTTTTCTACGTGTTATCAAAGAAATGGTGGTGTTATTCATTTCGTTGATTCAATGGAGTGCCTGGCGACAATTCCCACGAATCCAATGGTTTGATAGTAGAGGCAGTAGCAGTAAGGCGAGCGACCAGCCGGCGATGTAAATCTCACTACAGCCGCACCATGACACTTTATTTTAGTTATTCCACACATTGTTCATAAACATGAGCATTTATAACACCAAATAGTTATAGTGATCTAATAAATCGTGGTTTAATTTATTTGCCTGTCTGGTACAGTCACAAGCATTAATATATAAACAATTGTATTCCATATTAGACCTTATCGCATTGACTAAAGGACCAATGTGTTTACATAGTAATGCTTGTGCCTGCCTGTACACTTAGTATAAATGTTCTGTTCTGTTTCTGCAGGTGGTGACGAATTCTTGTTTATTGAAAGAGATAGACTTGTACACCGTGAAGAAAGAAGATCTGAACTTTGAATCTAAGTTCCATCTTCAGGTAATTTTTTTAAAATTATTTTTATGTTTACCGTATTATTTTTAGGGTTGCACTTAAAATGTAAAAAGGGACTTATAGGATCACTTGGTTTCCGTCGGATTAAAGATTTTCATTCATTTTTTCCCAAGATCCTGTGGATGTGTCAAGTTGAAATTTATGTTACATATTAAAATTTTTGGTCTCTTGAAGCTGTAAAAAAATCTTACTTTGAGGTTAACAAGATCAAAACACATGGCCGATTATGATATACATTTTGTTAATTAGTTCAAGCTCTCATAGGAATCAAAACCTGTGGGGATCCTGTACATCTAGAATCATGCAATTTGGCATGAAGGAAGATCTCATAGAAGGACGTAAGGAAAAAATAAATTTATAGTTAGAACTACAATAAGTCAAAAAGATAAAAAACTTTTTAAAAATAAGCTTTCATGCACATCACTTTGTTTCGAGTTATTTGCGAGTTTTTTTGATATCCATATTGTCAAAGTTTATCAAATGTCAGAAATAGCTCACATCTTGGGTGTTCCGCCATGTTGGATGTAGAAGGACGTCACTCAGCTTACCATGCATTGTCATCCAAACTAAACGAGTAGGTATACAAAGTTTCAGCTCAATCGGTGGAAGATATCTGCTACAAAATTAAGTTGCGAGATTCTATCCGAACAAACATAGTTACCCAGTATCCCACTATTTTCATGGAAATACAAAATGGAAATAGTGGGACTAACATTTTTTAAAATAATATCCCATTATTTCTATTGCGACGAAAAAAACGCAGTTGTGTTATTTGAGAATCTGTTTCAACTTTAACATTTATGACGGCCTGAATAAATTACTAATTAATAAATACATAATTACTTAATTAAGATACTTTATTATTACAGTACATTGAACACTTCTTTTCACTATACTTTGGTAATTGTTTATCAAGTAAATGTATGCCTTAGTCTTACAGTGTTTATAGCATTATTGTAAGCTTTAGGAACAGTTACTTCGCCTTGTGCAGCTTCATCAAAGCATTTATTCATACAAACATCAATAGTACATTGAATTTCATCCGGGACGCAGTTAGTACTGTGAGAAACTGATTTTTTTTGTTTATCCTTAAAAAAATATAAATATCCTAGCTGCCCCGGCGAATTTCGTTTCGCCATAAGTTAAAAACTATCCTGTCTCTCAAGTTGGATCGAACTGCACATGGTGTGCGAATTTTATTATAATCGGTTAAGTGGTTTAGGAGTCCATTGAGGACAAACATTGTGACACGAGATTTATATATATTAAGATTAATGTAACAATGGCAGTAGTAAGCTAGAACTATTATTCTATGTGTACGTCGGGTGACATAGCATTTTATTTGTCGCCGCCACCCGCAATAGAAATATTGGGACAGAGTCTCCCAATATTTCTATTGCGGGTGGCGGATCAATGGAAATACATAATGGAAATAGTGGGATCCAACCTAAATATCAAGTTTAATAAAAGCTTTTAAAAACGACTTTTTGGATTTAACCTTCGGTTGCGCGAGTTCAACTCGCACTTGGTTTTTATTAGGTACGGAACACTTCGCGTGCGATTCTGACCCGCACTTTTTTTAAACATTTTATAACCTTACAAAACCTTACAAAGTATAAAGCATTTTCGCAGGATAAATCTTAGGCTATGTATGTTTGTACTGCGTATGTATATGGTCTAACACGTTTCTGAACAATGGGTTGTAATTGCAGTGTGTGGAAATTCTGATAACATTTGTGACATAATGTGTGAAGTAGATTGTATCGGTGTTCAACAAGAATGTTTTGTATGGATAAATGTTTTCATATGAGTTCAATTCTTAACTAATATTATAAGTGGAAAACAGCAAGTTCGTTTGTTTGTAACGTTTTCACGCAAAAACTAGTACTGAATTAGTAATCTTGCAAAAAAATTTTCCTGAAATTTTGTAAATTGAAATTGTATATAACATGAAATCAGAAAAAAAAGAAAAGATGAAAATATAAAATATCATACAAAGCCCTTCAGGTAAGTAGGCGACCAGTACTGTTGAAAAGAGTTTCTTTCGGCGTCTTCTTCTCTGCAGTGGTCGATTTCGAAACGCTAGTAGTTTGTAGCTTTTGAACAATTATTAATAATTTGAAGACTATTATTTAAAATGTGAATTGACGTGAACAAGTGCCTGAAAAGGCCTATTTTCTGAATTAATCTTTGAAAACGTATGTTTCTAATAGTGGGATTTTTTATACCAGGAGGACAGACACGTTTTGCGGTAAAAGCGGCTGCAATGATATAGCGATACACATATGTTAGCAGCATTTTTAACACTACACAAGCGACGATTCACAATTCTGATAGTCAACCAACAGTCAATGTTCAAATGTTACGAGCGAGCGAGTGGGCATGATAATTTTCACTTATAATGTTGTAACCTACGTCAAAACAAATTTCATAGATTCCGGGGAGGGATTCGACACTCTTATGCCCAGGTATATATGCCCCTGGCCAAAGCTTCTCAAATTGGAAAATTTTACTAAAACAAGTATTTAATTTTCATCTGTCCTGTCATATTTATTAATTTACATCCAGGATAAAAAAGAAAAAATGTCATAAGTTCTTATACAAAAGTTTTTGTTCAGAAGCTTCCATGCAGGTCCTGGAGAAAAGAAAAAACGTATAATGTATGAGCAGCTTCTCTTCCCGCGCAGATCATAAAAACAATCGAGGGAATGGGCGATAACTGGGGAATCATGTTAATAGGTGATGCGGCTAGCAACTCATTACTATTTTGATTCCGTTTTTCACCTATACGCCAAGTGTCTTGAACGAGGCTGTTTTTTTTTCCATGGCCAGCGGTGATCACTTACCATCAGGTGACACGCTTGCTCGTTTGCCGTCCTATATCGCGGGTCACCTGATGGTAAGTGATCACCGCTGGCCATGGACAACTGCAACACCAGGGTGTGACAGGTGCGTTGTCGGCCTTTCTAAGAGTTGGGGGAAGGATGGGTCTCCGGAACGAAGCATAGAAACAGTACTTCCCCTTACGAGCCGGCCCATTCATACTACTAGCAATTCATTTTGCCGGAAGCCTGGGTCTACCAAAAAAAAAAAATTGCAATGGAAAAAGTCTTAATTGTATGTATGTATAACTATATTTTGAAAACCTATTTGATAGTTGACATGACCACTTCCAGGTCCGTCGCAACGACTTCATCCAAGCGTTGGTGACGTTCTTCAACGTGGAGTTCACGAAGTCCCACAAGCGCCTCGGCTTCAGCACGGCGCCCGAGGCACCCTACACGCACTGGAAACAGACCGTCTTTTACTTCGACGAGTACATGACCGTGAGTGCAAAGTCAAAGTCAAAGATTTATATTCAAAATTGGATACATACAGCGTGTAAATTGACTCTCGACATTCCCTTTACGGGGTGACTCAGCCCATCAATATGAACAACTTTTCCTATGGGAACAATGCTGGGAACTCAAAAAAAAATTCGTCATTTCCATACAAAAGAGTCCCGCCGCCCGGCCAGTTTGTATGAGAATGACGACTTTTTTTTGAGTTCCCAGCATTGTTCCCATAGGAAAAGTTGTTCATATTGATGGGCTGAGTCACCCCGTAAAGGGAATGTTGAGGGTCAATTTACACGATGTATATCTCTTTTTGAACGAACATGAAGAATGCATCTATTATCTTCATTTTACTGTCGTGATAACGTCTTATCAATGAACGCTGGCTGCAAGCACGAAAAAGTGTTATGTTCCGTGTGCAAGCGAGAGCGCGGAACGAGCGATAGAGAGGCATGATCGGCCTAAGCGTTCGGCTTGTGACACATCTATCTCTCGTCCATCACATAAAATTATCGTCCGTAAACAGACTTTCCAGAATTAGTTTTTATTTATTTCATTACACGATTGAGGGCTCCGCCTAAACTCGAATCCTTACTAATATTTTAATTGCGAAAGTGTGTTTGTTTGTTACGCTTCAACGCCTTAACTACTGAACCGATCATCATGGAATTTCGCATACAAGTTCTCTGGAGTCATAGACTACCTTTCATCCCGGAAAAATGTACCGTTCAAGGGAACGATGTTGACGCAAGCGAAACTCTGTAGTTGTAGTATAAAATGTACTGGCTAGATATTAATAACTCGCTTGTCAGCCGCGGCTGACGAGCGCGTCCGATAATTTGTTCTCAGTCTTAACCTCACTGCCATTGCTCTCCGTCAGGTGAAGAAAGGCGAGGAGATCACGGGCACGTTCTCCATGCGGCAGAACGCGCGCAACAATCGCGACCTGGACTTCGAGGTAGAGCTGGACTTCAAGGGCGAACTGTGCCAGGTGCAGGAGAAGAACCACTACCGCATGCGCTGAGCCCCGCCCCGCCCGCGAATCCCCCGCCGCACCCGCCACCCCCGCCCCCCGCAGACGGACTTCCAGTTTGCCCTCGAACAGTACTGTCTCTTGACCAACATCTACGGGGAATGCTTCTCGCTGCCCGGTGACACAGTCTACGAGATGCTCAGATACTATTGTCGTTAATATTCGTGTATTTAAGGGTCTATATCGCGTGATTTTGAAACTCTGAACTATATTGAAATATGAGAAACCTAATGAAATATAGAATTGCAAAAAAAAAATTGGGAAACCGGGCTTCACATACAAAGTCGCTGATCATTTAAACGAATTTCTATGGAAAGTCGATGTTTTTCCTTTTTTACCGTTTTTTCTTGCAATTCTGTATTCCATTAGGGATTCTGATTTAAGGATTTTAGTTTAGAAGTTCATAATCCGGCTGTATGTATAAGTGTGACTGCATACCATCTGTATTTTGATAGCAAATGTTATCTATTACCATCTACTATCATACACACAGTGAATTTTCATTCGTTTTGTACCCTAAGCCCGTCGATATGAACAACTTTCTATGGGACCAATGCTGGGAACTCACATTTTTTTGACATTTCTATAAAAATTACCGGGCAGCGGTACATTTTTGTATGGAATTGTCAATTTTTATGAGTTCCCAGTATTAGTCTCATAGGAATAGTTGTTCACATCGACGAGCTGAATCATACCTTTAAGGGCACAAAACGAGTGAAAATTTACCACGTAATGTATGCAGTTTAGATTCAAAAATCATCGTAATTCATAAAATTCCATCATCTGTTATTTTGAATTAACATTTATTCTTTACGGCATAAGAACCATTTTACAACTAACTCAAACATGACAATTATAATTGTGGGTTGTGCCAATTCAATGGTTTGTAGTCACCTCAATTAGACTCTTAAATTAATGAGTATAATATTATATAATAGTATTTACGCATCCTCATACATTTTAATATTAATTTTCGATATTAGCTCTCGAGATAAAATTGAAATACCATTTAATAATCATTTGTATATTGATAAAATAAAGTACCAAATGTTTTCAGCGTCAACTGCCATAAAATTAAATAGAAATAAACACATAGGGGAGTAATCTGTGATATGCTTAAAAATTTGTTTCCCTGTTAAAAAGTAGCTTCTACAGAGAATTTTCCATATGGCAGACATTTCTCGTATTTCATTAAATGGTTTCAAAATTTTTTTGTCTTATAGAATTGATACTACTATCCATATGTTGTTTTAAGCAGTGGTTGAAACGCGTGGAACATATTTATGTAAACTTCAGTGATAAATTGTAAGAGTGAAGCGCAACAGTACCTCGCTTCACTCTCTTATCCGCTCTGTTTCCTTTCAATCTTAGGTAAATAAACTCCGTGTGTTCCAGGCAATGCTTGTAAACAGTGATTGCTATGAGTGGAGTATATATATTTTTTAACTCATCAAGCGCGAGAAACGCAGACACAAGGCATTTTCTATTGTTACGCGGTCCAAATCGGCCGCTTGGGAGTTGAGAGGTCAAACCGAACTCTTAATTATGTATGTTAATGGGACTTAGCATGAACCTTTTTATTGTTTCAATGGAGTGATATAGTTTCGTGCTAAGTCCCATACATATTTATCTTAATTTCTCACCAGTCCTTCAAACACTGTGTTTGGTACGATTAGCATACATATCTTACTTCCTCATCTGGGCATTTTGATGCGTCTGAGCCCGGGTTGTAATATGATTTGGTTAAACTTTTACGGCCGGCTGCATGTCTGACACCAACCCGCCTTGTTACTTACCTGTAAAGATGAGGTACAAGTAATTGCCCGTGCCGGGAATCTGCCCCGTAGCCCCGTCTCAGGCAAAAGTGTTATTCGGCAAAAGTTGTCATTTCCCAATTCCTTGAAGTCTATTATATACTCCGCTCTTGTCCAGTAAAACCCAATCACACTTTGCTCAATTTAATCACTGACGAGAGGCGCCGCAGTACGTTAGACAGAAATTGAGATATCTAGTAAGATATCTCCATTTCTGTCTAACGTATCGTTGCGTCCATTTGTTAACTCATCAATCGCGAGAAACGCAGACACAATTGATTTTCTATTGTTATGCGGCCCATGGTTGATTGGGAGACATCATTAGTGTGATTGGACTTTAGGCTGGTACACTCCGATGCAAACTTAAAGCTGTTCGGATATTAGCTACGAGTGCAGATGTAAGCAGGTACAGCCGAACGTAACTCTCATTAACGATATGATGGAAGTCTGGGAAGGAAAAAGCGCGCCATAAATTAATGTTGCGACTTTCTGGAAGGATCACTGCATTCTCCGATCAACCCCAGAATCACAGCAAGGAAAAACAGTAAGCACTAACCTGGATCCAATGTGGACAGGACTCTGGGAAGGAATCGCCTGCGACGGGGCCTCGTGCCGGCCGGCTAGCGATCTTCCTGCTTGAACCGTATTATTTCTCACTGCCTACACTAGTGGTACACCATCACCTATACGCGATGAAGATTTAGGGTTGTTTTGGCCAGTAAATTCCTTAGAAGTCGTTATAATTGCAGAAAAAGCGCTGATACCTAAAATTGTGTACTGCGCATCGATAAGTGCGATGTTCAGAGCCGCCAAAAAGTTTGCATGAGAGTAGCAATCGCGTGTTACATATGGACGGAATGCGTATAATCGCGTGGGCAGCGAACGCACAAGTGAAATAGTCTAACTTGGACAAAGTTTGATTTTGAAGTGCTTTTCTATGTGATACACTGAAAAAATGGAGCAATATCAATGTAAAAGGTAGCTATCAAAACCATTTTTAACATAACGGCAACATCGAACTACCCTGTACTCGAGAGACAATCAAGGCTGGTTTCTTAGAAACAACATTTGTTAAAATTTCAATGGCGGACGTGGTCGCTGTGTTTTATAAGTGTTACGCTCATTTTGTATTAGCATCGCTATTAACAATAACTAAGTTAATATAACCATCATATTCATAACCTTTAGCCAAGCATGATATAACTTTTTCACAGATTTTGAACTCTGTTTTAAGTAAATAAGGGTCTTAAAAGTGGTTTGTATTCTCGGTCTGTTCTGTAGCATGGTGCCCGCGATGGCGTTCATATCGCTTATTAAAAATACTTACATACTGTATTTGCATATGATTCTTTTGCTATCGTAGATTCGCCTCCTCTAGGGTATGAACCGCTAACGAATTAACGTAAATTATAAAATCCTAAATTGTACGTGTCGGGAGACAGCGACTGTTTCCCTACACGCAAAATTTAGGGTTTATGGCAAAGAAAAAGAAAAGAAAGATAAGGAAATATACTCGTATATGTATAGCCCTTCAGGCGAGTAGGCGACCTATACTGTTGAGAAGAGATTTTTTCGGCGTTTTCTTTTCTGCAGTGGTCGGTTTATAACGCTAGTAGTCTGTACTTTTTGAACATAAATAAATAATAAAATAAATATTTCTCAGTAAATAACATCGTTAAATGTGATTTGACTTGAAAAAGTGCCTAGAAATGCCTATATTCTGAATAACCGCTTTGATTTGAAGAGTGAATTATTTGCGTATGCGTGTTCCACTCTAGACCTCATCGTTGCTTCCCATTAGACAAGATGGGGTCAAACGCACTAAAAATCTGCCCATTAGGCAAGATGGGGGTCAAACGCACTCAAATCACCTATAAAAAATTTGCATCGCGCGTGCCCCATACTACAAGGGCTGACGGTAATATAAGTATCACTGAATATAATAAGTTCCTTTTAATGTCGTTCATCGACTTAAGTATAGGTAGTATTAGTCGATGAATATAATACATAATAGTGCTGTCATTTAAAATGAATTGATGTCATGAAGCTTGTCTTTGAGACTATAAGAAATATTTCAGCCTCACAGTGTAGACTGCTCATATTGATTGTAATTAGTATGCTGGACGTACTAGTAAGAACATTACACAATACGCGATTTTGAAAAAGAATCAATCCTTTTAAGCGCCATTGACCATTTTAGTTGCCAAACGGTCGTGTAACTGAGACACCATTGACAACTAGAGTTTTTATAATTTGTACTTTTTTTGGCTTGGCTTTGGGGGCTAGCTTTATAATTTACGGAACTAGCGCTGGCATGCAAAAATAATTATAAAGAAAAAGCGTATTTAAAAAATATTGGTAACTTGTATAATTAAAACTACTAATTGTGGTAGTCGATGCTCGTGCAAAATGAGTAAGAATTGTATGACAATTGTATAATTTAGGATTCTCATGTTTGTATTAGGCCGCCTAAGGATCTTTTCGTAATCGGCGGATTCTGTTATAGCGCTAGTTCATACTGTATTCGAATGTGATTCTTGTGCTATGGTAATTAGGTTTAAGTTAGCTAATACGCTACGGCTTATGCCAACGTATTGTTATTAGCTGCTTAAACGCTTTTGATAAAAGTTCAGACACTGTTATTAATAGAATAGTTCCAGTGCTATTGCTAATTCTATAGAGATGGGCAGGTCCTCTAGAGGACCTGCATCTGAATTTAGTCTGCAGTCGAATTTATATGGAGTTCACTGAACAGATCCCTTAGATCGGATGCAGATCCTGACTCGGTTCAGAGTTCTATACGGACCTATCCATCTCTTATGTCTAGTCCGTATTACATTATTTACATTTAATTTGGATAAATGTATAGCTTGGTATCTAGTGGTCATCTGATTATTTTCATCTGATCTGATTATCTATCATTTGAATATTTTTTCTGTGGGATCCAAGGTCAGGTTTCCTTGTATAAAATACGAAATGGAGATCTCCAGATGACCATTATTTTACGACAAAAATTGTAATGGTCATGAATATAAAATTTCCACTAATAAAAATAATGTAATGACGGCCTAAAATCCCTTCCGAAGATGTCAAAAATGTTGATATCTTCTAACGTTGCTTATAAGCTCAATTCGAAAGACATTATAAATATGAGGAAATACATTTAAGAACACACTAGTGAAAATCCATATGGATGTAAGGTGTGTAGTCGTCGATTTGGGAGCAGCAGTCATTTACATATACATTTTAGAACTCACGTTGGTGTGAAACCATATAGGTGTTATGATCATGGCAAGCAATTTAATGAAAAGGGTAATTTAGAAACACATTTAAGAACTCACACTGGTGAAAAACCATTTGAATGTAAGCTTTGTCGTCGCCGATTTGGTCGCAGCAGTCATTTACATAGACATTTTAGAACTCACGTTGGTGTGACACCATATAAATGTAATGATTGTGGCAAGCAATTTAATGAAAAGGGTAATTTAGAAACACATTTAAGAACACACACTGGTGAAAAACCATTTGATTGTAAGGTTTGTCGTCGTCGATTTGCTGAGAGCAGTACATTAAAAAATTACCTGAACATACTAGTAAGAATCTATATAAATGTAATGATTGTGGCAAGCAATTTAATGAAAAGGGTAATTTAGAAACACATTTAAGAACACACACTGGTGAAAAACCATTTGATTGTAAGGTTTGTCGTCGTCGACTTGCTGAGAGCAGTACATTAAAAAATCACCTGAACATACTAGTGAGAATCCCCATATAAATGTAATGATTGTGGCAAGCAATTTAATGAAAAGGGTAATTTAGAACACATTTAAGAACACACACTGGTGAAAAACCATTTGATTGTAAGGTTTGTCGTCGTCGATTTGCTGAGAGCAGTACATTAAAAAATCACCTGAACATTCTAGTGAGAATCCATATAAATGTAATGATTGTGGCAAGCAATTTAATGAAAAGGGTAATTTAGAAACACATTTAAGAACACACACTGGTGAAAAACCATTTGATTGTAAGGTCTGTCGTCGTCAATTTGCTGAGAGCAGTACATTAAAAAATTACCTGAACATACTAGTGAGAATCCATATAAATGTAATGATTCAGAAACACATTTAAGAACACACAATGTAATAATTTAGAAACACATTTAAGAACACACACTGGTGAAAAACCATTTGATTGTAAGGTTTGTCGTCGTCGATTTGCTGAGAGCAGTACATTAAAAAATCACCTGAACATACTAGTGAGAATCCATATAAATGTAATGATTGTGGCAAGCAATTTAATGAAAAGGGTAATTTAGAAACACATTTAAGAACACACACTGGTGAAAAACCATTTGATTGTAAGGTTTGTCGTCGTCGATTTGCTGAGAGCAGTACATTAAAAAATTACCTGAACATACTAGTGAGAATCTATATAAATGTAATGATTGTGGCAAGCAATTTAATGAAAAGGGTAATTTAGAAACACATTTAAGAACACACACTGGTGAAAAACCATTTGATTGTAAGGTTTGTCATCGTCGATTTGCTGAGAGCAGTACATTAAAAAATCACCTGAACATACTAGTAAGAATCTATATAAATGTAATGATTGTGGCAAGCAATTTAATGAAAAGGGTAATTTAGAAACACATTTAAAGAACACACACTGGTGAAAAACCATTTGATTGTAAGGTTTGTCGTCGTCGATTTGCTGAGAGCAGTACATTAAAAAATTACCTGAACATACTAGTGAGAATCCATATAAATGTAATGATTGTGGCAAGCAATTTAATTAAAAAGGGTAATTTAGAAACGCATTTAAGAATACACACAGGTCAAAAACCATTTGAATGTAAGGTTTTTCATCGTCGATTTGGTTGCAGAAGTAATTTAAATAGACATTTGATAACTCAGTGAAATCATATAAGTGTTTTGATTGTGGCAAGCAATTTAATGAAAAGGGTCATTTAGAAACACATTTAAGAACTCACACTCGTAAAACACCATTTTATTGTAAGGTTTGTCGTGGTTGATTTGGTTAGAACAGTCATTTACATAGACATTCAAGAACTCACGTTGATGTGACACCATATAAATGTATTGATAGTGGCAAACAATTTAATGAAAAGGGGTAATTTAGAAACACATTTAAGAACACACACCGGTGAAAAACCATTTGAATGTAAGCTTTGTCGTCGTCGATTTGCTGATAGCAGTACATAAAAAAATCACCTGATCATACCAGTGAGAATCCATATAAATTTAATGATGAATGGCAAGCAATTTAATCAAAAGTGTACTTTAGAAAGACAAACACACACTGGCAAAAAACCATTTGAATTTTAGCTTTGTCGTCGTCGATTTGCTGAGAGCAGTAATTCACATAGACATTTAAGAACTTACACTGGTGAAAAACCATTTGAATGTAAGGTTTGTCGTCGTACATTTGCTGAGAGCAGTACATTACAAACTCACTTGAGAACTCATACTAGTGAGAAGCCACATAAGTACATGTAATTATCGGGGATGCAATTCAATCAAAAGGGTACTTTGGAAATACATTTGAGAACTTTGGTGAGAAGCCAGAAATAATAAATGTATTGATTGTGGCAAGCAACTAAATGAAAAGGGTAATTTAGAAACACATTTAAGAACACACACTGGTGAAAAACCATTTGGATGTAAAGATTGTCGTCGTCGATTTGGTCAAAACAGTCATTTACATATGCATTTAGTGAATCACACTGGTCAGAAACCATTTGAATGTAACGTTTGTCGTCGTCGATTTGCAGAGAGCAGTACATTAAAAACTCGCCTGGTCATAATAGTGAGAATCCATATAAATGTGAAGATTGTGGCAAGCAATTTAATGAAAAGGGTAATTTAGAAACACATTTAAGAACACACACTGGTGAAAAACCATTTGATTGTAAGGTTTGTCATCGTCGATTTGCTGAGAGCAGTACATTAAAAAATCACCTGAACATACTAGTGAGAATCCATATAAATGTAATGATTGTGGCAAGCAATTTAATGAAAAGGGTAATTTAGAAACACATTTAAGAACACACACTGGTGAAAAACCATTTGATTGTAAGGTTTGTCGTCGTCGATTTGCTGAGAGCAGTACATTAAAAAATCACCTGAACGTTCTAGTGAGAATCCATATAAATGTAATGATTGTGGCAAGCAATTTAATGAAAAGGGTAATTTAGAAATACATTTAAGAACACACACTGGTGAAAAACCATTTGATTGTAAGGTTTGTCGTCGTCGATTTGCTGAGAGCAGTACAATAAAAAATCACCTGAACATACTAGTGAGAATCCATATAAATGTAATGATTGTGGCAAGCAATTTAATTAAAAAGGGTAATTTAGAAACGCATTTAAGAATACACACAGGTCAAAAACCATTTGAATGTAAGGTTTTTCGTCGTCGATTTGGTTGCAGAAGTAATTTACATAGACATTTGATAACTCAGTGAAATCATATAAGTGTTTTGATTGTGGCAAGCAATTTAATGAAAAGGGCAATTTAGAAACACATTTAAGAACACACACTGGTGAAAAACCATTTGATTGTAAGGTTTGTTGTCGTCGATTTGCTGAGAGCAGTACATTAAAAAATTACCTGAACATAACACTGAGAATCCATATAATTGTAGTGATTGTGGCAAGCAATTTAATTAAAAAGGGTAATTTAGAAACGCATTTAAGAATACACACAGGTCAAAAACCATTTGAATGTAAGGTTTTTCGTCGTCGATTTGGTTGCAGAAGTAATTTAAATAGACATTTGATAACTCAGTGAAATCATATAAGTGTTTTGATTGTGGCAAGCAATTTAAAGAAAAGGGTCATTTAGAAACACATTTAAGAACTCACACTGGTAAAAAACCATTTTATTGTAAGGTTTGTCGTGGTTGATTTGGTTAGAACAGTCATTTACATAGACATTCAAGAACTCACGTTGATGTGACACCATATAAATGTATTGATAGTGGCAAACAATTTAATGAAAAGGGTAATTTAGAAACACATTTAAGAACACACACCGGTGAAAAACCATTTGAATGTAAGCTTTGTCGTCGTCGATTTGCTGATAGCAGTACATTAAAAAATCACCTGATCATACCAGTGAGAATCCATATAAATTTAATGATTGTGGCAAGCAATTTAATCAAAAGTGTACTTTAGAAAGACAAACACACACTGGCAAAAAACCATTTGAATTTTAGCTTTGTCGTCGTCGATTTGCTGAGAGCAGTAATTCACATAGACATTTAAGAACTTACACTGGTGAAAAACCATTTGAATGTAAGGTTTGTCGTCGTACATTTGCTGAGAGCAGTACATTACAAACTCACTTGAGAACTCATACTAGTGAGAAGCCACATAAGTACATGTAATTATCGGGGATGCAATTCAATCAAAAGGGTACTTTGGAAATACATTTGAGAACTTTGGTGAGAAGCCAGAAATAATAAATGTATTGATTGTGGCAAGCAACTAAATGAAAAGGGTAATTTAGAAACACATTTAAGAACACACACTGGTGAAAAACCATTTGGATGTAAAGATTGTCGTCGTCGATTTGGTCAAAACAGTCATTTACATATGCATTTAGTGAATCACACTGGTCAGAAACCATTTGAATGTAACGTTTGTCGTCGTCGATTTGCAGAGAGCAGTACATTAAAAACTCGCCTGGTCATAATAGTGAGAATCCATATAAATGTGAAGATTGTGGCAAGCGATTCAATCAAAAGGGTACTTTAGAAAGACATTTAAGAACACACACCGGTGAAAAACCATTTGAATGTAAGGTTTGTCGTCGTCGATTTGCTGAGAGCAGTGCATTAAAAAATCACCTGAGAACTCTTCTAGTGAGAATCCGTATAAATGTAATTATCGGGGATGCAATTCAATCAAAAGGGTACTTTGGAAATACATTTGAGAACTCACTCTGGTGAGAAGCCATATAAATGTAATGATTGTGGTAAGCAATTTAATGAAAAGGTTAATTTAGAAACACATTTTTAGAACACACACTGGTGAAAAACCATTTGAATATAAGGTTAAAAACTCACGTGATCATACTAGTGAGAATCCATATAAATGTAATGATTGTGACAAGCAATTCAATTAAAAGGTTACTTTGAAAATACATTTAAGAACTCACTCTGGTGAGAAGCCATATAAATGTAATGATTGTGGTAAGCAATTTAATGAAAAGGTTAATTTAGAAACACATTTTTAGAACACACACTGGTGAAAAACCATTTGAATATAAGGTTAAAAACTCACGTGACCATACTAGTGAGAATCCATATGAATGTAATGATTGTGACAAGCAATTTAATTAAATGGGTACTCAAGAAAGACATTTAAGAATACACACTGGTGAAAAACCATTTGAATTTAAGGTTTGTCGTTGTCGATTTGCTGAGAGCAGTACATTAAAAACTCACCAGATCATACTAGTGAGAATCCATATAAATGTAATGATTGTGACAAGCAATTCAATCAAAAGGGTACTCAAGAAAGACATTTAAGAATACACACTGGTGAAAAACCATTTGAATGTAAGGTTTGTCGTCGTCGATTTGCTGAGTACATTAAAAACTCACCTGATCATATTAGTGAGAATCCATATAAATGTAATTATTGTGGGAAGAATTTTAATTAAAAGGGTACTTTTGAAATAAATTTGAGAACTTACTCTGGTAAGAAGCCTTATGAATTTAATGATGGCAAGCAATTCAATCAAAAGGGTACTTTAGAAAGACATTGAACACACACTGGTGAAAAACCATCTGAATGTAACCAACAGTGCATTACAAACACATCTGGTAACTCACTCTGGTGAGAAGCCATATAAATGTAATAATTGTGGGAAGCAATTTAATCGAAAGTACACTTTGGAAACACATTTGAGAACTTACACTGGTGAGAAACCATATAAATGTTATAATTGTGGGAATCAATTTAATAGAAAATTTACTTTGGAAACACATTTGAGAACACACACTGGTGAAACGCAAGAGTTTTGCCGCTTGATTTAGCTTGCGATCGAAACCTCTTCGTCGTGTCTGCAGGTGTGTAATGACCCTAACGTTCCCCTTCAAAACCTTATAGCATCTAAGATGCTCGCTGGTTCTCTAGAACATTGTACTTAAAAAGCAAGATCCTGACATGAGAATCGTATTCCGCGCTCCTAATGCGAGGGAAATATAAATTTGTGATTTTGTATTTGATTAAAGGGATCCAGAATAATTCAGATTCTTAAGACATCTCTTTCGAATTGAGTTTGTAGGCGACTACCTCCAGAAATTACTTTACATTTATAGTACAGTAATCCTTATGACATAAGTAATAGAAGTGATAATAGTGCATCCAAAGCCGGGAGTTGCGACTCCGCCGTATTTTCTACTAGTGAGAGCGTGTATGTTGTGTAAATGCGAATTATTCGTGGTGCATAAACGTGTTAAGCTAATACTGTGGTTTTATTTTTATATACCTAAGTCCTTCATTTTCCTGGCTAAAGAATTCAAAGTTCTTTTTCACCTCTGATAGTTAAGACAAAAACAGCTTAAAAGTATTTTTTTAAAGTAGGTATTTCTATACCTAATGTATAGAAATACCTACTTTATCAAAAAATATGATAGTCAAGTCTACAAGGACCTTGTCCAAGCTCATCGAGTATCTTTTGTCATTTAAGACGTACATACAACAATACCAAGACAACAATATGATTAACTTATTTAAAACAAGGAAGTGTTATGTTCGACAATGTAATTTTTCATACAGATCGGCAAACTTTAAAGAGATATTCTTTATTTTATTTTATTTTTATTTTCGTTTATTGGTTCTTCTTCAGTTAATTAATGTTTGAAAATAGAACCGGGCCGCGCTACACAGGATTGGCATGGGATGGCATCGGAAGCGACGCGTCATTTCAAAGTAAGCTACTTACTTGTGTAACCTTTATGACCCGCAAGTGCGCGTATGATAGAGAGCCGCCGAGCACTCGCGGGCGTCTAGTCATCTTAAATTTAGTTGACGTAGGTAGTCTAGTTCGACTTTGTTTTAAGACGGAGTAAATAAAACAATACAAATATACTATTTTGTCATTTATTTATTTATTTTATATAATAAGATTACTATGACTAAGTTTATTATGCACCTGGATTCACCGTATATAATTTTTATTAATTATTACTTAAACTTTATTGCACAAAAATGTGTATCTGCATGTAAGTGAACTTGATGCCTTAGGTTATATTCTGTACTCTGAACACGATAAAGCTTGTATAAAAGGCGTTTTACATTTTTCGTTTAAAAATACCTACCTGTTTTTATGAAAAGATACATAGCAACATTTGCTCTAATTTATTGCAGTACAGGTAAAAATATTTGACATAGTAAATAGGTAAAATAGTATACATTGATAAAGATTTCCTACAATACCTATCCTACATACATATAAGAAAAAGGACTGCTATGTCTATATGTGTGTGATACTGACATAAAAAGAGAAACGTAATCGAAGAACATAGGAAAGGTACATCAAAACACCGGCGATTGTGGCGTGCGTCCCGCCCGCCACCGCCGGCGTTTTGATGCATGTTGCGGTTTATCTATTATGCCTTATTACAATTTTACGTATAAAAACCGCATTGTATGCCTAAGCACCGCTGTTTATGATTTGCAAGAAGCAAATTAATCTAGAACAAGTAAATACGTGTAAATATCAATAGTTGCTATATTCACGAGTGATTTATACCTAGATGGAGTCCCGACAAAAGCTTTGGGACAGCCTATACGAATTAGGGTTGGCAAGACACAAGAGTGGCGCTGTTTACGATTGTTCCAATGTAAAAACTTTTGACTGAAAAATAATTTTTCCTCGTACTGACCATTCTTTGGAAAATTCGCGTAGCTCCGTCATTTATGAACCGATACTTTGAAAATTCTTCTCTTTTGTCTGAAAGGGTTTGCTTCCAAATTGGTTCCAATTAAATTTCATCAAAATCGGTTCAGTAGTTTAACTGAAGTAGTTTTTTATATGAAAGATTATTGTTAAGAACAATCGTACGCAGCGACATCTACAATTACGTTACCACTCCTATTGAGTTGCTGATCGATGTTCTGAGTTGCCTTCTCTAAAAATTAAATAGCCGGACTTATCCGTCAAAAAAGCCGGACGTTCGGGTTCCAAAGCCATAAAGAAAAATAAAAATATCGAATAAAACATATATTTAGAAGCCGGACGCTAAAAAAAAGGATGTTTGACTTGATAAACGTGATTGAATTGATCGAAAGTATAAAAAGCCTGAGAATAGACGGACGGGCCGGACAACAGGTCAAAAAGCCTAACCCTGTTCGGCATTATCCTAGCCGATCCAAAACTTTTTTATATTACATTATAGCTAGTTGTTCAGTTTATTTAAATCAACAGATCTTATGTAAAACAAGTTAGGCAGCCACTGCTCCCGTCTGCGGGCCGCCAACTCCGCCCTTGTAGAGATCCACGCAGCAGCAGTTGGTGATGAGCTGGTGCTCCTGGCATGAGTTCGCGTACAGGAAATTGCAGTTCACCTTCTGACAGCCGTAGCCGAACACTGGAAACAAATTTAATATACGAGTAAGTGTCTTATATTGAGGACAGTAAAGAAATGCGAAGGTCGCAAAGACGGTACCAAGAGGAACATAAAACTGTTTGTAGCTAACAAACTGACGGAAATGAATTAAATATCATGAGGATCTTTATGAAAAAATATGGTTTGGGGAAGGGCTCTCTCTCTCCGTCGAGGTGCTTCGGAGCTCGGGTCCGCTTAATTCTGCTACATTGGTGAAGAGCATCTAAGTTATCCACCTACTTGCAAGCAGAATACAAGATGAAGGAATGAAACAAATGAAATTGAAAAGTATCGATCGAGTGGTTTATTTCTCTTAGCCTACTCGCATGTAAAAAAAAGTTCATTGTCTTTAATAAAGATTTGGCACCAACGAGGTTGCGACCCTCGTTGGTGCAAAATTTTGATGTGTAACATACATGAAGCTATAGTATTACCTAAAAAGGAACATATTTCCTCTAACTTTGCTGATGCCTCAGGCTGATGCTTTGCGAAACGGGACGGAAATGTGTAACAGGAAGCCGGAGAAGCGCGCGCTTTTTATTTGACCAATGAGCATGCGTTGTGGTAGACTTGCCGTCAGAATGTGGTACCAAACTACCAACCAAACAAAATTTTAAGTACCCAGGTGAGATGTCAGGTCAGAAGTAACACATCGTATATAATGTGCTCTTGCTTCGATACGAAATCGCCGAATATTAGGAATATTCAACCTTTACAAACTTGTACAGTAATAAGCACTTTTTAAGTAGCATCGGCTTTGTTCGGCGGCGCAGAATAGCTTAACCAACCGCCGAATTAAACCGAATGAAAACAACATCAAAAAAACAAACTTTTTTGTACTACATAAGATTTAAATTCCAGACAAGTACAGTCCCGGGGCATTCAAAAGTAGAATAAATGGGTATCTCTTGGATAGGCATGTAACATCATCGTCTTCATCGTCACTTACCATCAGGTGAGATGGGAGACAAATGCCTAATCCAACATTTAGTAAAAAAAAAAACATAAAATACAATAGGACTCGCGCTGTCTCGCTCATAATACTCGTACGGCACGGTGCTGCTGAATTCCAGACATGGCGCGAATGCATTAGCCAATAGCGGATGGATATTTTCGCGCCATGCAAAATTTTTATTTCTGCGCGGGTGCCTACATCGGTGTAACTTATAAAAGCCGCATCAACCGAAAGCAACTTTAAACGGTGTACCTAGTTAAAAGTTGCTTTCGGTTGATGCGGCTCGACTGTCTACCTACGTCACAAACAAAAAACGCCATAATTAATCAAACTGTCTCTCACCTCCAGAATTACAGCAACAGGAATCGTGCGCCTGTTTCTTCGAGCAGTAGCTGTACACCGAGGAATCGCAAAGCGGGCAGCCTGGATGCGCCCCGGGAGGTCCAGCCGGTCCTGGCTGCGGGTAGCCCCCCGGATAACCCCCGGGGTAGTTCCCAGGGTAGTTGCCTCCGTAACCCGGTCCCACGGGGTATTGTCCTGGGTACTGCCCTGGGTAGTAGTTCCCGTAGCCTCCTAATAAATAGTACAGTAGATCGCTTAGTCCGAAACCTGTTAAATGAAGATGGGTGTTAGATGATGAGTGGGTTAGGTTAGGTGAATGAATGTATGAATGAAACATCATTGCACCATAGGTGAGAATGGTGAAATTAATGAACAAACATGATGGGCTTTGATGACAGAGAGTTTTAATGGTGATATTGATTGGTGAAAAGCTAGTTTTTATTTAGGCAGTAAACCATACAATGAAAAGAAATGCGAATCGAAATGAAAATAAGAATTGAAATGCCGCGTGCGTGCATGCTACCTACCATACCAAGAAATACAAGTAGGTAGGTACGTATATTACAACTGGTTTATCTTTATTTGCGAGCAGTTTATTAGTTGTTCAAGCTTAATAAGAATATTGAACCATACGCAGTTTACACAGAATCTTATGCCTTTTTATTTTATAAGTATATATAAAGGAGAACTGGCTGGCTCTTTTTTAATGCCAGTTCGTTCAGGCTTAAAAAAAATACGTCGGCAATATTGTTATGTAGTTTAGGTGGTCTTGCAGCTGGCTCCACGCCGAACCAGCGGGCCTAAGTACTCGCTAACTATTGACAAGCACAGAACAGGCTCGCGAGGTCTACTGTTCTCGCAGAACCACTAGTTACTCCTAGCGGAGAGTTGACAACTAACAGTGTACCTAAGTATATGGCTTTGATCGACACTTCAAAATACATTGCGGCTTTAGTGTGATTGACAATAATTATTATTATTGACCGAGCGAGCGAAGCGTCTCAGTTTCCACTGGCCCAAAATTCTTTTGTCCGTCTGTCTGTCTGTTCTCGCCTACAGGTCGCATTTCTTTACCGATTCTCATGAAATTTTGTGAGCAGGTTCGGTAATTATAAAGAATTTTTTTGTCGTGCCAGTTTTTCGAAATTTTAAAAAATGGCGGATATATGTGGGTCCGAAACTTAAAAAAATTATAGCACAGCTATTTGGAAAAATAATCAAAAATGTCATTAGACTTTTTTGTTATTCTCATTAAGACGCAACTTTTTGGCTGAACAACTTTTTTTATACGATAAACTTGAACGTGTTTATAGTCAGCAATTTGCCCAAAAGTTGTCTGAAATGGATTTTCTGTATATTTATGAAAGAAATTGAAGTACTTGAAGTGGGAGAGGGAGTGAAATTGAACAACTTTCCCTAAGGAACAAAAATCAAAATATGAAAAATATTTTTTGGCTTAAAGCATGATACTGCGTATTCCTTTTATAATTGAAAACACTGAATAAACTAAGAGTCCTGAAATAAAAATTAAAAATAAACAAAAAAGATTCACATGCTATCCTGTGACTTGAACCCGGGGCTTATAGATGCCGGCCACTTCTTAACGTAAAGTTCGCATGTTTGTCTGCCATAATAGTTGAAAATTAGCGTGCTATTAAAATTTTAACCAACCCATGCCAAGTTCGCTATTCCGATATTTCCGATCTTGAAGAGGATCACTCCAACTTAGTTAATGTGTACAAAATCATACTAAACATGGTGCTCACAAGGGCCGTGTTTCCATACAAGAGTAGTCCCCTGATTCCTCGCCGGATAGTACCAATAGAGTAATGATTTTTTACTAAAAAAATCCGTATGTTAATTTTTTTTCATAATTGAATTATTTAAAGAGATATGAACCTTCAAAATCATGAAAAATTGGTACGAATTTTCGTTGTGTTCAAACATCAAGGAAACAAATTTGGGCAATTATTTAAGAGAAAGAAACGCAGAAACACAGCCATAGCTTATTTTAAATTTTTAATGTAAAAATAAATTAAATCGGTTAAGTTTTGGAGAAGAAATCAGAGGACTACGAAGCGTTAATTTTGTGTAATTTTTATAAGTATTTTCCGGCCGAGCTGTGGTTATCTCTATCGCACTCTGCGGGGTTTGTTTGGGCACGTGGCGCGACAGCAATAGATATTATAAATATCTATTTTTCAATTCTTCTGGTAAGGGGAATGTAGGTTTAAATTTCCGTTTCCTCTGGTACCTAATTAAGAGCAGCGGGGATTGGGAAATAGTAACTGAAGGAAATCATCCTTTAGTCAATTAGCATATCAGTAACAGATATATTTTAGGGCACTGGAGGGCAAATGTGGATGTTGGTTGTAAGGGCTCGCGAGGTCTACTGTTCTCGCAGAACCACTAGTTATATTTTATAGAAAACCTATAATCTTCTAGAGCTGTAACAGCTATGTTGATATTTCACAGAAAATATTTTTTGGCTTAAAACAGACTCAACGTAACATTTATTTACATATAAAGTGAAAAAGTTTATCTTTTACAATGACATTGTAGTTTTTTTTGTTATGTAGCATAGCACAGACCTTTGGCACAAGCCTTTCTGTACAAATAAATACTTTATTACAAGTACTAGTTTATGTTAAAATGAGATTATGAAATACATACTAAGAATCTGACACGCCGTAAATCTTAATCGTTGTATCTGCTTACCTACTTATATCTGTTCTAAAGTATTTTTTAATCAGCAAGACTATGATATTGTAAGTTATAGAGCTCAAAATGACTAATTGTTTTTCTGTTATTAAGATGAATAAAGACATAAAGGACCTGCAAAACCATAGAGATATTTTTTTTGTTCCAATGCTACAAATAATAATTCTATCAAAGTCAAAAAATTGTTTTGTATTAAACAATAATAAAAGTGAAACGACCTATTACGGTTAAAAATTAAAATTGACAAAATGCCAATGAGATTTTTATTAGAACGGCAGTATAGTATGTAGTTTAGTAATAGGGTATAGTAATAGGTATTGTTTATAGATCTTGGCCCAATACCATAAAAACCAAAACGTCAACACCACAATAGAAAAATCCACGACCTACTTTAAGATATCTATATAAGTAGAGCCATGTTTTTCTGCCTTCTAAGACAAAGAGAAAAAAATGCTTATTAACCGTCAGTATTTTTTATTCAAATACATATACAATTAAAATTTAAAATAACTAATGCTACAACTAAAAATTAATATATATTTACAAATAAAAAAGTCCGGGTAGATCTTTGCCTCGCGTGCCCATGCCCAGAAGGCTGGCAGCATTGCCACGTTGGATGGCAATGCTGATCTTTTGGCCAAGGTATAGACCAGCTGGTCACGGGTCACCTCAAATTTATGGGCAATGGTGCCGAACAGCTTATGGGCTGATGGCCCCCACGGTCCTAAAGTTTCGACCCCAAACGGCTCAAAATCCGTCTAATGAATTCCACCGAATCCAAATATTTACAGCATAGATCTTGTAATCTGCATCTTAATGACTTATCAAAATTAATTACTCGTATCTGCCTAATAAATTCAAACAACGCTATTGTTGAGAACAGATTTCGATCTAAGCGCATTCCGGGTTAAAAAAACCTTTTTTGTGTCACTAGTAGCAAAGATGGTTCGGTCATATTCGGTAATTACTGAGAACGACTTAATTTTACTGCCTTTATGTGTGTTAAAGATACGCCTTGACCTCGTGGCTTCCTGGTAAGTACATAATTAGTTAAAATATGACACAAGTAATTGTTTTAACATTACTTCAAGAACACATTATAATTTCAAATAATGGCCATGATAAACACCTCCAAGAGTTTTGTTTTAGTTACGTACTTAACGAAATTAAAAACTGAAATGTACCTACGCGAAGGAAAAAAATAACAAAAGAGGTTTTACTTTTTGTGGGTGGCTTTTACTTAGTTGCAGGATTCTATTTATAATATCGATTAGGGAATGTGAACATTATTATAAGCTCTGGAACTAAGTACACGTTTGTACATCTATACATATAATAAAACAGTAAAAATATTTTGTCTGTACATTTAATTTTTTTGACTGAAATGGATAGAGGGACACTTAAAAAGAATAATAGAAAGCAAAAAAAAATTTTTTCGAATTTTTTGTCTGTCTGTCTGTCTGTCTGTCTGTATGTATGATCACGATTATCTCCGAAAATACTGAACCGATTTACTTCAAACTTTCACCAATTGCTTTATTTTAACCCAGCAAAACATTTAAAGTTTGTTTTATCAAAATCGGTTCATTATAAAAAAGTTATCTTCATTTGAATGAACTCAAGGCATGAGTTTGCCTGCAAATATATAGCATTATAAATAGTAATGAAATTTAGTATGGAGGTAGTTTGAGACCCGGGTACATAGGGCAAGGACATAGGGTACCTTTTATTTCGGGAAATTCTACTGTTCCTGAGGGATGGACATTATCGGCGGCGGCGTAGCCGCGGGCAAACGGTAAACCTGACTTATTATCGATTCGACTAGCTCCGTGGCGCAGCGGTCAACACGCCTGCCTGCGACACGGAGTGACCGGGTTCGATCCCCGGCCAGGTCAAGATGGAAAATGATCTTTTTCAGATTGGCCTGGGTCTTGGATGTGTATCTATATATGTATTTGTTATAAAATATAGTATCGTTAAGTTAGTATCCCATAACACAAGTCTCGAACTTACTTTGGGGCTAGCTCAATCTGTGTGATTGGTCCGTATATATTTATTTATATTATATCAATGCAACTGAAACTGCTGCGCCTAGAAACTTGAAATTTGCTTCAATGATGTGAGTGACCGCTAAGAAAGGATTATTAGAAATTAAACTTCTAAAGAGGAAATATGAAATTTTCTCATTTCTGGACTTAGAAGTATGAGGAAAAAGGTGGGTTTAAATGAAATTTGCAAAATTCCTCCCTTAAGGGGCAATAAAATGGGGTAGGGTGGGTGGTATAAACTTTGTGTGGAAATTTTCTCATTTCTGGTCTTAGAAGTCTGAAAGTATGTATATAAGTTCTTAATTAAAATTGAAAAACATCTGTGTAGGTGAACTAGACAAAATTCTCCCCGGAACGAGCGAAATAGGGC
Organism: Elegia similella; assembly: GCA_947532085.1. Classification (NCBI taxonomy): domain Eukaryota; kingdom Metazoa; phylum Arthropoda; class Insecta; order Lepidoptera; family Pyralidae; genus Elegia; species Elegia similella. Next base: position 3,627,782 of record OX383943.1, read on the forward strand.
GATAAGGTTTGTATGGAATTTTTCACATTTCTACACTTAGAAGTATAAAAATAGGTATAAAAGTTCTTGATTACAACTAAAAAAGTAAGAATAATTCCCCCTTTAAATGGCAAAATGGGAGGGGGGTAAAGTTTGTATGTAAATTGCCATTGCCGTGGCCATTTTCTCATTTCTGGACTATGAAGTATGAAAATAAATAGGTATGTAAGTTCTCGATTACAAATTAATGACGACACTAACGCGGGCGGAGCCGCGGGCAACAGCTAGTAATCTATATGCCAATTTATTTTTAAAGTAAGTGGCAACCCTGACTACCAAACATAAGGATAATACGATGGCTAAAGGAGTACGTATGGATTAGTATCTAAGTTAATGGTATTTTGGCGGTAGGCGTGCCATGTTAGGGACTGGTGATAGAAGATAATCGTTATTTTTACATTATCTAAATAAAAGTATACATAGTAAGTACTCCTAGTTTTCCCATGGAGAGCATAAGGGGCAACTTAGGAAATACAAGCTAAACAAAGATCATAAATATCAATGACACCACTCCAACCCTCCAGCTCTGGTCAAGTTGGCTCCGTTAGTACAGAGAAGGTCAGTAAAGACTAAAAAGACCTGATGATGGTAAATAGTTGATAGTATACCACCACATCATTTGTCGTTTAAAACCGTAAAAGTTTGGAACTACAAAGGAGACAACAAAAAACGTCACGAGAAATTAAAATTAACTTGAAAGGGCTGCCGCGTAAAGAAACTGAAAGGACATAATAAATTAATAAATCAATCCTTAAAGTTGAATGAGTGAATCATTTAAAATGTCTTTAGGCCCGATACTCTGGTCAAATACACAAAACATCCTATTTACTGATGAAAATATAAATGACATGCCGACATTGGACACTGCACGGCTATAGCAGTTATAAAAAAAGAAACTTCTATTGTGTCTCGTTTAGTGTCCGTCAAAGTGTTAACAAGTTTTTGATGCAAGGAGCTGCTAAATTTCCACTGTATACAGTACGTAAACCCATTGATTCGTGGGCGGATAGTTTACCTGTGTCAAAGCCAAATGGGGCCATTTCGAATAAGTATAATAATTTTTTGTTGAGACTATAAATATGTAAATATCCGTAAATATGCGTTTTATTAAGATTACTTCACTTTATAAAACAACTAGCTTTTGCCGCCCGCGTCAATGTCGATCCCTCGGGAATAGTACTTTTTCCCGGGATAAAAGGTAGCCTATGTCCTTCTCCGCACTCCAGAGAACTTGTATGCAAATTTCATGATGATCGGTTCAGTAGTTACGGCGTGAAAGCGTAACAAACAAACAAACAAACTCACTTTCGCAATTTTAATATTAGTAAGGATATATATATATAATAAGGAAGGATAAGGATTAATGCATTTTTATTTGTAATAGAACTTACGTAGCTTATAAAAATAGATATTGGGCGCGTTTTACTTCATATACCAATGAGAGCCTGTTTCTTAGATAAGATAGTATACTTTACAAAATGTATGTTAAATGCGGGCGGATTTCATATTGCGTGAAATATTTGCGATACGATATATTCCCAGCATTGGTCCCGTAGGATAAGTTGTTCATATTGATGGGCTGGGAATCTTTAAGGAAATATCGTGGATAACTCTATGCGATGTGTAAGGGAGTGCAAAAGATGGTTTTATATAGATATGCGGTTGGATCTTATTTATTTAAGATATGTAGGTGTGTAAGTATGATGATCTTGCAGTTGAATATAAGCTGGTGTTGGTGGATTATTTTATGTTTTTTGATGAGAGCTTTAAAGTTTGATTGTTTAAATACCGCTGTTGACTCCGCTGCCGATCTGGTTCCTGCTTATTTGGTAGTTCGTGAGGTCTGCATCTACGTCTTCACCTATTCACGAGGTTAAATAAAATAGGATGAGGTAAAAGTTTTCATCAACGTCATCATCATATCAGCCCTTCTTCCGCCCACTGCCGAGCATAAGCCTTTCTTTGTTTACGTCACCCACCTCGGTCCTGTGCCTCTCATCCAGGTATGACCCGTGACCTTTAGTTATGTCTAAAACCCATCTAACTGACTCCGTGGTCCAGTGGTGGACGTTTGCCTGTAGCCTGGGGAAGCATATTTTGTTGTTTCCAGTTTGGTTCGGACATTGCAGGCTTGAATCACCCGATTGTCTGATAATAAATATGAGTCCGTGCTTCGGAAGGCACGTTAAGCCGTTAGTTCCGGCTGCCATCTGGTAGTCGTTAAATTAACCACGTCAGAGGCCGAGAGGCGGTTCCGAATAACTCTGATACCAGGGTGTGCATGGTCGATTGACCGTGCCACCTACTCGAATGATGATGATGAACCCATCTTATCGCTGGACGACCAACAAAGAAGTTAAAGAGGTAAAGTTTTTATGTAGAGATATTTATTTGGAATGTTCTTGGGTGTACCGCAGTTAGGTAAAATTAACTATAATCTACTCGTACATTTTTTAAACACACTTAGGTTCAGCAACAAAAACGATGCAGTAGCTTCATAGTAAGAATGTAGTAAGGGCTCTACAAGGGTAGAGCTATTAAAAAATAAGTGTTAACGAGATACCTAGTGTACTAAACCAGTTTATGGTTTCTAACTTTATCCACGTATGGAGTCTAAAGGAATATGCTTTTGTTGAATGCAATATTTTTGAGTATTTACAGGAACTTACTACTTTGATATAGGTACTTTGTACCTAGATAAAGTAGTTTTTCTTAGTCCTAATTGAATTATAATTATTTACTTTGTTGAATTTGTTAATAAAATACGGATTTTAAAACACATAAGTGTTTTTAAATAACGATTAACCGTTTTATCAAAATCGTTTGTTAAAAAAAATTACATACTTATTGTATATCAAAATATTTAGCCAACAGTCTTTAATTAATTTATGCCTTTAAATAACAATAAATTTAAATAGCAGTCTTAGTTTATTAATTAATTATGTTGTAAAATATTAATTAAATGAATTAAACTCACCATAAGCGCCGGCGAAGCTAGCCACGAAAATAACCAGCAATATTTTGGCGGCCATTATTCACTATTTTACAAGCACCGTGTGTGTGTATGGTCGTAACTCCTGAACTGACCCTTGCGGACTGTCGCGAGTCGAGGACCGAGGATTGATACTGATATTGTGAGGCTTAGGCATATCTGGATTTACCGGTGACATAGCGCGCTAAAGTGCTTCGAAAAATATGATGTAGATACGGTATTAGCGTATTAATTCGATGTTCCTAAACTAATTAATAAGGTACTCCTAAGTTCTATTTATTTATATCTATTTATAGCCGTGTGGTATCCGGCAGAGTAGAATAGGACCACTCCAAGTCTTCCCGTGGATGTCGTAGAAGGCGACTTAGGAAATACAAGCTAAACAAAGCTTATAAACATCTAAGACACCTCTCCAACCCGTCTGGCCAGCGTAGAGAGTGTAGGCCAAGTCCTCTGGCTGCTCTGGCCAAGTATGACTCTAGTAGTACAGAGAGGGTCGTGCTCCTGTAGACTACTGGAGACTAAAAAGGACCTGATGATGATGATGATTATTTTTGTCTGACCTCCTCTTTAGGTGTCAAAACTCTATCAATGGAAGGTGGGGTACTACCGGCATTTAAACTTTTCCGGAACCGATAACGTGAATTTGAATGGGTGAATGAAAATATCGTTTACCGATATCGTACGATCACTAAGCGGATCACCTAAAACCCAAACTTTCTTGTCATCATGGTGGCGTCATATTTCGCCATTGCAATAATTGTAGTTCGCGACAGTACTTCAAGTGCATAAGATCAGCCAGGGTCTGCAGTCGTCCTTAAACTGCATCATTATAGGACCACTCTCCGCAGAGCTAAATTACCAAGTTTATGTAACTTATGACTTAATGTACTTTGACTTATGGATTTGAAGGTCTCAATAATTGCTGTATGCTTCCGTTCTTTGCTCTATTTGCACGAAGCAGTTGGTTTTTAGTCTTCTTATCAGGCTCTAATGAGAAATTATCTCATTAGAGCCTAATAAGAAGCCCTTCTTCTTTCATGCTGGTCTGGGAGAAAAGAATTACATTAATTACATTAAATAGTAGAATAAATGGGTATTTCTTGGATAGGCATGTAACATCCTCGTCTTTCTCGTCACTTACCATCATGGATGGGAGTCAAATGCCTAATCCAACATTTAGTAAAAAGAAAAAACGTAGAATCAACCAGCTGCTTCTCTTCTCGCACAGATCGTAAAAGACTGGGATGGGTAAAATCTGAGGAATCGTGTTAATAGGCGATGCGGCTAGCAACCCATTACTATTTTGATTCCGTTTTCTACCTAATTCCCATCAACATGCTAAACGTGGCCTTCAGGTGTTATAGACCTCTGTCTACCCCGCAAGGGAAACAGACGTGATACTATTTATGTAATTAGGCCCTGTATCGGCAGAGTACGACTGGACTGCAAAGAGAGGATTAATTGTTGACAATCGCCTGTCGATTTCATGCTCAACTTTATGTTAGTAAGTTTCATAGAGATAAGATTAACCTTAGATTTGTTACAATACTATACTATACAACATTAGTTATATAAAATCTTAGTTGTTCAAGAAGATTGTTAAGCTTCTTGAACAACTAAGAATATTTGCACCGCCAAGAATGTTCAGAAACATTCCCACATTCTTCATGTCTGTGGCAGCAACGAATTATCGTCAAAATTCATTCTTATATAGAACTTGCGATACTTACAACAAGCTCTCGTCCGAAATTAATATTGATATTTTCAGCCGAACGTTGTCAGCTTTTAAAAAAACATTTAATAATAAATTTTTCGATGGTTAGGTTTATGTAGGTTTGTTCTTTTCTCAGCTTTGCTACTCGCTATTTTGTTATTGTATGATATTTGATATTTTTGTAACATAAAGTTACTACAGTTTTTAGTGTATGCTAAATTTAATTTAAAATAACAAAATTTATTCTATGTAAACGGTCCTATTGATATATATTTTGTAACTATAAGTGGAGATTTATAAATGACTTTTATGTTTGTAAGTTTGAAACTAATCTGTTAACTTAGTCGATAATCTTCCTAATAAAATAAAATAAAAATAACATGTAACAGAAAGGGGTAACAATACTTAGGGGGCATGATCAGCCCATGCTCGTGAACAACTTTCCCCAGGGAACATGCATCGAAATATGAAAAATGTACATCATCCAGAACTCCAGACATATAACACTAGCTGTTGCCCGCGACTTCGTCCGCGGCAATTTCTGTTATTATGATAAATTCATTTTTTTATTCGTATCGATGAATAATTTTCCCCCGTTTTCAAAGCATTCTTTATTGATGGTTCGCCTATTGGTCGCAGCGTAATGTTTTATAGCCTAAAGCCTCAATAAATGGACTATCTAACACAAAAAGAATTTTTCAATTTAAACCAGTAGTAGTTCCTGAGATTAGCTTTATAATATTTAGTATAGATTGGTCGCATTTGCATGATGTAGGTAATACATACTCGTACTAAAGCAAGCTGGCGGCTAGCGGCTGCCCGCTGGGTTCCCAAGCCGCTCTCCTTTTATTTATTGTTTGTTTGCTTGACTTGTCTGTATGTTTTTATTTATAAAACTGCGAGTTAGCCTTCGAAGGACCAGCCGGTCTATTTGCTAACTCAGTGACTAACGTTTTGATAGTGACTTCAAAATACGTTGCGGGTTCCCTGAGATAGCTTTATAATATTTATTCTCCCTATGATTGACTATTTTTATTAAAGATATATAAAACGCAATGTTTGCCCGTGACTTCGTCCGCGGCAATTTCAGTAATTTTATTACTATATATTTTCCCCAGGATTTAAAACATTTTTTATTGATGCTTCGCTTCTATTGGCCGCAGCGTGATATTTTACTCTTGATTGATGCTTCGTCGTCTTCATCGTCACTTACCATCAGGTGAGATGGGAGACAAATGCCTAGTTCAATACTTAGTAAAATAAATAAATATAAATAAATATATACGGACAAATCACACAGATTGAGCTACCCCAAAGTAAGTTCGAGACTTGTGTTATGGGATACTAACTCAACGATACTATATTTTATAACAAATACATATATAGATACACATCCAAGACCCAAGCCAATCTGAAAAAGATCATTTTCCATCTTGACCTGGCCGGGGATCGAACCCGGTCAATCCGTGTCGCAGGCTGGAGCGCTGCGCCACGGAGCTAGTCAAAAAAAAATAATGTGCCTATAAATTTATTTATTTATCTCCATTCCGATGCTGTCAGTGTGTCCTGTAGACGTAGACTTCTTTCTGATGTATAAGTTAGACGTTACCAGTTCAGTCATCAATAAAATTAACAACTTTTTTCTCTAATGCATCGTCACAAATGACAAGTTTTTAATTAATATCTATTTGTGTAGCCGCGACCGACGACCCCTGGTACAGTTACCAAACCAGTCGGATGGGTCGGGCCGGCAACTTTATAACGATTTAATGCTTGTAGCTATAGCCCTGACTTTATCTGTTTCGCATGATAAGAGTAAGATAACTTCCGATGCAAATTATCAATGAAAAAAATAGTAGATTGTGATGCAAGGGGCTAACATAATATTGCCTCCGTGGTCCAGTTTATTATTTATTTAATCGTATGGCGCGTATACATAAACATATCTAATTTAAAATAATAAAAAATCTATAAGTCAACATTCAGGGTTCCGAGCCACGAAATTATTTCAGGTGTTGCTCTGTACAGATCCTCCGGGGGGCCAGAGTACGAGAGCAAAGGGCAGCGTTGGATGATGTGCTCCATGGTCTGGGCTTCCTCGACACATTCACAAAGAGGAGAGTCCCGCCAGCCCCACTTGTAACTGAAATAACTACAGCGTCCGTGACCTGTCCTCAGTCTGTTCAAACGACACCAGTGTTTGCGCGGCAGGTCGAATCCATCTGGCTTAGCTGTTGGGTCTATAGTGGTGGTGGTTGGGTGTGGTGGTCCAGTGGTTAAGGCGTTTGCCTGTAGACCCGGGGGTCGTGGTCACAACATTTTTAAGAAAAGTTCGCTAATAATAAATTGTTAAAAAATGTTTTCAGTCCATTTTGGCGTGAGTTTTAAGAAATAAGTAAAAAGTACTTTATTTTACTTAAACTTACTCGAGATATTATAATCTATACAGCGTGTAACGGCGACGCCGTGAAGGGGTGACTCAGCCCGTCAAAATGATCAACTTTTCCTATGGGAACCAGTGCTGGAAATCATTTTTTTTTTACATTTTACATACTTGTTGCTAGGCCGGCCGAATACTTTTGTAAGAAAATGTAAATTTTTTTGAGTTCCCATAAGAAAAGTTGATCATTTTAACGGGCTGAGTCACCCCTTTACGGGAACGTCATTGGTTATGTTCACAACATTTTAAAGAAAAGGTCGCTTATCTATTATATATATATATATATAAGTATATAAAAGGAGAAGCTGACTGACTGACATATCACCACAGGGCCTAAACTATAAGGGTTAGAAACTTGAAATTTTGCATTTTTATAACGTAGGGGAGCACTAAGAAAGGATTTTTGGAAATTCCTCCGTGGTCCAATGGTTAAGGCGTTTGCCTGTAGACCCGGGGGTCCGGGGTTCGATTCCCACGGAAAGCATACTTTGTTTAGTTGTTTCCAGTTTGGTTAGGACATTGCAGGCTTGAATCACCTGATTGTTTGATAATAAAGATGATTCCGTGCTTCGGAAGGCACGTTAAGCCGTTGGTCGCGGCTGCCATCTGGTAGTCGTTAAAGGCACCACGTCAGAGGCCGAGAGGCGCTTCCGAATAACTCTGACACCACCGGTTGCATGGTCGATTGACGGTGTTACCTTCACGAAATGATCAATCCTGTATTCCATCAGGTATTATGATTCACAGATTTCAATATAGCTAGGTTCAAAATCATGCTGTATAATAAATAAAACTGTTTCTCACGTATTTTTAGTCGGATAATGCCAGTGATTAGTGATCATCGGAAGGACGCACCGAGACGTCCACACTCGCCTTGAAGATGAACCGCCGGCATTGTCTAACTCAAAATACGTTACTGACCGTTTTGATTAATATAAAAATAAAAGTAAGTACCTACTTATCTGTCAACAATAACCGAATAAAAGAAAAGATAGCATCACAATTCAACAACCAAGTAAAACAAAATATATCATCACAATTTATTTATTGAATAACATAGTACCTAAGATAAAATAGTTTTAAAAATCTACACTTACTTATCAGAATAACAAACCGGGATAATTACATACATGCACGGAGAATCTCTTCTGAAGTTACCCAACTGATTAATTATTTAAGTCAATGCTTACCCTGCATTCGGTCATGTCACGTCATTTATAATTTATAAATTACTAGCTTATGCCCGCGGCTCCGCCCGCGTCAATGTTGATCCCTCGGGAATTGTACTTTTTCCCGGAAACGGTAACCTATGTCCTTCTCCGCACTCCAGAGAACTTGTAAGCAAAATTACATGATGATCGGTTCAGTAGTTACGGCGTGAAAGCGTAAAATACAAACAAACAAACAAACTCACTTTCGCATTTATAATATTAGTAAGGATAAGGATTTAGTAATTATTTCACACAATATACATACACCTGTATGATCAACAAGAATTGATGAAAATTAGGAAAATAAGAAGAACATTGTTTAAGAACCTTATTGAAACTCATTTCGTAAACTTTAACAGATATACATTAACTTTGTAACATTAACTTTGTAACATTAGCTTTGTAACATTAACTTTGTAACATTAACTTTGTAACATTAACTTTGTTACATTAACTTTGTAACATTAACTTTGTAACATTAACTTTGTAACATTAACTTTGTAACATTAACTTTGTAACATTAACTTTGTAACATTAACTTTGTAACATTAACTTTGTAACATTAACTTTGTAACATTAACTTTGTAACATTATTTTGTAACACAAATTATAATTACCTAGCTCAGCGTTTCTTAACCTTTTTCAGTCTGCGGATCCCTAGAAAATCAAGCACAATTTCAAGGACCCTCTTATAAGGAATAAATTTAGAACAATTTCTTTTAGGAATGGGTTAAAAATTAAAGCATTTTTATAAACATTCATTCGTAGTATTCTTATTTTTTGGGTTGATGTTTTTACTTAGTTGTGAAAATAATGGTTGTAGCTGGCATTTATTGACTAACTAGCTGTTGCCCGCGACTTCGTCCGCGGCAATTTCTGTTATTATGATTAATTAGTATAGATGAATAATTTTTACCCGTTTTCAAAACATTTTTTATTGGTACTTCGCTCCTATTGGTTGCAGCGTGATGTTATATAGCCTAAAGCCTTCCTTAATAAATGGACTATCCAACAAAAAAAGAATTTGAACCAGTAGTTCCTGAGATTAGCGCGTTCAAACAAACAAACAATCAAACAAACAAACTCTTCAGCTTTATAAGATTAGTATAGATTCAAATGTTCATAGATAAGATGGCGGACCTCTAACATATACTCGCGGACCACAGGTTAGGAAACACTGAACTAGCATAAAAGTTCGTCGTTTAGTGGCGTAGCGGTCAGCCATGCATCTGCTTGCCCAGAAGGGCAAGACAAACTGGCTTGAGCTTGAAATGATCAACTGACGCAATGGCGGAGAGCCATCATTGCATCAGTTGATTATCTTCTAGCATCTACACATCATCATGATGATTAAATTGACACTACGCCACTGCACTTTTGTTCCGTTTGATGGAAATTTTCCTATTATAACAGATAGATAGGTACTTTTATTATTGTATCTATAAAATTTGATATTATTCGCGGAAGAAATGTGATGTTAGCTAAGTACTCATTTTTTGTAATTACAATGAAACGTTTTTATCGATATCGGAAGTGCTCAGCCTTGCTTCACTTACTATTTATGTAATACTTTCTCATGCTTCTTATCTCATATAGTTTTGCCGAAGAGAGCTGTGTTTTTTGCCCCTTTTTAACCTTTAAATGATTTGCTTTATGCAAATAATTTTTGTATAGGCAGATTTTTTCTTTAAAATGAAACCCACCTTCGTCTTTACTTTTCCAAAGAGGTGATCACTACTTTTTTTGGACTGGCAGCTAAGAATCAGATTTCATGCAAAGGATATCAATCCTTTTTAAAATTTTTAAACTGGCTGGCAAGAACATTACGTCGATTTTTAAAATTAAAATAATTTAATAAATTTTCAGACAAGCTGGCTCAATACTTCGGCTTCTTCTTTCCTTTTAAAATCCCGAGCAAAGTTTACTCAATCTTGATGTAGGGCTCCAACTTCATAGCCCTCATGATGTCTCCCGTGACGGAGCATCGTCCGGCTTGCATGATGGTCCTGGCGTCCTCCCGACCATGCACAAGCTGCCTGAACACTGACTCGTTGAGGGTGAATGTGCAGTCAGGGTCCTCTTCTGGCTCGCCTTCGTATACTCTTACATTGTCGAGGTCTAGTGCTGAAAAAGATAACATGCATATTGCTTAGTATATAAGGTCCATTTCAATTAAGCTTTTATTTAAATTATTATTAAAAAAAAGAATAAGTGATTGCTCACATAGGTAAAAAAAAATGCTTTATAGCAAATTTTAGACAAAACATTATGTTTTTTTTAATAAAAATCAATAAATCAGCTGTTGATTGTTGGTGTCAGTAATTTAGTACCTATCCCTAGTAGGTAATGGTATAAAGTTGTATGCCAAGATGTTATTTTTTGCGTCTGGTTTTCTACGTTAGTTCTATTACAAATTCTGTGGTTTATCTAAATGTTAAAATCAAAATATCCCCTTGCTTCTTAAAACAGCTACTGCAGCGGCGGTTAAACCCCTAAAAGTTATGATCATAATCAAGAAGGAAAGCAAATTTTAACTTACTCCACAGTAGACCAGCAGATCAGCACCCCTGTTCTGCTGGTCTACTGCTGGAGTTTCAACGGAAACAGTATATTGCCAACAAGTCTAGGGAGCAGGGTCGGCCCAGCTCCCTTGTTGAGATCTGCTGCGGCCACCTTCCCATGGAGATGATTAAGTAAAAAAGATGAAGGTATAAAAAGCTACTTACTCCAACAGTAGACCGAAGTTCCCTTTATGATGTTGAACAAGAAGACTCCACCCAGCTCCCTAGCCTTCTTGGGATCAGCAGCCGCCACTTTTGCCTTGATCTTCGTTACCAAGTCCGCTTTGCCGTTGGTAGCGGCCATTTCGCTATGTTGCGCTCCCTGGAATTCAGTTGTTTTGATAATGAGCCAAGATTAAGTAACAGCCTCCGTGGTCCAGTGGTTAAGGCGTTTGCCTGTTGACCCGGGGGTCGTGGGTTCGATTCCCACCGGAAGTATACATTCTTTAGTTGTTTCCAGTTTGGTTAGGACATTGCAGGCTTGAATCACCTGATTGTCTGACAATAAAGATGATTCCGTGCTTCAGAAGGCACGTTAAGCCGGTGGTCCCGGCTGCCATCTGGTAGTTGTTAAAGGAACCACGTCAGAGGCCGAGAGGCGGTTCCGAAGAACTCTGACACCAGGGTGTGCATGGTCGATTGACCGTGACACCTACTCGAAATGATGATGATGAGCTAAGATTTTAAATAAATATATAATAGGGACAAATCACACAGATTGAGCTAGCTCCATAGTAAGCTGTTAACTTGTGTCGTGGGATACTAACTCAACTATACTGTATTTTATAATAGATACTTATATGAAAGAATCATTCAAATCGGCCCAGTACTTTCGGAGCCTATTCAATTTAAACAAACAAACAAACAAACAATCAAAACTCTTCTCTTTATAATATTAGTGTAGATGTAGATGAACAATCGCGAATTGCGATGCGACGAACTTTGTTAAAATATATTTAACATGAGAAGGTAATAGATATACCTTTATTTATACTATTTATAGGTATATTATTTATTGATGTATTGATGAGCTCTGTGGCCTAGTAGTCATCATGCCAGGCAGCCACACCGGAGGTCCAATAACCAATTTCAATACATAAAAGAATCTGCCGCCCGGCCCAGGTTGTATGGGAATGCTGAATTTTTTTTTTCAGTTCCCAGCATGTTCCCATAGGAAAAGTTGTTCATATTGATGGGCTGAGTCACCCCGTTAAGGGAACGCCGAGGGTCAATTTACACGTTGTATATGTACTCGTTATACAATATGGTATCGTTGAGTTAGTAACACAAGTCTCGAACTTACTTTGGGGCTATCATATACACGGTGAAATTTTGATCGTTCTGGACCCTTAAAGGGGTGATTCAGCCTATCGATATGAACAACTTTTCCTATGGGGCCAATGCTGAGAACTCAGCAAAAAAAAATGGGTATTTGTATGGGAACGTCAAAAAATTTTTGATTCACCAGCATTGGTCCCATAGGAAAAGTTTTTTATATGAACGGGCTGAATCATCCCTTAAGGGTCTAGAACGATCAAAATTTCACCGTGCATAATTATTTACATGTAAAAATTGGATTAAAACTAACGACTAGTGGTGTACAACGTGATATAAATGCAAAGATTTCTGAACTCATAATTGCGTCATTAATTCTTCTTTCGTGTATGCTTAGGCAAATACAATATTCCTAATACTAACATAACTTAGGTGAAAAGCTGGATGTGATCAAATCAGTGTTATTTTAAATATATTTCATTTTCGTACTTATTACGGACGTTTATTTTTGTCAACGGAACAAAATAACACGAGTATAATATGTTTTACTAATTGTATATTGAGATTAAAATAATTTTAAAATAATTTTTTTGTTCTATAAGCTATTTATAGACTGAATTGTCCACGATGTTTTATCATACAGGACAAAGGAAAAAAGCCGCACACAAAAATATAAAAATATTAAATAAGATATTCTAAATTCAAAACGCACTCACCATTACTGCGTGTGACAGGCACCGTTCTTGAGTACACAGTAATGTAAAGCTGCGTCATGCGTCCAATGGACTTTCACTCTCGGCGGTTGCAAAACGACGTTTTCGGTGGCCAAAAGCTTGGGATTTTGCGGGATAGTGCTTTTAGTTAAATTTGTTACATCATCATCATTTCGTGTAGGTGACACGGTCAAACGACCATGCACACCCTGGTGTCAGAGTTCTTCGGAACCGCCTTTCGGCCTCTGACCTGGTTCCTTTAACAACGGCTTAACGTGTCTTCCGAAGCACGAAATCTATCGATCTTCTAGTTCGACAATTCTAGTTCTAGTTAAACAATAAGCAAACTCAGATAATATGCCTTTTGGATGCTTAAATTAGCTTAAAAATTGTACATAAATTAAGGTAAGAAAAAAAACGGAATGAATGAAAAGGCTTTTCCTTTAAAAAAAAATGAAGGGACAAAGAAAAATATGCAGATTATAATGAGATACAGACGGTCTTCCAATCCATTCTAGTGAGATACTGAAGGCAACAGCAATAGTTTTTAACTGGTTTGGCCCATGAATTTATTACGTCAGTATATTACCCCTATGATTTGATTGACATTGACATTTTTCTAACTGCTCCGTAACGTGTTATGGCTGCTTTTTGCCACCTTGAGAATCCTAGGTTCGATTTCCGGTTTATTACTTGTTTTGGTTAAACATAATATTATAGAATATCTGCATACTTTCCGGTTTTGTAGTGTAATTAAAGTTATTGGGCCAGGAAATATAAACAGAACAATAATCAATAAACTCAAAACTTTATTATCATACTACTTTTGCATTAAACACCTTAACACACGTTTTATACTATGGAATCACAATCTATTCTGTAAAATGTTATTTTTAACTTAACTGGTCTACTTTATTAATAACAATTTTTTAAAGCTCGCTTGCCCTTCCAACGTTATTTCTGCGACGCCCGATAGGGTTCATATTGTACCTATTTTAATTAAAGTACAATATGAAATGCTATATGCATTATAAATTGAAATATAATAGATAAAATATTTGATTTCAAAATTATTACGGTCTTATGAGCATACATATATTCACAAGATCGGAGGTACTTACAGCTTTAATTAGTTTGTAAATTACTTGCTCCGTGGTCACCCTACTCGGAACTTCATCTCAGTAGGGTCCGTATCTTTGTCCGGCCGCAGTCAATAAGAATTTCACTTTTTTTGAACCCATTGTGTTCGAAGTGCGAAATATATTTTCACTAGTATATACATAAGTTTATATATATATTACACAACAGCACAATATATTACAAGTGATTAAACTATAAGTTATTATATTACTTATAAATAATCTAAAACTAATAAAACTAAATAAACTGAAGTAACTAAATGTAAAATTAAAACATTGTAAAAAGCGACCCCAATTCGCTTCGTTCACAGAGTAGGGTGCCCAAGAGGCTGGCGGCATTTCCCCGTTTAATGGCCAGGCTCAACCTTTGGTCGAAATGCGTGCCAGCCCTTGGTTCCCCTGAGGCGTCGACGAGTCGTGCGGAGATCTCCTTGAACAACTGACGGGCTTACGCACCCCAAGGCCCCAAGGTCTCCACGGCAAAAGGCGCAAATATATACAGCTCTCCCAAAGCCGCATATTTTCGCCTCTTATTGGATTTGGCAGTCGCCGCAGCTGCGCCGGCTTTGCGAGCGGTCGCTCTCACGTGAGATGGGGCAACAGCGTCCACGCATGTGGCATCCCACACGAGCGACCGCTCATTTTTCCACGGGATGAGCGTCATGCCGAGCATGCGGCACGAGCAGCATGCAGAACGGCTCATCCCACTGCCGCTGCGAAGCCAGCTTTAGGGTCCGGACCGATTGCACTGAGCTAGGTATCCCTGGCCTCGGCCAAACAGGCAACCTCTACGCCGCAGAGCGACAGGCCTAGTATGCTACCAATGACGTTAACCGTGCTATAAACCGAGGACAGGAAGGCTGGCAGTGCTACAATTGATTTTTTTCTTATCCCAAGACCACCTGGCTACGCCATATCTGCAACCACCAGACAAGCAGTTGAGAATCGTGGAAGGCTATTAGCCATATTTACTACGGTTGGCAGACGGGTTAGCGCTCTTTTTTGGGTTCTTGGATAATGATGATTGATTTTTCCTGTGTATGTGTGTAACTTCAGCAACAAATAAACCATTTATCTATCTATTCATATTCTTTATTTCCTGATCTATATATCATTAAGGGCCTTAAACTTTTATCCAATTCTTTAACACATCACAGAATTCAATCTAAGTATGACAGTATGTCAGACAGAGGTCAATAAAAAATATTGTCCATGGGACATAACCGACGAACCATTTGTAGTAACCAGTCGAAGTATGTTTAACTATCTTGGTTATGTAAGAAAGATCGTCACGAGCAATCGGTCTCGAGGTGCCGTACCTTTCTATGTAACCATGTTACAATGGCCCACACGGAGTAACCATATTACTTCATGTTAGTCATAAGATTATAATATCGATGACAAGCCGTTTCCCGCGATTTCGATCGTATAAATTAATGAATAAACACATTATTGCACCATTATATCAAAATAATATAAAACTATTTAGAATTTGGGCCACTCCCGAAGTGGTCCAATAGAAAGAGTCGGAGTGGCACTCCGACTCATCCTATGGATGTCGTACGAGGCGACTAAAGGATAAAAACATAACATCACATGTGCAACGGCAGCCGGCAGGCTGTAAAACTTAGCCATACGGGCTTACCCCCAGTCCTCAGACCAATTTAATATATGGTCGATTGTAGACAGGATATGCACCAGAAGAAACTTAGGGCAGATCGAGGTTCATCATCATGGCAGCCCATCACCAGCGAATTGCTGCAGAATGAGGCCTGCCATCCTTCAAGGGGATTTTCTTCTCGGGTCCTTTTAGGGTCTCTTCAGACAAAAAGGAGCACAGCGGAGTGGATTTTATTAAGGTACTCGTAAATCAACTTTAAAATTATGAAAATAAAGTGCATACTTGCTTGAACCTGACTAAAAACGCTCGCGCGTCCTCGAAGACACGCGCGCACTTTATTGTAATAATTTAAAAGTTGATTTTCGAGTGCCTTCATAAAATCCTCTTCTCTGCACTGCTCTCAGTCTGAACTGACCCTTAAAGTTTTCTAATCCCTTCCAAGAGCACCCATCAATAGTCAATAGCCAAATATTTTATTCATCGTAAGATATTTTAAACATCATTTGGTGGACGTTAACTTAAATAACACATTATTATTTACAACATTATTATTGTTGACGTCAATAACTAACTTAGATCTAAGTTTACGCCGCTTCCAAGGCGGAGTGCAGAAGAAGCGGCAACAAACTGCTATGTATAACAAACATCGAGGTTGAATCCTCAACCTAGTTCATAGCAAAGATGGATGTCAAACGTTTAAATAGTCAACGCCTTGCTCTATCTGCCAACAATCCCTGTAGCCAATCCCACTTGAAATTCATGGATGGTCGGTAGTCGGTAGTTATCACAAAATAATGTAAACAACAATGACATAACTCTTCGGCAGTGCAATAAAAAGTGCGCTCGCGGTGTGGCGGATATTTACTGGGCGCGATAAATTGTTAATGCCGAGTGCCGCGGTCACCATATTTCTCGGATTATACCGCGTGTGTACTAACTACCTGGTGGTCCAATTGATAACCTTTTGTTCCCATGAGTATGGAATCTGTGGGTCCTCTTGCCTATGACGTGTAAATAGACGACGGATCTAAACGAAACGCTAGTAGTCTGTAGCTTTTGCACATTAAGTTATAATATAAATATGACTAAATTAGATCCTTTAAAATGAGATTTGACGTGAAAAGGCCTATTTTCTGAATAAACGTTTTGATTTTGATTATTTTGTTTTTCTAAATTATTACCATATGGCACCTCATATTTATTAGTGTTTATCCAGCAATTTCTCAATATAGTCCGTCCGTTCAAATGGTTTGCACGCTTTGACAAGGCGAAGCCGGCAGGCAGTTTATTTTTTTATGCAGCGAATAAAGTACACGAATAAATTTGTTTTTTGAAGGTTCTTAGCAATTTGTTTAATTTTTCATGTTTTATACTAATAAAAAATATATTCCAAATTAAATAATTTTATTTGCCCGGACGGACTATACTACACTAAATCTACACTAGATCTACAGATTTCCTTACCTCAAATAGGTACAATACGCACCAGGTCATACGTAACTCTTCGGCAGTGCAATAAATATATAAATTACTAGCTTTCGCCCGCGGCTCCGTCCGCGTCAATGTCGATCCCTCGGAAACAGTTCTTTTTCCCGGGATAAAATGTACCCTATGTCCTTCTCTGTACCCCAGATAACGTGTATGCAAAATTCCATGATGATCGGTTCAGTAGTTACAACGTGAAAGCGTAACAAACAAACAAACAAACAAACAAACAAACAAACAAACAAACAAACAAACAAACAAACAAACAAATAAACAAACAAACAAACTCACTTTCGCATTTATAATATTAGTTAGGATTAATGCCAAGTGCCGCAGTCGTTACTTAATCTTAATAATAATTAATCTTAATCTTAAGGACAATTGCTGGCAGCCGTGATAGTTTTTTTAATGGCACGGGTTTCCTATAAAGTTATATTAACGGACCTAAAACATTTCCTTGGGAAATACCATTCAGTACCACACTTTTCTACAACTTTGAAAGTTATACTTAATTCACATCCAATTGAGGTTATACGCACCAGCATCGAACACCGAAAAAAGTGGAGCTGTGTAGAGTAGAGAACGACGATTCTAGGTCATTTCTACAAAAATGTGTGAGACATTAGAATTTTAAATCAGAAAAAATATTTACTGCTGCTCCAGAAAGCGCATTAAATTTCCTGAACTAGAAAGGAATTGTTTATCAAAATATAAATGACGAAATATCAATCAACATAATGAAGTTTATTAAAGTGCTGTATAAAAAAAAGGTCCTTGTACGCTGTACGAATTTTGGGAAAAATATTCCCCAACCTGGCAACTCATCAGACTTGGCTGTCAACTTATTTGACAGATTGATAATAACATTGACATTGTCATGTGCTGAAGCATGGGAGTATTGCTTATAAATCCTAAAGTTTTCTTTTAAGTTTATAAAAAAAATATTTTAATCAACTCAATTAATTTTTCATCACAACGCCTGTGATTTAGACCACTCGGCATAACTCAGGCATGCAATGTGAATTTTAATTGTTTACCGATATTCCGATGCAGTAACACACGCGAAATTAATAAAATCTGCTTCTTGGTGATAATAAATTCGTATCGTCCGGTGGGATTTAGACTTCACGTTTCTTATGGTTCATGGCACTATCTTTTATTATCTTTAGATTTATAAATTGGATTTATACTATATATTCTGCATTCTTTAAATTGTTCTTTGTAATGTAAAAGTTTGTAATAGCGTCATCTTGGCTCTTAAACGGTAACTTTTACATAACAGTATTCGTTAGAAGATAGGGCCCTACTTTGATCAGTTCCAGCCGTGGTTCCAGTAAGCGCGCATAGATGTCGTCCTGTTTAATTAACCGTGTTCGAAAAAAAGAGATACATACCAATTTGAGTGAGTTTTTGCATAGGCTTTATGCGCAATTTTTTTAAATCTCTGGCTTCATATCTATCAATCCCTTTTTTCAAAAGGTAGCTTCAGCTGCGCTTAGTAAATGCTTTATTGTTGCGGGTTTTTTTAACTTGTTTTTTACATAGAGACGCATTTTTAAACTAAATCTATGTTTTGACGCACCCGATGGTAAACCTTTTATATATAAAACCGGCTTTAATCAAACTGCTGAACCAATTTTGATAAAATTCAAATGGGACTAATTGGAAAGCATACTATTTCCAATCATCATCATCATACCAGCCGCAAGAAGTCCACTGCTGGACATAGGCTTCCTCCAAGGATTTCCAAACGACAGGTTGGAAGCGGCCAGTTAAAAAAATTTAAAAAAAAAACAGATCGGTGTACGTATGACAGAGATTTATGAGGCTTTTTTTGTTTTTGTCAAAAACTATTGAAATGAAACATAGTTTCGGGCCCCAGACGTTTATTCTTTGAGATAATTTATTTACATAGAATTGTCATTGGTGTTAAGTGAGTTGCCAGAGCTGTCCGCATCAAGAAGCTATTCTTGTCCAAATTGAAACTTCCCTCTATGTACCCAATAAATGGATACGGAAAACATAAATAGTGCAAATACGAACGTAACGCGAGACGCGCGCGTCCCCTTATATTTTAATTCTATTAAGTGCTCACGATTTGCCAAAAGATACCACCAATCTTGCGTTTACCAAACTAAAACTTACCGCATTCTCAACCTTACTGGTTTGTCTTAAGGCTGTAAGCTAATAGTTTTGGCAGTAAGCGTTAAGTTGGCGAATCGTATAGGTTATTTGGTCTGTCCTAAACAAACGGGAGGCACTTCCTACAGGCGTATTTAACATGTTGCCAATAAAAAAGTTGTTTGGAATACGTAATGGGATTCTTGTTTTCTTTCACGGTAGTTTTCAAGTGCCGACGTGAGGGCCTGACCTTTACTATTTTTGGGTGAAATTCTTGTGGTGCGACGGAAAATGTTTTTCTTTCTATATCTATGAATGCGTCGTTTACAATAGAGAATTTCGGTTAAATTTAGTTTTTCATACTCATTGCATTTCACTGAACGACAATTACGAATTACAATGAACAAACGTGGTCCAGTGGTTAAGGCTTTTGCCTGAATAACCGGCACGTTAAGCCGTTGGTCCCCACATCACAGGCCGAGAGGCGGATCCGAGGAACTCTGACACCAGGGTGTGCATGGTCAATTGACCATATCACCTACACGAAATGAATGAATGAAATGACTGAATTTATCAAACCCGAAATAACAGTAAAAACTATAATTTCGGTAAAATTTTGCATGTATTTACAGACAACAGTAAGTAAAAAGAATAGAAAAATGACGACATTTTTCCCGAACAAAGACTTAAGATAAAAATCAGATTAGAAAACACTAGTAAATAACTTTTCCTTCGATATTATTTTCACAAATATTTTTAATTCTTTTTTTTAATTTTTGCCATTTCCAACCAATCTGGACTTGCAAAAAATATTCGTAGATGTCTACGAATCGTAGCAGCAAGTCCTGCTACGCAAACTTACGCAACATATTATAAACTTGTAATTTTTCGTTATCCTTGGCCTATTTTTTGCAGCGGCTAAGTGAACTCATTACGAAAGTACATACTTTTGATTGTACATGCTTGCGATTACAGATTTTATATTAAAAGTATAAGTTATCTCTTGGAAACCTGTATTTGGGGGTAAATTAAAGTGCTTTGTTCTGTGGAGGAAAAGTTAATGGGTTAAATATAATGTTGACCAACCGTTCATGGACCAATCGAGGACCTTGTGTCGTAGCTCTGTTTGCTTTTTGCAAAGACCTTAAGGATGATTCTCTTAACAGCTTGTCTGGGAGACAAGAAAAAACCGGCTTACCGCACATGAAGGTTTCTGTGCCATCCTAACTAATATTATAAATGCGAAAGTGAATTTTTTTTTTTGTTTGTTACGCTATCACGCCGTAACTACTGAACCGATCATCATGAAATTTTGCATACAAGTTCTCTGGAGTACCGAGAATGACATAGGCTACCTTTTATCCCGGGAAAAAGTACTATTCCCGAGGGACCGACATTCCGCGGGCGGAGCCGCGGGCGAAAGCTAGTTATCAATAAAAACGGCAAAAAAAATGATGTCTGTTGTATGCCACTCATAAATATGTATTTTATTTTAATTTAACTATTTATTTTTAGTTTTCAACTTACTAAATAATATAGTGGCATAATATATGAGAGTAACTAAAACATTTAGAAATCGCTAAATGTTATTATTTTTTTTTAATAGACAACATAATTTATAATTTACGAAATAATTAAGATTATACTTTTAGTTATTAGATTCAGGTGTTACTTTGCGGAAGGAAGCCAAAGCTACATTTATATTGGTGGCAGGCATGAAGGGACTAACAGTAGTGCGTGGGCGCTGGCCAGCAATAGTTTGCATGAACTAACTGGTGGTGGAAGCACGCAAAGTAAATTGGCTCAAAGTAAATGTATTTATTTTTAAAGTGAATATAGTATAACTAAATATTCTGCGAATATTTTAAGCGCCTACCTGTTGCCGTTATCAATATTGATCAAAAACAAGCAAAAAAATCACGTTTGTTGTATGGGAGCCCCCTTAAATATTTATTTTACTCTGTTTTTTAGAATTTGTTGTTATACCGGCAAAATAAATACCTACATCATCTGTGAAAATTTCAGCTGTCTAACTATCACGGTTCACGAGTTACCGCCTAGTGACAGACGGACGGACAGACAGACTGACGGACAGACAGACTGACAGCGGACTCATATTAATAGGGTCCCGTTTTTACCATTTGGGTATGGAATGAATATTTCAATGATATAATTGGGTATGGAACCCTAAAAACGTGGATGGTAGGTCCCGGCTGCTTCTCTTCCCGCGCAGACTGTAGAAGCCGGTCGAGGGAATGGGCGGCAATTTAAGTAATCATGCCAATAGGCGATGCGACAAGCAAGCAACCCATCTCTATTTTGATTTCGTTTTTAACCTCTTCGCCCACCTACACGCTACTTCACAATTTAGCGACATCGCCTTGACCTTAGTCTCTATCTACAGTCGATAAAGACCTTGTCATTTATATGTACTTATGCATGTATGTATGACAATGATGAAAAAACAAAGCGACATATGAATGGGGTACTTTATTTTAACATTTGAAGCCGTGTGGTTTCCGGCCGAGTAGAATAGGACCACTCCAAGTCTTCCCGTGGATGTCGTAAGAGGCGGCTTAGGAAATACAAGCTAAACAAAGTTTTATGTACTAAAAACGGGTCACTCACGTGCTATTTCGTCGGGATTGCCGACTATAAACAAACAAAAGCTAAACAAAGCTCATAAACATCAATGAGACCTCTCCAACCCGTCTGGCCAGCGAGGAGAGTGTAGGCCAAATCCTCTGTCTGCTCTGCCTAAGTATGGCTCCGGTAGTAAAGAGAGGGTCATGCTCCTGCAGGGGAGACTAAAAAGACCTGATGATGATTTTAACATTTTTAAATGACACTAACACTGCATGCATAATCAGAATTAGGTAATAGGTACCTACTAGATAGACTGCATGCATAATGTCGTGAACTCCACACGAAACTACATAGTTCAAAACATTATCTCCACATTCCTGTTCACAATTATATAAACAACAAAACAATCCCGTCTGTAACAAAACATTCCAAACTCGCTCCCAAAACATCAGTGAACTTTCTCGGCGCTCAAAATAACGTGGAAATAACCGAGTTCATCGCCCGCGAAACATGCAACGTTTCACAACAGCGCGCAACTCGTCGCGTCGATCGAACAGTCGCCAGTTGTTGCCCGAAACGTCACCCGTCAACACGCATCATGACGACGGAAACACCAATCATCTGGAACAACGAATTAATCTACAAATTAATTGATCTATACGAAGAAAGACCTGTCCTGTGGGACACTACAATGCGAGATTACAAGGATAAACAAAAGAAAAACGACGCGTGGGCAGAAATCGCGGCAATCATGAGAATGGATAAAGACGCGGTGGAAAGGAAGATAAAAATTCTCTCAACTCAGTTCCGAAGGGAGATAGTCAAAAACGAAAACGACGAAAGCAAATGGTTCGCCTATAAGAAGTTATTATTCTTGAAACCTCGTGTTTTGAAGGCGTTAGCGGAAACTGAGTCTAATGTAAGTGCTTTTAATTATTTAAACTGCTTGCACTCATCTTATTGACCCACTAAACGTCTACAGTAACATAAATATGTATTAGTAAAATGTTTCTGAAACTGTACACAGAAATATTCAACACGATGACACAATTCTTATCATTTTAACCTATAACTTCATCTCGCTCACTCAGATAAAATACGTGACATGTGTGTGAGCGAGACGACTAATAAAAATAATGAATACGATCACAATGGCGCGATGGCGCGATACACTACACGTCGTCGAAGTCTATTCTTTGTACTGTACGCATAGAATTTCACTTTTGTTGACAAATGTTGCGACTTGCGAGGAGAAACGTGACTTTGACGGTACAAAGTACAATGCGCTTTATTACAACTAGCGGAGAGATAACATTATCTCATATTTTATTTTTAATTATATATATGGAAATACTAGCTTTCGCCTGCGGCTCCGCCCGCGTCAATGTCGATCCCTCGGGAATAGTACTTTTTCCCGGGATAAAAGGTAGCCTATGTCCTTCTCCGTACTCCAGAGAACTTGTATGCAAAATTTCATGATGATCGGTTTAGTAGTTACGGCGTGAAAGCGTAACAAACAAACAAACAAACTCACTTTCGCATTTATAATATTAGTAAGGATAAGGATACTAAGTAAGACATTAATACAATTTGCACGCCCAAAAAGGGTTGAACACTTTACTATTTTAATAATATTAAGATCATAATGTATTTCTTCTATTCATGCAAATAAACTATTGACTGATAGATAGAATTTCCATTTCTCAGTATTGTTTTTTAATATGTTAGCTTCCTTTCACACAGCTATGATTCTAAACTACAAGTCTACTATACTAGCAATAACAGCTATGGGTGAAAATCAGGAAGCATGTAAGTACCTAGTCGATGCGGCTAGCAACCCTTCACTGTTTTTGTTCCGTTTCCAACCTACACATATACCAACATACTAAGTAGGTCTTAAAAGACATAGTCTCTGTCTACCCCGCAAGGAAAAAATACGCATGTATGATTCTAAAAGAAAGATTCATTTTTCGTTTTGAAACGCTGGAAACAAGTTTTTTTAAACAAAAGCAAAAACTCAAGTAACCTGTCGAAAAATTATAGCTTGTGGCACTTGGGATAAAAGCAAGTACTGATTCGATACCTCATAAAATGAAATATGAAATGAAATAAAATTTTATTCAAAGGATATCATGTATCTGATTTTAATAATTATTTTTTAATATTTGCAAAATCTATAAACTACTCTAGCGTTTCGGAACGACCACTGCTGAGAAGAATACGCCGAAAGAAACTCAGTCCATCTACATCCCAATCAGGCATTTAGAAATTATGATATAACAAACACACACATAAGTACATACTTACTTATGCACTTACTATAAACTTTAAAAACTAAACACTCCTTTCTGTGCTGTCGTGTAACTTTTGTTTGAATGTGCATTTTTGTAATTTATATTTATACGTTAAGTTTACGCGGTCAAGTTCCCGGGTAAAGCTTTGTCTAAATAAAATAAATGGAAAAATGCAGGGAATATCGGAGTTTGCTGATAAAAGATGACAACGAGATCCTATTCCTTATAACCCTCGTCTCGTTACTAAGTTGTATAATGTAATAGGTGGACAGTACAATTTCCCACAGAATGTGTAGGTATTTCTATTGCTAGGTATACGTTTTCCCTGGTCGTTTAGGAGGTGGTTTTACCTAGTTACCGACCGTTAGACTGAAAAGGGGTAAAAAGAGATTATTTCAGCAATGGTTCACTTATTGTAGACAAAATTTTCAGAGAATGTGTAGGTATTTCTATTGCTAGGTATACGTCTTCCTAGATCGTTTAAGAGGTGGTTTTACCTAGTTACCGACCGCTTGACTCAAAACGGGTAAAAAGATATTATTTCAGCAATGGTTCACTTATTGTAGACAAATTTGTAGAGAGTGTGTAGGTATTTCTTTTGCTAGGTAGGGTAAGTGCTCCAGTGAATGAACCCTTAAGGAAATGTTCAACTTTGAAATTTAATAACAATTATGTTTTCAATATTCTGACTACCTAACATTTACCATAGTCACCGTAAGTTATTTAAGATTTAATAAAACTCTCGTTGCTGTTTGTATAGTTTTGGAGATTTTTAACATTTTATGCGACAATACCCTAAAACACCAGTGAATGAACAGCATTTTCCAACGAATGAACGCAATAAAACCCAGTAAATGAACACTAAAATCTGTTTTATTTAAATTTAAAATTAAAGGATTTTTAATATTTTTTAACAGAAAAAATAAACTGTACTCATTTAACAATAAGTAGCATAATAAGGTTTCAATAATTTCTGCTTAAGAACTAGGGATTAGGTACTATGAGTACTTATTTAGTTACTATCAACTTAATAATACTTTCTGGTTCTTATTCAGACACATTAATAAGTGTTATAATAAACATAATAATTATATAATTTCAATCATAGTTAGGTTCTAGATACTTCAAGCCTACTTATTTAGATTTCAGAATTGTAAGTATTTATTCACTAATCAACATTATTTGACTTTAGTGAACTGAATTACCTAGGCGCTTTAGTAATTTCTGCTTACAAATCATGAGTGAGATAGAGGTAGTTACCTACATCAGTCTTTAGTATCACAATAAAAGGAACCTCTAAAGGTATTTCTGAATTAGCAGAAAGAACCGATGAACCTACTGTACCAAGCCCAGAAGTCACAAGGGGAGCTTTCACAAATTGTTAGTTTTCTAAATAACGAGGGAGATCAGTTAATCCTATATCTTCTCTGCAAAAGAAATAAATCCACGTTCGAGCTCTGTGACGTCGGAGACTCAACTCTCCATCGTCACAGAGGTTGAGGTGAATTAGCAGAAAAAGCTAGTGAACCTACTGTACAAGTCCCAAACGCCGCAAGGTGAGCTTTCGCAAGTTGTTCGTTTTCGAAATCACGACGGAGATCAGTTTATTCTATATCTTTAAAACATAAATCTGCAAAAGAGATAAATCCACGTTCAACCTCTGTGATGTTTACGAAGCTGACAATATTCTCTGACACAATATTCTTCCTTAAAAAGTCTTTTTTGTTTTAGTTGCCGTCTCACTAGATATATCCAAGGCTTTTGACCGGGTCTGGCACGAAGCTATCCTCAGTAAGCTTCCAGCGTATGGTTTACCTAAGGACCTTTGCAACTGGATATCCGATTTCCTGAGGGAACGGTCCATTCGAGTGGTTATGGATGGCTGCTCTTCCGACCTAATGGCTATTAATGCCGGGGTACCTCAGGGATCTGTTCTCTCTGCAACCTTGTTTCTGCTGCAAATTAATGACCTCCTTATGTCTGGCATTATTGGTTATGCTGATGACAGCACCGTTGTAGAGAGTTATACGTCCAGTGCCAGTGCAAGTCCACAAGAAGTCCAGTCTCTAAGAGAGTCTATGATTGAACGGGTTAACTCGAAATTACAGAGGGTGTCCGATTGGGGAGACGCCAATCTTGTTAAGTTTAACCCGTCCAAAACACAGGCGTGTCTATTTTCTGCAAAAAAGAGTGCTTTCCCACTTGCACCCATTTTCCAGGGTGTTTCCTTACCGTTAGTTGACCACCTTGGGCTTTTAGGCATGACAGTCACGTCAAAACTAAGCTTCGGCCAACAGATTGAGTCAATGGCACTAACTGCTTCCAAGAAGTTGGGTATCATCTCAAAGGTTCGGCGGTACTTCAGCTCTGAACGGCTGCTCAATCTCTATACAGCCCAGGTTCGCTCTTGCATGGAGTACTGCAGTCACCTTTGGGATGGCTCAGCGAAATACCAGCTTGAAGCATTGGACTCTGTTGACCGAAGAGCCCGCAGGCTCATAAACAACGACGTGGTCTCAAATAGGAAATTGCAATCCCTGGAGCATCGCCGTAAAGTCGCTTGTCTATCGGTATTTTATAGGATCCATTTTGGAGAGTGTGCGAAGGCGCTCTTTGAGCTAGTTGAACCCTCACCATTCCTCCATCGGACTACAAGGCGCAGACAGAAATTTCACCCTTTTATCGTTGGAATACCAAAGAGTCGAACTAAACGCTTTGACAGTTCCTTTTTGGTTCGAGTAGCTAAGGTGTGGAATGAACTGCCTGCGTCTATATTCCCAAACAAGTACAGTCCCGGGACATTCAAAAGTAGAATAAATGGGTATCTCTTGGATAGGCATGTAACATCCTCGTCTTCATCGTCACTTACCATCAGGTGAGATGGGAGACAAATGCCTAATTCAATATTTAGTAAAAAAAAAAAAAAAAAAAAGTTGTTTCGTTGTGAAAATGACTTTCCTCACTCTCTACGATAGCGTATTGGGTTTGGACGGTGCCATGTTTATCTTGTTTCTCTGAGAATGTGTTCTTATTTCCTGAATTTTACTTCACTGGACTTCTCTTACTTCTTGTTTTTTATCTTTTTATTTTATCCATTTCCAGTTTTTCCAAATAATCTTTATATGTTCGTCCTGTAAATCCAAATGGCATGGGCTCTTACATCACAGTTTTTTATTTTTGGTTGCAATTTTAGGGTAGTTAAAAAAAATATCCATATGAACTTTGCGTTTTGTAGATACCACATTTTGTTTTGTGGTTGAACACGATAGGACTCTTAGAATATCTAGAATATTTTCCTCCAGGAAATCAGCAGGAGAGTTGCTGAGTTATATAAGAAAAGGGAACAATTTTACTCATCATCCATTATATTTAAAATTGAGGGATCCAAGAGGAATCTACTATTATTATGTCAACCATGGTCTAATCGTTTTGACCAGAAGTTTAAACTGTTTAAGTATTCGTGACGTCGTTTATGGCTGTAGTGATATTTTGGGATGTTATTTCTGAAATCCAGTCGATTAATGAGTAATATATCATACGATAAAGGAGTGTATTATTCTATTTATTGTATAACTGAAATTACTAATTTAATTCATTCAATGGTACAAGAAATATTAAAAAACCGGTAATTGAACAGGTCAGAATTTTCATAGTTTATTTAGTGGATTTTGAAAACCAATAAATGAACACCTGTGTTCCAATACTGGCCAAAAGATTCTAAATCGTTTTTCAAACGTATTTAATAAAAACCGTCTTAATACAGTAGTCCGAAGTCAGATAATACTGAAATTTTCGAAATATGTAATGTTCCAGTGAATGAACTGCTGTTCATTCACTAGATTTGATGCCATTTTTTTAGGCTAGTCCATGAACACCTGATTTATTCAAAATGTATTTGCAAAAACTAAAAATGCTCTTTGAAAATGCAAACATATATTCATAAATAACCTAGTTTTAGTGAAAAACAATGTAAAAAATAAAAAATACAGCTATAGAACTTACAATAGTAAGTGATATCGTACCTTAGTCGTAAATTCCTACCCATACAAGACATTTTTTCAGAGCGCACCTCAACTTTCCTCAATTGTCATTTTGCAATAAAGATGTTTAAGCCACCGGAATAGGTATTGGAACACGTAAAAGTGTGTTATCTGTTTAAAAAAATACACTTCACCTGGTAGAATTAGCTGGTTTTCTTATTTTTGATAAAAATATGCGTTTCGTTCATTCACTGGGTAGCTTTCATTTACTGGAGCACTTACCCTATACGTTTTCCAAGGTCGTTTACGAAGTGGTTTTACCTAGTTACCGACCACTAGACTGAAAAGGGGTAAAAAGAGACTAATTCAGCAATGGTTGACTTATTTAAAATCCCTCGCCTCCCTTGGTGACGTCCTTCCCGCTTTCTGTACTTTACCGACTGTTGTCGCCTAAAATGGCGACTCTAGTCTTAGTAAAACATACAAGCGTAAATTAATTGAAAAAAATTTATAATTTCCAGGTAAGAGACGATGATGGCGCCACTTCCTCGCCTTCCATAGCCAGCACAAGCAACCACATTCGAGTAAAGAGACCGCGACTCAGTGACACTGAGTCTGAAGACACCAGGACAGAAGAAACATACAGAATTATGACAGAGCTGTACAGAGAGAGGTTCAGTAGAGACGAGTTCACAGTTTTTGGAGAACACGTAGCGTTGAAGTTGAGAAAGCTGGACAATTTGTACGCGAGGTGTACCGCGCAGTATCATATTAACAATATTTTGTATAAGGCTGAAATTGGAGAATACGATGTGCTGGAGGGTAATCAGCCTTATCTTAGTTAGTGAAGAACTGAAATTATTTATAAAAGTAAGATTTGCCTTATTCTTTTAGTAATAAAAAATAAAAGTCTAGCAATAATTAAAAAGCTTCCAATCCGCGTCCGTTGCTGTATTATTTTTTTAGGCGCTTCGAACATTTTAGGTTTCTGTACCCAAAAGGTAAAAACGGGGCATTATTACTAAGCCCCCGAAATCCATCCGTCCGTTCGTTTGTAACAAGAGTGTATCTTTGTGTAGACCGTAGAAACCGTGATTATGTAGACACTCGAAATGTTAACAGAATGTGTTAGCCTGTTGCCGCTATATTAACAAGTAATAAAAACATGATAAAATTCTCGCGAAGACTCGCACGTGAGTCACTAATTTTTAATATTTCCATTTAAAGACTGGCCGAAACGAAGGGTTCCGTACCATCTATTATAATAAGGTTAAAAATTAAATATTTTTTTATTATTATGTAACTAAAAACGTATGCTTTTCGCAATTTTTCTTTTATCTGTGCTATAGACGTTGCTTCGTACCAAATTTCAAGATTCTCAGTTTACAGGAAGTACTCTGTAGGTTTTGATGATTCCCTTGGGATGGGAATATCGAAAATATGCGGCATAAACGGCTGTATCTTTTGATTACGTTGGCTTAGAAGTAAGATTTTTCACATCTCCAAGGGACAGTAGACCTTAGGAGTATTCGATATGAATTTCAGCGCTATACCTCCACGCGTTCCTGTAAAAAGGGTCTTGACAGACAGACGGACAACAAAATGATCCTATAGGTACCGTTTTTTTCTTTTGCGGTACTGAACCCTAAAAATATTTGTATTTAGTAAAACCGCTTGCTATCCAATGTCTTAAAAATCGGCCAAGTGCAAGTCGAACTTGCGCATGTGTGCTATTCTAACGTGTAAAGTGAGAATTCCTGGCAAAACTTTGACCAATGGAGGAGTTTCTACTCAATTGTGTTGCGTTATTAGTATGTGTGAAATGAGGTGACGCTGGTTTTTATAGAAATCACGCGTGATAACACTTCTAATGTGTTTGTTGTTCTGTGGTTTTACGCCATTAGACCAATAAAGTAAGCGGAAAAGACTTTAAAAAGTATTTAAGAAATTACCACTAACAACTGGACTTGAACTTCCGAAGTCCTAACAAGCTTAGTAGGCGCGTATCTAGCTACCAAGAAAAGGTTATGGGTCGGTTTCGTAGATTAACTTCATTGATAAGTATCCATCGATGATACATTTATTTGGTTTCCTCAATTTTGCTCTATCTTAATTTATTTACTGTTATAAGGATTCCGTTTTTTCCTTCGAGGTACTGAATCCTAAAAATACTTGTATCCTGAAGATGGTTGAGGCCTGCCTACTGTGCCAACAATCCTGGATGCGCGCCTGGCTCAGCGCGAACTGGAATTAGGATCGAAGTTCATAAAATCTTGTTACCTGACGCGCTCAGTTTTTACCCGACTACAAAAAAGGAGCGTTTTGCTTTCAGTTCAGAATTCAGAGATTTCTTTGAGTTTCTTGATACCACTAAAACTTCTAAATTACTGAACCGATTAGGATGTGTGAGGTATCTTTAGAATCCTTGACTTATGCGGGGACAGCTGTAATGTTTTGGCAAGATCAAGTCAAGGCTGACGCGTTTTTATTTTTCTAAGAAAATACGTACTTCCATGTGTAGTGCATATCCAAAATGGTTATGAAGACATTTCGAGTTGCTTAAAGGCATCTGCACTTGTTTAACAATTATCGCCTTGTGTGTTGTTCCTTGATCAGGACCAACGGCCTAACGTGCCTTCCAAAGCACAGATAAGCTTAAAACGGCTTATACCAGTAGTTGTATAAGACAGTTTAAGCATTGGTGTTGACCAATCCAAGAAGTGATTTCGCCTTGAGTTACTTAACATGCTTTTAATGATGCGTATTACTGAGCCATCGAGCTCCTTGATTCGATGACTTAAATAGTGGGAAAAGTATGGTTAATTGGGAACTTGTTCCCGGCATCTTGATGTTCACCATGTTTCGACTGCCTGCCTGACGAAAATCGATTGCACTGATTAGGGGATTTTACCTTATACCACTTATACATGATGAAATTATGATCGTTTTGGACCCTTAAAGGGGTGACTCAGACCATCAATATGAACAACTTTTTCTATGGGACCAATGCTGGAAACTCAAAAAAAATTTCGTTATTTCCATACAAAAGAGTCCTGCCGCCCGGCCAGTTTGTATGGGAATGTTGAATTTTTTTTGTAGTTTCAAGCATTGGTCCCTTAGGAAAAGTTGTTCATTTTGATGGTCTGAGTCACCCCTTTAAGGGTCCAAAAGGGCTATTTTTGTGTGTGGCTCTATATTGCCGTGTGGTTTCCGGCAGAGTAGAATAGGACCACTCCAAGTCTTCCCATGGATGTCGTAAGAGGCGACTTAGGAAATACAAGCTAAGCAAAGGAGGGGTCTCATAAACATCAATGAGACCCCTCCAACCCCTCTGGCCAGCGAGAAGAGTGTAGGCCAAATCCTCTGTCTGCTCTGGCCAAGTATGGCTCCGGTAGTACAGAGAGGGTCATGCTCCTGCAGCAGAGACTAAAAAGACCTGATGATGATGATTCGTAGCTAAACACGACTTTTGACGCAACTTCTTTATGGACTTTGGGAAATACAAAGCTAACAAAATAAGTAGATAAACTATGTATATGTGGATACCTACATATACTTAGTTTATCTACTTATTTTGTTTGGTTATGATAAACTTCGTATTAGCAGAACATTTAGCAGTGTTTTCGATACCTACTTTTTGTTAAGTTTCTCCATTACAACATTTTCAAGGCCTATATACATAGTAATATATTATTATCTTTGACGCCACCAAACTGGTTGCAACAGTAATTTCGAACTTACTAAAGTTTTTTTTATTATGCTAAGCTTATATTAAAGTTTATACAAAGCGGCGAAGCAGTTTAATAGTATGAATTGCCTTCATCCTGTCATTATATTTTTTATGATATAGTACGGCAAACGAGTAAGGCGCCAAACAGACGAGCAGCACTTTGCTGTCGACCAGTTAACTGCAAGCTGTGGACAGATGCAAGTGCAGCTGTCGAAAAAGCCAACGGCAGCCTAAGTCACCTGCCGGTCTATTTACTAACTAAGTAAATATACACTTAGTAAATAGGCCTGCTTTAGGTAAACTTTGTGTACTACGTTTTAATAGTCACTTCAAAATACGTTTTATTTATATTTTATCTTTTTATGTATATTTGACGGTAAACAAGCAGATATTTAAAACTTATATATGAAAGCCGCAATGTATTTTGAAATGACTTACAATACAATACCCTTTATTGCACAAAAAATAACAAGTTGTACATGTATATTTATCTAGTACTAACAGATTGTGCAAAAGGCGGCCTTATCAATGCAATTTCTTCCAGGCAACCTTTGCAGAAAAAAAAGACAATGTTGGGAGAAAAAATAGTGCGGGGTAGCTAAAACAAACTAAATTACATTGTTTAATGTACAATAAGCATACTTAAATATGACAATATAAATAAACATACATTTAATACATAAAACTTACACAAAACAGCAGAAAGCCATGAAGTTAGCAAGATGCATACGATGACAGGAAAAAAGGGAAAAAAAGAAAACATCATAAAGATAGGAAATGTGGCTTAACTTGAGATTTAAAGCTGGCCAGCGTTTGGGCACACCGGATATTAATTAACTTAGTACACTAAGTTGGCAGATAGTCCGGCGTTTGGTAAGTAATCACCGCTGCCCATGGATAACTGCAACACTAGGGTAATGATTAACCCGGTATAGGCAAAAACTGCCTTTTACGGGTACAAAAATTTGTTCAAAGCTATGTCAAAAGACATATAGATATACACTTAGTAAATAGTACGAGTTAAATTCATCCGTATGAATTTTGTGCGACAAACCATAGCGCGTTTTAATTTCGTTGCGCGCCATCTAGTTGTCGTTTAGTAATCGTATAGCCGAGATTAAAACAATGAGGGTTACCGTTTTTTTGGCTCACTATTTGAGGTTTCGAAAAAACTTTTTATTACTTGCGTGAAAACAAATTTTACAATTATATAATACTGCCTTTGTCTACATAAACTGTAACCTTATTAGTTTAAACAAGCTTTTTTTTTTATTACGTGTTAATATTAAAAATAATAGAAGAAATGGTATGGACGAT
The DNA here is from genome assembly GCA_947532085.1 of Elegia similella. NCBI lineage: Eukaryota > Metazoa > Arthropoda > Insecta > Lepidoptera > Pyralidae > Elegia > Elegia similella. The sequence continues at coordinate 3,661,003 of OX383943.1, forward strand.
TTCGTTAAAACTAAGTATATAGGCCGAGTCGCCGAGTCTCATGTTAGGCAAAATAAGTTTTTTTTTTCCGTATAAATTCCCAAGTATTCTGAGATTAGTCCTCGCTACACTAGCGCCTCTAACGGAAAGTTCAGACGTGATAATTATGCCTGTCGGAAAAGGTTATAATATTCAGTTTTGTTTTTTATCTATGATTAAATACTCTTTACATATTACGGTAGAATTATGTTTAGTCTGTGTTAAAGTGACACAGAAGATGTCAGAGGCATCTATTTAGTAAGCGGTTCCTTAGTACCCTGATAGAACTGTTTCAGATTTTGATATACGATATTAACCCTTAACGCTTCAAGAATAGAGAGTATAATGCTGTGCAAAAAATTCTAGGGTAAAGTGAGACGGAAATACCTCGGCATTTTTTCCCTCTCGCACCCTTGCCATTGCATAAAAATGTAAATAATGGAAGAAAATGGTAGTAAAGCAAAACAGCAATATTTAATTAATAATGAAATAATTCCTGTTTTATTTTACATGGAATAATTAATTTATTAACTAAACTGTATGTTTACAGTTAATTTTGAATTTATTCTTATCGAAAATAAAAGAGCAATCTTAATATAGTATTAAATTTAAATTTAGTGTAGCAACCCTAGTACGATCTCAACATTGCCGCCATATTATTAATAAATAATCCCGCAGCCTTCGAATTTTTTAAGCAGACTGAAAGAGTAAAATAATATAACTTGTTGTTTCAAGAGATCTCGAAGCGACAGTGCAGTGCATTGTGCATTATCCTTTCTCAGGTAAATAACATAACCGTTTTCAGTTAGTAAATGTTGTGCCTTGGCTAGGGTGTCCATCTTATCTGCCGAGTTTGTTGAATCTGATTTATCAGTAATGTGTACATAAAGGTACTTCGTACATAAAATCCATATTTCCATACTAATATTATAAATGCGAGAGTAACTCTGTCTGTCTGTCTGTCCCCTTTTCACGCTTCAACCATTAAACCTATTTGGAAGAATTTTGGTATGGAGGTAGTTGCAGGCCCGGGGAAGAAATTCTACTGTACTACAGAAATTTCACCCTTTTATCGTTGGAATACCAAAGAGTCGAACTAAACGCTTTGACAGTTCCTTTTTGGTTCGAGTAGCTAAGGTGTGGAATGAACTGCCTGCGTCTATATTCCCAAACAAGTACAGTCCCGGGACATTCAAAAGTAGAATAAATGTGTATCTCTTGGATAGGCATGTAAAATCCTCATCTTCATTGTCACTTACCATCAGGTGAGATGGGAGACAAATGCCTAATTCAATTTTTAGTTAAAACAAAAAAAAAACTGTTCCCGAGGGTTCGTGACTAAACTCCCCTTGAAAGGGTAAAATAAAGGGGGTAAAGTTTCAGAATTTTTCTCATTTCTAGACTTAGAAGTATAAAAATAGATACATAAGTTCACGATTACATTAAAAAAAGATCTGTGTAGGTGAACTCTGTCTGTCTGTCTTTCGCATTTTCACGCTTCAACCATAGAACCGATTTGGATGAAATTTGATATGGAAGTAGTTTGAGGCCCGAGGAAGAACACAGGTTACCTTTCATTCCGGGAAATTCGACTATTCCCGAGGGATCGACATTAATGCTGGTGGAGCCGCGGGTAACAGCTAGTTATAGAATAAAGTTTCAAAGGCGTACTACGAACATCTCTACTGTTGCTTTTCCCTTCTACAGTTGCTATTTGTCAATAAATGATCATAGCATAGGGTCTTATCTATGACACCGACATAGGTACCTACCACAGAAATATATCAGGATAGAATGGCTACGCGTGGACTTTGCGAAGGGAATGCGTTTGTCAGTTTTTGCATAAACTACGCCACCACCATTACGTCATTACTAGCGAAGTGTGTAGTAACTGTCTTCGTGGTCCAGTGGTTAAGGCGTTTGCCTGTAGACCCGGAGGTCATGGGTTCGATTCCTATGGGAAGCATACTTTGTTTAGTTATTTTTAGTTTGGTTAGGACATTGCAGGCTTGAATCACCGGATTGTCTGATAATAAAGATGATTCCGTGCTTCGGAAGGCACGTTAAGTCGTTGGTTCCGGCTGCCATCTGGTAGTCGTTAAAGAAACCACGTCAGAGGCTGAGAGGCGGTTTAGAAGAACTCTGTCACCAGGGTGGGCATGGTCGATCGACCGTGACACCTACTCGAAATTATGATGATGATGAGCGAAATAGTAATGTGACATCCACAGAAATAAATCGCGTCATTTCGATAAACAGTCATTTGTATTTGTCGATTGGCTTGTCTTTCATTCATGTACATCAAAACGCGACTTTTGATGTATTTTAACTTTTTGTATGCCAAAGTTCGAATTCATTTCGTAACATGCATTCCATAATAGTTACTGATAAATATTTTAATCAACACATGGGAGCAACCTAAAAAATCTGAGATAATAATGTTAACTATTAAATATTATCGATAATATCAGTTCGAGTGCAACAACGCAATGCTAATGCAGCTTTTGTGTTGCTATCACACAATTGAATTTACATTGCGCGTTCTCCTTGGAACGAGCTTTATAAAATGTTTTTAGAACGCGTATTGGATGTGAATTAGTTGTATTGTCGTTTTATATTCAAAATCTTGATAGGTCTTTTATTTTATTTGTTAATCACGATTTTAGTTAAAAAAAAGTATTGATCCATGGAAAAAAATACCTTGTTTCGACCTATTTACTTTCATACTTTTGTTTTTATAATTAAATACCGCTTAATAAAGCATATGTTCAAGTTGGGACGTGCGCGCTGACTGAATGAACGTTTAACGAATCTCGTACGATCGTACAAGATTGAGAAACGCGTGTACCACCCACTTAGCCGTTCTATCCTGATATATTTTTGTGGTACCTACCTAAGTACTTCATGTCCGAGAAATCTATTCTATAGTTGGTCACCCTACTTTAGAGCGAGATAGAATTCCGAAGTTTGTCTTCGCTTTCTGCTCCAATTATTACTATGAGAGCTCAGTCCTTCTACTATAACGTCCTTGGTCAGAGGATGGGGAAAATTAGAAGTCACTCCAGAGCATAGAGATAAGATAATCCTGACTGCTCCAGAGACAAGGGCCACATTTGTTGTATGGGAGCCATACAACAAATGTGATTTTTTGCTTGTTTTTGCTCGATATTAATAACGGCAACAGGTAGACGCTTGAAATATTCACAGAATATTTAGTTATAGGTATATTCACTTTAAAATAAATAAAATAAAATTCATATTAAAGGGATATACATACACCTTTTTTTGCCGTTTTTATAGTTATCGGTACGGAACCCTTCATGCTCGAGTACGAGTCGTACTTGGCCGGTTTTTTGTTTTCTCCCAAATCAGCATGGAAGTAAGTCATATATGAAACGATTTTAAATTTTTTTCTTTGTCTATGCTTTCAAGTTGGTCCCATTTAAAATCACAATCGGTTCAGTAGTTCTTTTGAAGTCGGCTTTTTATATGAAAGATATTACATATTGTGTTAACTTTTATTTCTGTGTACATAAATAAATAATATAAATAAAAGGCTAGCTGTTGCCCGCGACTTCGTCCGCAGCAATTTCTTGTATATTGTACTGTCGCGGACATTTTTTTAGTTCGTTCAAAGAGAATAATTCTTTTTTTGGGTAACTTGTACCGTTCACGCATTGAATAATTTTCCCCCGATTTCAAAACATTCTTTATTGATGCTTTGCTCCTCTTGGTCGCAGCGTGATGTTTTATAGCTTTAAGCCTTCCTCAATAAATGGACTTTAAGAATTTTCCAATTTGAACCAGTAGTTCCTGAGATTAAAAGAAAAGATAAAGATTTTATTTATTTGGAGAAACCACTTATACTATTAGCGCGTTCAAACAAACAATCAAACAAACTATCAAACTCTTCAGCTTTATAATATTAGTATAGATTATTAATTATTAATACAAAAACATTTCATCTTTGTACAGCTTCGAAATGTGAACTTGACATGTTTTTTTTTATTTCATAGTTTATTTAAAACGGCAATCGAGGGTCACCTGATGGTAGGTGATCACCGCTGCAACGCCTTTCAAGGAGTTTGGGGTAGGAAATGGGCTGTTGGCTGTTACTCGCGGGTTCGATATCCGGCACGGGCAATTACTTGTACTCCTCTTTCATGTTGGTCTGGGAGAAAAGAACAAACATAGAATGTACCAGCTGCATTTTCTTTTTACCCGACTATGTCAGAAGGAGGGTTATGTTTTTCGAGTGTAGTAGGACATGTATATAAATTTCTATGCGATGCTCTGCAACCTAAACGGATTGATGGATGGATGATTCTGAGCGTGACACTGGGTATATAAAAAGGCATTTTTTTTTAAATTGCTCTTTTATTTATTTCATACTTTGGGCATATATTTTTTTTTAAGCTTCTTTCTTATACCTTATTAATATTAACACCTTAGAACATATAAATGACAAAAGTTAAAAATATTTTATTATATTTTCTAACTAAAACGAAACTATATCTTTAACAGTAAACTAATCTAAACTTAATTCTTATCATATTGCCGCAGAACTAAGTAAACAAACAATTAACGCATTTAAACTATATACATTAAGGGCCCGTACTACCTCACACTGCTTTGCATGATTGACTGTTATATCAATAATAATTAAATACTCAAGTTGAAATAAAAATGCAGCAAAGTTCAGAACTAACTCTGGTAACTATCTGACTCAAAAACACGATTGCGTTCTCGATAGAATAAAATTGCAAAGTTGCCTCCAAATCACGTCTAATTTACTCGGTATATAGCATTATTCACCAAATACATTAAAATTAACCTTGAAACTTTTGATTATTATTGCATTACAGATAAGGCAGCCATCATATGTTTTTCTTTTTCGAATAACCCTTGAATATTCCTAAAAAACGAAAATATCCAAAGTAGCCAACGCGTTTAGACCATCCGCGTTTGTATCGCCAAGCCGCCTGGCATATGGCGGGCTCTTAACAAGCAAAAGTTTCTTACTGTATTTTTGCTAATTAAAAATACATGCTTTTGAAATTATCCTTATCCTTACTAATATTATAAATGCGAAAGTGAGTTTGTTTGTTTGTTTGTTACGCTTTCACGCCGTAACTACTGAACCGATCATCATGAAATTTTGCATACAAGTTCTCTGGAGTACAGAGAAGGACATAGGTACATTTTATCCCGGGAAAAAGTACTTTTCCCGAGGGATCGACATTAACGCGGGCGGAGCCGCGGGCGAAAGCTATTAACGTATAAATGTATAATTATTAAAGCAAAATAATATTATTCTGAACTGAACTTCTTGCGTCTATATTCCCAGACAAGTACAGTCCCGGGACATTCAAAAGTAGAATAAATGGGTATCTCTTGGATAGGCATGTAACATCCTCGTCTTCATCGTCATTTACCATCAGGTGAGATGGGAGACAAATGACTAATCCAATATTTAGTAAAAAAAAAGTAGGAGGCAAGTTGAAAGGACTCCTTTTTGTGGTAAACAAACACGATTGTTATATCTATCTATCTATCTATAATTTAAGAACTGTGTTCTTGTCGGTCGAGTACTCTCCATGTCTCTCGGTTCTCAGCCATTCTTTTCACCTCTCCATATTGTTTTATCAAAAAGAATATTTTCATTGATGAGTAAGTATTTATAAATTGAGAGAGAATTAATTTCAGGTTTCTTTAATTATCACATTCAAATTCAATAATAGGTAGATGTGAGTTTCAATTCGTCTGGAAATACTTTATAAATACTTCAATTTACATACATACATACACACATAGTATCACGTATTTTTCCCTTGCGGGGTAGACAGAGCTGGTCTATAAGACCTCAAGGCCACGTTTAGCATGTCGGTGGGCATTAGATAGAAAACGGAACCAAAATAGTGATGGGTTGCTAGCCGCATCGCCTATTCGCGTTAACTTGATTCCTCAGATTTTACCCATTCCCTCGATCGGCTTTTACGATCTGCGCGGGAAGAGAAGCAGCTGGTATACTACGTTTTTCTTTTCTCCCAGATCAGCATGGAAGTGTTCAATTTTATAGCCAAAATTTAATTGCAAGCTCATAATAATTATGAACTGTCATGCCCAAACATTGCGATTCATAAATGAAATTCATAAATTCATGAGCAGGTCAGCATCAAACATGCCGGGCGCATCGCGTATCAGGGCCGGCTTTTGGGGGCGGCGAATGGGGCTATCGCCCAGGGCCTTGCGTACGGCCGCGCCATAAACCACAGTTTTCAACCGACTTCCAAAAAAAAGGAGAATATTATAAATTTTTAATCAGATCTCCATTATTTATGAACCGATTTTATAAATTACTAGCGGTTGCCCGCGACTTCGTCCGCGGCAATTTCTGATGTTATGATTAATTAGTATACAATAGACGAATAATTTTCCCCCGTTTCCAAAACATTTTTTATTGATGCTTCGCTCCTATTAGTCGCAGCGTAATGTTAAAGCCTTCCTCAATAAATGTACTATACAACACAAAAAGAATTTTACAATTTGAAGCAGTAGTTCCTGAGATTAGCGCGTTCAAACAAACAAACAAACAAACAAACAAGCAAACAAACTCTTCAGCTTTATAATATTAGTATAGATTTTTTGTTTGAAAGGGTATGCTTTTTTAGTTGGTTTTATATAAATTTCATCACAATTGATTCAGTAGTTTGATTAAAGTCGCTTTTTTGTATGTTTTTTTTTGTGTTATTAGTATAGAAGGTAAGAAATAATTTTGTATGACTGTTACCTACACGTCCTTTACCTTAACGTCTATACGTTTCACGTTAAAACCAATGGCCGTGTGAACCGACACAGCCCCCACGCGCCTTTTAATTTATTATTTCTCGTCAGATAATTTTAGTTTGATCCCTTTAGAATTTACAAAATTCGCACAAGTGCTGTATTTTCTTTTAATTCTTATATAGATCTAAATTCTTGTCATGCAGCAACATTTAAACTAGTGGTTCTGGTGAGAACAGTAGACCTCGCGAGCCCTTACAACCAACATCCACATTTGCCTTCAGTGCTGTAAAATATATCTGTTGCTGTTATGCTAATTGACTAAAGGATGATTTCCTTCAGTTACGACGTCACAGTTACTACTCACCATTTTCATACCTTGTCATACCATAGATTTGTATTTACGATATCATACTGAATGCACTAATACAAAAAATATACAGAAAATCGATTTCAGACAACTTTTGGGCAAATTGCCGACTATAAACACGTTCTAGTCAATCATATAAAAAAGTTGTTCAGCCAAAAAAGTTGCGTCGTAATAAGAATAACAAAAAAGTCTAATGACAATTTTGAATTCTTTTTCAAATAGCTGTGCTATGAGTTTTTTTAAGTTTCGGACAACCATATGTCGGCCATTTTTAAAAATTTCAAAAATTGGCTTGACTTAAAAAATTCTATATAATTACCGAACCTGCTCACAAAATTTCATGAGAATCGGTTGAGAAATGCGACCTGTAGGCGAGAACAGACAGACAGACAGACAGATGGACAAAAGAATTTTCGGCCTGTCGAAACTGAGACGCTTCGCGCGCTCGGTCAACTAATTCCACTAATGCAGGGGGTTCCCAAAGATCTACTTGCCCGGAGCATCACAATGAATAAGGCCGCCCCTGTCGCGTATAAGCAGAATATTAAAAATGTTTTCATGTTTTCTTTCCACGAAATGCCAATTTTACGCACGTAATGGCTTCCATGGCATACGCATGGAAACGAAAGCGGATGTATTCATAATTGAGGTTTTTCTCGCATTATTTGTTACCCCCAAAAGAAGGGTGTTAGAAGTAGGCACCCTCTGGAATTGGATATTCGGCCGAAATCTAAACCAAAAACCACTTGGTCTCAGTTTCGGCCAAATCTAAATTTGAAACTACATATGTACGTACTAGCTTCTTCGTCCGCGACTTCGTCCGCGGCAATTTCTGTTATTATGATTAATTATTTTTTTTATTAGTATAGATAAATAATTTTCCCCCGTTTTCAAAACATTTTTTTTGATGCTTCGCTCCTATTGGTCGCAGCGTGATGTTTTATAGCCTAAACCCTTCCTCAATAAATGGAGTATCCAACACAAAAATAATTTTCCAACTTGAACCAGTAGTTCCTGAGACTAGCGCGTTCAAACAAACAAACTCTTCAGCTTTATAATATTAGTATAGATTTGGTGCTATGGTGTCAAACGATTGACCATTAATAAATAAATTATAAATATATACGGACAAATCACACAGATTGAGCTAGCCCCAATGAAGTTCGACAGTTGTGTTATGGGATACTAACTCAACGATACTATATTTTATAACAAAAACATATATAGATAAACATTCAAGACCCAGGCCAATCTGAAAAAGATCATTTTCCATCTTGACCTGGCCGGGGATCGAACCCGGGCACTCCGTGTCGCAGGCTGGCGTGTTAACCACTGCGCCGCGGAGCTACGATATACAATACGTAAAGCAAACCCTGTACGATCCTTGAACGGGTGATTTAACCCATTGATATGAAATTTTTTTCCTATGGGACCAATGCTGGGAACTCAAAATTTTTTTGACGTTCCATACAAATTGACAGGGCAGCTGAATATTATAGTTTGGAAATGTAATTTTTCTTTTTTACTAATAAAAATGGATTAGGCATTTGTCACCCATCTCACCTGATGGTAAGTGACGAATTTTTTTGAGAATGTAGCTTTGATACCATAGGAAAAGTTGATCATATAATTGTTTGTGTTAAAATTCTTTATAAGCCCGATACTGCCAGTATTGTTCTGAGCAGTTTGGATCAATTTCTGTATCGGTTTCAGTAAGCACTTTACCACTGAGTTGCAGCTGACTGCCACATATAAAACTTCATATCTTGAGAAAGTTTCGTAAGAAATGAAAAGCGCCCGACGGTATATACTGCTGGAAGCTCTTCTGGAAGGACGGGTATTTTTTGGGAATAGTCCTACCGGAAGACGCCATAAGTCCTGCTGGCAGTAGGAGATTTGTATGAAAATGGTCTGGTTCTTTCGGCAGTACGGTGACCTTGAACTTAAGCGCCCCTTAGGTACGAACGCGCCATGTATACTCGTGCGCACAGCTTGTGCGCTATCGCATGCTGGCTGACTGAAGGCCAGTGCCGCATTGCAAAAAAAATCTCTTTTGCAGGAAAGGGACAGAAATACTGTATTTTTTCATATAATTTTGAACCCTGTATACATATAGCAACCACTTCAGAGGCCGAGAGGCGGTTCCGAAGAACTCTGACACCAGGGTGTGCATGGTCGATTGACCGTGACACCTACTCGAAATGATGATCATATATGATTAAGAAACTGTGATCGAAGAAAGTGGGATCCTTCCGGAAGGTTTCAAAGTCCTGCTAGCAGAACTCCGGGCGTCCTAACTCCTCAATGTGGTTTCATTACACTATCAAGTACATACATTAGGACATATAGCAACCAGCTGTGACCAAATTAGGGCAAATACTGCCTCATCATCATAATTTCACACACCCTGGTGTCAGAGTTCTTCGGAACCGCCTGTCGGCCTCTGTCGTAGTTCCTTTAACGACTACCAGATGGCAGCCGGGACCACCGGCTTAACGTGCCTTCCGAAGCACGGAATCATCTTTATTATCAGACAATCAGGTGATTCAAGCCTGCAATGTCCTAACCAAACTGGAAACAACTAAACAAAGTATGCTTTCGGTGGGAATCGAACCCACGACCCTCGGATCAACAGGCAAACGCCTTAACCATTGGACCACGGATGCTGTTTCCTAGAACCAAGACATAAATCGGTTGAAAATCTAGTCAAAACTATTCTACCGATCGTGCTTATTAGAGAATTATAACACAATACTAATAAATATTTTTTAACAAATTTTGAAATTTTCAATCTTCCTTAACCCATAATTCGTGGGGTAAACAACTATTTCATACTAAATGCGGTAACCAGCGACCGCTTGGGCTTTGACAGGTCTTGTATAATCTTCTTAGCCGGATGTAAGAAATTGGATAATTATGTTCATAAATGAACTGCCCATCCATATATTATAGTCCCCAAACACTATCTTATACTTATATACATCGTATCACGTCTTTTTCCCTTAAGGGGTAGACAGAGCCTAGGTCTATAAGACCTTAAGGCAACATTTAGCATGTTGGCGGGCGTGTAGACGGGAAACTGAATCAAATAGTGATGGGTTGCTAGCCCCATCGTCTATTGACACGATTCCGCAGATTTTAGCCCAATCCCTCAATCGGCTTTTACGATCTGCGCGGGAAGAGAAGCAGCTGGTACATACTACGTTTTTGCTTTTCTCCCAGACCAGCATGGAAGACTTATCACAATTAATACATACATACATATTATCACGCCTGTTTCCCATGGGGATAGGACTATGGATCTCCACTAGCTACGATCCTGACATATATCTCTAGCTTCGTCTACACTCATTACTTTCCTCATACACGCTCTACGGTTTCGGGTACTTCTAACAGCTCCTTTTTTAAGAACGTCTGCAATCTGATCGCAGTACGTTCGACGAGGTCGACCCTGAACATTATTCCTATTCACACTGGCTTTATATATTTTCTTTGTTGTTCTTCTTTCATTCATCCCTTCAATGTGGCCAAACCATCTTAACATTCCTTTCTTAATCTTGGTCACAACATCATCTTTCAATCCACATCGCTCCCGCACTACCTCATTTCTTATCCGATCTTATAAACATATCAATTAAAATATAAATCAATGACCTTATATAAATCAGAATTTCACGTTGGGACGACGATTTTTGTGTGAATTAGAGACCTCTTTATTTATTCCCGAAATAATACATACTTTCTTTCCACCCAATTATATCTTCAGCTTAATCTTAAATATTGCAAGATAAGGAAAGAGAAAATAGCAAGGTATATTATAGGTACGTTGAATGTCTTTAGCCCGAGATTTTCTTATACAGAGTCAGACAATCTCTCGGAAAGGATTACTGACTTCCCGCCGCCGCTTCAAGGAAAATCATAATCAGAAAAACCATTCGGCGAAAACGGGTCATAATGGTATGAGTGGAGTTATAGAGGTTTGGCTGAATAATAAAATCCGACGCTTAACCTGTCTTTGTGGGATATAATGCGTTGGGCGTGCTGCGTTTGTGTAGAACCAGTAGACTAGGCCAGTAATTGGCACCAGTACTTGGCACCAGTACTTGGCACCAGTACTTGGCACCAGTACTTGGCACCAGTACTTGGCACCAGTACTTGGCACCAGTACTTGGCACCAGTACTTGGCACCAGTACTTGGCACCAGTACTTGGCACCAGTACTGGCGATAAACAAAATTAAGAGAGGGGTCGGCTGTATAATCCGACGTTAAACGCTTTAACCGACTTTTGTGGCTTATAATGCGTTGGGCGTGCTGCATTCGTGTAGATCCAGTAGACTAGGCTAGTACTTGGCATCAGAACTGGCGGTAAAAAGAATCGGAGAGGTTTCGATGAATAATCCGACGCTTTAACTGACTTTTGTGGGATATAATGCGTTGGGCGTGCTGCGTTTGTATAGATCCAGTAGACTAGGCCAGTACTTGGCACCAGTACTGGCGATAAAAATAATTAAGAGGGGTCAGCTGTATAATCTTAAGTTAAACGCTTTAACCGACTTTTGTGAGATATAATGCGTTGGGCGTGCTGCGTTTGTATAGATCCAGTAGACTAGGCCAATACTTGGCAGCTGTACTGGCGATAAAAATAATTAAGATAGGGGTTTGCTGTATAATCCAACGTTAAACGCTTTAAATAACTTTTGTGGGATATAATGCGTTAGGCGTACTGCGTTTGTATAGATTCAATAGACTAGGTCAGTACTTGGCACCAGTAATAGCGATAAAAAGAATTGGAGAAGTTTGGCTGAATAATCCGACGCTTTAACTGACTTTTGTGGGATATAATGCGTTGGGCGTGCTGTGTTTGAATGTGGCGAGTAGATGATCAGTCAGAGACGGATTAACAGATTTGGCGACTGTATAGGCAATTTCATTATTGCCGCTTCCCATCAACCATTTGATGTGAGACTGCCCTCTTTCAACTGCTTGCAGCGACGACGACTAGTTTTCGCGTGCACCTCTTCGTAATCTGGCGACTAGGCACGTGCCTACTTTGCTTACTTACTTAGTACCTAAAACTAGTGCTGGTAATTGAGTTTACTACTTCCTGCCAACATAGTCTAGTAAGTTTTTGACTTAGGTTTGTTGTCTACTTTCTGAAAAATGTGTGCATGTCGCTGCTATGTAGCTATTAGTTACTGGCTCAAGTCGCTCGCCTTATGAAGACATAACATGCAAACAAGGCACAAAAGACGCGGCCACAAGGGAAATTACCCCGGTCTGCGCGACGCGGGTAATATGTCCTTGTCTGGCGGACGCGGTCGCGCCGTCATCGGACCGAAGTTTGCGAGACGTGTGTATTTATGGCAGCTATACATTTGCCTTTGTGTACTTTTGTATGTATGTTGCAGATTCGCAATTTCTCAAACGACGAGCCACAGGCTACAGACCCGGGATATTTATCCTACTATGTCGGGAGCTTGATGTGGTCTTTACGACTCAAGAAAAAGAATTTGTTTTCCGTGGTATACGCGCGAAAACAAAACAAATACGAGTACCTTCTAGTACTGGCCATCACTTTTTCGCTCGTTATATTATTTCAAAAACTGGAAGGCATCTAACCTAGTTCAGCGACTGATACCTCACACCTGAGGAGAAAGGTGCAGGAGCCACTTTCTTTACTTACCTTTCGGTAAACGCTGATGTAACTATGTTCCACTGGGCTATAGACCTCCTTAAAAAAACAATAAAACTTACACGACCGTACAAATATGTAAATGTTATGGATCAAGTAATATATTAAGGAATTTTTATAAGGCATTATACATAACTAGCTTTCGCCCGCGGCTCCGCCCGCGTCAATGTCGATCCCTCGGGAATAGTGCTTTTTCCCGGGATAAAAGGTAGCCTATGTCCTTCTCCGCACTCCAGAGAACTTGTATGCAAAATTTCATGATGATCGGTCGAGTAGTTACGGCGTGAAAGCGTAACAAACAAACAAACAAATAAACAAACTCACTTTCGCATTTATAATATTAGTAAGGATAAGGATGAAAAGCTACCGAGCGCGAAGGAAATAATAATAATAGTTAACAGATTCAGGTGTTACTTTGCGGAAGTCAAAGCTACATTTACTTTGAGATAATTTACTTTGCGTGCTTCCGCCACCAGTTAGTTCATGCAAACTATTGCTGGCCAGTGCCCACGCACAACTGATAGTCCCACTCAACTTAAGAGAAGTAGTAATAAGTACAACGTAAGTAAATGATAGATAATGATACTACAACGTGCGTGTTTTTCATACTGACTCCTGACAGTAAGCAAGCATTATCAGTGTTTACCTATACTGCCATATGGTCTTCGAGCAATTTAACCCATTAAGACCCAAATACAAACTAGCAAGGTTATTTTGAAAAAAGGTTTTTTACGATAATTATGGTGGGTTAATTAGACATAATAAAGAAAAAAATAAGAAAAAATAGTTTTCCTTATATATAAAAAAACACCGTGCTCAAATGGGGCCATTGGGCTCAAGTGTGGTATGTCTCGAAACATTTTTTTTCAATGTATAATGTATTTAAACATTTCTCACATTGTCACCGAGCTTTCATATAGCATTCTGCACAACGTAACTGAAATGACAGTTTTTGGGGAAAGTGTCCGATACCATCTTTACTCAAACTTGGCACTATTGATGATGATTTTTGACGTCTTCCATCAGGTCTGTCCGATCCCTCAGTCTTCAAATAATATCGAGCAATATTTCTTCGAAACTAGAGCTGATCATCTTGATTTTTTGCAGTCAGCACATGCAGACGCCAAGCATTAGCTATTGTAAAATCTAACATATAGGTGAATAATTACCCACCACTATTTTTTGCCTCGTATAGCTACTCTGTACAAAGCTATTGATTGATCTGCTTGGTCTACTCCGCCTATTCCTTTATTGTAATGCTGGAAATGGAGGGGAATATCCATGTTTTGCCATCTGCACTACTCCAACCCCTTTACTTTATCCAAAAGATGTACAGAGTCGTAATTAGTACCCATAGCATAAGCACTGTTGTCAAGCCAACGCACGAACAAACTTTTATTGACTGTATCAAATCGGTAGTCAAATTCCGCTCTCTTATTCTTTTTCATATACTATACAGGTATCAGAGGACATTTTTTCGTCCTAGTTTCCCTTACAGTTGCGGGATTTCACGAAAAGCTGGCTATCGGGCAGCCAGCTTTTCGTGCAAATCCCGCAACTGGAATAACTCGTGGAAAAGTTGTTGAAATACACGATATGCTCATGTGCGACTGCGTTCACTTTCTAATAGAAGTTTGATCATTTAGCTCGTCTATAAGGGTTTCCTTTCTTTTTTGAACATCAGTTGATGTTGAAGGTGTGCTGTCATATGAGCCATCACATTTACGCCAGCGCGGTTCTCGAATATCCGTTCTACGTTGTTTTCGCAAATTTTCTTAAGGCTCATCATCTCAACTGTTCCATTCATCCTCTTCTCTTGACTCAAAAACTTTTATTCTGCCTAGAATATCATGTAATAGAATATTTTGCACAATATCATCTTCATCGCCGTCTTCATCATCCGTAAGAGCACTTGGCTCTGGAAGGAAGGATAGCTACCAAGTCACAGGTAACATTCCAATCATCATCTTCATTCTAAATGGCATTGATGGTCTCTTCAAGCTGTCGATACTCATGTGGAACGTTGAACGATCGTTTAGTCATGATAAACGACCAAAAGAAAACTTGAAAGTAAAAAAATAAAATATGACATATAACACAGATATGCCCACTGGACTTATTTGGGGACATCATATTAAAATACGAAAACTTATCGTCTAATATCAAAATATATCAGTTATAACACTATATTTTGGAAGATACAACCTAACTCAATATTATAAAACAACTAAAATATTGAATATACTAGTCTACATATAAATTATAGTATCTTACATTTCGTCAAACACAATTTAGATAATGAAGCAAACAAAATAACTTATTTTATGATACTGGTACCATAAAATACTATATTTTACGATTAATTACGATGGCACACTCTTTAACGTGACAAATTTGCATCCATACGAAAGCTGAGTAGATATAATAAGAACATGTAGGTACTTTTAGCACTGTACTCAAATGGGCACAGCGGGCCTTAATGGGTTAATAATTCTCTAAAATTGCACAGAATGCAGGGAGAAAATAAACTTTATTCTCATGGCCCGAAGAACTAGCCGTTTAGGGCGTCATGCTGCAACCAAACGGGTTGCTTCAGAATCAGAGCAAGAACCTGCCGGCCTATTTGCTAACTCAGTGTACAACGTTTTGATAGTCATTTAAAAGTACATTACGTTTTATATATCTTTAATAAAAAAAAGTCAATCATAGGAAACCCGCAATATATTTTGAAATGGCTATCAAAACGTTGGTCACTGAGTTAGCAAATAGGCCGGCTGGACGGAGTGACTCTGGTACCATGGAAATTGGGGTAACCAAGCGTTCTGCATGGAGCTAACTACATATTTAGGCCTTTTAGGATAGAAACAATGTCAAAGGCCAATCAATGCTTAAACATTTTAGAACTTAGATAATAAAGACGTTTTTATTTTGGTGGAGCCACGCTACGGCAAAATATTTTTTTGCTAATAGCATGAATGGGCCGGCTCGTCTGGGGAAGTACCGGTCGACGTTTGAGTTGCGACGCTTGACGCCTCTATGCTTAGTTCGGTGAGTGAGAGCCGGAAGCCCTGTGAAGCTGTGTCGTAGGATACTAACTCAGCGATACTATATTTTATCATCATCATCAGGTCTTTCCAGTCTCCACTACAGGAGAACGACACCCTCTGCACTACTAAAGCTGTACTTGGCTAGAGCAGCCAGAGGACCAGGCCCACACTCTCCACGCTGGCCAGACGGGTTGGAGAGGTCATATAGATGTTTATAAGCTTTGTTTAGCTTGTATTTCCTAAGTCGCCTTCTACGACATCCACGGGAAGACTTGGAGTGGTCCTATTCTACTCTGCCGGATACCACACGGCGAGTACTTATGCTATATTTTATAATAGATACTTACTTATATAGATAAACATCAAAGACCAATCATCAATTTTAAAAATATTGTTTTCCAATGATTCCATGATCTGACCGGGGATCGAACCGGGGCACCCTTGTGTCGCAGGCTGGCGTGTTGACCACTGCGTGTTGACACGGTACATCATCATGGTTCATATTGAGTGGTGATTTGGGTGTATTAGAGGATATCGCAAAAATAACTCCAAATTACTATTAAAACGATTTTATTTAAATAGCTTATCAATTTGCTTTAATATAAAAATTTAATAACCGAGTTTTATAAAAGGTTTGCAAATTTTCAATGATTTTCATTTTATGAAGATAATGAAGCAGAATTTTGGAGGTAAATGAGTAATGGAAGATTAATAAATATAATGTTATGTTTAGGCCATCGCACGCCGAGCGTCAATCGCTCGCGATTTAAAGTCTATTGCGGTTTTTATATGCATGATTTTTTGATTGAGCATACGATTACCGCAATGTATACCGAAATGCGTACGAGTACCGCTTACGATCTTGTTTCTGTTTGTGGTGTTTGTGCTCTAGAACAAATGACACCGGAAGGCTTTGGCTCTGATTCTGGCGACTCTGATGGATATCCTTGTGCAGGTGTAGACCGAACACTCCTGCAACAAAGCGGCGGACAAGGACACGGATGTTCCTGGCTTGGTGGTTGTGATTCCGGATGCCGACTGACCGGAGCCGCTGGGAGTTGTGATTCCGGTGGTTGGCGATATACTAAAACAGACATATAACTCCTGTTAAATATGTGCCCGGGCACAATTGTGTCGCAGGCTGGCGTGTTGAGCACTAAGTGTTGACACGGTACATCATGGTTCATATTGAGTGGTGATTTGGGTATATTAGAGGACATCGCAAAAATAACTCCAAATTAAATTAATTGTGGGCGGGGCACATAGCGCGTAGAACCGATGGCCGATGGGGCAGAAGGGTTCTCGAATGGCGACCACGTATCGGCAAGCGCAGCGTCGGACATCCACCAACCAGATGGTCGGATGACCTGACTAAGGTCGCAGGACGACGCTGGATGCAGGCCGCTTCCAACCGGTCGTATTGGAAATCCTTGGGGGAGGCCTATGTCCAGCAGTGGACTCTTGCGGCTGATATGATAAAATACGAGCCCAAAAGAATGAGGTGAATTTATAGGTGCCCAAAAGGAAGAGGTGAATTTCGTGACAATATGTATTTACAAGAATGGTTGTTAGGCGAAACCGGGGTGGTAAGCAGTGGTCTCTATAGGTTCTACTCCTAGTTTTTATACAATGCAAAAAGATGGCGACATATCTAATGAACTAACACGGTTGAAGGTACCTATAGATGAACGCACACCAGCAGGCCTATGTCGCTAATTGGCCCTGTGTTTAAAAATTCCATAATCTTTTTTATCGAGTAATATTATCACGTAATTATACATTTTCACCCCGAGAGCTGAGGAGTGGGCTGAAGAATTTGAAATTAAATATATAGAATTCTTGCTGAAAACCTGCCATATGAAATGATGATGATTGTGACATTTTATCTCTGAGCTGGACAACTGTATTATGACGTTGGATGCAGGCCGCTTCCAACCGGTCATATTGGAAATCCTTGGGGCTTTTGGCGCTGAGATGATGATGATCACATTTTATCTTTGAGCTGGATAACTATATATATATGTTGTTTCTGAAAACCATGTAAAAAAAAATGTGAAAGGAAGGTGACAACAGTCCGTAAACTGGTATATATAGGTTTCCTCACGATATTTCCTTCACCAGAAGCAGGCAATTGTTTGGTTTTCGTAAGTATGTGTCAGTGGCAAACACTGGTGTCAGACACAGTCAGAACAACTGGTGTTACGGAATTGTTCTGTGTTACGGATACACTAAGAAAACTGGATTAGTATTGTCAGTCAATGCTCTAATCAATCAATCATTATATTTGTCAAACAAAAGTACAACAAACAATAGTAGACAATATTGTGGAATTACTATCACTATGTTTCGCCTGCAATTAGGCGTACAAATATAAGCGTCTATGAATGACTCATTACAATTGAGTTATTACTGAATCTTACAAAAAAAATATAGTATTATGAAGTTAGTCAAGAATCATGCAGAATGTCAAATAATAATTTTATCCGTCAAAAATTCATTTATGTCTTAATAGGCTTTATCATATAGGTAAATAGATTTTGAACATTTCTTGAAAATGACAATATTGCAGACTGTGGGTTGCTAGGTAGCTTTTTGTAGATTTTTCCAGCCATACAAAGAAGGCTTTTCCTTTTTAACTCCGTGCTTGACATTGGTGTTCTTATCTTATGACCATGACGTTGCCATCTCTATTCCACTATCGATACCAATCACGCTAAAATGGCTGAACGGATTTTGATGAAAGTGCTATTCCCGAAAGATCCATACTAATGCAGGCGGAGCCACGGGTGTAAGCCCATAAGAAATAAAAATAAATTTATCGTGAACACAGTGATATAAATATGCCTGCGTAATTTATTAAAAAGAAAATAAGGAAGAAAATTTGTATGTATACATCTTACTTATTCTCCTCACGACGCGCTCAAGGCGGTTCTCACATATGGTGCCCACCAGCAGAAACATGATGATGGCCAACAACAGCGGTGCGTAGCCCCACCATTCCATAGATTGGTACTGTCAAACAAACAAATCATTTATAGGGAAACTTGGCTTAAAAAGATTGTTTCAACTTTCAACCATCATCATTAGTCTCCACTGCAGGAGCACGACCCTCTCTGTACTACTGGAGCTATACTTGACCAGAGCAGACAGAGGACTTGGCCTACACTCTCCACGCTGGCTAGACGGGTTGGAGTGGTCTCATATTTGTTTATAAGGCTTGTTGCCCTGTATTTCCTAAGTCACCTTCTACGACATCCACGGGAAGATTTGGACTCCTATTCTGCTCTGCCGGATACCAATATCAATCTAACTTCGCCTTTTATATGAATATTAATTTAAAATAATAAATAAAAAAAAATATAGCGACATATCACACAAATTGAGCTAGCCCCACAGTAAGTTGTGAACTTGTGTCGTAGGATACTAACTCTACGATACTATATTTTATAATAGATACTTATATAGATAAACATCCAAGACCCAGGCCAATCTGAAAAAGATTATATTCCATCTTGACCTGGCCGGGGATTGAACCCGGGAACCCTCGTGTCGCAGGCTGGCGTGTTAACCACTGCGCCATGGAGCTCGCCTATGAAAAAAACATTAATCAAGCCGTTGAGTACGCTAAACGTCCTTAGACTCTGACTCTTATGGCCTTAGACTCTATCTACCCCGTAAGTGGTATGTATGTACTAGAATATTTTCGTTAAAAGCTTTTTATTTTGTGACTGGACAGCGTTAAGTTATCGGACGAAAATTAAAAATGTATTCAACGCCCAAGTATTAAAGCTAATTTTTTCGAAAATAAGATAGAAATGTGCAGTGAACTTAAACTGGCGAACTCTGGTTTCTTTAAAAACTATTCTCTTAGTTTTAAACTAAAATTAAACTATAATTTAAAAGCATCGACTTTGTGAAACAAAGTTGAAATCAGCTCCTTTAAGTTAATTCAATTACGGATTTTTAAAATGATTGATATTATATTTTTAAGGTATTTTACTCTTTTTATAATTATCTTAGACACCAGGGGTTCGATCCGCGGTCAGGTTAAAATGAAGAGTAACTCCCATTCGCCCCGGTGACGGGAGGGGTGGTAAAAATGGATTCATCGGCACCGTTGGTCAACGGGACACTGATCAAGTGCCATCTGCCCCGGTGTAGGTTTTTTAACAGGGCGGATAGCACAGAATGAGTAGCATCTACCCCGGTAGTGTAAAGTAGGAAGAGTTAGAAAGAGTTAAATTAAACTATAATTTAAAAGCATCGACTTTGTGAAACAAAGTTGAAATCAGCTCCTTTAAGTTCATTCAATTACGGATTTTTAAAATGATTGATATTATATTTTAAGGTATTTTACTCTTTTTATAATTATCTTAGACACCAGGGGTTCGATCCGCGGTCAGGTTAAAATGAAGAGTAACTCCCATTCGCCCCGGTGACGGTAGGGGTGGTAAAAATGGATTCATCGGCCCCGTTGGTCAACGGGACACTGATCAAGTGCCATCTGCCCCGGTGTGTGTTTTTTAACAGGGCGGATAGCACAGAATGAGTAGCAAATTAATTACGGATTTTTAAAATAATTGATATAATTGTTTTAGGTATTTTACTCTTTTTTTAATTATCTTAGACACCAGGGGTTCGATCCGCGGTCAGGTTAAAATGAAGAGTAACTCCCATTCGTTCTGGTGGATCGGCCCCGGTGACGGGACAACTGGGAAAAATGGGTTCATCGGCCCCGTTGGTCAACGGGACACTGATCAAGTTATAAATATGTGAAAGTGTAGCCCTTCAGGCACATAGGGACCAATCTGGACTGAGTTTCTGTCGGCGTATTCTTCTCAGCAGTGGTCGTTTCGAAACGCTAGTATTTTATCGATTTTGCAAATATTAAAAATAATAATATGACGTTCAGAAAGAGATACATGATATTCAAATTTGAATAAAATTCTATTTCATTTCATTTCATTTCATTTCAAGTGCCATCTGCCCCGGTGTATGTTTTTTAACAGGGCGGATAGCACAGAATGAGTAGCATCTACCCCGGTAGTGTGAAGTAGAAAGAGTTAGAGTTAGAACGGTCATAGTTAGTTAGAGTTAGAACAGCCCCGTTGACCAACGGGGCCGTTCTACCGGGGCCGATGAATCAAAGTTCAAAGTTCTTTATTTGCATAAATGTGGTTACAGATGTATGTTAGTCTTAAATATATGAGTTTCACACATTTAGCTGTTTCCAGCATGCAAAGTACAAATTAAAAATGAATTTAGTCATACATTATACTAATTCTATTACAATAATGTCAATTCAGTTATTTGATTGTATTATTAATTATGATAAGTGTCAAAATATTCGTCTATATTATAAAAGGTTTTTTTCAATTAACCAGTCATGGAATTTACTTTTAAATAGATTTAAAGATAATTTTTTGAACTCCTCAGGAACACAATTGTATATTCTAATGCACATAGTACCGCAGTTTCTAGAGCAAATTACGGTTTTATTCGCAGGTAATAGTAGGCGGTCTGGAAATAATCTTTTTTTCCCGTCCCGTCACCGGGGCCGATCCACCGGGACGAATGGGAGTTACTCAAAAAGGAAAACGATTTTATTCAGATTGACCTGGGTCTTAGGTCTTAATAATATTTGTATATATAACAGCCTCCGTGGTCCAGTGGTTAAGGCGTTTGCCTGTTGACCCGGGGGTCGTGGGTTCGATTCCCACCGGAAGCATACTTTGTTTAGTTGTTTCCAGTTTCGTTAGGACATTGCAGGCTTGAATCACCTGATTGTCTGATAATAAAGATGATTCCGTGCTTCGGAAGGCACGTTAAGCCGGTGGTCCCGGCTGCCATCTGGTAGTCGTCAAAGGAACCACGTCAGAGGCCGAGAGGCGGTTCCGAAGAACTCTGACACCAGGGTGTGCATGGTCGATTGACCGTGACACCTACTCGAAATGATGATGATGACCAAAATTGTATTAACACAGGTTTTCAACTTAAATTGGACCAGCTTTATCTGTGTGACTTGTCCCTATATTTTTTTAATAGCCCGTATGTGTTGTATCGCTCTGCTGGGCAAAGGTCTCCACTCGTCTCTATCCTCTTCTACCTTTTGCCATCCTGACTTCGAAGTCAACAACAACTCCTATATGTATTGACATTAACTATTTAGAATTTGGGCACTAATCATTTCACACGATCAATCACATCGAAACTGAGGTACAGTTTGGGCTGGCGAGATCGAACCCCAGAGACGAGATCTTTCGGTTACGGGTTGCACTCTGCGACCATCATCATCATCATCAGGTCTTTTTAGTCTCCACTGCAGGAGCATGACCCTCTCTGTACTACCGGAACCATACTCTGCGACCACTATCGGAAAAACAAGTGTCAAATAGGATAAGCGGCATGAGCTGTGTTTTTTATGATCATCATCATTTCGAGTAGGTGTCTACGACAATCGACCATGCACACCCTGGTGTCAGAGTTGTTCGGAACCTTTCAGTCTCTGATGATGAGAAGATTTTTTATGATATAGGATGGCAAACGAGCAAGCGAGTCACCTGATAGTAAACGATCACCGCTGCCCATGAACAACTGCAACACCAGGGAGTCCAGGCGCGTTGCCGTCCTTTTAAGGAGTTGGCGAAGGATATGGGTGGAGGAAATGGGGTCGAAGGATGGGCCTCCGGTTCTCTCACTCACCGAACAAAGCATAGAAGCGGTAAAACTTAAACGTCGATTTTCTGTGAGACTGTGGTATTTCCCCGGTCGAGGGCCTATTTGTGCTACTAGCAAAAATGAATTGTGCTGATAGCGTGATCTACCACAACTAAAGAAGAGGAGTTGTATAAAGAAGTTGGAAGACTTTAAAAACAGTTAACGCCCAACACTACAAACCGATGTACCCCTGGTGGTACGGTGGGTATTTTAAAGTTAAGCGGTACCACTGACTAATAGTGATGTGATGACGGGATTTTTATCTGCAGAAATATTGGCTCTGCCATTAGTTAAGTTTATATGGTTAGTTTTATTTAAAGTCCTTACCATGCGATAGTAAGTAGATCATTTATCACATGTAGTCGATCCAATATGGCGAAGTAAATGATCAGAACATGACTATCTGTTAACTTACTTGGATGAACTAATATGAGTTGCTTAGTTTGTCATCGTTGAAACTGGCTGGAAGCCATTGCTTTAAGCTCTAGAGATGAATTGCTGAACTTGTGATGGCAATGTTTAGTGTTTCAAACGATACCACGTTGAATTTTGGTAGTAAACTGGACTGAACTTTGTTAAGTAGCCATCAAGATTTGAGTTTTTGTTGATGGTTGAAAAATCTGAAATAAAAGAGAAAAGAATTTTTTGTTTCATCATCAGGTCTTTTTAGTCTCCACTGCAGAAGCATAACCCTCTATGTACTACTGGAGCCATACTTAGCTAGAGCAGACAGAGGATTTGGCCTACACTCTCCTCGCTGGCCAGACGGTTTGGAGAGGTCTCATTGATATTTATGAGCTTTGTTTAGCTTGTATTTCCTATTTTTTGATTGTTAAGATTCAAATAACCTACTTAAATGTAATTTGGGCATCAAAATAAACATATTTTGTCCTTTACAGATTTTCTCTTCGGCGGTGCTTGATTTGACTAATATCAGCTAGGAAGAAAGCTGTTTCAGGCGCTTCGGCGGATGTTGCCACGGCACGCTCTCTTCGCTCGCTCGACTCGCGTATGCTTGGTTCATGTGGAACCTAACGATCATCGCTTCCCTCCCCATTGATCATGTAGTATTTTGTGCTAAACATATCCGTGGCCAAAATCAATGTGAATCGTTTGAGCTCCATAACATGTTCTAACATTCAGCAAACAAATCAAAAGTGAAGAGATCCATAAAAGAACAAAAATCAATGCCCTAGATCAGGCTAGCACCTGGCCATACAAAACATAATGTTATCATTCAAATATGCCTGATAACATTAGGATGTTTTGCATGGTAAATATGACTGGTTGGCTAACCGTTACCCATTCTTCTTCTTCTATTGAGTCGTAAATTGGCTTTCCGTTTAATTAAATATGTTTCGACCAGTGCATTGCTACCGTAATTGCCCGTTCGTTTGCCTCATTCAGATCTTGTTGAGAGCAAGGAATTGGGCTTTCTGGGCACACCAAGAGGTGACTCATAGATTGGATAGCACCACAGTCGCATTCACTATTGTTGGAGAAACCCCACCTGACTCTATTTTCGTGGCATCTGCCAACCCTAGCCCGCAGTCTGTTTACTTCCAGACTGGCCAGGGCAGAGTGCCACCCGGTGGTAGTTTCTCAGCAGGCGGTATCTGGTTTGGTGATGGCGGGTATTTGTTAAACCATTGTTCCACCTTCGGCCTTAGGAGCTTGTGGCTACCGTTACCCATACTATTAATACACTTGAATTAAACGCTGTTTCATATTTACTTACAATTTTTATTCAGGTTATCCAGTTTACTTCTCGCCTTCTAAAGACATTGCACGAATCAAGATCTACGATGGATTTCATTAATTGAAGTCAAGAAATAAATGTCAGATTCCGCGTTCTCGGTGCATAGAAAAACTCAACATTTTCGTTTTTATTTCCCCGGCCCATGTTTTAGAGGCATTCTGTAATTAATCACGAGCTCCCTCCTTTGACATTCGTCGCTCTGACAAATGCTTTTTTTATTTTCGACAGACCTAAAGGAGGCTGAGCCACTTAAGAGGCTTTTTAAAAAAGTTCGGTTTTTGATTCGTTGAAACAGTGATTTTAATTTGCTTGGTATGTTTTTAGTATTGATTTAGAGGAGTTTTTGTTATCATGTATTTCACGCTGGTCTAGGAGCATATATTTGTTATTATATCTCATATTATTATATCTCTTCTAATGTTAGGTACAATGGAGGAGATATCTAAAAAGAAAAAAAAATGATATAAATGGTTTACCCGGTTCTCCGTCAATGTTTGTCTAACCTTTACGTCTTTTGTAAATATATACGGACAAATCACACAGATTGAGCTAGCCCCAAAGTAAGTTCGAGACTTGTGTTATGGGATGCTAACTCAACGATACTATATTTTATAACAAAAACATATATAGATAAACATCCATGACCCAGGCCAATTTGAAAAAGATCATTTTCCATCTTGACCTGGCCGGGGAACGAACCCGGGCATTCTCGTGTCGCAGGCTGGCGTGTTGACCACTGCGCCACGGAGCTCGCCAAAAGTGATTTTTCAGGCCACATGATTTTTGCCGTCTTTACAGATAATGGTATGGAACCCTTTGTGCGCAAATCCGACTCGCAATTGGCCGGTTTTTTTCTGACATTGACACCTCACTCTTAAATATCAGAAAAAGACCTACAGTTAGATATTAAAAATACTATTTTAGTTTTATACATTTTCTATTAAATTCGGTTCGGACATGTGATGAGGAGGGACGAAGAGCACCCGGTAAAGAAGGCCTTGGCGATCCCGGAGAGGAGAAAAGGCAGAGGACGCCCTTTGGCTACATGGTGGACAACCGTATCCAAAGACATGGAACGGGCTCAGCTGAACACACGGACAACCCAGGATAGATTATCCTGGCGCCTAAGGACGAGGAGAGCCGACCCCAAATAAAAGGGATAAGGCAAGGAAGAAGAAGATATTTTCTATTAAATTAAGAAATAAAATATGGTGAAAAATTTCACGCGAGTTTGAACCAGCGACCTTAGGTCTATGAACGACTTCATCATCATCATCAGGTCCTTTTTAGTCTCCACTACAGAAGCACGACCCTCTCTGTACTACTAGGGCCATTCTTGGCCAGAGCAGTTAGAGAACTTGGCTTACACTCTCCACGCTGGCCAGACGGGTTGGAGAGGTCTCTATGTACGACTTATGTTCTTTCAATTGAACTACCGCGCTTCAAACCTCGGCGTCGAAAATCTTCACTACCATATCCTATTCCCCTAATATCCATTATGGATTCTGTCACCTAACGCAACTACCCGACTTTTACAAGTGAGGTATTTGATCCAACTTATTTTGCATTGAATGCGAAAATCACCTAATATGTAGGAAGCCATGCAATATTTTTTATAAGTGTTTATTTTGCATTCACATAATATTTCTCCGTGCAAGTATTATAAGCCAATAAGAAAAATAATAAATAATTCCTCTGTCTGCTCTGGCCAAAGTATGCCGCCGGTAGTACAGCTCTCTGTATGCATGACCCTCTAGTCATGCTCTTGCAGTAAAGACTTAAAAGACCTGATTATAATAATGATGAAGAAAAGTGACAGATAGTAGTTTCTTCAGTTCCATTTTTTTTTTTTGACGGTAATTTTTGTCATCGATGACGATGAATAAGGATCTAAGAAGTATTCAAGTATTACCAGTTGGAATTGTCTCCGATATTAAAAGTCTCGCACAAAACCGAAATATAAAACCGCTTGAAACCAGTTCCGGGCGATCTGAACCCGAAAAACCGTCGACACAATCGGATGCTCGTAATTTTCCTGCCGTGTTGTATCAGCAGAACAATGGAACTCATTTTGGCTGAATGAATTTCATCCCCAAAATACACGCTATTAAAACGCTTTCCCTTCACTATTGTTGCGGCAAAACTACCGCCATTATGGAAGGTTCCGTAGAAGTATCGTTAGGATTAATCAGGTGAAGTTAGGTTCGAAACGTCTTAATAGTCTGACTCAGCGATTCAGCATAGTTTTGCATCATTGTAACAGTTAAAGAGAAGGCTATTGCAAAACATTCTATTATTTCCTGAAAAAAAAAAGATAATGTGGTTCTTTTCTCAATGTGACACCAACAAAAGCCTAGCTCCTAAATATCAAAGAAAGACAAACTTAGGCATTTAAAATAAGATTCTGGTTTGATCTTTCTCTACATAAGAACTCAAAGCCAATAAGAAGAATTACAGAGAAGAGTTTCTTTAGTTTCATGGCCTTCCATAGTTATTCATGTCCTCGATGAATAAGGAAAAAAGAAGTATTCCAGTATTACTCGTTGGAATTGTCTCTGATATTAAAAGTCTCGCACAAAAACGCAATATAAAACCGCTTGAAACCGGTTCCGAGCGATCCGAACCCGAAAAACCGTCGACACAATCAGATGCTCGTAATTTTCCTGCCGTGTTGTATCAGCAGAACAATGGAACTCATTTTGGCTGAATGAATTTCATCCCCAAAATACACGCTATTAAAACGCTTTCCCTTCACTATTGTTGCGGCAGAACTACCGCCATTATGTAAGGTTCCGTAGAAGTATTGTTAGGATTAATTAGGTGAGGTTAGGCCCGAAACGTCTTAATAGGGCGTCTGACTCAGCGATTCAGCATAGTTTTGCATCTTTGTAACAGTTAAAGAGAAGGCTATTGCAAAACATTCTTATTTCCTGCAAAAAAGATAATGTAGTTCTTTTCTCAATGTGACACCAACAAAAGCCTAGCTCCTAAATATCAAAGAAAGACAAACTTAGGCATTTAAAATAAGATTCTGGTTTGATCTTTCTCTACATAAGAACTAAAAGCCAATAAGAAGAATTACAGAGAAGAGTTTCTTTAGTTTCATGGCCTTCCATAGTTATTCATGTCCTCGATGAATAAGGAAAAAAGAAGTATTCCAGTTGGAATTGTCTCTGATATTAAAAGTCTCGCACAAAACCGCAATATAAAACCGCTTGAAACCGGTTCCGAGCGATCCGAACCCGAAAAACCGTCGACACAATCAGATGCTCGTAATTTTCCTGCCGTGTTGTATCAGCAGAACAATGGAACTCATTTTGGCTGAATGAATTTCATCCCCATAATACACGCTATTAAAACGCTTTCCCTTTACTATTGTTGCGGCAGAACTACCGCTATTATGTAAGGTTCCGTAGAAGTATTGTTAGGATTAATTAGGTGAGGTTAGGCCCGAAACGTCTTAATAGGGCGTCTGACTCAGCGATTCAGCATAGTTTGCCTCATCATCATCATCAGGTCTTTTTAGTCTCCACTGCAGGAGCATGGCCATCTCTGTGCTACCGGAGCGACACTTGGCCAGAGCAGACACATGATTTGGCCTACACTCTCCTCGCTGGCCAGACGGGTTGGAGGGGTCTCATTGATGTTTATGAGCTTTGTTTAGTTTGTATTTCCTAAGTCGCCTCTTACGACCTCCATGGGAAGACTAGGAGTGGCCCTATTCTACTCTGCCGGAAAACCCACGGCCTCATTTGTACAGTTTTGCCTCATTGTAACAGTTATAGTTTTCTATAACTACGCAAATGCAAAAAATGGCAAACCACCTAGTATTTCCTGCCCAAAAAAGTTGGCGTTACTTTTGTCATTCTGACACCAAGAGTCAGGGATTCAGCATAGTTTTGCCTCATTGTAAGAACATGTACCCAAGAATCAAGAATCATTTATTCCTCTGAACATGGTAATAAAGATGTTACAATCCAATTATGCACAGCATATTCTGCCACTACTGACTTAGAACTCCAGAAGAGTTCCTCTATTGTGTACGAAAAAAATTCCGTACCATGCCTCTTTGTAGACTTCGGTTGTCCATCCAGCTTTTTTCCTATTATCTCTAGAGATCCTTATCAGTCTGCTCCGATTTTACACTTTACTAATAATTAGTACTAATAATGAGATGTTTATTCAAGATCAGATTAGAATGATATTACATACTCGTACGTACATACATACTATCATGTCTTTTTCCGTTGCGGGGTAGACAGAGCCTAGGCTCTATCTACCCGTAACGGAAAAAGACGGACCTAGGTCTATAAGACCCTAGTGATGGGTTGCTAGCCGCATCGCCTAACTACATTCGAATCGTTCATTTCCTTAATCGGCTTTTCGATCTTTTTCTTTTCTCTTCTCACGATTTTTTCTTTTCTCCTAGACCAGCAAGGGAAAGTATAGAGCTCAGGTTTCCTTAATCCGCATATCAAAAATGTATAATCAAAAATAATAGTCTACGAAGCTACTCGTCTAAATATAATTTGTACGATTACTGAATGCAACCACAGACGTAATTGGTGGAAAAATAGAGTAATTCCATAACTCGTCCCACATATCTACGGACCATTTGGGACGAATTGCTTAATCAAAATTAATTGAAATAACATTCTGCAACACGTCCCATGTTTATAAATGATACAATCAGTAGAAAAAATGTTAGTGTAGAAATAAAAAATTATGAAATAATGTTAGTGTAGAAAAAAAAACTTTATGTTTATAAGTTTATAAATTATGAATGCTATGCATGTCAATCGATATAACACTTATACTTGTGCGTTTTCTTGTTAAATAAAACTATGACCTATTGTCCTAGATAATACATTTAGTAGTAACAGATGTTTTTATAATTAATGTTTTTTAAATTTATCGACATACAAAACTGCAACATTATGTAACACTTCTAAAAATCTATATATTTATCTTGTATCACTGACTGTACCAAGCATTGATAAGGTTTAAAATTCCATACAACAAAATAATGGGACGTGTTACAGAATTTAGATTTTCTGCAATTTGTCCCAAATGAACCGTGAGACGACTTGTAGAATTACTTAAAAATAGACTTTACATGTAGTACAGAGAGGGTCATGCTCCTGCGGTGGAGACTAAAAAGACCTGATGATGATGATGATCTTCTCAGCAGTGGTCGTTTCGAAACGCTAGTAGCTTATCGATTTTGCAAATATTAAAAATAATAATATGACGTTCAGAAAGAGATACATGATATCCAAATTTGAATAAAATTCTATTTCATTTCATTTCTATTTCATTTCATTTCATTTCATAAAACTTTACCGCCCTTAGCCAAAATGATGACGGTGTAAACTTTCCACGTTGTAAATATTCACCTGAAAACAGATTTGAACGGTCATAGCAAGTATCTCTTCGGCACTGAATAACCATCGTTTATTACAAAGTTCGGATTCGGGCCACGTAGCAATTAGTAGCCGTTAGTATAATCCGGCTACAACCGGTTCTGCTCAACATTCGTCCGGATTTGTTGCGTGTCGATTGTTTTTGTGGTCAGCGCGCGTCGGGAATTATAAACAGCTAGGAATTAGAGCTATGGAAGAAAAACGGTGTATTTTTAACACGAAGGGAACAAGAAAAGTAGACTAGAATAGACTTTTTTCTTTTTTCTACCCAGCCCTGCCAGCCTATTTGCTAACTTAGTATACAACGTTTTGTTAGTCACTTCAAAATACATTGCGGCTTTATAAAATTATAGAAGATTTTACACCTTAAGTACCTAATTTAATGTTGGCAAAGGAATGCCTCGGCTTGTGCTGCCAGAGAGATTTTCGGGTGCCTGAGGGTGCCTCTCCCTGAGATGTTATGCGGGAGACGTATGAGGGCTAAGTTTCTACAGCTAAAATAAAAAAATAAATGTTTTTAATGAATAGTAGTGGTATTGATAAAAACTAATCCCGGGTTCGACTATTGTTGAATGTTGTGCCTACATTTATTTGGATACCTCCTTTTAGAAAGTACTGGGGCCCCGGCTTTGCACGGGTGTTATTTAGATGGGGACTTTCCGGTTAAATCCCACTTTTTCATCCCAGCTTCGTAAATTCCGCTTTCATACCAAAACCTTTTCAGCTTTCTACCCAAGTTTTAAAAATTAATATACTGAATTCTACCCAAAATTCATTCCGCTATCGCCCGGATGTTAATACGGGGCAGCAAATTATACATATGTAGAAACCTTCTTCTTGGATCACTTTATCGACTTGTTGCTGAAAACTGCATTAAAATCCGTTGAGTAGTTACTTACTAAGCGAACAGACAGCGGTAGCCACTTCATTTAAATAAAACTAGCGGTCCGCTCCGCTTCGCGCGATAATATATAGATATTTCATTCTATAGCCTATGTTTATCAGATTTATAATGCAGTTTCTAATGGTGAAATATTTCATAATTTTGATACTTTATTTCACCATGTATATACTTATTTATATTACTATATGTGCTAAATCGCAAACCAAGAATGTGTATACATTACATGTTAAACTCTTGTATAAACATTGAAATGGCAATAACATATAGAAAACTATATAAATCTATGTAGTTACTGGAGTTAGCTTAATACAATCTTTACTTATTCTTTAAAATTTGATATGCTTAAGTTCAAAAATATTTAAGTTATTAGAATCTGATTTTACAGTGTCGTTATAAAGCCTAAACATTTGTTCAATAGCGTTAAAATAGGAGTTATTATTTCTATAAACATTCAATCTAAAAGGAACAGGGTGCCGTAAATTAATTAAAGCTTTAAAATTTAAAAATGATAACAATTGAGAGGAATCTATGAATGAGTGTACAAGTTTGTGCAAGAATAACATGTCTTTTTCAAATCGGTCTTGTAGTTGCGGAGCCTCAATGCAAACAAACAATTGAATCTTTCCTCATCATCATCATCATAAGGACTTATTAGTCTCCACTGCAGGAGCATGACCCTCTCTGTACTACCGGAGCCATACTTGGCCAGTACAGACAGAGGATTTGGCCTACACTCTCCTCGCTGGCCAGACGGGTTGGAGGAGTCTCATTGATGTTTATGAGCTTTGTTTAGCTTGTATTTCCTAAGTCGCCTCAAACAAATAATTGAATCTTTCCTCGTTATAACATAATAGTGTAGAAAATATTCAGTCCCGTCCATTCTTCCTAAGTCCACGTAATAGGCCTAATAGTAGCGAAGTAATTCGGCTCTGTTAGTTTTTGAATTCCGTGCTTTGACCGCCGAATAAAGGGAAACTTTGGCCGAAATTGATTTGTAGTATACTTACATTCCCTTTGTCGTGCTTCTTAGTTTGTCTGAGAATACTTTGCTTTTCCGTTCATGAATTAGAAGTCAAACCTGTTGTTTTAATAAAGCTAAAGAAGTTATTGGTCGTCACGAGTTAGAATATGTATTTCGAGACTTTTTGTCTCTGTATGTTTCATAATATGACTTAAAACGGGTCAAACACGTATTTCATCGGCATTGCCTATAGTTTCGGACTCATCAAAAACCCACAGCGAGTGTGCGCGCGGCGGAGGGTCTCGAACTATCTGATATCGACGCGCCTTTTGGAGAGAAAAGATAGGAATTTGTTGGATTTGGGAAGAGAATGAAGGTATTGGGTTACGCTAGGTTATCTAGTGAACCGATTAGATAAAATATTTTACCATTAGAATTCTACATTATCCCTCATAAACATAGGCTATAGAAATACCTACATCTATCCGTGCGAAGCTGAGGCGGGCCTTAGTCATTAAATAATCATCATGTAATCGTGTATCTACATGAACAGTGAGTTCATCATCATCATTTCGAGTAGGTGTCACGATCAATCGACCATGCACACCCTGGTGTCAGAGTTCTTCGGAACCGCCTCTCGGCCTCTGACATGGTTCCTTTAACGACTACCAAATGACAGCCCGGACCACCGGCTTAACGTGCCTTCCGAAGCACGGAATCATCTTTATTATCAGACAATCAGGTGATTCAAGCCTGCAATGTCCCAACCAAACTGGAAACAACTAAACAAAGTATGCTTCCGGTGGGAATCGAACCCACGACCCCCGGGTCAACAGGCAAATGCCTTAACCACTGGACCACGGAGGCTGTGAACAGTGAGTTTAAAATATTTTATGTAATCAAAGACAATATAATGTCTTTGATGTAATACAAATTAGGCTATTTTAGAAGGAGGAACGGTCCGGGGTCATCTTTAACTGCCTGTCCGGTGGTTGCAAGTATGGCATCGGGTACACGTGCCGGGCATTCCATGCTAATACCTGCTTTGAACCCCGAGTCGTATCTCAATACCTTTCATTCCTTTCCCATATCTAACAAATTCCTGTTCTTCCCTAGCTCATCATCATCATTTCGAGTAGGTGTCACGGTCAATCGACCATGCACACCCTGGTGTCAGAGTTCTTCGGGACCGCCTCTCGGCCTCTGACGTGATTCCTTTAACGACTACTAGATGGCAGCCGGGACCACCGGCTTAACGTGCCTTCCGAAGCACGGAATCATCTTTATTATCAGACAATCAGGTGATTCACGCCTGCAATATCCTAACCAAACTGGAAACAACTAAACAAAGTATGCTTCCGGTGGGAATCGAACCCACGACCCCCGGGTCAACAGGCAAATGCCTTAACCACTGGACCACGGAGGCTGTTTCCCCAGCTTATAAATTCTTACGATGGACAGCAGCTTCGGAAGCTCAAGAAGCCAAAAAACTGCGTTCGCCAACCCTGCCAAGCGTGGTGAGTATCGTTAAAATGGTATCCTCCCATGGAACGAGGAATCCCTGGGCGAGGTCCTTGTCCAGCAGTGGACTTTTCGTGACTGTAATGATGATGATGATTCAGCCATTTAAAACACCATGCAAACAAACATATTTGTTATCTAAAATAGCATAAAATTGTCGGCCCGCGTGTATTTTGTACATTAAGTCAATGAAATTCAAATGTATTTCAGTTTCAATAAACCACCTGGCAATGTTTGTTGATAAATAATAATACGTCTATTAATATTTCAACAACTTTGTCTAAACCATTGCAATCAGAATTTGTATTTGTTACAAATAATAGCATTATGTCCGCTTTGGTTCTGTTTAAATATATCAAATACATTTTGGTAAATATTTTCATTGTGTTCATAGAGCACTTTAGTAATAGACGTTGGATCTCTAAATGCCATGATGTGTTTATTTTTATTGTTGAGAGTTAATTCTATATCTATAGTAAAAGGGAAGTCTAATCAGAAGATAATTCTGAATATAAGAGACACTCCAACATTATAAGGGCGGCAAGCGAAACCGACTTTATTTTAGGGAGATAAGTAACTAGTGTAACGGAATGAACCGCTAACTGCGATTTTTATGGTGCACATCACGGATCTCTAGTGTGTAAAATTGAGAAAGCAATTTCAAACCGCTCCATCAGCTACTAAAAGGGATAATATAGATTCTTTCAACGCAATGACATCGACATGAGCCCACCTCTGAAATATCAGTCAGACAGAATGAAGATTTTCTAAATGTTTTCTCTGGTTGCATCTTCAGCTGTAGGTATTACGACGAATCTCGGGGTCCAAATTTTGATAGCATGTAAGTAATTTACGCTGTATTATGATTTGGCAAAGTTCATAAAGTCGGTCGTCTGTCTGATGCCAAACCTTCTAGGGTGTTTCCAGAACCGTGGAAAAATATCTGTACAAATGTTAGACAGACAGGGTAAGACAGAGCCTACGCCTATAAATAATATATATAAGACCTTATGGCCACATTTAGCATGTTTGAGGGCGTGTAGATCGAAAACGGAATCAAAATAGTGATGGGTTGCTAGCCGCATCGCCTATTGACATGACTCCGCAGATTTTCGCCCATTTCCACGATCGGCTTTAACTATCTGCGCGGGAAGAGAAGCAGCTGGCACATTCTACGTTTTTCCTTTTCTCCCAGACCAGCATGGAAGAATGGTACAAATATTTGTCCGCGCTTGTAATTCAACCCTTTTAGTTAACATGCTGCTATTAGAAATTCAACCCATGCAACATCATAGAAAGAAGAGTAGCATATCAACCAAAGTGCCAAGAAGCCCAGCAAAATAGCCAGTGGCGTGTCTATGCATTATAATATCAGTGGTTGTATTCATCAGAAGCGAGATCTTTGCGAGAATTCTCGGAAATCATGAATCTTGTTGGTTCAGCTACGTGGCTTCTCAATATTTCGCCAATTGTCATTTGAATTTTGAATTTCGCCAATTGATATTGCTAATTTATTTAAGCTATTTGAGTAAGTATAGACTGGGTAACAGGACATTTTATTTACGTTATGCTCTAGAAAGAGCTCTCAAAAATAGGTACATCAGTGATAAAAGTCTTCCGAGTGATACTAGCTTAATTTTCCCCCATTCATCCGAGGGAGCTTTTCCTTTTACCTTCATTCCGTTCCCAATTTTAACAATATCCTTCTATCTTTAATAATATCCTTCTCCAACTTAAAAATGCTTCCAATGGGTAGCAGTGTCAGAATAACAAGAAGTCCAAGGAACTACTCTTGTCAACCCGGCAGCCAAGTGTGGTGAGAGTGGCATTATTCTTCCATGGAGACAAAAAATCCTTGGAATTTCGGGGCAGGGGTTGGAATACCGGTAAAAATCCATTACCGGTACCTCTATGAAACGACAGTACCGGTAATTGGTTTGGTACCGGTACATTTGGTAACGGTAAAAATCTAGTACCGGTACCTCTATAATACAACGGTACCGGTAATTGGATTGGTACCGGTACCTCAATAAAACGACGGTACCGGTAATTGAAAGAAGTACCTGTACCAAATACCGGTAAACAGTACCGGTACTTAGTACCGGTACTCGTATTGGGAATTATCATTTCGTTAATGTGTGTCTTTGCCGTGTTGTGCATGTGCGGCGTGAGGCGGGGGCCCACAATAGGGCGGCACTTTTACAGTCGAGCGAGTCCCATGCGGTAGACGGCAACAATGCGTAGGTACCGGTAAAATTAACGCAATTTTAATACCGTAAAAATTTGACAGAATAGAGGTACCGGTACTTACCGGTACTTATAATGTGAATTTGGTACCGGTAACAAGTAGCGGTAAAATTACCGTTAACTGTTAACAATATTATTACCGTTAAATACTAGATTACCGGTACCTCATATTACCGTTAAAATTTTAACAGAATAGTAATACCGGTACTTACCGGTACTTATAATGGGAATTTGGTACCGGTAACAAGCCCTGTTTCGGGGCCTGTATCTGGCAGTGGACTTGATTCGACGGGGTTTCACGATATACGTTGGAAGAGAAACAGCTAGTACATTTTACGCTGCGTGCTTAATTTCGGGCCAGGTTAGACCGTTTATCTTCATCTTTGCTGCAACAGTGCAGGTCTGCTTGGGACGGCCCACTTTCCAGTTGCCCTGTACTCCAGGGCTTGCCTCGAGATATGTGTAAGCTTTCCTGCGAGTATTCCCTATCCATGTTCATTTGCGGCGCATGATTTGCTTGTCAATTGGCATTTCCCGGCACGCCTTCCACAGGCATCCGTTGGAGATCCCAGGCTATTAAATCCATACATTCTTATCCTGACTAATATTATAAATGCGAAAGTGAGTTTGTTTGTTTGTTTGTTTGTTACGCTTTCACGCCGTAACTACTGAACCGATCATCATGAAATTTTGCATACAAGTTCCCTGGAGTACGGAGAAGGACATAGGCTACCTTTTATCCCGGGAAAAAGTAAAAAGTAAAAAATACTATTCCCGAGGGATCGACATTGACGCGGGCGGAGCCGCGGGCGAAAGCTAGTCATATTATAAATGCGAAAGTGACTCTGTCTGTCATCTTTTCACGCTTCAACCATTGAACCAATTTGGATGAAATTTGTTATGGAGAAAGTTTAAAGCCCGGGGAAGGATATAGAGTACCTTTCATTCCGGAAAATTCTACTGTTCCCGAGGGATCGACTAACGCGGGCGGAGCCGCCGGCAGCAGCTAGTGCCAAATATTTGCCGCCAGCAGCTGTTGATGAAAACCTGAATTGGCATAATGAGAATTTTCTAACTACACACTAAACATTACTTAATCCTGTAACAAGATATGGTTAGCACAAAGGGAGAAAAACGCTGCCGGCTGAAAAACTACTGGGATAAAAATAATCTGCGGCGGAGTAATCTCTTAAAAGATCATCTGCCATTTCACGCCTTTCTGAGAGCTGTCTGCGAAGGGACATACGGCTTTCTAGCTTGACGCGAAGATTAGGATTTAATTAAGATATTTCAAACATTTTTGTGAGTTAATTTACTGTTAAAATGTAATGTTTTCAACGGGTTTTCTAAAGATAACGATTAAAAATCCAGACCTCTTTAGCATTTTATCATTTATCATACCGGAAAATGAAAATGAATAATTTTTATTCTAAATCATTATCATTTCGAGTAGGTGTCACGGTCAATCGACCATGCACACCCTGGTGTCAGAGTTATTCGGAACCGCCTCTCGGCCTCTAATATGGTTCCTTTAACGACTACCAGGTGGCAGCCGAGACCAACGGCTTAACGTGCCTTCCGAAGCACGGCTTTTTTATTTAAAATAAGATACATGTATCGCTTTTTGAACGTTATATGTTTCTGTTGTTTTTTTTTTATGTTTGCCAAATCGTAAAACTACTAGCGTTTCGGAATGACCACTGCTAAGAAGAATAGATCGAAAGAAACTCAGTCCAGTCTTGGTCTCTATGTGCCGGTGTAAATTTACCCTCGACATTCCCTTGAAGGGGTCACTCAGCCCGTCAATGTGAACAACTATACAGCGTGTAACATAACCTCCAACGTTCCAGTAAAGAGGTGACCCAGGCCGTCAAAATTAACAACTTTTCCAATGCGAACAATGCTGGAAACTAAAAAAAAAGTTACATTTTTATACAAAATAAACAGTAAAATGGTAACAGCTGTCAAAATTTCGAGATCACATCATTCGTCACATAGAATTTTTTTTTGTCTGTATTGTCAGTTTACGAACGATAATTTTACGTGATAATAACGGTAGAAGAGAGATAGATGCGTCACAAGCCGAACGCTTCCGATAGATGCGTTACAAGCGATAGAGAGCTTTTGCTTGCACACGGAACGTGACACTTTTCCGTGCGTGCAGCCGGCGTTCATCGATTTATAAGACGTTCATTATATTACGAAAAAAATTTTTTATATTGACTGAACAAATACTTCCAAGGTAATATTGTAAATTTACATCCGTTATTGTGAATATTCCCTTGTCCGTGTGTCCCAGTTGTCACAACCGGGATAAAAAGCGACGGGCAGGCCTTACCGTAAAGATTTAACGGACAGCGTTTATGACGGGGAAAAATGGTATCCTCCCATGGAACGAGGAATCCCTGGGCGAGGTCCTTGTCCAGCAGTGGACTTTTCGTGACTGTAATGATGATGATGATTCAGCCATTTACAACACCATGCAAATCAAACATATTTGTTATCTAAAATAGCATAAAATTGTCGGCCCGCGTGTATTTTGTACATTAAGTCAATGAAATTCAAATGTATTTCAGTTTCAATAAACCACCTGGCAATGTTTGTTGATAAATAATAATACGTCTATTAATATTTCAACAACTTTGTCTAAACCATTGCAATCAGAATTTGTATTTGTTACAAATAATAGCATTATGTCCGCTTTGGTTCTGTTTAAATATTTCAAATACATTTTGGTAAATATTTTCATTGTGTTCATAGAGCACTTTTCCCTTCTCTTCCTCCTCTCTCCTTCCCTTGTCCGTGTGTCCCAGTTGTCACAACCGGGATAAAAAGCGACGAGCAGGCGTTACCGTTAAGATTTAACGGACAGCGTTTATGACGGGGAAAAACCGATGGCGCCGATGCGATAATGATGAGCGTTTTTAGCGCCGGTCTGCTCAGGCATGCGCAATTATTTTGTGCTGATTTGGGGCATTTTAGGAGGGAATTCTGTACGGATATATAATAAATAGCAGTGTAGTATCCGATAGAGTAGAATAGGACTACTCCAAGTCTTCCCGTGGATGTCGTAGAAGGCGACTTAGGAAATACAAGCTAAACAAAGCTTATAAACATCTGTGAGACCTCTCCAACCCGTCTGGCCAGCGTGGAGTGTGTAGATCAAGCCCTCTGACTGCTCTGGCCAAGTATGGCTTTAGTAGTACAGAGAGGGTCGTGCTCCCGTAGTGGAGACTAAAAAGGACCTGATGATGATATAATAAATAGCCGTGTAGTATACGGCAGAGTAGAATATGACTACTCCAAGTCTTTCCGTGGATGTCGTACAAGGGGACTAAGGAAATACAAGCTAAAAAAAGCTTATAAACATCTGTGAGACCTCTCCAACCCGTCTGGCCAGCGTGGAGTGTGTAGATCAAGCCCTCTGACTGCTCTGGCCAAGTATGGCTTTAGTAGTACAGAGAGGGTCGTGCTCCCGTAGTGGAGACTAAAAAGGACCTGATGATGATATAATAAATAGCCGTGTAGTATACGGCAGAGTAGAATATGACTACTCCAAGTCTTTCCGTGGATGTCGTACAAGGGGACTTAGGAAATACAAGCTAAACAAAGCTTATAAACATCTGTGAGACCTCTCCAACCCGTCTCGCCAGCGTGGAGAGTGTAGGTCAAGCCCTCTGACTGCTCTGGCCAAGTATGGCTCTAGTAGTACAGAGAGGGTCGTGCTCCTGTAGTGGAAACTAAAAAGGACCTGATGGTGATATAATAAATAGCCGTGTAGTATCCGGCAGAGTAGAATATGACTACTCCAAGTCTTCCCGTGGATGTCGTAGAAGGCAACTTAGGAAATACAAGCTAAACAAAGCTTATAAACATCTGTGAGACCTCTCCATCCCGTCTGGCCAGCGTAGAGAGTATAGGCCAAGCCCTCTGACTGCTCTGGCCAAGTATGGCTCTAGTAGTACAGAGAGGGTCGTGCTCCTGTAGTGGAGACTAAAAAGACCTGATGGTGATGGTGATATAATAGATATATAGGGACAAAATCATATAGATTGAGCTAGCCCCAAAGTAAGTTCGAGACTTAAGTTATGCCATTTTCTAGCTATACTATAGACACGCCTAACCTGGCCTTTAGGTCTTATGAGCTTAGGCTAGTCATGCTCAAACTGCGACCGGCGAGCCGCATGCGGTCCTCTAGCCTTTTGTATGCGGTCCCTCAGCGTTTTTAACATGAAAATATTACAAAGGTTAAAAAAAAATTTCTACTGACCTAATTAATACTCATTATTTTCGTCACTACCTATCCTTGAGCAAATCAAGCCGGCAGCCTGTTGTTTATTGTTGGCAAAGCTTCATTATTGCGGCCCGCAAGGTGTAGCAGCAGTTAGCGGTCCAGGGGAAAAGGTATGGCTCCCTTAGGCTGATTTCAGAGTGGTGCGTTTGAACGGCGCCGTCCAGAGGCGCGCGCTTGCAATTACACTAGATACTTTTTTTTTG
Source organism: Elegia similella (assembly GCA_947532085.1). Classification (NCBI taxonomy): domain Eukaryota; kingdom Metazoa; phylum Arthropoda; class Insecta; order Lepidoptera; family Pyralidae; genus Elegia; species Elegia similella. Next base: position 3,700,943 of record OX383943.1, read on the forward strand.
GAAGGACTATGTAGCTAGCTCCAAGTGAGCTTTCGCTACTTCATCGGGCGTTTGATGCGAGGGCAGAGTGCCCTCAGCCTATATAGACAACATCACCAAAGGTCCGCGAGGGACGGACCTCGGCTTTGGGCGTTGCCTGTGTGCGCAAGGCTTAGAGAGACAGCAAACTCTCATATTGTCTGATGGGCCGCGTATACGTGCATGCAAGCTTGAAGGGCTAATCTGAGATTACACTAGATACGAGTAGTAAGGCGCTTTTCCTGTCATGCGTTTTATCGCCCGCGTGCGGATCCTGTCCGCGTGCGGGTGATTACACTCGGGACAAAGATTGCGTTTGTTGCTGCAGTGTCGTGCATAATATTGAAAACAGAAGAACGCCGCCCGCATCCGGCTAGCACGAACGCGCGCTGCGCTCCCGCAGCCAATCCGCGTTCCGCGCGCGTGCTACCCGCATAATAGGAAAAACATGTATGAAATGGTAGGATGCGGGCAACCTGCATGCGGACCAAATCCGCGCGCGGGCGAAAATACGCATGACAGGAAAAGGGCCCGTAGTCTCCTTTTATAGCGTAGTTGAAAAGCGACACTCAGGAAACGCGCGCCGCCTGCAAGCGCTGCCGAAGCGCGCGCTCAAACTAAAACACGATTCATATCATTCTTTATCATTTACACAAGTTAAACTACTGGTAGTAGAAGGTTTTAGTTCACTCATAGTCAAATGACTTATTCGTTTATCAGCAAACCCACTGAATCTAGCCCTCCGCTTCAACGATCAATGGAAACACGTCACTGAACAAAGTTTCTAAGTCCCTAACTATCTGAAATCGATCACTGACTGTGAAATTATAAGTTCCTATGATATTTCACTAAATTTCGTTAATTTCAAATGAATTGTCAACTACCAGAAAAACATTATTTCTAGCTTTCTGTATTTTTATTAAGGTTTTTTTTTGCATTCAATTGACTAAGACTACCTATATCGGAAATACATATTAGTTGTTTTTCAAATTCATTATAAAATCAGTTATGTTTGCTACGCGATGAGGGGTGGGGGTTCAGTTCTCGGCTTAGCCACTCGCGGTGAAGTAGCAGGAACCGGGCGGAAGGTACTCCAGAAGGATTGGGGGCCCACCTCGGAGTTGTGTAGAGGAAGAGGAAGATTGTCTTCCTCTTCCTCTACACAAGGCAACTCTTTAAAAACCGGCTTCCCGTGGCTATAGACGAGAACTGAGTCGTTTCATACGTTAAAAAAAAGGTTGGTGACGCTAACTATTGATGCGTGTAAGAGAAATGGGATGTGGTTGTTTATCATCTTGACCGGGTTCGATCCCCGGCCAGGTCAAGATGGAAAATGATCTTTTTCAGATTGGCCTGGGTCTTGGATGTGTATCTATATATGTATTTGTTATAAAATATAGTATCGTTGAGTTAGTATCCCATAACACAAGTCTCGAACTTACTTTGGGACTAGCTCAATCTGTGTGATTTGTCCGTATATATTTATTTATTATTTATTATTATCTTGTCCTGGCCAGGATCGAAACTGGAATCTGCGATTACCACTGTTACCACTGCGGCACAGAGGTCATATCGGAAATATATACACAGGTGGAGGAGAACAGAAAGAGACTTGTGTCTGACATTGAGACCTCTCTGGAGCAGGTCTCTGAATGGGGTAAACTAAACCTAGTTCAATTCAACCCTACTAAGACACAAGTCTGCGTGTTTTCCGCTAAGAAGACCCCATTTAACATAGCACCGAAGTTCCGGGACACCTCTCTTACCATTTCTAAGAGTATTGGGATCCTTGGCGTCGATATTACGAAGGAGGTCCAATTCCGGAGTCATCTGGAAGGTAAAGCCAAAATGGCTTTTAAAAAACTTGGGGTGCTCAATAGAGCGAGGCAGTACTTCACTCCGGGTCATAGACTTTTGTTATATAAAGCTCAAGTCCGGCCCCACATGGAGTACTGCTCTCATATCTGGTCTGGTGCACCTCAATACCAACTCCTTCCTCTTGATTCCATCCAACGCCGGGCAATTCGTATTATCGACGATCCCACACTCACAGACGATTTAGACACCCTCGGTCTACGGAGAGACGTTGGCTCTCTGTGTGTATTTTACCGTCTATACTATGGGGAGTGTTCTGAAGAACTTTTTGAATTGGTGCCACCGTCACCTTTCTACCACCGCACCGCTCGCCACAGGAGTAAAGTCCATCCTCACATCCTTGACACTTGGGTCTCCAAAAATGTCAGAGCGTCACGTGGTTTTTTTCCTCGTACAGCAAGATTGTGGAATGGACTCCCTTCCGAGGTTTTCCCTGTGTGCTATGACTTGAGGTCCTTCAAAAGGCGTGTTTACAGGTATCTTAAGAGTCGGCAACGCATCAGCAGCTCCTCTGGTGTTGCAGATGTCCATGGGCGACGGTGACCACTTTCCATCAGGTGGCTCGTCTGCTCGTTTGCCGTCGGATATACATAAAAAAAAAAAAAATATATATATATCTTTATCAGGTCTTTTTAGTCTTCACTACAGGAGCATGACATGACCCTTTCTGTACTACCGGAGCCATCTTTACAGAGGTCATATACCAGTGTATAATATTCCTTTCCATTGTGCTAAGTGCAAAATGAATGATGTACCACAAATCAGTCATATTTTTTCTAATTTTAACTTACAATATAATGTACTATTTTACCATACAGACAATTTACAATATGTTAAAAAACTAAATTATTGATAAAAAGTGAACTCGATTCATATTGAGCATTAAAATCGTATAAATATTATATGAAAATCGAGACACAATAAAATCAAATATCTTGATTTCTGGATTGCCCAATTTTACTATTTTTTCTGTGGGCAATTGTTATGATGAAACCTTTCAAATAAGGCAACTTTGATTTGTATAATACTCTTTTAAAGTAGCTAGATATGCAGATCTCTATATTATGCAGCGACTGGCGAAGAAGTGACTGGCGATATTGTGCCTTAGGCCCTTCGATCAAATATAATGGTAGATACACGATTCGCACTCAAAAGTGGCACCGGCAAAACAGCGCCCTAAGCGGGTTTCGGAGCTGTTTTGTCCACAGTTTCTATAAACCGCGCTAGCACTCACACGTCTCGCGATGACGAAGGTCAGTGAAAAGATGCAAAAACTACGCGTCAAAAGTGAAAAAGAAAGATGGAATCTCATACTTCCAGTATGTACCGTTTTTGTTGACGTTTGTAAGTATGCATGATGTTTTGGCTCGGGGACATTATTAAGGCTTCATTTTGTATGAGACTGTGTATCTACCATTATATTTGATCGAAGCTTAGGCCTATTTACATGTACGCTTATAGCAAAGAACATCGACCCGTAAAATATTGTTCCAGTGAAGTCTAAATTAAGGCGACAACTGTTTACATAATATACATACATACATAGTATCACGTTTTTATCCCTCGCGGGGTAGACAGAGCCTAGGTCTGTAAGATCTTATGGCCACATTTAGCATGTTGGTGGGCGTGTAGATGGAAAACGGAATCGAAATAGTGATGGGTTGCTAGCCGTATCACCTATTGACATGGTTCTGCAGATTTTCGACCATTCCCTCGATCGGCTTTTACGATCTGCGCGGGAAGAGAAGCAGCTGGCACATTCTACGTTTTTTTCTTTTCTCCCAGACCAGCATGAAAGATTTACATCATATACTTGTATGTATTGTATATGCCAACGCATGATTACATATTAATCATTTCCAGAGCATATTGTAAAGGTTTCCAACTACAGGTGACAGATCAATACGAAGTCACACATAGTTTCAGACTATGAGGCTTCGAGGTGGCGTGTTATCGATCTGATGAATAGCGTAATGTATTGTGATTAAATGATATCACACGTCAGTGTTGGTGGATGGATTAGTGTGCTGCGGCCAAATTATTACAATACGAGTAGATAGATATATTTTATTAACCGTATTTATAGAAAAGGTCTTTGTGATGGGTTCTGTGACGCATCCGGCTCTCTCACTCACCGATCGAAACATAGAAGCGATTTTCTGTGAGAGTGTAGTACTTCCCCGGACGAGTCGGCCCATTCATGCTACAAGCAAAAATGAATTTTGTCGGTATCGTGGCTCTACCAGGACTTATACTAATATTTGTTCTTTATAGCTTTATCGTATTAGATACAAAAAACATATACAAAACTGTAAAGATACACCGGCAGACTTGTAAAGCGATTTCTTCCAGATAACTGGCGTGCGTGAAATAATAAATAAATATAAACGGACTAATCACACAGATTGAGCTAGCCCTAAAGTAAGTTCGAGACTTGTGTTATGGGATACTAACTCAACGATACTAGGTATATTTTATAAAAAATACATATATAGAAAAACAACCAAGACCTAGGTCAATCTGAAACAGATAATTTTCCATCTTGACCTGACCGCGGATCGAAAGCGGGCCTCGTACGCACTGCGCCCACGAAGCTCGCCATTATTTTATATGAAGTAACAATATCGTCTGTCCAGCGTGTCGGTGGTTTGCATACCCTTCTGATATTAAGTCGTAACCACTGGGACACTGGTTTGGGTTAATAACAAATTTGTTTGTGTGTAAGGCTGGATTCACATCTATACACGGGCGATCCGTACGGCTCGGCCGTATGGGCTCCCGGAGCGAACACATATGTGAGAGCTAGAACACCGTTTCACAGTAAAGCGGATGAACACGCTCCGGGTAGAGCCCGTATGACGGCACCGCGTCACACGCGGTCAATCGTACTGAACACTCGTTTCAGAGCACCGCGGGCGCTTCCCGTACTGGTCGCCCGTATCACGGCTGAACCGTCCGGATCTCCCGCACAGCTGTGATATGCCTAACTGAGTAACATTGGTGTCAGATTTTTCAATAAGCTGTCAAAAGGCTTCTAGTGTCTTCCGAAGAACGAATGAGAGCGGAAATCTTTTATGGTACTTTTGGGCTACCATCCCTGAGTGGACCATGCATGGGTTGCTTAGCACGCGTATGCGCTTCAAGAATTCAAGGATTCAAAGATTTATTCAGAAAATAGGCCTTTACAGGCAACGTCAATTCACATTTAAAATAATACTTATTAAATTATATTCAAATTATTAATTAATGTTTAAAAGCTACAAACTACCAGCGTTTCGGAACCGACCACTGCAGAGAAGAAGACGCCGAAAGAAACTCTTTTCAACAGTACTTGCCTGAAGGGCTTTGTATGATTTTTTATATTTTTATCCTTTCTTTTTTTCTGATTTCATGTTATATACAATTTCAATTTACATAATGTTGTGGAACACGTTATGTTAGCGTTCGAGCGTAAAACAACAGATAAGATAAAAGATAGAAGTCTCAAAGAGGTCGAGCAGACTTATCCCCCTCGGCATCACCCGTTCAAGAGTTGACCCATGGATCAGCCATCGCTAAGCTCAACCATATTAGAGGGAACTCGACGACGCGATACACAACGCCGCCACCAGTTGAAACATTTTAGTGAGCATGACTTACTCGATTTACTCGCTAGTGATGCCTACGACTACTAAAGACTATAAAGCTCTTCGGGATAATTAAGAAGTAAGAATTAATAAGAACTATTTAATAAATTAGTGTACAATTAATACAAGCTACCTACCTACGAGTATCTGTAAGTATTGTATTGTACAGCAACACAATACTTACAGATACTCGTAGTCCAACACAAAAACAGCCTCCATGGTCCAGTGGTTAACAGCCTCCGTGGTCCAGTGGTTAAGGCGTTTGCCTGTTGACCCGGGGGTCGTGGGTTCAATTCCCACCGGAAGCATACTTTGTTTAGTTGTTTCCAGTTTGGTTAGGACATTGCAGGCTTGAATCACCTGATTGTCTGATAATAAAGATGATTCCGTGCTTCGGAAGGCACGTTAAGCCGGTGGTCCCGGCTGCCATCTGGTAGTCGTTAAAGGAACCACGTCAGAGGCCGAGAGGCGGTTCTGAAGAACTCTGACACCAGGGTGTGCATGGTCGATTACTCGTGTCACCTACTCGAAATAATGATGATGATGATTGTACAGCACAATAGTGTAGGTAACTAATGGTAAGCTTTAGGCGCAACTACCTTAAAGTCTATGATTACAAACAAGTATGACGGGAACTGGAGTAATAAGAGCTCCCGGACTGAGCAACTTTGCTCCAATTTTGCCGGAGACACGGAGGAGATTATTACAGAGCATAAACATTACTTTCTTACGGATTTCGAACCGTTAGGTGTTAAACATTAAGTAAAAAACGCAATAAAACCGTAATAAGTGATTTAATTTTTTAATAACAAAGAATAACTTTTTAAGTTTTCTTTTCGAAAACAATCTTCTTTCATCATTGTTTAGGTATAATATATATTATGCCTAAAGAATAAAGAAAAAAAAGGCATAATATATACATATATATTATGCCTAAAGAATAAAGAAAAAAATACACTTCCGTGTGGTTTCCGGCAGAGTAGAATAGGACCACTCCAAGTCTTCCCATGGATGTCGTAAGAGGCTACTTAGGAAATAGGAAAGCTTAGGCTTAAGCTATAGGAAAAGCTTAAGCTATAGGAAAGCTTAAAAACATCAATGAGACCTCTCCAAGCCGTATGGCCAGCGAGGAGAGTGTAGGCCAAATCCTTTGTCTGCTCTGGCCAAGTATGGCTCCGGTAGTACAGAGAGGGTCATGTTCCTGCAGTGGAGACTAAAAAAGACCTGATGATGATGATGAGTAAATACAATACTAGCTTTAGCCCGCGTCAATGCCGATCCCTCGGGAACAGTTCTTTTTTCCGGGATAAAAGGTAGCCTATGTCCTTCTCCGTATTCCAGAGAACTTGTATGCAAAATTTCATGATGATCGGTTCAGTAGTTACGGCGTGAAAGCGTAACAAACAAACAAAAAAACAAACTCACTTTCGCATTTATAATATTAGTAAGGATGCATGGAAAAGTTATTCTTTTTGGCAATGATGATATTGACATTAAGAATCGTTCTATGCTTTCAGACACTAATTTAGTAGTTAGTGTCTGAAATCCTACACAGTCTGCTATCCTATACAGGAACCGTCATCCTGTGGAGCAAGTGGATAAAGTACGTATAGTAGTTTCTATCAAAGATGAGCTACGCTGTGTGTTAGGACTGCCGCGAGGTATTTCAGCAAACAGTGTGATCTTGAATAAACTTCTTTATTTATTTATACAAATAGAAGGGCATCGTATATCGTGATCGTCGTCGGGGCGAGCCGCTTGCAAGTCACTAGTTTTTTCAGTCTGCGCGCGCATCGCACCCACAGTTGCTATGACGACATATATGTCATTAACATTTCTCCCCCCCCTTGAAAGTACTGCTTTCAAGAGGAAAGGATTCTGCGATTAAAGGACACAATCTTGAAATTGCTCGTCGTATAATGCCTTTCTTTGTGGAGACATCGACGACTCTGGTGATGCCATCTTCACCAGGATAACATCTGACTATCCGTCCCAATAGCCATTGTAGTGGAGGTAGTTGATCATCCTTAACAATCTCCAATTTGAATGTTGTGGCTTATAGTGCGCCATTTTACGCGTTGCTGTAGGCCGGAAAGCACTTCTTGCGTCCACCTCTTCCAAAATTGTTGGCGCAGCCTCTCTAGCAGCTGGTAACGGTTGATACAGATACGATCGGTGGCAGGTGTAGGTAGCGCCGTTAGAGGTCGACCAATTAGGTAGTGCCCAGGAGTAAGTGGTGTTTAATCCGACGGTACCGAGGACAAAATACTTAAAGGACGTGAATTCAAAACAGCCTCAGTCTTAGCAAACAATGTGGAAATCTCCTCGAATGTTAAGCTACTGTTGCCTGCAATCCGTTTTAAATGGAATTTGGCTGAAAAACACCGGCCTCCTAGATTCTACCGACGATAGGTTAGTAAGCAAAAACTGAACTGAAGTTAGCTTCACAAGACGCATATAACCACCAATAGGTTGGTCACTATTTTTAACAACCTAGCCAATTCATTGCGTGCTCCTACGAATTTGTATTGCAACAACGTGCAATAAACCTGAACAAGCATAAAATGAAGGAATTAGCCTAAGTAGCATACCACCAATTGGTTAGCAACGCTGGTGAATAGAACATAATAATAACTAAAGACCACCATGAAAAAGTCGCTAATGTTCACTGTCAAATAAAGTCTAGTGACAATGTTTTGATCAAGAAAATGGATTTAAAGTTACAATATTAGACTTTGAGTTGACTGAATTTGTTGTCGACAGTGAAGGAATAACCGCTGGAATAGAATCATTTTGCGATTGCTTTACGAATGAAGATTGTTCCAGTTGTATTAAGGTAAGCATAACGTTTTCTCTATTAAGTTTATTTACTATACAATTGTTTAAGAAACATAGCAGATAAGCTTATATAAATCTTAGTGATTAACTAAATTATGAATATTTTTCTTAACTATTTGTATTCACGTAGAATTACAATTAGGTGCTTTGCTTAGTATTAGATTAAGCTAAATGTTTCTCTAAGTTATAGAAAAGTTTCCTAATTAAAGGAAAAGAACCATCAAAAGATTTCTCTGGGTTCTTACGAGATGGAAGATTGGCACAAAATATACTATCTGCGAAACGTTTATAATTATTATCAAATGGAGCTTCCTTTTCTTTTTTAGACAATAGTTTAGATGAATGCAGAAGCTTTTCAACCTCCCAAAATAAAGCAAGAGCGTCATTTTTCTCTTGAGAGAAGTTGCAATGAACTTTAGTAGTTTGACTAGACTCAAAACCTATAGGTCCAGCTACAAGCCAGCCGAATCTAGATTCATGCAATATAGTTTGACTTGGACTCAACTTTATCTGATTACCCATAACAATATCCCAGAATACATCGGCACCTAACAATATATGAATTTCAGAAGGTTGGAAGAAAGTTGTATCAGCCAACTGAATGTTAGGTGGGAAGTGTAATTTGGACACATCGACTGGGACATTTGGCAAATTACTAGTTATTTTTGGTGTTATCAAACAGCTTACATTAACAGAAAAATCATTAATTCGAGATCTAACTTTTAGATCACACGTCTTTACTACGTTTGTTACAGTATTATTGATACCACTAACAGATATAAGTTTAGTTTTAAAACATGAGATATTCATAATCTTTTGCATTTTTTCAGACAGAAGAGAAGACTGGCTGCCACTGTCAAGTACCGCCTTTGCAGGATAGACCCTGTTATTTGTGACGTCTACTAAGTCAACTTCGGCAGTGCATAATAAAACTTGAGTTGGCACCAAATACGCAGATAAGGCTACACTGGACGATGGAGACTGCACGGCGCAATCTACATGCGTTGTTGGTAACGTACGTGTGTTACAATTAGTTACATCATCGTTATCAGATTGTTTATGTAATAACGAGTTATGCCTTTTTTTACAGGATTTACATGGACCCAATCGACACTGTGACACTTGATGACCAGACCGAAGACAATTAGGACAAAGTTTATATTTATTTACTAAAGAGACTCTATCAGGCAAGGACATATTTTTGAATGTGTCACACGTGTGAAGTAAATGGCCTTGCTTACAAGCAACACAGTTCCTAAAGTTAGAATTATTATTTATATTAATAAAAGATTTCGTACTTTTATTAACATCTTTCATTGTTGCATTCTTGTCCGATCTCGAGTCAACACGACTGTACTGTGTAGTTTCCAAGACATCAGCACGATCACGAAGAAAGTCCAAGAAATCAGCTAACTTAGGTGAAGAGTTTAAAGTGCTTCTATTTTCTTCCCATTTTCTATTAGTCGCGCTATCTAGCTTTGACGACATAATATATATAACTAACGTATACCAATGTTGTACTGGTTCGCCTAAATCCTCCAAAGCTCGTAAATTCTTTGAGTAGTAGTCAATCATATAACGAATAGACCTAAAAGATTCTTTCGAGATGGCTTCAAAACTAAATAAAGCTTTTGTGTGATTATTTATGAGTATTCTCTTGTTATTGAATCGTTCACACAATGTTGACCATGCCAAGTCATAATTTGAAGACGAAAAACCGACAGACCTGATTACTACAGCTGCGCCACCTTCTAGCGAGTTACGCAGGTAATGAAACTTACTTATAGCTGGCAAAGAATCATTATTATGTATCAATGACTCGAATGTATCTCGGAATTCTAACCATTTTAAATGATTGCCATCGAAAGTAGGTAAGTTAATTGTAGGTAATTTGACATTTAATTGGTTGCCATGACTACAAGACTCGAAGCCCTGACAAGACCCTTGTCCTTAACTGTTATGCTGAAAACTAGCTTTCTGTGATTTACTATAGGTCTCTATAATATTTTGTGCAAGAGAAATAACTTTACAAAAACTAGTTTCAGTGGTGTCACGCTCCTCAATTTGTGACTAAATTTGATACTAAGCATTCTATTTTATTTTGGATTTCGTCGAATACTGGTAACAATTCCTGCATACGAACTAACTTAAGTTGAAGCTCTCCAATAGCAATACTATCTATATCTTTAGAATCTATTTTAAGGAAATTATTGACATATTTTTGGAACACAGTCAGTCTTGCCTTAATAGTACCTCTTTGTCTATTAAGATTTTTAAATTGTTCTGTATTTTCAGATGACATTTCGTTCGATTCCGACATTATTATTTTTTAGTAACGGTAGTAGGAGCAAGCAATAAACAAGACACAGTTATTAAAAAAATAAAATTGACAAAAGTTATCAACCATAAAGTCCGCCCGCAATGTATGGCGAAACGGCAATGTACTCGCAATAGACCACCGACTAAAGCTTGACGTCAGTGACTTGATGACAATTCGCGAATTCGCAGTATAAACTCGGCAGAATCAAGGAGTCGGCCGTTGTGACAGCGAACCTGAAATTTGCACGAGCAATATTTGAAATAACTGTGTATTCATATAGTCGAGTTATACTCAACAGAAAAATCATGGAAAAATACAATTTTAATGAATTTTAGGGACAAAATAGAAATGAATTTTAGGAAACGAGATTTAGAATAGATTGAAAAATGAAAGCGAGGCAGGTTACTAGCTTGAAGCAGCTAAAATAGAAGGTAACCAACCTAGGACTTATAATAAGGTCTTAGCACTTTCGAAAAAAGACACTGTTCGCACAGATAGAGGCAACCTTGAATTCAAGATGTACCTATAGGTATTTAAATACACGCAAAATAACCTTTATATCCTCGCCGGACTTACTTCCCCTTTGGATCGACTCCGCGATGGACCCCTTCAGGACACCAGACACACAGCCGCGCGCTCCATCATGTGGTGGGTCACCAAAATGTTAGGACTGCCGCGAGGTATTTCAGCAAACAGTGTGATCTTGAATAAACTTCTTTATTTATTTATACAAATAGAAGGGCATCGTATATCGTGATCGTCGTCGGGGCGAGCCGCTTGCAAGTCACTAGTTTTTTCAGTCTGCGCGCGCATCGCACCCACAGTTGCTATGACGACATATATGTCATTAACACTGTGTTACGCAATACGTATGTTTAATATCCATTGAATGAGACTATGATTGAAAAATAAAGCAATAAGCTCTTCCATAAAAAACAGCTGGTGCGTTCCACGTTTCAACTTTTCTCTCAGACCAGCTGAGAAAAAAGTTGAAACGTGGATAGCACCAGCTGTTTCTCCTCCTGCGCAGACTGTTGAACTTGGCCGAGGGTATACGTAAGAAACAATTTCAATAGGCGATGCGGCTAGCAACCCATCACTATTTAGATTCAGTGTTCCATCTGCACGACGGCCAACACGCTAAATATGGCCTTTGGGTCATATGGCCTTAGGCTGGGTTTACCCCGTAAGGGAAAGATGTGATAATATGCATGAATTATTGCTTGATTTTATTAACACTTCGCTCTCTTCCCTGGCACATTACCGATGGAAACGCAACTTGATTAGACTCTGTAAAGTTTTTACTCCGTGTCAAGCGAACTAAGCTGTACCGTCAGATGTAATGAGAAATCAATGTATGGCTTCCGTATAAACAGGAGTGAAAGTTGATAGCTCAAGTTTGATATGCCTTCCTGCCTTTGGCTAAGGCGAAATTCTGAAGTAGTAGCGTGTACGAGAATAGATTAACCAACATATTTTGGGGTTCTGCATACGGTGCCAACTGAACACAAGAGGCTCCACTGTCCGTCGGTCCGGGGTCTATCTTTTAAACCATAACAGCTTTTCAGTCTTGAGTAGAAGCTTTACCGCTTCTATGCTTCGTTTGATGATGAGAGAGCCGGAGGCTCACATCATCTCCCTCCCCCTCTTTTCCTCTCCTCCATCTCCTCCCACAACTCCTCGAAAGGCCGGCAACGCTACTCTTACCCTGGTGTTGCAGTTGTTCATGGGCAGCGGTGATCACTTAGTATCAGGCGACACGCTTGCTCATTTGCCGTCCAGTAAAAAAATGCGTTACTTTCAGCTTGGGCAAAAAGTCTTTCTTAACCTACAGTTCCGATTTCTTAACCGATACTCGTGAAATTTAGTAAGACGGTTAAATAATTACATATAATATTTTAAACTTTTTGGAGTTTTTCAAAATGGCTGTATTAGGTCATAACGGACATAAGCACTATTGCAGTATATGGCGATTAGGCCCATTGACTTCGAGCTGGTGTTGGAAGATGCCAGGATACCCGAGTTAGGTGCCATTACATCATTTTGGAACAGAGCTGATACTCTTACACTGCTAGACCGATATTAACCAAACATAGCTAAGAACTACCGCAAGGAAACTGGCTTTCAAATGAAAAAATCCGAATCGTTATTGACGATAACATACACAACAATAATAAATAACGATTCGGTTTTTTTCATTTTTTCTCGACACACAGACACAAACACACACACACTCGCAACCATTGACGTCAAACTTATAACACCTCTTAAAAAACGATTAACACCTAATTTCAAATTAATTATTAAAAATATTTTTGCTACAATAACTTTTATAATTAAATATCTCCTTTTAATTCGAGAATTTTAAATTTATTAAAAAAAAAATTAGTACCCTCTTTTCGCGTCGATACAATGCCACAGACAGACACACGCAGACATCGACGTAAAACTCGACGCAAAATGAGACTTCATAACATCCATATTAAAACTAAAGTATACATAACTACTATAATATTAACAAAAAACAAAGGTTACTGTAGCCTCCTGCTGGAAGGAAACTATAATTTATGATAGTGATTTAGTCCCTAACAATGGATCGCCATCATTATTACTCATTAAGTGCACTGCCTGCGACAAAGACTTTTACCAAATAGATACGACATCTTGTTTTGTGTTAGGATTACGTATGACGATCTAAGGGGGCACAATGTTTTATTTGTTTTTACAAGAGGTTACAGAAACATGCGAAGTTAAGATTATAATAAAAGATGTGTAATAGATATAGCCTATGGGTCATAGGCTATAATCTTTTTCCCTCTTGGGTGTCATAGGATTCTTAATATATCTCTTGAGGCATTTAGAAGTTCTAGTAGATCAACAAGTAAATAAAAATCGTTGTCTGTAAACTTGGTTTACGGACGATAATTTTACGTGATAACGGTAGAAGAGTGTTAGATGTTTCACAAGCCGAACGCTTAGGCCGATCGTGCCTCTCTGTTGCTTGTTTCGCGCTCTCGCTTGCACACTGAACGTCACACTTTTTCGTGCGTTCATCGATTAATAAGACGTTATCACGTCAAAACATAACACCTTACTTTGAGCAGTAGTGTAAAATCAAAAGTAAAGTTTCGGAACCCATACACAGCGTGATTCTGTGACGTGACCTATGAACTATATTAAAATCCTGGAATCAGAATCCCTAATTGAATATAGAATTGTAAGAAAAAAAGTAAAAAACTGTATTCAATTAGGGATTCTGATTTCAGGATTTTAATATAGTTCAAATCACGTGGTATAAATCCTGCAAATTTGCAATGTCTATTTATTTGTATTCGTTGGCCTCCACAATCATTAATTCTAATTCTTCCTGTAATACATTTACTGGGGTATTAATTATATTGCTCCAGCTGATCTGACGACAATCTTAAACGAATGGCTTCTACGTTCGAAGACAGCGTTGTACTTATTACGTACAGTGGAAATTTTGAGTTGGTTTTGGCAGTTTCGTTTGATTGTGCCTTATAGTTGATTAGTTCTTTTTGACGTAATAAATAACGTTTTATAAATCGATTAACGCCCGCTACACGCACGAAAAGTGTCACACTCCGCATGCAAGCGAGAGCGCGAAACAAGAGATAGAGAGGCGGAAGCGTTCGGCTTGTGACGCATCTATCTCTCTTTCACCGATATCACGTACAGTTATCGTACTTAAACCGATTTTACAGTGGACCAATTTTTTTTTTCTAGAAACCATTTTTGACATCTTATTGAAAGTTACAGTCTTTTCGTAGAAAATACCTCGTAGTATTTAGCGTGAAAATGCCCATATCCTGCCGCAAATCAGGTGTGCCAATAACAGCGATCAAAACATAACACAAGTGTGCTCCGCTTGTATTATGTTTTAACTGAAACAACTCCAAGTCTGGAGGTGATATGCTTTGTATAAAGCAAAGTTAGTATGCGGCTCCTTAGGAACAATCAGAAGTAGAAATTAATCGAGAGGTATTGAGCTTAGATAGTATACCCGCGCATTCGCCGCTTAAATCTCGTTCGAAACATCACGCTACGCTCTAAAACCCATAAAAGACAATAATATTAAGATAAATTTATTATAAAAACCGCCGAATCCGCAACACAGTCATAAGAAAACGCACTGGAGTTAAGGACATCGCACTAGTAGTGACCAGGCTCAAGTGGAGATGGGCTGGGCACATGAGCAGGAGAAGACGGCCGCTGGGCGCGTAGGATTGCGGAATGGAGACCTAGACCTGGACGGAGAAAAGGCGGAAAACCACCAATGCGCTGGGCCGACGATATCACAAAAATATTGGGGAAGTCCTGGATGCGCACAGCAAAAGACCGGGTCAATTGGGTGAACACGGGCCGAGAAAGAAGAAAGAAGAAGAAGATTATAAAAACACGGTTTCGATCACGTTTCTTCAGTTGTAATGGTTGGACATGGCGGTTTCGCTTCCCTCAAAACACTGAGGGTGAGTGCTTTGAGGGTAGCGAAACCCGGTGGTTATCGCCACCCTCTCGCCCTGATGATGGTCTTCGTGACATACGGAAACTAGTTGCCGATTCCAACTAAATAAAGGTGAGGTGAAACCGTGTTTTTATAATATAACAGATAAAAGACGTCGGTGTGAAGGCAGCATAGCTAAAATAGGACTGGCTGAACGGGACACATCTACCGTATGTGACAGGACAGGTAGGCCCGAGCTGCAACTACGTGGATATCAGAAGGCCGCCGAAGAAGAGGCAGACCTAGGAGGGATGGTGCGATGATACGGACGCACATATGAACGATTGAATAAGGAATATCGTTTTTCTTCTTTTTCTATCGTGACAATGGTCCAAACGATTAAATGAATCTTGCCCAGAATGATGCAACCTTTACAGCCGCATCCGTGGCTTTCGCCAAATCCTCTCTCGTACAAGAGGTGGGACATTCGGGGCAAGATAACAGATGTGGCATGGATTGCACAGCGCCACAGCTACATCTACCATTAGTAGAAAAGCCCCACTTTTTGCGGTTCTCTCTGCATCTGCCCACACCTACTCGCATTCTGTTAATATCAATCAATATCGTTCTAATAACCTATGATAGGCAGAGTGCCGAAATTCTTCCATTTTGGTCTGGGAGAACCGAAAAAACGTAGAATATTCCAGCTGCTTTTTTCCCGCGCAGACCGTAGAAGCCGGTCAAGGGAATGGGCGAAACTCGAAAGAATCATGACAATAGGCTAGCAACCCATCACTATTTTTGATTCTGTTTTCACCTTTAGGCTCTCCAACATGCTAAAGGTGGCCTTTTGGTCTTATAACCTTAGGCTCTGTCTGCCCCGTACGGGATTAATACGTGATAATATGTATGTATTGCCGTAATTTTTAAAAAGTACACGTAAACGGGTCGAAACGGGCGCACTTATTCTCGATACAGCGTAATTGATGGACAGTTGCCGGACAAATTGTGCTGACCAGCCGACCCACGCCACGCGTGACTTGAATTTGGGCAACCTCACGACTCAGTGAGTAGTTAAGGCGGAGTGCCGAGTTGTGATTATTTGAAAATAATTGTCCTGTATCGCTATACATGTAGCAGGTGATTGCGCAGAATACATTATAAAAGTTATAATCTTTTATATAAGTTATCATTTTTTATCTTTTCAAAATCACGCTGTGTAGCATAGGTAGTTAGGATACAGAGTTACATTATTTTCCAAGAATACGCGTATCTTACCAACAGCAATATATTCTTTGCCAAAAGCTTAATTGCTTTCGCCAGCTGCGGTTGTTTATACTATCAATGTTGTAATAAAAGTAGGTATAATATTGTATATATAAATTTGAAATGATGACAAGTCCTTACTTATATCATAAATGCGAAAGCGAGTTTGTTTGTTACTCTTTCACGCCTTTATTACTGAACCAATCTACATGAAATTTTGCATGTATCTGGGGTACGGAGAAGGACATAGTGTACATTTAATCCCGGGAAAAAGTACTGTTCCCGAGGGATTGACATTTTCATGGGCGGCGCCGCGGGCGAAAGCTAGTAGGTCACAATTTCTTAATATAAGATTATTCTGCATCAGACATTAGAAGTAAATATTGACCAAGTGTTTCTTGCGCGGCGTCTTATTTTTTTACTTGGTCCGAAGACGAACTTAAGTGTTTAGAGTATATGGGAGCTTGTGTTACTTATGTAATGGAGTGATGAGCAGGGCAACTTTGGTACTCATTACTTTCTTCTTGTACTCTTCAATCTTCATGGAAACTAAAACATTACAGGCAGTTATTACTGCTATTTGTCTTTATATACCCTGAACGAACCAGAAAAGAATTTTAAGTTTTGATTTCTATAGCCGTTTGGTTTCCGGCAGAGTAGAATAGAACCACTCCTAGTCTTCCCATGGAGCTTGTAAGAGGCAACTTAGGAAATACAAGCTAAACAAAGCTCATTAACATCAATGAGACCTCTCCAACCTCTGGCGAGGAGAGTGTAGGCCAAATCCTCTGTCTGCTCTGGCCAAGTTTGCCTCCGGAAGTACAGGGAGGGTCATGCTCCTGCAGTGAAGACTAAAATGACCTGATGATGATGATACGTTAGTCTATATATGTTGTATACTTTTTATATGTTTGTCTGTTCGTAGCATCAGTGCCAAATGGATGATTGGATTATATTAGGGTTTCATAATTAGAAACTTGATCAAGTGTGCCAGGATTTTCCTATTCGGCAGATCTATGTTAAATATTGGTTTTATGGGAATGGCCTAAAAATAAAGATGATAAAAGGTAAGTTTCTCATTGGTTCCTACAAGCAAGGAAACTCCATCCGTGCGCGACCACTATATAGTATCACGTCTTTTTCCCTTGCGGGGTATACAGAGCCCAGGTTTTTGAGAAACAAGCTTTTTCTAAAAGCCACGTTTAGTTTGTTGGTAGTTAGGTTGAAAATGGAATCAAAATAGTGATGGGTTGCTAACCGCATCGCCTACTAATATAATTCATCAGATTTGCCCATTCCCTCGACCGGCTTATACGATCTGCGCGGGAAGAGAAGCAGCTGGTACATTCTACGTTTTTTCGTTTTTCCCAGACCAACATGGAAGACTCTAGATTGTAGTGCGTCACCACTAGGATTCAGTATAAGTTAATCTGAGTCTTGGACGGCACGAAATGCAGTAGGTCCTGGTCATCATACAAGGCAGTCATTCATGCCTTAGTCTGCTTCAAAACCTTACCCACAGCTTACACCAGTGTTAGCCACTAACACTACTCACACGAAAATCAAGCAAGAACCGTGTATTCTACGATGTCTTAATCTTAAGAGCTCGTACTACCTCATACTACTTTGCATGATTGACTGTTATATCAATAATAATTAAATACAAGTTGAAATAAAAATGCAGCAAAGTTCAGGACTAACTCTGGTAACTATATGACTCAAAAACACAACTGCGTTAAATTTTCTCGATAGAAAAAAATTGCAAAGTTGCCTCCAAATCACGACTAATTTACTCGGTATATAGCATTATTCACCAAATACATTAAAATTAACCTTGAAACTTTTGATTATTATTGCATTCCAGATAAGGCAGCCATCATATGCTTTTCTTTTTCGAATAACCCTTGAATATTCCTAAAAAACGAAAATATCCAAAGTAGCTAACGCGTTTAGACCATCCGCGTTTGTACCGCCACGCCGCCGCCTGGCCTATGGCGGACTCTTAAGCAATAATATTCCTCTGATTCTCTGATACTACGATTAAGCGGGTGCGGCGCGAACGAAAATCGTCGCGACAGCGCAAGCCATGAGACTGCGCAAAACCATTAGGCGATTATGTAAAAAAATTAAAAGTCTTAATATTTGCATATTAATTATATCTACCTATTATAAAAAAATTAATCTGCGGGATATAAATATTGTCATATGAGAATTTTTGTCTTAGACGTAAAATTTACAAACCTTTCGAATAAAAATGATTTTAGACATTATAACATAGGTATAAATATATAAAGTTTAGGGGGTGCAAGGACTGACCTAAACTATACAACTACTTTTGAGGTATTTAATTAATTCAACGCATAGTACTAGTGATTTGAAAACACGTCAATTCCTACAATTTTGTGCAGTACCTTCTTTAATACTCGTAGAAACCTACTGAGAATACGCTAAACGCTCCGCTGAACGCGCCGCGCGTTTACCTCCGCAGCAATATTCCACAATCGCTTAGCAGTTTATTAAGAAACTTCGCTCACTTAACGATAGTTTAAAATCTCCTCGTTGGAGTAAACTGCAGACTTGATGACCTAGGGCCGACGCGCACTGAACTATATTCTTATTGCATTTCATGTTTGCGGAAATAGGAATGGATTGTTTCCATACTATTATGCGCAAGCGTGCCACCTCCATGGTAGCCAGGGTAAGTGGCAGTGCCAACAGCATCCTAAGATTAATAAGTACAAGATTGGACTGTCCTTACATGTCTCACTGCCGGAGCTTGCATGCACCGTGCAGAGTTTTTATATACTAACATTAGAGTTCTTAAGATAATTATACTAACAATATATGAGTCTGTGTAACTTGAAATAAAAATATTATTATTATTATTTCTCTCATTTTAATGTGTTCCCGGGTGCATCCCGGATGTTTAGGTTCATTTTTACCAGTGATTAATTATTTTTCATTTGATCAATTTAGAGAAATACTGATTACGGCGTAATTAGTAGTTCTCTTACACAATTACACTTGGCGAGCTCCGTAGCGCAGTGGTTAACACACCAGCCTGCGACACGAGGGTTCGATCCCTGGTCAGGTTATGATGGAAACGATCTTTTACAAATTGACCTGGGTCTTGGATGTTTTTCTATATAAGTATCTATTATAAAATATAGTCACTACTTACTAATTTTATGTCAAATTCTTTCAGGCTACACGCTTCACGACTCTGGAATGCGCTGCTCGTGGACATAAAAGAAATTTCTACTAAATTTGCCTGCAAAAGAAAAGTTCACCGTCACTTAACTTACTATCTTCTTAAAGTTCACCTGACTTTCTAAAACTTTCTTTTCGTCTTTTGATGTGTTCCCTGGGGACAGTTGTTTCATATCATGGACTGATCATTCCCCTTAAATCAGGGCTTGTTACCGGTACCAAATTCCCATTATAAGTACCGGTAAGTACCGGTATTACTATTCTGTTAAAATTTTAACGGTAATATGAGGTACCGGTAATCTAGTATTTAACGGTAATAATATTGTTAACAGTTAACGGTAATTTTACCGCTACTTGTTACCGGTACCATATTCACATTATAAGTACCGGTAAGTACCGGTACCTCTATTCTGTCAAATTTTAACGGTATTAAAATTGCGTTAATTTTACCGGTACCTACGCATTGTTGCCGTCTACCGCATGGGACTCGCTCGACTGTAAAAGTGCCGCCCTATTGTGGGCCCCCGCCTCACGCCGCACATGCACAACACGGCAACGACACACATTAACGAAATGATAATTCCCAATACGAGTACCGGTACTAAGTACCGGTACTGTTTACCGGTATTTGGTACAGGTACTTCTTTCAATTACCGGTACGTCGTTTTATTGAGGTACCGGTACCAATCCAATTACCGGTACCGTTGTATTATAGAGGTACCGGTACTTGATTTTTACCGTTACCCAATGTACCGGTACCAAACCAATTACCGGTACTGTCGTTTCATAGAGGTACCGGTAATGGATTTTTACCGGTATTCCAACCCCTGCCTTAAATATTATTTCGTAGTTTTGTAACACCCGGTATAATATATATATTAATTATTTAAAGTAAAAGAAACTTACAAGTTTCAGTGTGCGACAGCTTTATCAAGCTGTGTGCGTACTCCCTGCAGATTATGGAGACAGTGCAGTGAGAACTTGTTCTATTGGGAATAGTTCCGAGTTGTCAATATTCTAGTTTCACAATTAGTGCCTTGTTTAATGAAGAAATCTTTTTATTATCTTGATCTATATCTATACCAATATTATAAAGCTGAAGAGTTTGTTTGTTTGTTTGTTTGTTTGTTTGTTTGTTTGTTTGTTTGTTTGTTTGAACGCGCTAATCTCAGGAACTACTGATCCAAATTGAAAAATTCTTTTTGTGTTGGATAGTCCATTTATTGAGGAAGGCTTTAGGCTATGAAACATCACGCTTCGACCAATAGGAGCGAAGCATCAATAAAAAATGTTTTGAAAACAAGGAAAATATTCATCTATACTAATTAATCATAAAAACAGAAATTGCCGCGGACGAAGTCGCGGGCAACAGCTAGTTGTACATACATATGCCTATTGATAAGGAGAGGGTAGAGGCATCACAACGACAAAAATAAATACGTAGATTTGGCTTAAGCAGGAGAGCTTGCTCTTCGCATGCTAGTCAAGAAGAAAATAAATAAAACGCGATAATTGCGAGACAGAAAGGGTATTAACTCATGCATCAAGCATTCTATACAAAAATATTTCTTGTATGGAAGCAATACTTTTGTTCGAACAATTTATTTTTCATTGTTTTAGCAGCAATGAAAATACATCATCATTATCATCATTACAGCCACAAAAAGTCGAAAGCGCTTTTTGAGCTAGTAGAACCCTCACCATTCCTCCATCGGACTACGAGACGCAGACAGAAATTTCACCCTTTTATCGTTGGAATACCAAAGAGTAGATTTTTTTTTTTTTAAATAAATATATACGGACAAATCACACAGAGCTAGCCCCAAAGTAAGTTCGAGACTTGTGTTATGGGATACTAACTCAACGATACTATATTTTATAACAAATACATATATAGATACACATCCAAGACCCAGGCCAATCTGAAAAAGATCATTTTCCATCATGACCTGGCTGGGGATCGAACCCGGTCACTCCGTGTCGCAGGCTGGCGTGTTGACCGCTGCGCCATGGAGCTAGTAGCTAGAAATAAACGCTTTGACAGTTCCTTTTTGGTTCGAGTAGCTAAGGTGTGGAATGAATTGCCTGCGTCTGTATTCCCAGACAAGTATAGTCCCGGGACATTCAAAAGTAGAATAAATGGGTATCTCTTTAATATTATATCATTAAAACTAACGTGAGATACAGACATTATGTACTAAAAACGGGCCTCGCCTTGAAAATGGGCTTCTGACGATTCCGAAACTATAGTCGGCAATCCCGACGAAATAGCACGTGAGTGACCCGTTTTTAGTACACAATATCTCTTAAATAGGCATGTCTTCATCGTCACTTACAATCAGGTGAGATGGGAGACAAATGCCTTCTTAAATATTTAGTAAAAAAAAAGTCCACTCCTGAACAAGGACCTCTCCCAAGGATTTTTCGTTCTATGGGAGGATATGGCCATACTCACCACGCTTGGCATGCCGGTTAGCGAGCGCAGTTTCTTTGGCTTCTCGTGCTTCTGAAGCTGCTGCCCATCAGAAGCATTTTAAGCTGGGGAATGATACGAATTATGTTAGATTTGAGAGGGGAATTAAGGGTATTGGGATACTACTCACTCGGATAAATGGGGAAAAGCTTGTAGTAGCTTGGACGGCCATGCGCGGGTATCCAATACCTGCAACTACCGGAGAGGCAGTTGAGACATCTTTGAAATACATATTCTGTGAAAATTTGAAGCTAACTATAAAGATTCCTGCACAGCCCTATGTCCCTGTGCCAGACAAAAGTAATAGCACAGCGGTGACACTCCCTGTACGTGTGACTTCGAGTTTCTGTGACCTTGGATGGCAACGTGTAAGCGAGACGCAAACAACAAACGCTTATATCCCTCGAATAATCCACTCAGTGGCGGATCGTTCACCGCTCCGCGCGCCTCTCGATGCCCCCGCGCACATCCAGACACCCACACATAGCCGCAAGCGCTTTTACGTGCACACATGCTTGAGTGTCGCTTCTTTTCGTGTAGCGTATATATTCTTTGGTAATAGTGCCCTGCCGGCCTATTTGCTAACTCAGTGTACAACGTTTTGATAGTCATTTCAAAATACATCACGTTTTATATATCTAAAATGAAAATAGTCAATCATACGAAACCCGCAATGTATTTTGAAGTGACTATCAAAACATTGGTCACTGAGTTAGGCCAGCCGGCCTATTTGCTAACTCTGGTTGGCCTTTAGGTACGGGACGACCCTAAAAAGTATGAACCACCAAAACATCACGTGCCTGAGTCACGCAAACATGGCACTAATATTGTATTCAGCCGTGACACGCGTGTTTGCGAAACTACGGATCAGTGCTTTGTGACATGTAATTTGCGAATATTACAATCACATTGTGGGATGAAATTGTCATACGACGACTTTACGTGTACAGTCAGCCAACGAGATACCTGACCCCGCCATCTACCTAAGAATTTTCACTTAAACTAAAAGTAATATTAACATGAAAATGTATAATCAGAAAGTCTTAAATACATATATATTAACATAAAAATGTATAATCAGAAAGTCTTAAATAAAATCTTTCTGAATATATATTTTCATGTTAATATTGTTTTTAGTTTAAGAGAAAATTCAAGATATAGGTAGATGGCGGGGTCTGGTATCTCGTTGACTGACTGTATCTGTAGTAGACTAGCTCCGTGGCGTAGCGGTCAACACGCCAGCCTGCGACACGAGAATCCCCGGGTTCGATCCCCGGCCAGGTCAAGATGGAAAATGATCTTTTTCAGATTGGCCTGGGTCTTGGATGTGTATCTATATATGTATTTGTTATAAAATATAGTATCGTTGAGTTAGTATCCCATAACACAAGTCTCGAACTTACTTTGGGGCTAGCTCAATCTGTGTGATTTGTCCGTATATATTTATTTATTTTATCTATTATACCCGTACATATAAACACCCATATACTATAAGTAAAGAAAATCCTGTCCGATCCTTGAAGGGGTGATTCAGCTCGTTGATATGAACAACTTTTCCTATGGGACCAATGTTGGGAACTTAAAAAATGGACATTTTCAACAAAAATGTTCGGCCGCCCGGTTAATGGGGAAGGTAAAAAAAAAAAAAAATCCCAGCATTGGCCCCTTAAGGGTTAAAAACGAATGAGAATACACAGTGTATACAATGTGATTTTGAACTCCCTAGCTATATTGAAATCTGTGAATCAGAATCCCTAATGGAACACAAAATTGCAAGAAAAGAAGGTAAAAAACGAAAAAGAAAATTAGGTTTCCCATACAAAGTCGCCGATCAGCTGGACGCATTTCTATGAAAGGTTAAATTTATTTTTTCGTTTTTTACCCTTTTTCTTACAATTCTGTATTCCATTAGGGATTCTGATTCCCATATTTCAATATAGCTAGGGGGTTCAAAATCACGTATGGGGCGCACTATAAGTTTCCGGAATGAATATGAAAAAATACTATTAAAGGTACAAAATTAATTTATTGTTTTTCAAAATAATCTCCCTCGGGACTGTATGCAGGATGACTCATGAGTTCTAAATTTTTCGCCTTCAAAAAGTCGTTTGTCTGTCTGGCCGTGTGAGAACTAGCATTGTCATGGTGCAGGATGATACGGCGTTTACGGTTATTTTTACGGAGTTCGTCAATAACTTCCGGCAAACAAATGGTCGTGTACCAGTCACTATTCACTGTACGACGATTCTCTAAAGCAACAGTAGCCACGTGTCCAGTTTAATTAAAAAAAGAAGCAATCATCCGCTTAGATGCACTTTTCACGCGCGCCACTTTGGTTGGTTTCGGCTCATCTTGAAAGACCCATACGCTCGATTGCTGCTTTGTTTTGGGATCGTAGAAATAAATCCATGTTTCGTCACCTGTTACTATGTCTCACACCAAATTTGACGCACCTTCGTTGAATCTGGTAAGCATGGCACTGCACCAAGTGACGCGGCCCGTATTTTGAGCCTCGGTCAAGTTGTGTGGGATCCACCGCGAGCACAGCTTTCTCACACCCAAATGTTTGTATAGGATTAATTGTATTTGACTCATGCCTATTTCTAAGGATGCGCGAATTTCATGGTAGGTCACATGCCTGTCTGTTTCAATCATACGGCGCACAGCATCGATGTTTTTGTTGGTCACAGCGGTGGACGGCCGACCATCGCGAGATTCGTCACTGAGATTGATACGACCACGCTTGAATTCTGCAAACCAGCTATAAACAGTTGTCTTGCATGGTGCTACATTGCCAAAAGCTGTCTCAAGCCGAGCGATGCTCTGTTGAGCTGTCAAATTACACTTAAAATCGTAGAAAATCATACTACGAAAATTTTCCCGAATTAAATCCATGTTGATGCAGACACACAATTTTTTAAATGGCGCCACAAGGTAAAAACAAAAGACAGTCAAATGAAACAAACTGCATTCTACAGCCAAAGAGTTCTATTTTCAAATGTTGCAATAAATTTTTAAATATTGTTTATGTAAGTGGCCAGTTCCGGAAACTTACAGTGCGCCCTATGTATACAGTGTGTAAAACCCTCGACAAGATCATCATTTCATCATTCAGGAATTAGATTATTTTCATTTTCTAATTTTTTAACAATATGTTGTTTAATTAATAGCTGTTGAGATTATTCAAAACATGTTTCAAATATGACTGATATCTATTTAAAATACTGTTAAGAACACTTTTAATTTAATATCGATTCATTAAGTTACCTTAATGAAAGTTGGCAAGACCGATTTTAAAATTATTAAATCTTTTAATACAATTTTACCAAAAGATAATCTACCATAACCACTTTTAACACATAAAGCAATTGCCATAAACTAATTATTATATACTAGCTTTCGCCCGCGGCTCCGCCCGCGTCAATGTCGATCCCTCAGAAAAAGTACTTTTTCCCGGGATAAAATATCACCCTATGTCCTTCTCTGTACCCCAGATAACGTGTATGATAATTTCATGAAGTTCGGCTCAGTAGTTACAACGCAAAAGTGTAACAAACAAACTCACTTTCATATTTATAATATTGTTAATAGCTCTCACGCCACGCGTATTTCTGCATTTTAATTGGGTCAGCAAAGCGTTTTTAAAACGTCTAAAATTATATAACTTTTATAAAGAGAGATTTTTCACAAATGAGTTTATTTTCGGAAGTTTTTTTCATAGCAAACGGAAAAAAAATATGCAGTATGCCTATTGAGGACAACTGAAATGATTCTTCCTCCAACATACAGAATCATGTTAGTTTTCAAATAATTTATATTTAAAGCTAAGGAAAACGTCTTTATTTTATGAACACTGCTTTATTATATTAAAAAGTTTAACATTCTTGTCCTGATACAATAATAGAATTATTTCATCATTACATTAACAGAATGGAAATCCGATATAACCGTCTAACGCGGCAATGTTACTCACGATGCAGCTCAATTCCTCGTCACTTGGGACGTTCCTCGCCACCAAGTTCATCGGGCTGCATTGCGTGCATGCTTCAGGGGTGTTGATGAGGAACACATCATCTCTTATCTTCAGAAACTGCACTCTTAGCACGTAGCTACAGTCGATCAAGGTCAAATGATACTTGTCACCTTTAGCTATCATGACTTTTTGTTCCTCGATTTGCGCCATTATTTCCACTTTGTCAAAGTCAAAATCCTCTTGACTGATGTGTTGACATATTGCCTTTTGTTCTTCAATGTCTTCTTGAGTTGCTTTAGCCACTTGTAGTTTAGGGCACTGTTCTAGGAAGTTGCTGTTAGATTTATCGGCTATCCTGAACCAGAAGTATAAGCCATACCACTCTCCGATTAGTTGTTGAAGGTCGGCAACTGGCTCTGGTATAATGGTGTTGTCTTCACAGTTTTTGGGCTTAGCAGGCAGTTTGGCGTGGAACGCCAAAGCCTGGGCAGAGAATATTATGAACACGATCGGTAGAAACATTTTCGTAAATGATTCTGCTTTATGATTAATGAGTCTTTATATATTAATATACCATGATGTACATATTGGGTCTGTCTGTGTGTTGTTTTGGATATTAGTCAAGGTGTTATTGGCACTCTGTCATTTTGGGACTTTCCGGTTTCATACCAAAACCTTTTCCGCTTTCACCCCAAGTTTAAAAAAAAAAATTAATTTCATGCAACTATTGAAATCAAATAAACCAATACTAAACGCATAATGAGATTATGTTCGCTTCTTCAATCACGGAGGAAGTTGCTGCGATTGTTATTCGTGTATTCGGAAATACAATTTTTTTTTATAAACGATGTTAAAATTAAACATTTTGCAATCCTATATCATAAAAAAATCTTTGAGAAATGACAATTAATGATTCTTTTTACGTTAGGGCATAATTTTCGATTAAACATAATTATTTTAAGGATTTTAAACATGAGGTATTATTGTCATCAATAACAATTACCAATTATACGTGGGGCGCACTGTAAGTTTCCGGAATGAATATGAAAAAATACTATTAAAGGTACAAAATTAATTTATTGTTTTTCAAAATAATCTCCCTTGGCGTCCATGCACTTTTTCATTCGATGAAACCAGTTTTGAAAACTTTTGTGCCACTCCTCTGTGGTGACCTCTGAAACGTGTTTTTCATACTCCTCGACAGCCTATTCTGGTGATGAAAATCGTTGACCGCGTAATTGGTTCTTAATTTTTGGGAACAGAAAAAAGTCACAAGGTGCCAGGTCGGGACTGTATGCAGGATGACTCATGAGTTCTACATTTTTCGCCTTCAAAAAGTCGTTTGTCTGTCTGGCCGTGTGAGAACTAGCATTGTCGTGGTGCAGGATGATACGGCGTTTACGGTTATTTTTACGGAGTTCGTCAATAACTTCCGGCAAACAAATGGTCGTGTACCAGTCACTATTCACTGTACGACGATTCTCTAAAGCAACAGTAGCCACGTGTCCAGTTTTATTAAAAAAAGAAGCAATCATCCGCTTAGATGCACTTTTCACGCGCGCCACTTTGGTTGGTTTCGGCTCATCTTGAAAGACCCATACGCTCGATTGCTGCTTTGTTTTGGGATCGTAGCAATAAATCCATGTTTCGTCACCTGTTACTATGTCCCACACCAAATTTGACGCACCTTCGTTGAATCTGGTAAGCATGGCACTGCACCAAGTGACGCGGACCGTTTTTTGAGCCTCGGTCAAGTTGTGTGGGATCCACCACGAGCACAGCTTTCTCACACCCAAATGTTTGTGTAGGATTAATTGTATTTGACTCATGCCTATTTCTAAGGATGCGCGAATTTCATGGTAGGTCACATGCCTGTCTGTTTCAATCATACGGCGCACAGCATCGATGTTTTTGTTGGTCACAGCGGTGGACGGCTGACCATCGCGAGATTCGTCACTGAGATTGATACGACCACGCTTGAATTCTGCAAACCAGCTATAAACAGTTGTCTTGCATGGTGCTTCATTGCCAAAAGCTGTTTCAAGCCGAGCGATGCTCTGTTGAGCTGTCAAATTACACTTAAAATCGTAGAAAATCATACTACGAAAATTTTCCCGAGTTAAATCCATGTTGATGCAGACACACAATTTTTTAAATGGCGCCACAAGGTAAAACCAAAAGACAGTCAAATGAAACAAACTGCATTCTACAGCCAAAAAGTTCTATTTTCAAATGTTGCAATAAATTTTTAAATATTGTTTATGTAAGTGGCCAGTTCCGGAAACTTACAGTGCGCCCTATGTATTAACCTATTTCTAGAATTAAGAAAGCACGGCTAAGTATGGTTATGTGACAAGATCGCAAGATCCGCAGAAGTTTGATGGCTTCGTGGTACAGTGGTTAACACGCCAGCCTGCGACATGGAGTGCCCGGGTTCGATCCCCGGCCAGGTCAAGATAGAAAATGATCTTTTTCAGATTGGCCTGGGTATTGGATGTTTCTCTAAATATACTATCGTTGAGTTAGTATCCCATAACACAAGTCTCGAACTTACCTTGGGGCTAGCACAATCTGTGTGATTTGTCCGTATATATATTTATTATTATTAAGACCAAGGCTGCGGGAAATGCATAGTATAAGAATAAAGTTAAAGCTTAAGTGTTGTTAATGATCTTAAGTGTATTATAATCGTGAAGTGCCACTCATTGATATTATACGATGTATGTTCTTAGTAAAATTAGTCATAGTACAGTCAGGGACAGAGATACCTGACCAGGCCCTTTACTTATATCTTGATTTTCCTCTTAAACTATACATAATAATAACATCAAAATATATATACAGAAAGATTTTAATGAAGTCTTTCTTAATATAATTTTTCATGTTAATATTGTTTATAGTTTAAAAGAAAATTCAAGAATTAGGTTGAGGGCCTGGTCAGGTATCTCTGTCCCTGACTGTACATAGAAATAATATTCATTTCTCAATAAAATTATAAAAATAGTTTTTTTACAGCGTAGTAGACAAACAAGTTCAAATTCAAAACGTTTATATAATACTAGCTGTTTTCCCGCGACTTCGTCCGCGTAAAACATAGCCTATGTTCAGTGCAGATAGTGTAGCTTCCCAACTGTGAAAGATTTTTCAAATACGTCTAGTAGTTTCGGAGCCTATTCGCGTCAAACAAACAAACAAACAAATCTTTTCTCTTTATAATATTAGTAAAGATATAGATAGGTTTCTTTGAACACTTATTAATTGTCATATTTCACTTCTCAACAATTGTTGACGTCAAAAATTTACTTATGGCTAAGTTTAATGCTGCTTCCAAAGCGGAGTGCAGAAGAAGCGGCAACAAGCTGCACAGCGCATTTTCTCCAAAAGACGTCAACTCACAATTTTTTTAAACCTTAGAACCTACATAGGTATGTGGACTGAGTATACATAATGAATAACATAACAAATTAAGTACCTACTAAAATTAAAATAAAAAATGTCATCTTTAAAAATATCACGTACATAATATACCACACATAATATTAATTTGTATTACAGAATTACGAGGCGTCCGCGCCAAGCTCAAGCCAAGCATTCTTTACGTTAATAAAATATTCGGTCCTATGATAAGCCTTTTTACAAAGTAATTGTTTTAATATCTTTTGAACATTCTATTATGCATATCAAGGACCGATTTTGGCAAGAACAGACAAGACAAGACTTTTCATCAGGTGGACCGTATGCCTGTTTGCCTACTATTATAAATAAGGAGTTCTGTAATTTAGTTGGGAAATTGAAGAAAGTTTTTTTTTCTTTTTTTGAATAGCCTTACTCTTAACCCTAGACTAACCCAGAGGGTAAAGACGAGATCTACGATGGAGCGAACTTGTCTAGAAGATGCCTGTTCACTCTAGTCTTAAAGGCTGTCGGGTTATATGTACTCGAAAAAACTGACGCGGGCAATGAATTATTATTCTCTTTATTTAATATTAATCTTAAGCCTAGGTTTTATAATATTTGTATAAAAAGTAAAATATAAAAATATGATACAAAACATAAAAACATTATAAAACCTAAACCTAGCTCGCCGCCAGCAGCGGGGCAAGGCTCAAGCTACCGAATTATTATTATTATTATGTTTATTTGTATGTAAACTACTATGACTAATTTTACTATGTA
Organism: Elegia similella; assembly: GCA_947532085.1. Lineage (NCBI taxonomy): Eukaryota > Metazoa > Arthropoda > Insecta > Lepidoptera > Pyralidae > Elegia > Elegia similella. Next base: position 3,731,183 of record OX383943.1, read on the forward strand.
TATATACAGTACATACCTACATCGTACGATGGCAATGAATGATGCCACTTCATGATTAAGAGAAAATACTTATAAGTACCTAGTTATCAATAAAAATACTTGATTGCAATGACTCTGTTTACATTTCCATGTACAACACTTATACTTCAATTTTATATTTATACTATGCATTTGCCGCGGCCTTGGTCTTGTTACATAACTTCTTCTTCGTTTCGAGTCGGTGGTGAACCGTAAAATCGTAAATTAAATTATATCCTGCCAATACTTGGCCACCTGAATGGCACTTGCATTAGCAGCCATCAGGTCGTCCATTGTGCAGGTGCTGGGGTATTAAGAGCAAGATAACAAGTGGTTCATTGTTTGGACGTCTCCACATTGGCATAACTGACCATTAGTATCGACCGAAAAGCCCCATTTCACCAGGTTTTCTTTCGAAAAGCCTACCTGTGTTCTGAGTCTATTCAAACTATTCCGGTGAGCCATGGTAGCTGGTGGCCGGAGTGGCTCCTTGAAAGGTGGTAAAAAATTTGGTGGTGATGGGCAATTCTTTTTCCAATGAGAGTTTCGAGCTTGGTCAATACTAGTGTCAATGGGATCTACGCGTTTCATAAAACTGTGAGTCACAGTTTTATGAAACGCGTAGATCCAAAAAGGCTCAAAAGACGTCACAGTCTGTGACGTCTTTTGAGCCTTTTTGGAGCATCGACGTAGTTGTGAAGTGGATGTCACATAACTAAAATCCCGCCGTGCTTTTTTAATTGTAGAGATAGGTTAATATGATTGAGTATCTTTTAACGCTCTGTCTGCTCTGGCCAGCTGTGGCTCCGGTAGTACAGAGACGGTCATGCTCCTGCAGTGGAGACTAAAAAGACCTGATGATAATGATGATCTCTTATTGATGACTAGTGATGTCGAGCCCCCGGAAACAGTATATAATTTTTCCCGGATAAAAGTACCTTAGAAGTAATAACGTACCTAAGTATATAACGTGTATGCAAAATGTCATGATGATCGGTTCAGTAGTTACAATATGAAAGCGTCACAAACAAACAAACTCACTTTCGTATTCACTAATATTTAATTAGGATTAGGATGAGAATAATAATACCTTATATTTTAAAACCCTAAAATAATTATGTTTGATCGAAAAATGTATTCTTTAACGTAAAAAAATCATAAGTTGTCTTTTTTTATGATTTACGATTGCAAAATATTTAATTTTAAACATGTTTAAGTAAAAAATGTTGTTCATCCGAATACACGAATAACAATCGCAGCAACTTCCTCCATGACTGAATTTGAGTCGCTGACTCGTTTTACGCTCATTAGGAAATTTAGCAAACATGGATATGCCAGTGAAATGCCAATACACAGAAGAGTGAGACAGGCCGATGCGATGTCACCAAAACTGTTTATAGCTATGTTGGAGCATATTTTCAGGGAGCTAGAGTCGCACAATAAAGGTATCTAATAGGTAAACAACATCTAAGTCATATCAGATTTGCAGACGATATAGCAATTTTTGCAGAAACGAGCCGAGACCTAGAATTTATGATCCACTCACTAGATAGAGAGAGCAGAAAAATTGGACTGTCAATCCACAAGACCAAAACCAAAATACTAACCAATTTCACAAGACGCCAAATATTATTATATGACAAAGAATTGGAATATTCTAATGGTGCGTTTTGTATTGATTTATTTGATTTTTCAATAGTTGCATGAAAATGACAGAGGCTACACCTTGGCTAATATCCAATACAACAAACAGACAAACACAACCATGCTGTACAACTATGTAGTAAGTTTATTAATATATAAAGACTCAATAATCATAAAGCAGTATTATTTACAAAAATGTTTCTACCGTTCGTGTTCATAATATTCTCTGCCCAGGCTTTGGCGTTCTACGCCAAACTGCCTACTAGGCCCAAAAATTGTGAAGTCACCCCCATCACACCACAGCCTATCGCCGATCTTCAACAACTAAGCGGAGAGTGGTATGGCGTATACTACTGGTTCAGCGTCGCCGATAAATCTAACAGACTAAACAACTTGCTAGGGCAGTGTCCCAAATTACAAGTGACTAAAGCGACTCAGGAAGACATTGAGGAACAAAAAGCAATATGTGAACATATTAGTCAAGTAGACTTCGACTTTGACGAAGTGGAAATAATAGCGCAAATCGGAGATCTCAAAGTTTTGATAGCTAAAGGTGACGAGTACCATCTGACTTTGAACTTCTGTAGCTACGTGGGAAGAATACAGTTCCTGGAGATTAGTGAGGATGTGATCCTCATCAGTACCCCTGAAGGAGGTGGCACGATGAACTTGATGGCGAGGAACGTCCCAAGTGATGAGGAATTAAGCTGCATCGTGGGTAACATTGCCGGTTTAGACGGTTATATCGGATTTCCATTCTGTTAAAGTAATTATGAAATAATTGTATTCTAATAATACCTGTAGACAAGCAATACCTGTTTTTTAATAATTGTATGTATTTGTATGCTATAATTTAATGGCTGTGTAGGAGATTATTATTTGTAGACCATCTTCTGTGTACCCTATACAAAGGCAAATAAAGATTATTCTATTCTTATATTGGGACTAAAATGTTTGAACTTTTAAATATAAATGTATGTTCAAAAAATTATGAAGTTTTATTAAACTTTAAAAATTAAATCGGTTTATTCTAAAACAATAATTTAATTTAAGTTTTAGTTTAGAATTATTTACATGTATCGATTGGTATCCGTGTGGTATCCGGCAGAGTAGAATAGGACCACTCCAAGTCTTCCCGTGGATGTCGTAGAAGGCGACTTAGGAAATACAAGCTAAACAAAGCTTATAAACATCTGAGACACCTCTCCAACCCGTCTGGCCAGCGTGGAGAGTGTAGGCCAAGTCCTCTGGCTGCTCTGGCCAAGTATGGCCCTAGTAGTACAGAGAGGGTCGTGCTCCTGTAGTGGAGACTAAAAAGGACCTGATGATGATGATGATATGTATCGATTAATTATTATTCATCATAAATAACTTTTTACTACAAAACAAAAAACAACAAAAGTGTTCTGTATGTTGGAGTAAGTCATTGCAGTTGTTGTTAAAAGGCATACTGCAAACATTTTTTTCGTGTTGCTATGAAAAGAGCTACCAATAAAAATAAACACATTTGTGAAAAATCTCTTTTTAATATCAAAGTCATAAAGTCACATATTTTTAGGTAAAAGTGAGAAATTAATCACATTCGTCGGTGATTATTAATAATGTTACCTTAGTACCGATAAATGTAATAACTACCGATAAAAATAAACGTACACTGGCGATGTTTTTCTCGATCGGGCAACAGAGGCTTTTTAATATCAAAGTCATAAAGTCACATATTTTTAGACGTTTTAAAAACGCTTTGCTGACATGCCTTTAAATACGCGTGGCGTGAGAGTTATCTTTCCGGTGAGCACAATTTTTTCCAGATAAAATAATGTACTTTTTAATATATCAGAAATACGGTATTGAGCTGATGTTGAGATTGTACAAAACATGTTTCAAATGTTACTGATATCTATCTAAAAATACTGTTAAGAACACTTTTAATTCGATATCGATTTGATAAGTTACCATAATGAAAGTTGGGTTGGCAAGGCTTTTTTAAAAATTAAGAAATCTTAGAAAATAATTATACAATAAGATACTCCACTAGATCATACGCTTTGCCCATTGACGTATCAGAAATTTCTACTTAAGGCGCTGAATCCCTTAACCGTTTGTAGCGGACATCGCGCGGTTTATTATATACTCGTGTCATACCTGTCATCAGTCTCAGTTCAAACCCGTTTCTGCCATACCGTGTTAATTTTCACTTTTGATTTGATAATTCAATAATTTTAGCCAAATATTGTATCTTTTTAGCATTCAAAATATCAAGTAATTCACGACGAAATTTTTTCTGAATATAGCTTTTTTGCTTTTTATTTTGCTAGGTTTTAAATAGTTTTTTGAAAATATTTTGATGTAACCATTTATTTTGATCTTTGAACAGTATTTCATATTTTTTTCATGCTAGTATTCTATGAAAAAAAGGGTAACTGCGCGACGAAAATATACGCGTTTTGCTGTATTCTTCTGATGCACAGTGCCTTAATTTGCCTTCAAAAGTAAAGTGCATTGTCACCTGCTAAACTCACAATGCTCTTAAAGTTTATGTGGTATTTATTACATTGAAGTATATATTTATTTGTAGATAGAATATATCTATGTGGGATTGGAAGAAGTAACAGCGTTCCGAATAATAATCATTTACTTAAATCGTCTTTACAACTACAATCTTTGACATCTCCTGTCACAATCTAACCATAGACCAAAACTAAATATTAAATGAGAATAAATGTTTTATTAGAGTAAATTTATAAAGTTTCACACCACAAATCTAACGCAGCCTAGGTATATTACAGTAAAGTATCCGCAACATGCTTCGTCACTACGTCAATATTAAAACCTCTTCCCACATATATATATTTGCGTATTTATTTGCGCCTTTTGTCGTGGAGATCTCCGCACGCCTCGTTGACGCCTCAGGGGATCCAAGGGCTGGCACGCATTTTGGCCAAAGGTTGAGCCTGGCCATTCAACGGGGAAATGTCGCCAGCCTCTTGGGCACCCTACCCTGTGACCGCAGCGATTTAAGGTCGATTTTTTACATTATTTAATTTTATATTTAGTTACATCATTATATTTAGTTTTATTAGTTTTAGTTTATTTATTTATAAGTAATTATAACTTGTAGTTTAATCATTTGTGTATTTAAATAAATTTTGTACATAGAAAGTGTATGTGTTAGTATATGTCGTTAATTATATTGACAGCCTCCGTGGTCTTTTCCAGTTTGGCTAGGACATTGCAGGCTTGAATCACCTGATTGTCTGATAATAAAGATGATTCCTTGCTTCGGAAGGCACGTTAAGCCGGTGGTCCCGGCTGCCACCTGGTAGTCGTTAAAGGAACCACGTCATAGGCCGAGAGGCGGTTCCGAAAAACTCTAACACTAGGGTGTGCATGGTCGATTGATCGTGACACCTACTCGAATGATGATGTTAATTATACCTATATTCGAACTTATTTAAATAAATCACTTTTTTGCGCCGAACAACCTTATCGATTTATCCAATTTTTACAGTTAAGAGAGATCAATCTGCAAGGGCGGACTTATTCCAAGATGGGATCTCTTCCTGTCAACCGGCGAATAATTTAAAGAAAATTAACTCGTATATGGAGCAGAAGTACAATTTATAACGATAAATCTAGCCATAAATAATATCCTACATCTCTAACAACGGAATACATTAACATATAAATTCCTATATATATATATATGTTACGGTTAGAGTGATTAATTAAAAATTATTAATAATTGTCTATCATTATTAATAATTACCGAAAGTAAAGGTAAAAGTGAGAAATTAATCACATTCGTCGGTGATTATTAATAATGTTACCTTAGTACCGATAAATGTAATAACTACCGATAAAAATAAACGTACACTGGCGATGTTTTTCTCGATCGGGCAACAGAGGTGAGGGCAGGGGTGGCGGGGCGGCGTACGGGATGTGCGAGAGGTCACACGAAGATTTGCCTTCTTGGATTCTAAAACTGATGTAATTTTCCAGATCTTCACCGTAAAAAAACCTAGAAATTGAAACTCATGACGATTTATACTGAAAAGTCGCGTTCGCCATCTTAGATTACTTCTGTCGTAATTTTCGAAGTCTGCGCCTCAAAAATCGCCAAGAAACTATTCCCTTTGCTGATCTTTCTTGAAAAGTCACGTCCGACATCTTGAATTCCAAAACTGACATCATTTACAAGATCTACACCCCAAAAAATCCAAAAACGACCCTCTTGCTGATTTTTCATGAAAAGTCGCGTCATTTCTCATGAAAGGCTATACTCTCAGTCTTTTAACTTTGTTTATTTAGAGTTCAGATTAAAAGGTGGATTTTGGTTGTCAGTTTCTTTAAAACAAGTACAAGTACGTACCCTTGTTTGTGTGAGCACTGTGTGCCATATCATATTATAAATAAATACCAGCTGGACTAAAAACTTTTGGTTTTTACTTTATTTTATTACTTTTATCAATGTGTGCAGTGAATTATTAATAATAACTACCAAAAGTAATAAATTTCAATTGTTTATTCACATTTAACAAAACACTAAGTAATTATTAATAATGTTATAAAATTATTAATAATTTCCAATTAATCAAATTTACCGTAACAAATATATCCTTACTAATATTATAAATGCAAAGGGAGTTTGTTTGTTTGTTGCGCTTTCACGCCGTAACTACTGACACGATCGTCATGAAATTTTGCATAAAAGTTACCTGGAGTACGGAGAAGGACATATGCTACCTTTTATCCCGGGAAAAAGTACTATTCCCGAGAGATCGACATTGACGCGGGCGGAGCTGCGGGCGAAACCTAGTACACAATAAATAAATAATTTTAAAATACGAGTACATCTTTGTTAGTAAAGGCTTACTTTGAACTACGTTGGTACTACAACCTGGTGACAGACAGACAATCGAACTGTGGAGTCTTAATAATAGGGTCCCATTTTTACCCTTTTTGTACCGAACCCTACAAACGCAGGTGTTTTGGAAACTTCATATGATTTGGCATAGTTTTTACGGCCGGCCTACAGCCAGTCCCTTCTTTGGTAAGTATTGACATTATGTCTATCGTGCCCATTGAATTGCAAAAACTATGGAAGCGTAACTCTCATACAACTTACGTTTCTAATGAACGCTATGGTGTCAACATGGCGGAGGTAGGTAGATATCGCTCGCGACAGCACCACTTTATCACACAAGCAGTCATTTTTATCCTAATTCGTTAAGATTTCGGCGATATTCACAAAAAATATGTCGTTAAATGCTTTTATTGATGCGTCCTTCCGTCACGGAGCGCGTGGCAGACTAGTTTGCGAAAAGATATACTTTTTAAGCCCCGCCCGCTTTGATATACTTTGCGTGGTGTCAGTTTTTGAGCGCAATGCTGCTTCCATAGTTTTTCTAATTCAATGATCGTGCCTATAGAAATGGCCACCTCTCCCCTTTCCTCGAAACGATATTTATTTAAACATTTATACATAGAATGGAGGACAATTTATGGGCGCCCGTGACACTCGCGGCGATAAGGCCAATACAAATGTCGGATAGCAATGGATCCGGCTGTTTTAGCAGTGATGGAATATTTTGTTTTGTTATACTCGTACGTTGATTATCGGAAAATACGTTGCTTGAACAATATTTAAATAAGAAGTTTTTCTTATCTGTACATGGTGTTTTTTTTATCGTTTTGGACCCTTAAAGGGGTCACTCAGACCAACTCAGAAAATTTTTTTTTGAGCTCCTAGCATTGATCCCATAGAAAAAGTTGTTCATATTGATGGTCTGAGTCACCCTTTTAAGGGTCCAAAACGACCACAATTCACCATGTATATTAAATCATCATCATCATCATCTCAGCCCGTCTTCCGCCCACTGTTGAGCATAGGCCTCTCTTCGTTTCCGCCATCCGTATATTTAAACGTGAAGCAAAAATTTTGTATCTGAACTAAATTCTACTTTATTTTGGTATAAAAAATGTAATCTTACAAAGTATTGTCAAAAAGCCAGTGTTGATTTTATTTATCAACAGATTTATCACGCTGTGCAGGCAGACTTTTCCACGAAATCCAATTAAGCATCAAAGACCGTGGTTATATTTTATTTTGATTAAACTGACACGCGTTACTTGAACCGGTGACACAAAAAAAGAGATTTATAACATAACATGTCGAAAATAATTATCGGCCAAGTGCGAGTCGGACTCGCGCACGAAGGGTTCCATACCATCTAAATATATATAACTCAAAGGTGACTGACTGACATAGTGATCTATCAACGCACAGCCCAAACCACTCGACGGATCGGGCTGAAATTTGGCATGCAGGTAGATGTTATGACGTAGGCATCCGCTAAGAAAGGACTATGATCAATTCTACCCCCAAGGGGATAAAATAGGGGATGAAAGTTTGTATGAAACTTAACGCGAGCGAAGCCGCGGGCAAAAGCATGTATAAAAACGGCGACGTTTGTTGTATGGGCGCTATTTATTTTTAAAGTGAATATATAATTAAACTAGCTTTCGCTCGCGGCTCCGCCCGCGTCAATGTCGATCCCTCGGAAATAGTAATTTTTCCCGGGATAAAATCCTATGTCCTTCTCCGTTCTCCAGAGAACTTGTATGCAAAATTTCATGATGATCGGTTCAGTAGTTACGGCGTAAAAGCGTAACAAACAAACTCACCGCATTTATTGCATTTATAATATTAGTAAGGATATTCTGGGAATATTTCGAGCGTCTACTTATTTCCGTTATCAATAAAGAGCAATAAAAATCACGTTTGTTTTAAGGGAGCCCCCTTAAATATTATTTTTTTCTGTTTTTTAGTATTTGTTGTTATAGCGGCAACGGAAATTCATAATCTGTGAAATTTTTAACTCTCTAGCTATCACGGTTCATGAGATACAGCCTGGTGACAGACGGATGGACAAACAGATGGACAGCGGAGCCATATTAATAGGGTCCCGTTTTTACCCTGTGGGTACGGAACCCCCAAAAACACCCTTGACCTAACCTGTTGTTCCACCTAACCTTTGTTTGTTTTACGTGCATGTCAGTGGCCAATTTACTGGTGTAATTTTTTTTATCATCATCATTATCATTTAGCTGTAAAAAGTCCATTGCTGGAAAATAAATATATAAATAGAAATATATACGGACAAATTACACAGATTGAGCTAGCCCCAAGGTAAGTTGGAGATTTGTGTTGTGGGATACTAACTCAACGATACTATATTTTATAACAAATACATATATATGTAGATAAACATCCAAGACCCAGGCTAATCTGAAAAAGATCATTTTCCATCTTGACCTGACCGGATCAAACCCGGGCACCCTAGTGCCGCAGGCTGGCGTGTTAACCACTGCGCCACGGAGCTGTCTGGAAAAGCCTCTCCCAAGGATTCTTCATTTCATGGGAGGATATTGTCATACTCACCATGCTTGACAGGTGGGTTGACGAGAACAGTTTATTAATTTCTTTCTTTTTGTATTTCCGACGCTGCTGCCGATCTGAAGCATTGCAAAGTTGGGAAAGGATATAAATTTGTTGGATCTGGGAAAGGAATAAAGGCATTGAGAGAGAGAGAGAGGCACTCACTTAGATGAATGGGGAAAAGCAAGTAGCAGTTCGGGATGCAGGGCGGGCAACCATCGGACGGAGTTTTTAAATTTAAAATCTCTCATCCATCATCAATCATAGCTTAACGCCGGCCATCAATGATGACAGCTGAGACCAACGACTTCCGGACGAGGAGCTTGAGATATTTTTATGCCACGGGCCACCTTTCCCAGTGAGGACAGTGCGCGGGATGCCTTAATGCTTAATGGCGAGCTCCGTGGCGCAGTGGTTAACACGCCAGCCTGCGACACGAGGGCCCCGGGTTCAATCCCCGGTCAGGTCACGATGAAAAATGATCTTTTTCAGATTGACCTGGGTCTTGGATGTGTATCTATATATGTATTTATTATAAAGTATAGTATTGTTGAGTTAGTATCCCATAACACAAGCCTTGAACTTACTTTGGGGCTAGCTCAATCTGTGTGATTTGTCAGTATACATTTATTTATATTTACATGCTTCAGCAGTAATACTGCTCACGCGCACTAAATTTCGAATTTTCTTGTCTATAGAAGTACTTATGATCATGAATCATATCATCATCACATTTGCGGCAAGAACTCCACTGCTAGATAAAGGCCCCCATTGGCAATTCTGTGCTGACTAGAGAGAAAAGCTTGGGTAATCATTATTTCAGTCGTAAAAGTCTACTGCCGGGAAAGCCTCTCCCAGGGATATTTCGTTCCATGTGAGGATATTGCCATACTCACTACGTTAGACAGGCGGGTAGCGAGCGCAGTTTCTTTCTTCTTTTGTTTCCGACGCTGCTGCCCATCTGAAGCACTGTTACGATGGGAAAGGATAGAAACCTAAGGGATTTGGGAAGGGAATGAAGGTCATCAGGTATTTTTAGTCTCCACTGCAGGAGCATGACCCTCTCTGTACTACCGGAGCTATACTAGGCCACAGCAGACAGAGGATCTGGCCTACACTCTCCTCTGGACAGACGGGTTGGAGAGGTCTCATTATTGATGTTTATGAGCTTTGTTTAGCTTCTATTTCCTAAGTCGCCTCTTACGACATCCTCGGGAAGACTTGGAGTGGTCCTATTCTACTCTGCCGGAAACCATACGCCTATGAACGGCACGGGAATGAAGGTATCGGGATACTACTATCTCGGATGAATGGAGGAAGAGCAAATAGCAGCCTGGGTGACCAGAGTGTCAAGTCAAAAAAGTCAAAAAAGTCAAAGATTTTTATTCAAAATTGGATACATGTATCTCTTTTTGAACGTCATATTTTTATTTCTTATATATTTTTTTATATATGCAAAATATAAAAAAATGCAAAGTATGAGTGGGCTTAGGTATACTGTGGATCATTATTTTACCTAATCTGTGGTAATACTGACATAACATTAGAAAAGGATGTAAATAACATACTCGAAATATACATGCAACTTCCCCAACCCTTTAAAATCTCCAAAGAAGTCGAGTGATATTTCCTCTGCGTTCGTAAATCAAAGAGCCCACCTGGTCGATGTCAAACATTCCCAACTAAACAAGAAACATTAATCCAGCCCATTTCAAACTGGCGGTATAGACACGCAATGGCCGCTAAAATGCCGTCGTAAAAGTAACGTGCGGCAGGCCAAAAGTCTGTTATTCGCTCCTTTTTAGGGTTCTATTAATTTCGCTCCGCTGTCCGTCCGTCTGTCTGTCTGTCCGTCTGTCACCAGGCTGTATCTCATGAACCGTAATAGTCAGACAGTTGAAATTTTGCACAGATGATGTATTTCTATTGCCGCTATAACAACAAATACAAAAAATAGAATAAAATAAATATTTAAGGGGGGCTCCCATACAACAAATGTGATTTATTTTGCTTGTTTTTGCTCGATATTGATAACGGCAACAGGTAAACGCTTGAAATATTTACAGAGTATTTAGTTATATATTTACTTTAAAAAAAAAAACTTAATAATAATGGGTTGCTCCCATACAACCGACATAATTTTTATGCCGTTTTTATAGATAACGGTACGGAACCCTTCGTGCGCGAGTCCGACTCGCACTTGGCCGGTTTTTTAGTGTTGTCTAAACTCGAGTCTGTCTTACATCTTATGACTCGACTTTAACACGACCCCACTTCAGTATCAAAATCATATTTCGAGCCGATAGAGTTCGACATTAAGGCTCGCATAATGGTGGTCGAGAGAATTTGTTGTGGTTTTAGTTGTGGTAGAGCCACGCTACCGGCAAAATTCATTTTTGCTAGTAGCATGAATGGGCCGGCTTGTCCGGGGAAAGTACCATACTCTCACAGAAAATCGACGTTTGAGTAGGAGATTTACCGCTTCTATGCTTCGTTCGGTGAGTGAGAGAGCCGGAGGTCCATCCTTCCCCCATTTCCTCCCCCCATGTCCTTTCCCCAATTCCTTGAAAGGCCGGCAGCGCTCCTGTTACACCCTGGTATTGCAGTTGTCCATGGGTAGCGGTGGTCGCTTACCATCAGGTGACTCGCTTGCTCGTTTGCCGCCCTATAAAATAAAAAAAATATATATGTCAATAGGCGATGCGGCTATCGATTTGAATTTAAAACTTGTTGACGCACAGCACAGCACGTCGCTCTAAGCGTGGAACGTGCTTTTTATATTATATGTATGTCAGGATGTAAGGTATATATTCTATGTCTGTAATATTTTATAAGTATTCTGTTGCCATAGTAAATAAATAAAAAATGTTGTCCTTTGTCTGTGTCGTGATTACTGTGTATGTATGTATTAGTGATGTAACGAATGTCATATTTTGGACATTCGCGAATGCGAATGCGAATGCGAATTCGAATATTCGTTACATCACTAGTATGTATGGCCCTGGTAACGTTATGTATTTTGACTCTAGAGTACTCGACATTTTCCAACACTAACGCGATTTAGGCAAGTATTATGTTTGTTTTTGTTGAACACGTACATATCGCGGCACTCTACTCGTATGTAACCAATAATGGCCAATGTGATACGTTCCTACGCCTCGCCATAGCCTTATATTTTTAATTTGGGTATGGATTACGAAAAGTCTTTGCAGTTTTGTTTGTATGACCAAATTTTTCCAGTTGTTTTAGGGTATTAAAATGTCTATTCTCGTTATATAAAAAGGATAATAGAGACTAGTTTCGGTCTGTTACGAAGACCATAATAGGGGTGGAGTGTTGATTTCCGGAGCCATACATCGCACTATAATTTTATTTCGCTTTTTATTATTTTCAAAGGATTTGGCACTGGTCTACTGTGCATAGATCGATCGATGTGTGGAATAGGAGAATACTGTTTGCTTGGTGGTTTTTTATATGTCATTATCATCATCATCATCATCAGGTCTTTTTAGTTTCCATTACAGGACCATGACCCTCTCTGTACTACCGGAGCCATACTTGGGCAGAGCAGACCGAGGATTTGGCCTACACTCTCCTCACTGCCCAGACGGGTTGGAGGTCTCATTGATGTTTATGAGCTTTGTTTTCCCAAGTCACCTCTTACGACATCCATGGGAAGACTTGTAGTGGTCCTATTCTACTCTACCGGAAACCACACGGCTAAGCCGAAAACCACACGGCTAATCTTAATCACTCGGTCGGCTTTTACGCCCTGCTGCATGGAAAGAGATGCAGCTTGATATTCTACGTTTTATGTTTTCTTTTCGATCAACATGGAAGAAAATGAGAAATTAGATTCGCCTACACATGACGCCATCTCTAGCCGTGTGGTACCTAGCCGTGTGGTACCCGGCAGAGTAGAATCCTTCCTCCAAGTCTTCCCGGGGATGTAGTAACAGGGGACTTAGGAAATACAGGCTAAACAAAGCTAATAAACATCTAAGAGACCTCTCCAACACGTCTGGCTAGCGTGGAGAGTGTAGGGCAAGTCCTCTGTCTGCTCTGGCCAAGTATGGCTCTAGTAGTACAGAGAGGGTCGTGCTCCTGTAGTGGAGACTAAAAAGACCTGATGATGATGATGATGACACATGGCGCCAAGTTCAATCAGCTCGACCAGGCGCCATTTTAGCCGTTTAAAGCATTTTATTTGGCCAAACACACCCCAAAATAGCTCCGCTTTCACACGGCTAAAAGACACTTAGGCCAATTGAATCCCACAAAAGAATCTTTTTGCACCAAAGTGCTGCTATTTAGCTAATTGAAGAGCGTTTTAGACATTTTTCTCGGCTACACCTGATAAATTATATTTTGTGTTTAACACTTAAGGAATCGCTACCGGGTCCATTAGGACCATTGCATTTTTTTTTCTAAATATTTCTTTTTGCAAAATTTGATCGACATTTTATCACCAAATACACAAAAGGATATTAACTGGTGACATTCTTAAGTCTCATGATATCGTTGTCTTGCTGGGTCTAAACAATGACAGAAAGAGTTCTCTACAGTGGCAGTGGTAGTCTGTAGCTTTTGCACATCAATTAATAATATAAATATTACTAAATTAGTTCTTTTAAAATGTGATTTGACATAAAAAATATTATTTCGGAATAAACGTATTGTTTTTTTTAGAGATTTAAGAACGTTGACAGCGTTAACGAACGTTAAGATGGTACTGCACGAAATGGTGAAAATTTACGTGTTTTCAAATCACTAGTATTATGAATTAATTAAATACATTTGAAAAAAAAATTAAATACATCAAAAATATTTGTATAATTTAGGTCGATCCTGGAACAAGATCGCCTCCTTGTTGGAATTTGAAATAGATACATATGAAATTTAAAAATGATACCTATATGTACTTTATGATATCTAAAGACATTTTGCTTCGAAAACTTTGTAATTTTTACGTCTAAAACAATAATTCTCACATGACAATATACATATTATCATCTCGGAGGTCGCCCCCATTCTATTTTTTTTTATAAGCTTATTAAATACTAGCTTTCGCCCGCGGCTCCGCCCGCGTTTTTGTCGATCCCTCGGGAATAGTACTTTTTTCCGGGATAAAAGGTAGCCTATGTCCTTCTCCGTACTCCAGAGAACTTGTATGCGAAATTTCATGATGATCAGTTTAGTAGTTACGGCGTGAAAGCGTAACAAACAAACAAACAAACACACTTTCGCATTTATAATATTAGTAAGGACTAGCTTCGCCCGCGGCTCCGCCCGCGTCAATGTCGATCCCTCGGGAATAGTACCTTAGTTGCTTTTTGCAATAGTCTAGCATACGTCTTTGCATACGTATAAACAGGAAAACTCGGTAAATATTTAAATACGGAAAAACAAATAACTTTAACGAGTAAATTTTTTATCAGCTTTTGCTCGAGATTCTAAGTTGGTCTCGAGAACCTAAAAAACATCGTATTTTAGGACATGGTATACTTATGCTCCAGGCTTGATTTAAATATTTAAATTAAGTCAGGGGTGTCACCCTCAACTACCTGTCCGGTGGTTGCAGGCATAGCATCATATGTCATGATAGCTTTAGCTATCAAGACATCGATGCTATGCCTGCAACTCATTAGTAAATTTATGCTGTAATGTTTCTTTTGGCAAATAAAGAATTTTTGTATTTTGTATTTGTGTACGCGCGCCTGCCTCTCTAGTTGCTACTTGCTTGTCTCCATTCACCCAAGCGAGTAGTATCCCAATACCTTCATTCCTTTCCTAAATCCAACCAATTCCTATCCTTCCCCAGCTTAAAATGCTTTCGATGGGCAGCAGCGTCGGAAGCACAAGAAGCCAAAGAGACTGCGCTCGCCAACCCGCTTGCTAGCGTGGTGAGTATGGCAATATCTTACCATGGAACAAAGAATCCTTGGGAGATGCCTTTGTCCAGCAGTGGACTACAGCTGTAATGATGAGTAACTAACACCCAAGCTGTCACATCCTTATTGATATTACTAGCTTTTGCCCGCGGCTCCACCCGCGTCAATGTCGATTCCTTTGGGAATAGTACTTTTTCCCAGGATAAAAGGTAGCCTATGTCCTTCTCCGTACTCCAGAGAACTTATAGGCAAAATTTTATGATGATCGGTTCAGTAGTTACGGCGTGAAAGCGTAACAAACAAATAAACAAACTCACTTTCGCATTTATAATGTTACGAGTAGTAAGGATAAGGATTATAATATTAGTAAGGATTAGTAAGTATAAACACAAAAGTTTTTGTAAATATGTATGGATGTTTGTTGAAGTACTGTTCGCGGGGGATCGACATTAATGTAAGTAAGGTTTATAATATAAATTGGGTCCTAGGAAACTAGAAGCATATCGCTACAGTGTTAAAAATTAAGGTGTAAGGTGATATTTAATCTCCGAGTAATTTATGCAATGGCTTATTTCTTGAGTTTAACAACCGTTCTTAAACGGCCTCTTAAATTATTCAGACCAAAGGTCTAAGATTATTTGATACTAGTGCAACGCCCGGGATTTGCACGGGTAGATATAGGTATTTAATTCTATAGACTATGTTGATTATGTAGGATTTGAATGGTGAACGAATTTAAATTCTTTGTTTGTTTTTAGAGTTCCTTACTTGAAAAGCAAAAAACGGAACCCTTATAGGATCACTTGGTTGTCCGTCTGTCGGTCTGTCAAGAACTTTTTTCTCAGGAACGCGTAAAGGTATTAAGCTGAAATTTATATCAAATACTCAAGTCTGCTGTTCTTTAGAGTTGCGCAAAAATCAAACTTCTAAGCCAACGCAATCAAAAGATACAGTTCGTTATGCCGCAAATTTACGTGTTTTTTCGACACTCGCAACCTACAGGGTACTTCCCGTAAACTCAGTATCTTGAAATTTGGTACGAAGCAATGTCTTATAGCACAGGTATAGAAAAAATTGCGATAAGTATAAATTTTTAGGGACATTATATAATAAAAATATTTTTAATAATTTTTCGACACTGGCAAGAGAATCAAAACCTAAGGGTACTTCCCGTAAACTCAGTATCTTGAAATTTGGTACGAAGCAATGTCTTATAGCACAGGTATAGAAAAAATTGCGATAAGTATACATTTTTAGGGACATTATATAATAAAAATATTTTCAATAATTTTTCGACACTGGCAAGAGAATCAAAACCTAAGGGTACTTCCCGTAAACTCAGTATCTTGAAATTTGGTACGAAGCAATGTCTTATAGCACAAGTATAGAAAAAATTGCGATAAGTATAAATTTTTAGGGACATTATATAATAAAAATATTTTTAATAATTTTTCGACACTGGCAAGAGAATCAAAACCTAAGGGTACTTCCCGTAAACTCAGTATCTTGAAATTTGGTACGAAGCAATGTCTTATAGCACAGGTATAGAAAAAATTGCGATAAGTATAAATTTTTAGGGACATTATATAATAAAAATATTTTTAATAATTTTTCGACACTGGCAAGAGAATCAAAACCTAAGGGTACTTCCCGTAAACTCAGTATCTTGAAATTTGGTACATAGCAACGTCTTATAACACAGATGAAGGGAAAATTGCGAAAAGTAGTCATTTTTAGTTACATTATATAATAAAAATATTTTAAATAGTTTCAAACTTATTACATTAATGTACGGAACCCTTGGTGCGCGAGTCCAACTCGCACTTGGCCGGTTTTTTTTTTTACTAAAGTAAAATATTTTACTTGATTTACACTGTTTGTTTTTACAAGCTTTTATTTAGTTTCACCTGTCCCGATGTTGGTCTGTAATCAAATCTTGCAAGTTAAATTTAATTCACTTCCCGGTTACCGACTAAGCTGAAATTTTGCATGCATGTATTAATCTAAACGCAATATTATGGCATCGTTGCTAGTCTGATGATGAAGTCGGAAGGTGGCCATAGGAACTCTTAAACTAAACAAGGTACACCCATCGTGTTTGGGCTCACCTGATTTGTCTTAGAAAGCACTTTATAGTGTACTAGCTTTCGCCCGCGGCTCCGCCCGCGTCAACGTCGATCCCTCGGGAATAGTTCTTTTTCCCGGGATAAAAGGTAGCCTATGTCCTTCTCCGTACTCCAGAGAACGTGTATGCAAAATTTCATGATGATCGGTTCAGTAGTTACGGCGTGAAAGCGTAACAAACAAACAAACAAACAAACAAATAAACAAACAAACAAACAAACAAACTCACTTTCGCATTTATAATATTAGTAAGGACTAGCTTTCGCCCGCGGCTCCGCCCGCGTCAATGTCGATCCCTCGGGAATAGTACTTTTTCCCGGGATAAAAGGTAGCCTATGTCCTTCTCCGTACTCCAGAGAACTTGTATGCAAAATTTCATGATGATCGGTATAGTAGTTACAGCGTGAAAGCGTAAAAAACAAACAAACAAACAAACTCACTTTCGCATTTATAATATTAGTAAGGATAAGGATATTCGATTATAAGAAAATCATGTCACTAAATGTTAGACTTAAAAAAAATACTCGCCACGCCTGTCTGCGACACGAGTTTATTATAGGTACACGCATGCTTCGAATGCGTGTACCTATAATATGTAATGAACAAATTCACCGCGGTGAGTTGATGCTACGGCAGCTCAGTGGTCAAAATCGTCGACGGGCCAGATGTCGAGGGTTGTAGGTTCATATCCTAACTCAAGCAAACTACCTTTGAATTGAAAACTTCTTTAGCGGCGTTGTGCACTTTTTGGGATCATCATCATCATCATTAGGTCCTTTTTAGTCTCCACTACAGGAGCACGAGTTTACAAGCTAAACAAAGCTTATAAACATCTAAGACACTTTTTGGGATGGGTAAAAAAAATTTAAACTCGCGTCAGGACACGTGATCTGATCGAAAATACCGCCGGCGCGGCGTAGGAGAAGAAATCATTTCTACCGCGCGGAGTTTTCATTTCTGCCGGCACTGCCGGAGTGCAACCCGTTGTTTCACATATTTTCGATTTTAATAATCCTTATCCTTACTAATATTATAAATGCGAAAGTGAGTTTGTTTGTTTGTTTGTTTGTTTGTTTGTTTGTTTGTTACGCTTTCACGCCGTAACCACTGAACCGATCATCATGAAATTTTGCATACAAGTTCTCTGGAGTACGGAGAAGGACATAGGCTACATTTTATCCCGGGAAAAAGGACTATTCCCGAGGGATCGACATTGACGCGGGCGGAGCCGCGGGCGAAAGCTAGTAAATGTATATTTGTTTCTCCCAGACTAGATTCGATGTCATAAAAATATTTTCTTAGGATCCTTACTTAAAGGTAGAATTTATTAATCCTGTTTTGTAACGCCTCATCGAGATAGCTCGCATGGCTGCCCGGGAGCCAACACATGCAGCGATCTCCTGTACTATTAATCTTCGCGGCGTTTTTCGCGACACTCGTAATAGTTTGTTGTGTTTATATTCTGAACACATATTGCTCCCTGTAGGGCTGGCAAATCTATTAAAAATTAAATTAAAACTTGTTTTCCGCTGCCGCTGAGCGTACTCCCGAGGTTCCCTAAGCACACTTGTGGTAAAGATAAACTTGTATGTTTCAAAGCGTGTATGGAATTAAAAGCAAAAAGGTTTTATGTAAAATATTGGTCGCTCTCAATGATTTTGTTTTCTGTTATATCTGTCTGATATCTTAAATTTTTTTGACCTACTGATATTACTTCTTGAACGCTACCAATGTAGTGGATATAAAGCGAGTAAATTTACCATCGAGACTCTCTTAAAGGGGTGAACGTGAAAAAAAAACTCAGCCTATCATGTGAATAATTTTTTCTTATTGGAAATGGGAATAATAGAGAATAAATATAGGTACAAATTGCCCGGTTGGCTGAGCACTGGTCGTGTCAGAATTGGAAACCCCACACAGAGTAAAAAATATTATTATTATTATTATAAAAAAAAGAGTGTGTTTTTGCTCCAACTTCATTGGAAGACTTTGCTTGCTACAAAAAAAGCCTTTTAATTACTTTCGGTTGGTTAATTTCTCTCTCTTTCGCTTTTTTTACCTGCAATTTACTTCAGTACTTGCAACTCGTAAACGTTTTCTTCACAATGTCTCAGAACTAACAGTATGTAATGTTCCACATATATTTTAAACTCGTTCGGAGTTTTCACGGATCACGACCGCAGGTCGCGGCCTGACGTCAGTCGTGAACTTGTCACGTGTCACGCTTGTGATATAAATACACATGCTACTTCGAAATTCTCTACTTTACTCGTAAATCTGAACTCGCAGTTCGCGGCCTGACATCAGATGTGAGCTTGTCACTGTCACGCTTGTGAAGGAAATACACATGCTATTTAGAAATTGTTTACCAGCTGCAAATCGCGGCCTGACGGCAGTTGCGATCTTGTCACGTATCACGTTTGTGATATAATAAATACACGTGCTATTTAGACATTCTCTACTGTAAAACTGAACACAGTTCGCGACCTGACGTCAGACAGAGCTTGTCACGTGTCACGCTTGTGAAGGAAATACACATGCTATTTTGAAATTGCTTACCCGCCGCAAATCGCGGCCTAAACGCAGTTGCAATCTTATCACGTATCACGCTTGTGATATCCTTACTATCCTTATCCTTACTTCCTTACTTTACTTTACTAATATTATAAAATATTATTACTAATATTATAAATGTGAAAGTGAGTTTGTTTGTTTGTTTGTTACGCTTTCACGCCGTAACTACTGAACCGATCATCATGAAATTTTGCATACAAGTTCTCTGGAGTACGGAGAAGGACATAGGCTACCTTTTATCCCGGAGTATCTATTCCCGAGGGATCGACATTAACGCGGGCAGAGCCGCGGGCGAAAGCTAGTAATAAATAAACATGCTATTTAGACATTTTCTACTTCACTTAGTCTTATAGACCTAGGCTCTGTTTACCCTGCAAGGGAAAAGACGTTATCGTATCTACTTGAAAACTGAGCCCGGCATTTCGCGGTCTGACGCCAGATGTGAGCTTGTCACGTGGCACGCTTGTGAAGGAAATACACATGCTATTTTCTAGACAAATGTCGAGATTGTGTACTTTATAACTGAACTTCCCTCCACCAATTACGGTTATTTCAAAGTGTGAGAGGATGATGAGAAGTTTTTACTTGTATGTTAAGCGATTTTTTGTGAATTCGGATTAATCGACAAACTAAAATGTCAACTAATCCAGTCATCAATTCAGTTATTGTCAAGTTTGGCAGTATCATGTATCCTTGGGGAAGGCCTATGCCCAGCAATGGACTTCTTGCGGCTGATATGATGATGATGATGTATCTTGCTTGAGACGATGCCTCCGCTCTGTCGCACTTTTGCACAAGATGCCTAGTTAAGTGTGAAAGTCAAAGGTGCGAAGTGTTGAGGCAGGAAAGAACACAGGCGCGAGAAACTGAGGTGCGAAGAGCTGAGCCCATTCTCTCGATCACCTTTTATGATCTGCGCGGGAAGAGTAGCAGCTAGCTAGTACGTTCTACTTTTTTCTTTTCTCCCAGACTAGCATGGAAGAAAATTCATACCCTATACATTCGTCTCCTATCCTTATCGAAAAAAGACGCAGCACCTAAAAATATGCTGATAAATTGCGATCGGCAACCCTACACTTTAGTACCTCCCTCGCAGGTCCTCCGTCAAACCCTTCGGAGATGCGTCGTAATAAATCCACTTTATCATATGCGTTCCGGATGGATTGCCGAGAAATGTTTAAATAAAATATGTTACTTTGAAGTGTTTTATGTGAGTTTTGATCAGTTATATATATCTGACGCCTATTGACAGCTGGAAAAACCCCTCTTTTTGTATAATAATAATAATAATACTAGCCGTGTGGTATCCGGCAGAGTAGAATAGGACCACTCCAAGTCTTCCCGTGGATGTCGTAGAAGGCGACTTAGCAAATACAAGCTAAACAAAGCTTATAAACATCTAAGAGACCTCTCCAACCCGTCTGGCCAGCGTGGAGAGTGTAGGCCAAGTCCTCTGGCTCCTCTGGCCAAGTATGGCTCTGCAAAAATAACCATTTCTATTTCATTGTCACAGTAGTGGAAGGTCGATGCTTCTCTTTGTTTGCCCGATGTATGATAAAACGCACTCACAGCCAATTTTATATACTCGTACTCCTGCATCTTGTAATGGGGTATTGGATTTTACAGGTCTTAAAAGTTGGTTTATTTCCTTGTGCGGCTTGTAATAGGTCTTGATTGAAGCTCGCTTCAGAATATTACCAATTTTGTCTGTGACTCCCTTTATGTATGGTAAGATGGCAGGAAAACGATCGCCGGTGTGAGGCTTTGGCCGGCTTCTGCGACGTGTTGAGGCTGATATTGTTGCTTCTTAACACCAATTTTACTCGTTGAAGCTCCTCCTTGAGATCTTTGTTACAGAGAGCACACGGCATCTGCGACAGCCACCATTTTCGCATTTATTATATTAGATAGGTAAAACATATTTCAGATTCGCATGACGAGCCCTTTTATTTGACATATCAGACAGTAAAGTATGTCGAGAAAGTATGCAAAACTTTTTTAATTTTTCTGATAATGGACTCTAAAATGCTCTCCTAATTTCAAAATAGATTTATATTTGTAAATTTTTTGTGTTTTTGTCACATACTCTTATATCTATAAGTGTTCGTCAACATTTCCGGTGACCTAAGGGCTAGCTCGCATTTTGCCCAAAGATTGAGTTTGGCCATCCAGCTAGGAAATGCCGCCAGCCTTTTAGCCATCCTGCCCGCCGACCGAAGCGAGTTAAATTAATTGTTTTATATAATTTAATGTTTGTTTTTACTTAATTTTTAAGTTTATTTTACTTAAACTATACTTATTATAATGTCATTGTCGGATTAGCTCTTTGAAGTGGCAGTAGGCGGGGCACATAGCGCGAAAAACTGATGGCCGATGGGGTAAAAAGGTACGTGGTCGCCGTCCCGGCGACCACGTACCGGTAAGCGCAGCGTAGGACACCCACCTACCAGGTGGTCGGACGATCTGACCAAGGTCGCAGGGAAACGCTGGTTGCAGGCCGCTTCCAACCGGTCATTTTGCAAATCTTTGGGATAGGCATTGGACTTCTTGCGGCTGATATGATGATAATGATAATGTCATTTTCGTTTAAAAAATTTGTATAAGTGTAAGTGTTCTATAGAGGGAAGGAGACGGAGAGGAAAGCCCAGTCACAGTTATTTTAAACAGATAAAGAAAAAAGTGGAAAGGGTTTCGTACCAGCATGTGAAAAGACTGGCCGAGAATAGACTAAGATGGAGGGAGCTCCACCGACAAGAGCGTTGCCCTTAAATTTTTTGATGATGATGATAAGTTTTTTAAATTTCTACTTAATCCAGTATACATTCGGAGTAGATTGACAGATCTATGGACATACACACAAGGACACGACATCACATAGGGATCCATTATTTTTACACGGTCGCACCGGAATCTTAAAAAACTGGCCAAGTGCGAGTCGGACTCGCGCACGAAGTGTTCCATACCGTTATCTATAAAAACGGCAAAAAAATCATGTCTGTTGCATGGCCCCTTTAATATTATTTTAGATACTACCACATTAATCATTCAATTAAATGCAGAGACTTGTATTTCGATTTAAGAATTTCTTATGCGGTTATAGCACATACATGCAGCTGCACAGAAGGGTCGCGTGTTTGGTTCCCGTGCCGTGACCACAAGCCCATTTGTCTCGCCATTGTGAGCCAGTGGCACAAAATAATGAGGGTAGCACATGGTGCCGCTACAAGGAACAGAAGGGTAACCATTACCGAAATCTGATTGGAATTTTGAATTTGGACACTTTTACTATTGACACACATGACAAGAGTGGTGATGCAAATACCAGACGGAAAACGAGGCCCTGGCCGACCTCCTATTACATGGAGCCGTACTATTGGAAAAGACCTTAAGATGGCAGACGTCAACACAGAGTCAGAGACAGCACAAAGTCGTATCTTGTGGCGAAAGCGTACGAGGAGGGCTGACCCCAAATGAAATGGGATAAACAGTCATGGGAGAAGAATAAGGACACTTTAACTATTGATGCTAAAAAAACTAATGCATTTGTAGACCTACATCGGAAAGTCAACTGCTACTTTACTGTTAGAATATGTTCTAAATTATTTGGGGTATTTTGTTCCGACTAGCAACACTGTTTTAGGGAAATTAAAATATTAGATAGGGCAATGTTTCTTAAGCTCTCTCTTTCTCTCTCATCTCTCGGACCACAATAACATGTTTAGTCAACTCGCTCCTGGTATTTATTTTGGTCCTTCGAGCCGGATCATGTGGCAGTGGATTGTTGGTAGTTTTTCTCTCTCTCTATGTCTGTTTCGGGGTTCAATCCAATAAAATACCGTGAGTGAGTTGACAAGTTTATTGATGTCCAAGAGAAGAGAGAGAGCTTTACAAACATTGCTCTATCTAATATTTTAATTTCTCTAAAACAGTGTTGCTAGTCGCAACAATTAAGTAAATGGATACAAATACTGGAAAGGTGGGTAGGCAAGATTATTAGCTATCTTTTGAAGACCATAGTGAGAAATTCAATAGTTTCCGAAATATTTATTGTTTTTTAAAGTTTGATTTATAGCCGAGAGCGATAAAGTCAAGAGATTCCATTATAATATATATTAAGCTTAGAATAAACAGTAACTTAAAGATAATAAATCGAATTTTGAAACTGTATGCATTTTAACATGTTTTATTTAAGTTTTAATTATAATATCTAGGCGTTGTGCTGTGCATATCATACTTTGCGTGTGTAAAGCGAGGTACATACGGGGGCAAATAAAACTGACCCTCTAACAACAGATTTTAAACTGTAACATCTGGGGGGTCACATTTATCTGCTCATGACTGTACATGGCGAAGTTCCTGATGATTAGGATAATGAAAAAATAACAGCTGGTGCATAACAATGAGCATTTTAATCCACTAGGGACAATATCAACACTCAGCATTACAATATAGTAGCTACTCTTATGTTGGTCGGTCGGCTGCTCGGCAAGAAGTGTGTCTTTCTCTCGGCAGTGAACGCAACGGCGGTTTGGCGGGCAGGGGGAGGGGGGGGGGGGGGGAGCTATGACGTCACGCCAGTTCAATTCGTCGGTTGCGTTACACGTGTATGTAATCATATCCCAGCTGACCATGAGTCATTTCCGTACTCTCAATATTTTAAGGCGGCCGGTGGTTTCAATTTTTCTTCATGATAACATCGGGACACGACACCTTGGGGTCCATGACCCGTAATATTGTATTGACTCTTACGGGCACAGGTTTTCGGAGGAAATGTAGTGAGATGACGTGAAGAAACTCTGACCCAGTCAGGCCAAAATAAATTGGTCAAAGTACCTACCTCGAAAATTAAAGTATGACAAATTTTTTTTTTTTTTTTAATGTATACGGTTTTTTTTAATGTGTATGACGGCAACCGAGCAGACGAGCCACCTATAACGATGTGAAACTGAACCTAACAAACATTTATTTACATATTTTATTAATTATTATTTAATTAAGAAATAAGATGTGGTGAAAAAAACCTACGCAGGCGGGGCGTGAACCAGCTGCCTTTGGTGTTTGTACGACCTATACGCTCCGCCAATTATGCTACCGCGCTTCGATCTTGGACGTAGAAATCTTCATATCCGTCACCGTCACCTTTCTACCACCGCACCGCTCGCCACAGGAGTAAAGTCCATCCCCACATCCTTGACACTTGGGTCTCCAAAAATGTCAGAGCGTCACGTGGTTTTTTTCCTCGTACAGCAAGATTGTGGAATGGACTCCCTCCCGAGGGTTTCCCTGTGTGCTATGACTTGAGATCCTTCAAAAGGCGTGTTTACAGGTATCTTAAGAGTCGGCAACGCATCAGCAGCTCCTCTGGTGTTGCAGATGTCCATGGGCGACGGTGACCACTTTCCATCAGGTGGCTCGTCTGCTCGTTTGCCGTCGGATATACATAAAAAAAAAATATATCCCATTCCTAATAAATCACCTAACACATCTATCTCACTTTTGTTTTTTTTCATACACGTTGAGAAGGATACGAATAAATCCATGTGTAATATCTAGTACTAGCTTTCGCCCGCGGCTCCGCCCGCGTCAATGTCGATCCCTCGGGAATAGTTTCCCGGGATAAAAGGTAGCCTATGCCCTTCTCCGTACTCCAGAGAACTGGTATGCAAAATTTCATGATAATCGGTTCAGTACTTACGGCGTGAAAGCGTAACAAACAAACAAACTCACTTTCGCATTTATAATATTAGTAAGGATAAGGATTCCAAAAATTCTTAGCATGTAGTATATTTTTTGGTATATTTGGAAGTTCGCTGTACTTAGTACTCATTCAATGACATATAGATGTCATGTATTGTATTCATTTGTGTAGCTGGTCACAATTTTACACAATAGGCTTGTTTCCTAAAAAAATACCACTAAAAATATTCCATCTTATAAATTATCGAAAAAATTTTTAATCAAACAAAAATTGATATAAATATAGCCCGTTAAAGTTCCGCGTGACGTCACTGACCAGTACACTTTTTACTGGCCTGTTGCGTCATGAGCTCCTGAACTTTGGTGCGCTTTATCTTTATCATCTTTTGGTTGTTCTTTGGTTTCTATATAATAAACTCTTAACTGTAATGTTTTTCAATGCAGTTTAAATATATGTGCTTATCCCATAAATAAAAAATGCATTTCATCTACATAAACGTGAGCGCAGTCGGGCAAAAGCTAATATTTACCTGCAAAATAGCATTATGCTCCGAGCCTGCTCCGGGCTAACACAAGCAGAGGCATTCCTTTGCCATAGGTAAATTTAGGTATCTTAAATATGTCTTCATTATCTTCAAAATTAGGTATATGTTAGCTAACAATCTTCCATGCTGATCTGGGAGAAAAGAAAAGACGTAGAATGTACCAGCTGCTTCTCTTCCCGCGCAGATCGTAAAAGCCGATCGAGGGAATGGGCGAAAAGGAATTATGTAAATAGACAATGCGGCTAGCAACCCAACACTATTCTGATTCAGTTTTACAGCTACATGCCCGCCAACGTGTTAACGTGGATACAGTGGCTCTGTCTACCCCGCAAGGGACAGAGACGTGATATAGTATGTATATTATCCTAACATTTATGATTGGCAACATTTTATATACAAACAAATAATTTCAGGAATTTAAACGACGAATCAAACATAATTACTTAGGGCGTGCCGAACGAAGCTTATCAATTTCGCAGACAGGCATATTTTCAAAATAACCGAGTGAACCTTCTTCGATTCCGTGAAGAAAAGAAAAAGGTTCGCGATAACGGTGGCTTCTCAATACTTCACAAAGTGCGGAATATAAAGATACGTTTTTTGCGACGCTCCCCATCCCCACTCGTGTAAACCAAAAGGATGATAGCAGACGAGATAGACAATGGAAAGGTTTTTAAGGAAAATGCTTTTGAAAAATGTAATAGGTTGAAATATTAAAGGTTGTGAAAAATTGTCGCAGTATTTTGCCTTTCAGGTAGGCAGATGGTCCCAACTCCTATCGCGTTCGATTTGTTTCCTTTTCATCGCATAGATCGCGCAGCACCTCGGCTGCCCTAAACCAAATCCAAGTATCTAATATTTTCCAAATTTGACAGGAGAGCAAAAAAAACGTAATTTTAATTTTTTATCATTAAAATGTGAAATTATAGCCACAAAACATTCATATTTATGGTCAAAATAAATGTTTATAAAAATTATGATTTCCGCTAAAAACAAGTACTCGTATCACATCTCTTCATAGTCTTTTTAGTGTCCACTGCAGAAGCATGACCCTCTCTGTGCTACCGGAGCCATACTTGGCCAGAGCAGACAGAGGATTTGGCCTACACTCTCCTCGCTGGCCAGACGGGTTGAAGGGGTCTCCTTGATGTTTATGAGCTTTGTATAGTTTGTATTTCTTAAGTCGCCTCTTACGACCTCCATGGGAAGAATAGGAGTGGTCCTATTCTACTCTGCCGGAAACCACACGGCTTGTAAACCTATTTTATATATAAAAAAGATCTCAAAAGATCTACTCGACTAAGTAGTCAGCGAATACAAAAATCCCCAAAAATAGACACAATACATTTGGCCGCACATAAATCGAGAGACGGCAATATTAAATATTCGTTAAGGCGAGCGCCATTTATAATAATACCGCGAAAATCGTCACACCTGAAATGTATTGCGAACTGAAAATTTATTGCACAGATCTTTATGAATATTTGTACTAGGTACTCTCTCGTTTTCAGACATTCTTTTGTTAGTTCTTTTAGGGATTTTTTCTCTATCTTTGATAACATTTGCAAAAAACGGTTTTGTATTTCACCGCTGTTCTTAGGTGCCATCTTTGGCAGTTAAGTAATGACTGTATATAACAAATATAACAAAACAGTACTTGTTACTAAGAATAAATACACAAGAAAAACAAATATTACAGATATATATTAAACTAAAAAAATGGCAAACATATAGTATAGTAATTTCTTGGCTTAAATATAGGGAGAATTAAATTATAAAAAAAAAAAAAACAGAAAAATATACGGTCAAATCACATAGATTGAGCTTGCCCTAAAGTAAGTTCGAGACTTGTGTTACTTGTGTTGTTGGATACTAGCTTAACGATACTATATTTTATAACAAATACATATACAGATAAACATCCAATACCCAGGCTAATCTTAAAAATATAATATGTAGTATATAGTAAAAGAACTATTAAGCCCCAACAAATCAAAATTAACGGAATTCAGTTTTTCAAAAAAGCTCAAGATTTGTTGAAGGTCTCCCGAGTAGGTTTTTGTCCCATTAGGATGATACGTTTCAAAAGTCCGGTGTTGCGTAATAGGTTGGATAGGTATTGCTAGACTGAGTAAAATATAATTTTCCATCTTGACCTGACCGGGGATCGAACCCGGCACCCTCGTGTCGCTGGCTAGTGTGTTAACCACTGCGCCACGGAGCTCGCCGAAATTGAGCAGAGTATTCCAGATGAGACACACAGAGGCATGGATTTAGACATTCAGATGTCGAAGGTTGGTAATTAAAAACCTAACTTTCAGAAAGAAACGTGATGGGCGGGCGACAGACTTAAGTAAGAGGGTGCCGCGCGAACGAAAAACGTCGCTTCTGCTCAAGCCTAAAAACCATTAGGCGTATAAGTAAAAAAATAAAAGTCTTAATATTTTTATACTTCTATTATTATAAAAAAGACCCCTTTTTTCTTAATTTTTTTTTCTTCTTTCTACTCTGCCGGTTACAACACGGCTACTATAATATTTTTATTATTATTTACTTATTCTATGGTAAAAGGAACAGAGGAAGACCAAGAAAGCGATGGAGGGACGATATTGTAAAAATAGCTGTAAAAGACTGGATCCAGAAAGCAAAAATCAGAGAGGATTGGAAGGAGTTCGAGGAGGCTTTTACCCAGATGGGATCCGAACTAGAAGCATAGTTACTTAAATAATTAACAGACTTACTAACCTAGAAATAAGAAATACTAACTACTAGCAACATAATGTAAATTTAATTCTTAGTTTGGAAATAAAAAAGCTTTATTATTATTATTTATTTATTATATACAGTGATTTTGAACCCCCCAGCTAAATTGAAATCTGGGAATCAGAATCCCTAATGGAATACAGAATTTTAAGAAAAAAAGGTAAAAATCGAAAAAATAAATTTAACCTTTCATAGAAATTCGTCCAGCTGATCGGCGACTTTGTATGGGAAACCTATTTTTTTTTTCGTTTTTTGCCTTTTTTTCTTGCAGTTCTGTGTTCCATTAGGGATTTTGATTCCCAGATTTCAATATAGCTAGAGGGGGTTCAACATCACGTTGTATATACAGCGTTATGTAATATTTCGATAATATTTAGATATCATGTACATACATAGTATCACATATTCATCTCTTTCATGGTAGACAGAGCCTAGGCTAGGGCCATAAGAACCAAAGCCTACGTTAAGCGTGTTGGTGGGCATATAGTCTCGGCTCAGAGTCACAGACGGACTGTGTGATAAAGGTAAATACGAAGTCGCGGGCAACAACTAGTATAATATAGTTTGACAACGGAATCTAGACACCTCGCGGTGCTCCTTTACTGTGGTCGCCCCCAACTTGCTTGGCGTTTTGTGACACTGAAGTAACATATTCTGTGGAATTGTGGTTCTCTTGTTCGTGTTTCTTGTAGAGTTTAATTTGTATTAAACACACTTAAATGAGGCTGTATATTCTATGGTAACGTTGCAACGCATGTCCTTTAGACAGGCATTTGAAATAATTAGAACAGCACCGCACTCAGTCCCAGCGGACAAAACTAATTCCACTGGCACAAACTCTGCAGACCTCCATAAATACACTTTTTGATAAGCGGCCAAATATTTGAGTTCGTAACTTAATTATTTTGCAATCAATGTTGAGCCCGTATGGGTCACAACTTTGATGCTTAATTTTAGTTTGTGCGAAGTGTAACGACGTGATCTGTATATTTTACGAGCAAACATGTTTATTATAATACCATTAACTAATGTTTATTATGGTACCATTAACTATCTAGTTAAAGGGCCATTTTCATCTATCAAAATAATTATGATATTATATATGTTACTAGCTGACCCGGCAAACGTTGTTTTGCCATATAAATAATTAGATGTTGGCCGATTCTCATAGATACCGGATAAGCACAAAAAATTCATCAAAATCGGTCAAGCCGTTTCGGAGGAGTATGGCAACGAAAACTGTGACACGAGAATTTTATATATTAGATGTTATTTATAAAATTTTAATCTAAGATATATGATACTGGCCAAATATGGCTCCGGTAGTACAGAGAGGGTTATGCTCCTGCAGGAGAGACTAAAACGACCTGATGATAGTGATATATGATGCGTCTTTGTATTTATTTTATAATGGTTCGACAATAAAAAAAAGTGGTCGTGAGCATAAAAAGCGGTTACGCATGTTAAGCAACCCTGGGTGTAGTCCCCTCTGTGATGGGTGACCGCAAATGACTAAAAATATCACGAGCTCCTCCGTGCTTCGGAATGCACGCTAAGCCGTTGGTCTCGGCTGTCGTCATTGATGGCAGTCGTTAAGCTAAGCAAAAATGGCAGATGCCGCAAAGACGCTACCAAGATTTGAACTACACACACAAGACAATACAAAAAACAAGACAAGTTAAATTAAACTTGTATAAAAGTATTTATAGTTGCTTTTACAATACAAGCTCTCATTTAAGTGTGTTTAGTACAAATTAAACTCTACAAGAAACACGAACAAGAGAAGCACAGAATATGTTACTTCAGTGTCGCAAAACGCCAAGCAAGTTGGCAGCGACCACAGCAAAGGAGCACCGCGAGGTGTCTAGATTCCGTTGTCAAACTATATTATAGTAGCTGTTGCCCGCGACTTCGTATTTACCTTTATCACACAATCCGTCTGGGTCTCTGAGCCGAGACTATATGCCCACCAACACGCTTAACGTAGGCTTTGGTTCTTATGGCCCTAGCCTAGGCTCTGTCTACCATGAAAGAGATGAATATGTGATACTATGTATGTACATAATATCTAAATATTATGGAAATATTACATAACTCTGTATATAGATACAGCGTTATGTATATAGATACAGCGTTATGTACTGAATGATTAGTAATATTCAATTAAGCAATTTTTTTAACATTGCTTTTCGTGCTTTAATGATAAATCAGAAACCAGAAATCAATTATTCCATTGAAATTGTCAAAAATAAGTGTTACAAGACAGATAGTACAAGCACATTCTGCCATTATTTGGCTTTGGAATAAGTTTTCGTAAAAGTTCATAAGACATTACTATTGCACAATATATAAGCATAAATGTGAAGTAATACTTGCGCAATACTATATTAATTAACTTACGTAGTCTATAAATATTTTCTAAAACTCGCTTGCCGTTCCAACTTTATTTCTGCGATGATACAGGATTCATATTGTACCTATTTTAATTACAGTGCAGTGACAATATTGTTATAGCCAATGTATTGTACAATATGAAATGCAACTTAATAAATTGAATTGAATAAATGATATTACAAAATTAGAATTTATTATAATTAATTAATAATGAACAATATCAATTACACCGGTGTTATTTATTTATTTACTTTAAAGTAGAATAAATAGGTAACTCTTAAATAGGCATGTAACATCCTCGTCTTCATCGTCACTTACCATCAGGTGAAATCGGAGACAAAAGAAAACGGCGTTGTTTGTAAGTACTAGTATGTATTCTTTAGTATAGTCAGATATATATGTATGTTATTTCACGACCATTAGTTTATATATCCAATGCCATTAATATTTTTCACTTTGAAACAACGAAACCATTTCAATACGCAATCCCAAATCCATTTCAATATCAGTGTTTGATCATACATAAAATATTGATAAAACTTCAGTTGATATGTACATAAATTTAGATCTTATCTCTTATACTATAAATTACATCCAAAATCTGATTCACCAAAGTGTTAAATCTCTGGCAAAATGACAAACAATCGCCCTCTGCGACTTTCTAACGTCCTACTAGAAAATATCGAAAAGACAGAAGTTCACCGTGCGGACATGTAAGATCGATCTCATGTTTGTGTAGCCTGGATAAAACACAAAAATGTACCTATTTATATATTATTGTGTTTTATCATTTTGACAGCTCCGTGGCGCAGTGGTTAACACGCCAGCCTGCGACACGAGAGTGCCCGGGTTCGATCCCCGGCCAGGTCAAGATGAAAAATGATCTTTTTCAGATTGGCCTGGGTCTTGGATGTGTATCTATATATGTATTTATATAAAATATTGTATCATAGAGTTAGTATCCCATAACAAGTCTCGAACTTACTTTGTGGCTAGCCCAATCTGTGATTTGTCCATATATTATATTTATGTAAGATCGATCTCATGTGTGTGTAGCCTGGATAAAAGAAAAAAAAAAAAGAATATTTATTATTGTGTTTTATCATATATATTTTATTATATATTTAGTAGTAATCCTTAGGCTAAGTTAAGGCTTTTACGCCGTAACTACTGAACCGATCATCATAAAATTTTGCATACAAGTTCTCTGGAGTACAAAGAAGGACATAGGCTACCTTTTATTCCGGGAAAAGTACTATTCCCGAGGGATCGACATTGACGCGGGCGGAGCCGCCCGCGGGCGAAGCTAGTAATATTATAAATGCGAAAGTAAGTTTGTTTGTTTGTTACGCTTTAATGCCTTTACTACAGAACCGATCATCATTAAATTTTGTTTAAACGTTGTCTGGGGTACGAAGAACGACATAGGGTACATTTTATCCCGGGAAAAGGTACTGTTCCTGAGGGATCGACATTGACGTGGGCGGATCCGCGGGCGAATGCAGATCATGTAAATGCGACGCGACGCGTTCTGGTATACCTTTTATTTTGTAGTCCCCCTGAACATAACCAAATTATCATTATTTATAGGCAAAGAGCTGACCTCCTAAATAACCTTTGTGTTTTACCTGTGAAGACTTTTAGGGGTCGACAAATACGAATTTTGAAATATTTTACGATCGTTTATTGTTTTTGTTTGATTTATACATATTGATTTGCACAATTTATTTTGTTTAACATAAGAAACAAATGTTTTCCAATGAAATATTTTTAGTTACACTTTTGAATACATTTTGAAATCATTCCGATTTTCTGATATGATAGAGATCTATCATAACAGAAAATTATATAGAGACGATTTATTAAAAAAAAGTATTCTTACTTTTTTTTAAAACCTAGAATTTTGTGATTAAATTTGTTAACCACTTTGTTTCAGCGTATAAAAAATACGCCTATAAGTGTTTTAATTTTATTTGGTGACTATTGTTACAAAAATCCGGCCAAGTCTAAACCAAACTTAATACTTATACAAAGAGGTAAATAATGATTTTTGATCTATTTTGTTGAATAGCTTAAAACTATTAACCATCAAATGCACTTTTCGGCCTCTTACATCGATAAGTGTACCAAATTTCAACTGAATCGGCCCAGTAGTACATTAGTAATCCTTTAAGGGTTCCGTTTCATAAGCCAAAAGAAGCAATGAATTTAAGATTTGGTGAGTTAACATGTAATAGATAGACAATTAATTTTTAACAGAGATAAAATATTGTATTTCTAATATAAGGACAAGTTGAAAAATATTACAAGAGACGTATTTCCAGCAGTAGGAAAATACATGTATATGAGTGTGCTGGTTCGGAGCGGGTAAGCAATTTATCTACTTAGGACCAAACCCAAGATCTTATATGATGGGCTATGTATAATCATATATAAAAAGTAACTTTTGAGGTGATTAAGAAAGAAAATGTCGCAGTGACCTCTTAGCCTACAACAATGTGTTCGCAATACAAACACAAAAATTACCATTCCGCAGCTAAACAGCCGATTTACAGCTGATTTATGTATAATGAGGGCAACTTTTAATTTTGCCGCGTTATATTTAAGACCGTTTTTTAGAGTCGGTTATAAAACTGTCTACTTATGATATTTATTGTTTTGAATGCACCTTAACGTGACCGTGTTATGTAAGAGAGTTACGAAAAATAAACTTTTTACAATGAAAAGCGAAAAGTCGATTATTTTTGTTTCACTTTCTGTGTCCTTCATCGCTAGGGTCATGTTCTTTTATAGTGTCTTATGGATGGAGGAATCAGCTAATACATTCATTCTATGACTAGGATGGCAAAGCAAGCGTGTCATCTGATGGTAAGTGATCACCGTCGCCCATGGGCAACTGCATCACCCGGGGTTCTACAAAAGCGTTGCCGGCCTTTCATGAAGACATAGACTCGTTTTTAGGGTTCCGTATCCAAAGGGTAAAAACGGGACCCTATTAATTTCGCTCCACTGTCCGTCTGTCTGTCTGTCTGTCTATCTCTCTGTCTGTCTGTCTGTCTGTCTGTCCGTCCGTCTGTCACCAGGCTGTATATCAAGAACCGTGATAGTTAGACAGTTGAAATTTTCACAGATGATGTATTTCTGTTGCCGCTATAACAACAAATACTAAAAAATAGAATAAAATAAATATTTAAGGGGGCTCCCATTCAACAAACATGATTTTTTGATTGTTTTTGCTCGATTTTGATAAAGACAACAGGTAGACGCTTGAAATATTCACAGAATATTCAATTATATATATATATATATATATATATATATATATATATATATATACTTTCAAAAAATGTAATTTATTAAAAATAAAATAAATATTAAAGGGGGGCTCCCATACAACAGACATGATTTTTTTGCCATTTTTATAGATAACGGTACGAAACCTTTCGTGCGCGAGTCCGACTCGCACTTGGCCGGTTTTTTGAACCTACTGTGGAATGAACTTCCTGCGGCGGTATATCCTAATCGGAATATCGCCGTATGAAGTTCATTCCACAGTTCGGTGGTATGTGGCAGGAAACTTCTATTAAAACGTACGGTGATTGACTGCCACTTATCCAGGTAATTGGGATGAAATTTTAATATATAACGGGTCGTACAATAATCCGGAAGGAAGTTCATTCCACGCCGAGGTTGTTCTGTATTCTAGAGAAACCACACGGCACACCTATATAAGTACTATAGAGACGAAATATAGGTCTGCCTATACTTAAGTTTAAAGCGACTGTAAAAAACCAGTTAGTAAAAAAGGCATATTATTGCATTGCTGATTATATAATTGATAAAAATGCTTGGCAATTAATATTAATTTATTTAATAATATCATCATCATCATCATATCAGCCGCAAGAAGTCCACTGCTGGACATAGGCCTCCCCCAAGGATTTCCAATAAGACCGGTTGGAAGCGGCCTGCATCCAGCGTCTTCCTGCGACCTTAGTCAGGTCGTCCGACCATCTGGTCGGTGGGTGTCCGACGCTGCGCTTGCCGGTACGTGGTCGCCATTCGAGAACCTTTCTGCCCCATCGGCCATCGGTTCTGCGCGCTATGTGCCCCGCCCACTGCCACTTCAAACTTCAAACTTCTACGGATCTCCTCATTTCTGATTCGATCTCGCAGAGAAACACCGAGCATAGCCCTCTCCATAGCTCTTTGAGCGACCTTGAGCTTTCTTATGAGGCCCATAGTAAGGGACCACGTTTCGGACCCGTAAGTCATCACTGGTAACACACATTGATTATAGACTTTCGTCTTCAGGCACTGAGGTATTTTGGACGAGAAGACATGGCGGAGCTTCCCGAATGCTGCCCAACCGAGTCGGATTCGGCGAAACACCTCGTCCTCGAAGCCGGAACTGCCAACCTGGATCAATTGACCCAAGTAGACATATTGGTCCACAGCTTCAAGGACGGAGTTCCCAACAAATACCGGTGAAGGCACAACATGGACATTCGACATTATTTTTGTCTTGTCCATGTTCATTGTAAGGCCCACCTGTTGGGAAACTCCATTGAGGTCATTGAGCATGGTACTTAAGTCCTCCAGCGTCTCTGCCATAACAACGATGTCATCGGCAAATCGAAGGTGAGTGATATACTCGCCATTGATGTTGATGCCAAGTCCTTCCCATTCCAGGAGCTTGAAAGCATCCTCCAGAGCAGCGGTGAACAGTTTCGGAGATATGACGTCTCCCTGTCTCACACCTCGCTGCAGTGGTATAGCCTTCGTGCTCTGCTCCTGTACTCGAACTGACATGGTGGCGTTGCTGTATAAGCACTTCAACACTTCGATATACCGATGGTCGATGCGGCATCGCTGGAGGGACTGAAGCACGGCCCATGTTTCGACCGAATCAAAGGCTTTCTCATAGTCCACAAACGCTAAGCATAATGGCCGGTTATACTCTCTGGTCTTCTGTATAACCTGCCGCAGCGTATGGACGTGGTCTATGGTACTGTAGCCTTTTCGGAAACCGGCTTGTTCGGGAGGCTGGAAAGCATCGAGCCTGTTCGTGAGACGATTCGTGATCACCCTCGAAAACAGTTATAGACGTGGCTCAGGAGCGTGATGGGTCTATAGTTCTTCAGTAGAGTATTATCACCCTTTTTGAAGAACAAAACCACCACACCCCTGCTCCACGCCTCCGGCGTAATGCCCTCGAACAGAACGGAATTAAAGAGCCTCTGAAGGACCTTCAGTACCGGCGTTCCGCCCGCTTTCAGAAGCTCTGCTGTAATTCCGTTCTCGCCCGGCGCCTTGTTGTTCTTAAGCTGTTTGAGGGCAATCCTAATCTCGTACAGGCTGATGTCCGGGATGTCTTCGGTATAGTGACGGGTTAGCTTGGCTCTCGGATCTTTGGCCAAGCTGACAATGGGTTTGGCTATTGAGGTATAAAGCTGCCCATAAAACCTCTCGATCTCTCCCAGCACCTCGGCCTTTGTCGACGCCACACTGCCGTCCTCCGTCTTCAGCTTCGTTAATCGACTTTGCCCAATAGACTCCACTCTTGCGAACACTTTGGAGCCCTTATTTTGCTCTATCGTCTCCTGAATACGCTCGGTATTAAAGGAGCGAATGTCGTGTCGCAAGGACTTTTGGATCCGTCTATTGAGCTGCCGATGCACGTTTGCGTCTTCGGAGGTTTGCAGCGGCGTGGAGCGTCGCGCGGCCATCAACTCCTGGGTCTGGGGCGAGATTTTTTGAGGTTTGTATTTGGGGCGGGACCTAAAAAACTTTGATCCCACCGCTTAGACAGTTTCCAAAAACCCATTCTTTAGCTCGTCCACTGTAACACAAACCTTCAGGCAATCAAAGCGATTTGAGAGTTCCAGTTGGAAATTGTCGACATTCTGGATATGGATCGGTGATGGGCGGAGCGTAGACTTCATCAAGCGAGTCCTCTCTCGTCTGAGATTGATACTCACGATGCCTCTCACGATTCGGTGATCGCTACCGGTTTTAATCCTATTGATCACAGAGACATCGTTGAATATCTCTCTCCTCGTCGACAAGATGAAGTCTATCTCGTTTTTGACAGGGGGTTGGTCTCTTCTGCTGGGGCCCATCCATGTCCATTTTCTATGAGGCGGCTTCTGGAAGAAAGAGTTCATCGCATAGAGTCCCTCTTCTTTCAGGAAATCAGTCAGCCTATGGCCCCTGTCATTCCGTTCTCCATATCCAAATTGCCCCACTCTGGACTCTCCATCGCTCCGCTTACCAAGTATTGCGTTGAAGTCCCCCATAACAATCGTAAAATAGGTTTCGGAAGCGTGTATGGCCCTATTAATGTCCTCATACACCACTTCCACCTCTTCATCTGAGTGTTTCCCGGTCGGCATATATACCTGTACTACCTTCAACAAGTATCTTTTAGATACTCTGAGTATCAGGTATATTACCCTGCTGGAAACACTTTCGATGGTTACAACGTTGTTGATGAGGGACTTGTGGACGAGAAACCCGACACCATGCTGTGACTTTTTAATGTCACCCTCCCGGCGATAGAGTAGGTTACCAGACTTCAGGGTTGTCGTGCCCTCTCCCTCTCTTCGGACTTCAGACAGACCCACTATGTCCCATCGTAACCTACTCATCTCCTCTTCCACTTCCTCGACCTTCTCGTCTAGCCTCATTGTGCGAATGTTGTGTGTTACCAGGGCCAGTCTCTGTTGGGGGTGGTAGCCGGATCTCTTCCGGAGATTCTTCGCACCCCCTGCCCCGCCGTTACCGTGACCGCTACCGGAGTCAGGAATAGCGGGGCCGCCGGGGACTGGGGGCCTTGGTATATTTTCTATAACCATGGGGGGTTTTTGCCATACTCACCACGCTTGGCAAACGGGTTGGTGAGCGCAGTTTATTCGGCTTAATGGGTTCCGGTGCTGCTGCCCATCGAAACCACTTTAAGCTTCGGAAAGGAAGGAATTTATTAGGCTGAGGGAACGGGAAAAGGTATTTGGGATGCTACTTGTTCGGAAGGATTGGGGATAAGAAAGTAGCAGCTCGGGGAGGCCGGGCGCGCGTACCCGATGCCATACGTATAATCACCGGACTGGCAATTAAGAATGACACCC
Organism: Elegia similella; assembly: GCA_947532085.1. Taxonomy (NCBI): domain Eukaryota; kingdom Metazoa; phylum Arthropoda; class Insecta; order Lepidoptera; family Pyralidae; genus Elegia; species Elegia similella. The sequence continues at coordinate 3,769,398 of OX383943.1, forward strand.
CTGGCCTTGTTTTTTAATAATATAATACATGTAAACAATGTAATCGGAGCCCTTCAGGCACATAGGGACCAAGTCTGGATTGAGTTTCTTTCGGCGTATTCTTCTCACCAGTGGTCGTTCCGAAACGCTAGTAGTATTTCGATTTTGCATAAATTAAACAAAATATAACAAATACAAATATGACGTTCAAAAAGATATGCATGTATCCAATTTTGAATAAAAATTTTTGACTTTGACTTTGATGTAGACTTGACAGATCACGGAAATGAAAATTTTGGAGAAGAAATTAAACATTTTTTTAAAGAAATATGTCATCTTATGAACATAGCCGTATCCATACTAGTCTGAGAGAAAAGAAAAAACGTAGAATCTGCCAGCTGCTTCTCTTCCCGCGCAGACCGTAGAACCTTGGTCAATAAAGAATCATGCCAATAGGCGATGCGGCTAGCAATCATCAGTATTTCGATTCCATTTTCCACTTTTACGCCCAGTAACACGCTAAACCTGTAGCTTTTGATTCATATGCGAATGTCGAAAATTTGCGGCATAAAATTTAAAAATATTTTTATTACATGATGTAACAAAAAATGTATGCTTTTCGCAATTTTTCCTTTATCTGTGCTTTAAGACGTCGCTTCATACCAAATTTCAAGATTCTGAGTTCACGGGAAGTACCCTGTAGGTTTTGATTTCCTTGCGAATATCAAAAATTATAAAAAATATTTTTATTGCATGATGTAACAAAAAATGTATGCTTTTCGCAATTTTGCCTTTATTTGTGCTTTAAGACGTCGCTTCATACCAAATTTCAAGATTCTGAGTTCACGGGAAGTACCCTGTAGGTTTTGATCTCCTTGCGAATATCAAAAATTATAAAAAATATTTTTATTACATAATGTAACAAAAAATTTATACATTTCGCAATTTTCCCTTTATTTGTGCAAAAGACGTTGCTTCGTACCAAATTTCAAGATTCTGAGTTCATGGGAATTACCTGTAGGTTGTGATTCTCTTGCGAATGACGAAAAAACACGAAAATTTGTGGCATAAACGGCTGTATCTTTTGATTGCATTGGCTTAAAAGTTTTTTTCACAGCTCCAAGGGACAGTAGACCTCAGTATTTGATATATATATATATATATATAGTAAGTTCGAGACTTGTGTTATGGGATACTAACTCAACGATACTATATTTTATAACAAATACATATATAGATACACATCCAAGACCCAGGCCAATTTGAAAAAGATCATTTTCCATCTTGACCTGGCCGGGGATCGAACCCGGTCACTCCGTGTCGCAGGCTGGCGTGTTGACCGCAGCGCCACGGAGCTGTCAAAATGATAAAACACTATATATGAATTTCAGCTTGATACCTTTACGCGTTCCTGAGAAAAAGGATCTTGACCGACCGACAGACAGACGGACAACCGAGTGATCCTATAAGGGTTCCTTTTTTGAAGTACGGAACCCTAAAAACACAATCAGTGTGTATATCGGTCCCGTGGCACCGAGCAGTCGACTCGCGGCCGATTTTTAAATAACCACGATAATTTGTCGCTTCTGTTGCCACTCCACAACGTATTTCAAAGAGGATCGCTAGAATTATCGCAGTTTAGCTATATTGTTATATCTATAGAAATCGTGTATTTTCAAGTTCGTATTTAAAAAATTATCAAGTAGGTTATTCGTATTTTGTAACCAGCGTAGACATAGTCACGACAGATTTATCGGTAATATGGCGTGAAGAGCGCAATCATGTGGTTTTTAGCGGGTGTGAGTCCCGCATAACTGCTCTGTATCCCCGTACAGATCAGTATGCATAACGCATTTTCCAAACGTAAAAAAAAAAGTACAAATCACGGAGGTACAAATATTTTATGCCGGCAAAATAAACTATGAAAACTCTCATGCCTGTCGTGAAATTTAAAAATGGAACGACCGATTTGCTGCTAAATAATGCAACCACGGAGGTAACTGAACAAAGGATTCATTAAAATTTAAACTGTTTTACAGTTAAAAATATTTTATTTAGTTTGACTTTTCCACAAATGATTGCGGAATGCGAGAAAGCTGAGTGTAAAAGCCGATCAAGCAGCAAATAAAAGAGAAGCAGCTGGCACAATCTACGTTTTTTCTTTTGCAGCAAGGAAGAACGTTAACAGCATCATTAACAGCGCCCACCAACATGCTAAACGTGTACATGTACTATCATCATGGTGATGATGATAGTACATATATGTTCTTAACCAAAGACAAGGATACCTAATAATCGATCGTAGTAACCATGTGAATATTGGCAGTTATCAGCAGTATAATATGTACCTAGTGTATAACTAAATAATGACGACAATATGGTGACATATAGCGTATAGCGCCGTAATAATATTATCACAATATGTTCTCAGTGACAAATTGCAATATCTGCGGTGATTTGTCGACTGGTTCTAGATCTAATATTATGTCATACAAGGTACTCTGTCTAGTGTCTGCCGTAAGGAGATGATCATCATCATCATCATTTCGAGTAGGTGTCACGGTCAATCGACCGTGCACACCCTGGTGTCAGAGTTCTTCGGAACCGCCTCTCGGCCTCTGACGTGGTTCCTTTAACGACTACCAGATGACAGCCGGGACCACCGGCTTAGTGTGCCTTCCGAAGCACGGAATTATCTTTATTATCAGACAGTCAGGTGATTCAAGCCTGCTATGTCCTAACCAAACTGGAAACAACTAAACAAAGTATGCTTCCGGTGGGAATTGAACCCACGACCCCCGGGTCAACAGGCAAACGCCTTAACCACTGGACCACGGAGGCTGTTAAGGAGATGATAGAGTCGAGATTAGTGCTGTGCCGTGCTCAAAAATTTTGAGAACGGTAAGAACTTATCTGATTTTTTTCCCGAGAATTTGTTCTTCTTTCTCTCAGGTGCGGGAATTATTGCGAAATTCTCGTGAATTATTGGTAATTTCCAGCAAATTTCCTTTAGAAGGAATTAATGAGAACAGAGAATTTCTCTCCGGCACATCACTAGTCGAGATACTACGTGACATTTTACGGGTAAAGGTACCTCATGGAGGTTGGTGATTAAGACGTTTAGAGAATCAATTCATACAATTTTGCTAAGCTTAAATAAAAACAATGTCGTGTAAGTGCCAACCTTTATAATGTAGCTTGACCCGTGGAATATTATACTACATATTATTAGTTAGAATCTTACTAATAATATGTAGGTATTAGGTAAAACCATGGGTAAAAATGACTGGTTGACGCATGATTTAAGAGCAGCCGAGTCTTTTTCGTGACCACAGAGTTGGTTCCATAGTATTGTTTGTGAAAACTATGAGGCCTTTATTTTTCGGAACGAGTAGGGTGATAGAGAGAAAGATATCTGGCGAGCAGCAGAATCCGGGCGCCCATACATTTTCATTTACTTCTCTCACTGGCGGGATACAGACATAGGACCATAGATTGCAGCGTACAGAAGCGATACTTAACTTTTTATTACTTTTTAGCCTATTATGTATCTTATTTCAAATATCAGAGAGAGATAGTATGTGTGTGTGAGAAAGAGAGAGAGATATACTTTTAAACTTGTTTTAAATATTCGTTTTATATATCATCATTATCATCGACAGCCTTCTATATCCTACTGCTGGGTATAGGCCTCATTCAATGCACGCCATCTATCTTCGGTCTTGTGCATTAAGAATCCAGTTATCTAGTTGTTGTTTTATATTTAACTAGCTTTCGCCCGCGGCTCCGCCCGCGTCAATGTCGATCCCTCGGGAATAGTACTTTTTCCCGGGATAAAAGGTAGCCTATGTCCTTCTCCATACTCCAGAGAACTTGTATGCAAAATTTCATGATGCTCGGTTCAGTAGTTATGGCGTGAAAGCGTAACAAACAAACAAACAAACAAATAAACAAACAAACTCACTTTCGCATTTATAATATTACTAGCTTTCGCCCGCGGCTTCGCCCGCGTCAACGTCGATCCCTCGGGAATAGTACTTTTTCCCGGGATAAAAGGTAGCCTATGTCCTTCTCCGTACTCCAGAGAACTTGTATGCAAAATTTCATGATGATCGGTTCAGTAGTTACGGCGTGAAAGCGTAACAAACAAACAAACAAACAAACAAACAAACAAACAAACAAACAAACAAACAAACAAACAAACAAACAAACAAACAAACAAACAAACAAACAAACAAACAAACAAACAAACAAACAAACAAACAAACAAACAAACAAACAAACAAACAAACAAACAAACAAACAAACAAACAAACAAAGAAACAAACAAACAAACAAACAAACAAATAAAGAAACAAACAAAGTCACTTTCGCATTTATAATATTAGTAAGGAAGTAAGGATGTATAAAAAATTGCGAATTAACGCGAACCGCTTTTTCTGTAGTTCTGTACTTCAATAGCCATGTACACGCTGCACTGCTGTTATCACAAGATTTGTAGTTTGAGAGCTTTAAACTCTCAAACTACAAATCTTGTGATAAGCGAGAATTTTTCATAGTGCGGCAAGAGTCATTGGCCGGCTACCCTGTTTTTTTTGAATACTATATGCTGAGGACGGGGACTCGCCGTATGATCTATTATTGACTCTTATAGAAAATACACTTCTTATTCCAAATTTTGTGATAAACCAGCTGTTTATGAACAAAATTTGACCGGTTTATAAACATTTCAGACAGCGTAGGTACAAAACACAAACGGTTTCTACCTTGTAGTCTTTGGTATCTGTTATGAATTTTCCATGGTGCGGCGAGAGCCATGTGCCGGCTACGCTGTTGTTTTTGAACAGTAAAGGCTGGGGACTCGCCGTATGGTCTATGTATTGACTCTTACAGAAAATACAATTCTAACTCCAAATCTTGTGATAGACCAGCTGTTTATGAACAAAATTTGTGACCGATTTATAAACTTATTCAAACAACACATTAATATACGCGTAGGACTGGATTATGAACTTATTCAGACAGCGTAGGTACACGACAGAAACGGCAGATGTCCCATCTGTCTTTCAAGATAGTCTTTGGTATCTGTTATGAATTTTTCATGGTGCGACAGCAGCCATGTGCCGGCTACACTGTTGTTTTGGAACGCTACAGGCTGGGGACTTGCCGTACTGGCTTTGTATTGACTCTTACTGGAAATCAATGTTAGTCATACTGCACTCTATTGTTATTTGAGCTTTCTTTTGTTTTATTTTACGGTGATTGTATCATTAGATTGTTTTAATTATCGTAGTAAGTTTTAATTATCGTGGTTACTTTGTCAATAGAAATCTGAATATATTAATTTTGACTCGACCAGAATATTGTTTCAACACCACATTTAGATTTAAACAAATTAATGGTAATCAATTTTCCCACGCTGGTTTTTAATATGTTTACTTTTATGTTGAATAATTAAAGTATTTCAAATATCAATATAACATTAACATAAAAACTACAAATAGAAAACAAAATTACAAATAAAATAGCCCTGGCAGCTTAGGTACGAGGTAGTGTGCCCAGAAGGCTGGCAGCATTGCCACGTTGAAAGTATTACTGCCTGTATTATTGAAGTAACAACATCTTTGGCGGCGTTGTGTACTTTTTGGGATGGGTAAAAAATTTTAAACTCACGTCAGGACATGTGACCTGATCGAAAATTCGTAAGATGGACACGTGACTTGAGACCGCCGCAAGGGCGAGTTTTCACTTCTACCGGTACTCCTGGAGTGCAACCCGCTGTTTTTAATCTGTTTTATCATCGACGACGTCATCTGTGGCCTAGTTGTCGTCCAGGCTGTCACACTGGAGGCCCCGGTTCGATCCCCGGATAGGTGATTTTTTTAGTTTGACCTAGGTCTATTTATGTATTTGTTGTGTCGCTGAGTTTTTTTTGTTTTTCAAGTTGGTTGAATTTTTCATACTCGTTTTTTGAATAATTTCTGGTTTGATAAATGTAACTAAACTGAAATTTTGCATGTATTTACGGACAATAGTAAGCTTGATTTACGCATTATAAAAATTTCAAAAATTTAGAAAAATAATGTTACAATATTCTTTATCAAAACGGATAACATCCGAAACGGGTTCTTTTCATGAGCATTTTTCAATAATTAAATTCAGAAAAACAAAAATGTAATGGATGCGAAATGTTAAAAAAATATGTGCAAAAATGAAATAAAATAATAAAATCGGTAATTTCGTCGTTACCTCGAACACGTCGCAATGTTTTACAAATGGCAGTTGATGTTATGAAGTTTTTAATTACGCCATTTAGAATTTCCACGATTCCCATTTCGCTGTCTGAATTATGTAATACCTATTTTGCGGAATGACTTTCTGTATGATGACATTGATGGTCTGTGGCTCAGTGGTGCCGCAAGTGCCTTTGAACCGCAGGGTCCCGGTTTCGTTCCTGGCCGGGACATAATAAATATTGATATTTTTCAGATGGGTCCGGGTTTTTAATGTTTTTCTATTTATTATAAAACTAGCTTTCGCCCGCGGCTCTGCCCGCGTCAATGTCGATCCCACGGGAATAGTACTTTTTCCCGGGATAAAAGGTAGCCTATGTCCTTCTCCGTACTCCAAAGAACTTGTATGCAAAATTTCATGATGATCGGTTCAGTAGTTACGGCGTGAAAGCGTAACAAACAAACAAACAAATAAACAAACAAACAAATAAACAAACTCACTTTCGCATTTATAATATTAGTAAGGATATAGAATCGTTGAGTTAGTATCCTACGACACAAGTTCACAACTTACTGTGGGGCTGGCTCAATCTGTATTGTATGGTGTCTGACCCAGAACCTATTGCTTGCTAAGTTGTGGGATGGTGATGTGGAGACACAAGATTACAGACAAATTTCTTATTGTACTTGCTAGTTACACGATGGCTAGGTGTGATGAACCCTTTCTCGATACCAGTATCCAGGCACCAATAGTATCGCCGATCGATAGTACTACAGTGTGCCAGCCATAATATCTTGATACGATCTTAGTTTAGCATAAAATTGGTTCCGATGGGCAGCTGCATCGGAAGTCGGAAGCACAAGAAGCCAAAGAAACTTAACTTGCCAACGCGCCTACTAAGTGTGGTGAGTACGACAATATCCTTTTATGGAGAGAAAAAAATAAACATTGGTAGAGGCATAGGCCAGCAGTGGACTTTTTGTGGGTGCAATGATGATGTTGTCATTTTCCCACTTCCCACTTTGCTTGAGGTCGGAGTGGAGGAGTTAGCAAATCATCATCATCATCGACAGCCTTCTATATTCCACTGCCGGGTATAGGTCTCTTTCAATGCATGCCATCCATCTCTGTCTTGTGCCTTACGAATCCAGTTTCGACCCGCAATTTTTCTAATATCGTCCACCCACCTTGCTCTCGGACATACGCTTCGCTTGCCATTTATGGACCACCATTCTGTCAAAATGTCTTCAGCTATCATAGCCTTGCCTTGCCAGCGCCCAACTCCACTTCAGTTCCATAACACGCTTTTCATCTTGAACCTTCGTTCTTTTTCGGATCTCAATGTTAGGAACTCGATCTTGAAGTTCGATGCCGAGCATGGCTCGCAAATAAATAATAATAAATATATATACGGACAAATCACACAGATTGAGCTAGCCCCAAGGTAAGTTCGAGACTTGTGTTATGGGATGCTAACTCAACGATACTATATTTTTTAACAAATACATATATAGATAAACATCCAAGACCCAGGCCAATCTTGACCTGGCCGGGGATCGAACCCGGGCACTCCGTGTCGCAGGCTGGCGTGTTAACCACTACGCCACAGAGCTGTCAAATACCTACATATATTAATTTTGTAGGCGAAAAAACAAACCCCAAAATAAGTGGTAGCACTTTTTGTCGGTGAGCTGTAGCCATAAAAGCCTACAGGTCAAGTGTGGACGTTTTATCTTGCGTCGACGCCATTCAATTAACACAAGCGCTATGCAAATTAGCGCAGCCCTCAGCGCCCTAAGATACAATAACACCTTATCGGCACGCCTGGCCGGAACCCTGCTATGTAGGGTGCTGATGGGCGATACAACGCTGATAAAAGAAAATAGACCTTATTTTATATGTAAGGTTACTAAGAAGGTCCCTTACAGTTCAAATTGTAAAGATATGCTTTAAGTTATTACGGAGAATAAGTTAAAATTACACCTTTTTAGCAAGCTACCTTTATACCTCATTTGTAAAAGTAGGGAAAGTAGGGTAGTTGTGTTAGGTAAGGTGGAGATTTTCGATAGCGAGGTTTGAAGCGCGGTAGCTCAAACGGCGGAGCGTAGGTCGTACAGCGAGCTAAGGTCGATGGTTCAAAACCCGCCCACATGGGCGTGAAAAAGTTCCACATGGAACTTTTTCCACCATATTTTATTTCTTAAGTTACTAAAAACGTATCAAAATAGCAACTTTGATTGAAAAAAAAAAAAAATATTTTTTTGCTTTATACTAATAATGTTCATTTAAGTAAAAGCTTGCATTAGGAAATGAACTTTGAAAGTGTAGAAGTATGATGAAGACATAAAAGAATTATGTTATATTAATTAGAGCCATAGATTTAAAAAAATGCATCACTTCTACGATTAGAGCTAAATAAAATAAATAGGTATAAATTAATGTCATGAAATATAGACATAAACATTAAAGGCCATTTATTTCTAAAGTCTGTTTTTTATTATATAAAACAGCAAACGATCAAGTGAGTTACCTGATGGCGATCACCGGCCCACACCAAACGAAGCATAGAAGCGGCTTCTACTTAAATGTCGATTTTTGTGAGAGTGTGATACTTCCACGGAGAGCGCATTCATGCTACTAGCAAAAATCAATATTGCCGGTAGCGTGGTTCTACCATGAATATAAATGTTTCATGTCAACAGCCTCCGTGGTCCAGTGGTTAAGGCGTTTGCCTGTTGACCCGGAGATCGTGGATTCGATTCCCACCGGAAGCATACTTTGTTTAGTTGTTTCCAGTTTGGTTAGGACATTGCAGGCTTGAATCACCTGATTGTCTGATAATAAAGATGTTTCCGTGCTTCGGAAGGCACGTTAAGCCGGTGGTCCCGGCTGCCATCTGGTAGTCGTTAAAGGAACCACGTCAGAGGCCGAGAGGCGTTTCCGAAGAACACTGACACCAGGGTGAGAATGGTCGATTGACCGTGACACCTACTCGAAACTAAATAAATAATATGTCAACACCATTTAATTAACCCAATCGCCATGCAAATTAGCGAGGCTTTCAGCGCACTAAGATACAATGACACCTTATCAGCACGCCCGGCCGGAATCTGGACAATATAGGGTGCTGATGAGTGATATAGGCTTTAAGACGAGGCTTCAAAGGTTTGGTACCATCGCTCGGCAAAGGCGTACGCAGACTGATCAAGTGCGCGCAAGGGATAGCGCTTGGCGGTTTAGCCCGTGAATGATGAGATAGGTATAGTCTCGAGTCGCTCAAAGAAAAAAACGTAAGCGCCAAATTCGTTATTTCTATTTTCATGAGAAGCCGCATGCAAATAAGCGAGGCCGTTAGCGTACTAAGATACAATGACAAAGACGGGTCTAGGTCATAAAATCGTCAGTCACTACATCTCCGGTCGCTGCATCGCGTCCGTTTCAGCGACGGTTTAATGTAGCGAAGGTACACAATATCGCTGGTACGCTGCATCGACAGCCCGCCATATCGATGGTAAACTGCATCGAAGGTGCACAGTATCGATGGTACATAGCATCGATGGCGCACTTAATCGATTGTAGCCTGTATCGAAGGTGAATGAATGAATGAATGATAAAATGAACGAATGAATGAACGAATGAATGAATGAATTATACTTTATTGCACCAAATAAAAGGATACAACATTTAAAATTATATTACTAACTATCGATGGTAAACTGCATCGACAGTGTACCATATCGATTGTAACAATATCGACGGAGACACCTTATCGTCACGCCGGGCCGGAACCCGGACAAGTAGGGTCAGGCCAGTCTCACTCCCCGTGTCGTTATCGAAAACATAACTACCATGTAGACCGGTAGGAACGACGCTCGTTTGGTCATATATGTACACCGATTTGAATGAATCGTATGTTATAAGTATAAAATTTTTAACAGCCTCCGTGGTCCTGTGGTTAATGCGTTTGCCTGTTGACCCGGGGGTCGTGGGTTCGATTCCCATCGGAAGCATACTTTGTTTAGTTGTTTCCAGTTTGGTTAGGACATTGCAGGCTTGAATCACCTGATTGTCTGATAATAAAGATGATTCCGTGCTTCGGAAGGCACGTTAAGCCGGTGGTCCCGGCTGCCATCTGGTAGTCGTAAAAGGAACCACGTCAGAAGCCGAGAGGCGGTTCCGAAGAACTCTGACACCAGGGTGTGCATGGTCGATTGACCGTGACACCTACTCGAAATGAATGAATGAGTATAAAATTGGCTTGCTGTAGGTATCTAGACTAAAAGGTGCTGCCTTCTGATGCGAGCTAAATTACACCGTATCGCTAACGACTTTGAGTTAATATTTCTTTGAATACCTTTGCAGAGTGCGACTTCTGTACGTAAGAACAAGTAGGTACTATTGTGGTAGGGTGCTGATGAGCGATAAAAAACTGATATAGGTCATCATCATCAGGTCTTTTTAGTCTCCACTGCAGGAGAATGACCCTCTCTGTACTACCGGAGCCATACTTGGCCAAAGCAGTCAGAGGATTTGGCCTACACTCTCCTCGCAGGCCAGACGGGTTAGAAAAGTCTCATTGATGTTTTTGAGCTTTGCTTAGCTTGTATTTCCTAAGTCGCCTCTTACGACCTCTATGGGAAGACTAGGAGTGGTCCTATTCTACTCTGCCGGAAACCACACGGCTGCTTTATAAAGGTCACAAAGTAATCATCATCATCATTTCGAGTAGGTCTCACGGTCAATCGACCATGCACACCCTGGTGTCAGAGTTCTTCGGAACCGCCTCTCGGCCTCTGACATGGTTCCTTTAACGACTAGCAGGTGGCAGCCGGGACCACCGGCTTAATGTGCCTTCCGAAGAACGGAATCATCTTTATTATCAGAATATCAGGTGATTCAAGCCTGCAATGTCCTAACCAAACTGGAAACAACTAAACAAAGTATGCTTCCGGTGGGAATCGAACCCACGACCCCCGGGTCAACAGGCAAACGCCTTAACCACTGGACCACGAAGGCTGTTGTAACAAAGTAATGATAAGATCGTCTTGTTATTCATACGTATGCTTACTGTTAAGAATATGGCGTGATAATAACCAGGAAGATGAAAAGCGAGTTTTATTTTGTGTCAACACAAGCTGCATGCAAATTAGCAAAGTCCTCAGCGCCCTAAGATACAATAACACCTTATCGGCCCGGCCGGAAACCCGTATTTTAGGGTTCCGGATAGGCAAGCCGACGGAGGGAAACCTTAAATGATAATGATACTCATGCAAAGTTGAACTCTATCAACACAAGCGCTATGCAAATAAGGGGATGCCCTAGCAGAAGCCCTAACAATAACTGCTTATTGGCGTCGTGTATCATAGATAGCTCCGTGGCGCAGCGGTCAACACGCCAGCCTGCGACACGGGGTGCCCGGGTTCGATCCCCGGCCAGGTCAAGATGGAAAATGATCTTTTTCAGATTGGCCTGGGTCTTGGATGTGTATCTATATATGTATTTGTTATAAAATATAGTATCGTTGAGTTAGTATCCCATAACTAAGTCTCGAACTTACTTTGGGGCTAGCTCAATCTGTGTGATTTGTCCGTATATATTTATTTATCATATCTTCCGGATAAAACGATACTTGCGGTATATGTAGGTAGACTATACCCAATGCTTGATTACATATACTATATTATATATTAAACTGGTTGTAATATCAGCATTGTTTTTGAGCCTTTGGTTACGAAGAAAATGTAACGAGGACAGCCAAAATTGGAGCGAAATTTTCTTGACGTAATGCCGTGATCTTTTCGATGAACGCCGTCTGCACGCACGAAAAAGTGTCACGTTCCGGGTGCAAGCGAGAGCGCGGAACAAGCGATAGAGAGGCACGATCGGCGTAAGTGTACGGCTTGTGACGCATCTATCTCTCTTTCTTCCACCTTTGTCACGTAAAATTATCGTCCGTAAACTGATTTTACAGACAACCAATTTTTGTATCTTGTGAATTCTTGTGGATCTATATTCTATTACAGATTAAATATTAAAAAGAATGTAAGAAATAGCTAGAAAGATTTTGATCAAATTTAGTATAAAACCGATGTTGCTACTCGTAGGTCTCATATCTGCACAAAACACGTTTTTATGATTCCGTTTCTCAAAAGGAAAAAAAACGGAACCCTTATAGAATCACTTTGTTGTCCGTCTGTTTGTCTGTCAAGACCTTTTTCTCAGGAACGCAAGAGGTATCAAGTTAAAATTCATATCAAATATTCAGATCTAATGTCCCTTGAAGCTGTGAAAAGAAACAAACTTCTAAGCCAACGCAATTAAAAGATACAGCCGTTTATGCCGCAAATTTTCGACATTCGCAAGGGAATCAAAACATACAGGGTACTCGTGAACTCGTGTAATTTCGTACAAAGCAACGCAAAACAATTATGTAGGAAAAATTGCTAATTAAATAATATATATTTTTTATTAAAAAGTGGTAGCACTTTTTGTCGGTGAGCTGTAGCCATAAAAGCCTACAGGTCAAGTGTGGACGTTTTATCTTGCGTCGACGCCATTCATTTAACACAAGCGCTATGCAAATTAGCGCAGCCCTCAGCGCCCTAAGATACAATAACACCTTATCGGCACGCCTGGCCGGAACCCTGCTATGTAGGGTGCTGATGGGCGATACAACGCTGATAAAAGAAAATAGACCTTATTTTATATGTAAGGTTACTAAGAAGGTCCCTTACAGTTCAAATTGTAAAGATATGCTTTAAGTTATTACGGAGAATAAGTTAAAATTACACCTTTTTAGCAAGCTACCTTTATACCTCATTTGTAAAAGTAGGGTAGTTGTGTTAGGTAAGGTGGAGATTTTCGATAGCGAGGTTTGAAGCGCGGTAGCTCAAACGGCGGAGCGTAGGTCGTACAGAGAGCTAAGGTCGATGGTTCAAAACCCGCCCACATGGGCGTGAAAAAGTTCCACATGGAACTTTTTCCACCATATTTTATTTCTTAAGTTACTAAAAACGTATCAAAATAGCAACTTTGATTGAAAAAAAAAAAATATTTTTTTGCTTTATACTAAAAATGTTCATTTAAGTAAAAGCTTGCATTAGGAAATGAACTTTGAAAGTGTAGAAGTATGATGAAGACATAAAAGAATTATGTTATATTAATTAGAGCCATAGATTTAAAAAAATGCATCACTTCTACGATTAGAGCTAAATAAAATAAATAGGTATAAATTAATGTCATGAAATATAGACATAAACATTAAAGGCCATTTATTTCTAAAGTCTGTTTTTTATTATATAAAACAGCAAACGATCAAGTGAGTTACCTGATGGCGATCACCGGCCCACACCAAACGAAGCATAGAAGCGGCTTCTACTTAAATGTCGATTTTTGTGAGAGTGTGATACTTCCACGGAGAGCGCATTCATGCTACTAGCAAAAATCAATATTGCCGGTAGCGTGGTTCTACCATGAATATAAATGTTTCATGTCAACAGCCTCCGTGGTCCAGTGGTTAAGGCGTTTGCCTGTTGACCCGGAGATCGTGGATTCGATTCCCACCGGAAGCATACTTTGTTTAGTTGTTTCCAGTTTGGTTAGAACATTGCAGGCTTGAATCACCTGATTGTCTGATAATAAAGATGTTTCCGTGCTTCGGAAGGCACGTTAAGCCGGTGGTCCCGGCTGCCATCTGGTAGTCGTTAAAGGAACCACGTCAGAGGCCGAGAGGCGTTTCCGAAGAACACTGACACCAGGGTGAGAATGGTCGATTGACCGTGACACCTACTCGAAACTAAATAAATAATATGTCAACACCATTTAATTAACCCAATCGCCATGCAAATTAGCGAGGCTTTCAGCGCACTAAGATACAATGACACCTTATCAGCACGCCCGGCCGGAATCTGGACAATATAGGGTGCTGATGAGTGATATAGGCTTTAAGACGAGGCTTCAAAGGTTTGGTACCATCGCTCGGCAAAGGCGTACGCAGACTGATCAAGTGCGCGCAAGGGATAGCGCTTGGCGGTTTAGCCCGTGAATGATGAGATAGGTATAGTCTCGAGTCGCTCAAAGAAAAAAACGTAAGCGCCATATTCGTTATTTCTATTTTCATGAGAAGCCGCATGCAAATAAGCGAGGCCGTTAGCGTACTAAGATACAATGACAAAGACGGGTCTAGGTCATAAAATCGTCAGTCACTACATCTCCGGTCGCTGCATCGCGTCCGTTTCAGCGACGGTTTAATGTAGCGAAGGTACACAATATCGCTGGTACGCTGCATCGACAGCCCGCCATATCGATGGTAACATGCATCGAAGGTGCACAGTATCGATGGTACATAGCATCGATGGCGCACTAAATCGATTGTAGCCTGTATCGAAGGTGAATGAATGAATGATTGAATGAATGAATGAATGAACGAATGAATGAATGAATTATACTTTACTGCACCAAATAAAAGGATACAACATTTAAAATTATATTACTAAGTATCGATGGTAAACCATATCGATTGTAACAATATCGACGGAGACACCTTATCGTCACGCCGGGCCGGAACCCGGACAAGTAGGGTCAGGCCAGTCTCACTCCCCGTGTCGTTATCGAAAACATAACTACCATGTAGACCGGTAGGAACGACGCTCGTTTGGTCATATATGTACACCGATTTGAATGAATCGTATGTTATAAGTATAAAATTTTTAACAGCCTCCGTGGTCCTGTGGTTAATGCGTTTGCCTGTTGACCCGGGGGTCGTGGGTTCGATTCCCATCGGAAGCATACTTTGTTTAGTTGTTTCCAGTTTGGTTAGGACATTGCAGGCTTGAATCACCTGATTGTCTGATAATAAAGATGATTCCGTGCTTCGGAAGGCACGTTAAGCCGGTGGTCCCGGCTGCCATCTGGTAGTCGTTAAAGGAACCACGTCAGAAGCCGAGAGGCGGTTCCGAAGAACTCTGACACCAGGGTGTGCATGGTCGATTGACCGTGACACCTACTCGAAATGAATGAATGAGTATAAAATTGGCTTGCTGTAGGTATCTAGACTAAAAGGTGCTGCCTTCTGATGCGAGCTAAATTACACCGTATCGCTAACGACTTTGAGTTAATATTTCTTTGAATACCTTTGCAGAGTGCGACTTCTGTACGTAAGAACAAGTAGGTACTATTGTGGTAGGGTGCTGATGAGCGATAAAAAACTGATATAGGTCATCATCATCAGGTCTTTTGGCAGGCTTGAATCACCTGATTGTCTGATAATAAAGATGATTCCGTGCTTCGGAAGGCACGTTAAGCCGGTGGTCCCGGCTGCCATCTGGTAGTCGTTAAAGGAACCACGTCAGAGGCCGAGAGGCGGTTCCGAAGAACTCTGACACCAGGGTGTGCATGGTCGATTGACCGTGACACCTACTCGAAATGAATGAATGATCAGGTCTTTTTAGTCTCCACTGCAGGAGAATGACCCTCTCTGTACTACCGGAGCCATACTTGGCCAAAGCAGTCAGAGGATTTGGCCTACACTCTCCTCGCAGGCCAGACGGGTTAGAAAAGTCTCATTGATGTTTTTGAGCTTTGCTTAGCTTGTATTTCCTAAGTCGCCTCTTACGACCTCTATGGGAAGACTAGGAGTGGTCCTATTCTACTCTGCCGGAAACCACACGGCTGCTTTATAAAAGTCACAAAGTAATCATCATCATCATTTCGAGTAGGTCTCACGGTCAATCGACCATGCACACCCTGGTGTCAGAGTTCTTCGGAACCGCCTCTCGGCCTCTGACATGGTTCCTTTAACGACTAGCAGGTGGCAGCCGGGACCACCGGCTTAATGTGCCTTCCGAAGAACGGAATCATCTTTATTATCAGAATATCAGGTGATTCAAGCCTGCAATGTCCTAACCAAACTGGAAACAACTAAACAAAGTATGCTTCCGGTGGGAATCGAACCCACGACCCCCGGGTCAACAGGCAAACGCCTTAACCACTGGACCACGAAGGCTGTTGTAACAAAGTAATGATAAGATCGTCTTGTTATTCATACGTATGCTTACTGTTAAGAATATGGCGTGATAATAACCAGGAAGATGAAAAGCGAGTTTTATTTTGTGTCAACACAAGCTGCATGCAAATTAGCAAAGTCCTCAGCGCCCTAAGATACAATAACACCTTATCGGCCCGGCCGGAAACCCGTATTTTAGGGTTCCGGATAGGCAAGCCGACGGAGGGAAACCTTAAATGATGATTATACTCATGCAAAGTTGAACTCTATCAACACAAGCGCTATGCAAATAAGGGGATGCCCTAGCAGAAGCCCTAACAATAACTGCTTATTGGCGTCGTGTATCATAGATAGCTCCGTGGCGCAGCGGTCAACACGCCAGCCTGCGACACGGGGTGCCCGGGTTCGATCCCCGGCCAGGTCAAGATGGAAAATAATCTTTTTCAGATTGGCCTGGGACTTGGATGTGTATCTATATATGTATTTGTTATAAAATATAGTATCGTTGAGTTAGTATCCCATAACTAAGTCTCGAACTTACTTTGGGGCTAGCTCAATCTGTGTGATTTGTCCGTATATATTTATTTATCATATCTTCCGGATAAAACGATACTTGCGGTATATGTAGGTAGACTATACCCAATGCTTGATTACATATACTATATTATATATTAAACTGGTTGTAATATCAGCATTGTTTTTGAGCCTTTGGTTACGAAGAAAATGTAACGAGGACAGCCAAAATTGCAGCGAAATTTTCTTGACGTAATGCCGTGATCTTTTCGATGAACGCCGTCTGCACGCACGAAAAAGTGTCACGTTCCGGGTGCAAGCGAGAGCGCGGAACAAGCGATAGAGAGGCACGATCGGCGTAAGTGTACGGCTTGTGACGCATCTATCTCTCTTTCTTCCACCTTTGTCACGTAAAATTATCGTCCGTAAACTGATTTTACAGACAACCAATTTTTGTATCTTGTGAATTCTTGTGGATCTATATTCTATTACAGATTAAATATTAAAAGGAATGTAAGAAATAGCTAGAAAGATTTTGATCAAATTTAGTATAAAACCGATGTTGCTACTCGTAGGTCTCATATCTGCACAAAACACGTTTTTATGATTCCGTTTCTCAAAAGGAAAAAAAACGGAACCCTTATAGAATCACTTTGTTGTCCGTCTGTTTGTCTGTCAAGACCTTTTTCTCAGGAACGCAAGAGGTATCAAGTTAAAATTCATATCAAATATTCAGATCTAATGTCCCTTGAAGCTGTGAAAATAAAAAAAAAATTTTAATCCAACGCAATTAAAAGATACAGCCGTTTATGCCGCAAATTTTCGACATTCGCAAGGGAATCAAAACATACAGGGTACTCGTGAACTCGTATAATTTCGTACAAAGCAACGCAAAACAATTATGTAGGAAAAATTGCTAATTAAATAATATATTTTTTTTATTATTTTAAACGAATTATATAATGGTACAGAACCCTTCGTGCGCAATTCCGACTCGCACTTGGCCGGTTTTCTTCTGATTAAATCGCAGTTTCCCAGGTACACTCAGGCAAAAGTGGAGTCATAATTTCCCATAATAATTATATAAGAAACTATGACACCAATTTTGACGCTAGACTGTACCTAAGTCCTATTAGATGTCATTTATAAAACTTCACGCTACACAAGCGACTCTAACAGAAATATCATATGCGACTGCCCTTATTTTTTTTTTTGCTTAGCCTATAATGTCCCATTGTTAGGCAAAGGCCTAAAATTCAGTCCGCCACAGGTCCCCTATCCTTGGAAATAGTTTACCAGTTTTTATTACGTGCCGTCAAGTCGTCTGCCCATTTCCTTCTTTGGCATCCTAGTTCCCGACACCAGCCCATAGGAACCCATTCGTAGTTGTTTTTGACTATATTTCGGGTGCATCCTACAGATATGGCCCGCCCAGTCCCATTTAAGTTTGGCTGCCTTCCTCCCGACATCCATTACTATGGTCTTGGGAGCGAATGGTGGTATTGTGTATGTGATTTGATAATTTGATGGAGTATACTTCGCCCCATAGACCGCTGGCAAACCCCGAATTTGGACTTTTGTGATTGCGTTAAAGACCAGCCAGCCTATTTGCTAACTCAGTGTACAACGTTTTGATAGTCACTTCAAAATACATTGCGTTTTATATATCTTAAATAAAAATAATCAATCATACTAAGGCCGCAATGTATTTTAAAATGACTATCAAAACGTTGTACACTGAGTTATCAAATAGGCCGGCGCTCCATAAATAAGAACAGGCAGGATACACATGCCGAATAATTTGCGTTTTAATAATAGTTAAGAAATATTAACATCTGATCCTAATAGACTGTTTAACTGCCTTCGTGGTCCAGTGGCTAAGGCGTTTGCCTGTAGACCCGGGGGTCGTGGGTTTGATTCCCGCGGGAAGCATACTTTGTTTGGTTAGGACATTGCAGGCTTGAATCACCTGATTGTTTGATAATTAAGATGACTCCATGCTTCGGAAAACACGTTAAGCCGTTGGTCCCGGCTGTCATCTGGTAGTCGTTAAAGGAACCACGTCAGAGGCCGAGAGGCGGTCCCGAAGAACTCTGACACCAGGGTGTGCATGGTCGATTGACCGTGACACCTACTCGAAATGATGATGTTTATAGACTACAAACTAGATTATATTAGGATCAGAGATCACAAAACAAGTGCATCACTCCAGTAAAATCTACAATCTTGTTCTTACAACACAGCAGTTATTCTAAAATTACGAGCTCAAAGTAAAACACTGTAAATTAAATAAAAAGTTGTAAAATCTCTCGAGCGTTTCAAGGATTTTTAAAGGCGGCAAGTGATGAATTGGTTTTATCTGCTTCATTTTATTTTATGAAATTTTCCACTCCGAGGGGTCTGCTGCTTGAAGAGAATAAAGAAAATATAATGATCTGAATGTACAGTAATTAAATTGTAGATACTCTTAATCAATTAAGAAATAATAAAAAAATAGCATTGTGAATGCAAAATAAAACACATAAAAAAAAAAATAATAATTAGCTCAAAATTGTATATATATTATGATAACAAAATTATTTTTTATATGTCATTATTATCATTAGGCCTTTATAGTCTCCTCTGCAGGAGCATGACCCTCTCTGTACTACCGGAGCCATACTTGGCCGGAGCAGATAGAGGATTTGGCCTACACTCTCCTCGCTTGCCAGACGGGTTGGAGAGGTCTCATTGATGTTTATGAGCTTTCTTTAGCTTGTATTTCCTAAGTTGCCTCTTACGACCTCCATGGGAAGACTTGGAGTGGTCCTGTTACTCTGCCGGAAACCACACGGCTAAGGTTTTTTTATATGTCTAAGTCGTTAATACTGGTGTCACATTTTTCACGCAAAAATAGCTTATCGATTGCCATCAATAATGACAGCCAGAACCAACGTCTTAATGTACCTTCGGAAGCACGGAGGAGCTCTAGATGTTTGTATGCCACTTTTGACAGTATGCTGGAGGGTTATTACACATCAATTTAAAAGCGCAACAAATGCTTTTACGCGTTATTCATCGTTCAATTTCTCATACACATTATTTAGAGCACAGACGAAGATAAAGGGGAATAAATTCATCTAGAAAAATAAGTTAAAAATAAAAACAAACTTTTTGAAAACAATCTTGTATGTACATCACTTAATGTTTCGAGTTATTTTTAGCGAGCCCTTTAATTTTATATCCATATAATCGAAGTGCAACTAAAATAGCTAGTCCGCCATCTTCGGTGTTACGACATGCTGGATTTAGAAGGACGTCACATAGCTTACCATGCACTGTCATCTAAACTGAATGAGTATACAAAATTCCAGCTCATTCAGTAGAAGATATCTGCTACAAAATTGAGTTGCAAGATTCCACATACATAGTTATATGCATACAAGAACAAACGTAGTTACATGCATACATTGCAAGTTAAAAGCAACTTTACTACCTCCGTGGGCCTGTAGACCCGGGGGTCGTGGGTTCGATTCCCACGGGAAGCATACTTTGTTTAGTTGTTTCCAGTTTGGTTAGGACATTGCAGGCTTGAATCACCTGATTGTCTGTTAATAAAGATGATTCCGTGCTTCGGAAGGCACGTTAAGCCGTTGGTCCCGGCGTCAGAGGCCGAGAGGGAGTCCCGAAGAACTCTGACACCAGGGTGAGCATGGTCGATTGACCGTGTCACCTACTAGAAATGCATGAATGAAGTTAAAAGCTTGTAAAATACAGTTCGGGATCGTCCTACAACAAAGCGAGTGAAGCTGCGGGCGAGATACGAATATAGTACATAGATACGAGATAGTAGGCGATTGGTTCCCTTACGCATCCTGTTAATGAAACAGCAACATTTGCCACCTGAGCCCTTGCAGCCGTCGGGTCTCGTAAACAAACGCCGTACATTCTCAATATAATGACCAGAGGGCTTGGGTCCGTATTCTCAAAACACGGTCAAGTTATAAACGGCTATGGTTATAAAGAGGAACTCTATATTCACCAGTACCGTAATACTAGCGGTAAAGCGTGATAAGCGATTTGATACTTAGTTAAATAATTATATTTTTTTTAAAGCTTCATCTATTTAAACAGTTTAAATAACATAGAAATATTTCGAGCAATTTTTTTCCTTTTTTGTTCCCAAAATTCATAGAGTTGCCTTCGGAGCACTAACACTGAGCTATGGCCTTTTTGGATTCATCTAGCACATATATTCAAAGACACGCCTGTGCTTAATGTGATGATTTTTTTTAAATATTCTGTTATAGGGTAGTTTCATGGGTTTTAAAAATAAAACACGTAGTTTTTCTTTTGTCAATTAAACAAAAATAGTTGTGACCGTTAGTTAAGTTACATTGAATAAAGTACTAACACCATTACAAAGACTAATAAAGTCAAGCTACGAAGTAAGATAAATAAGCACGTAGTTAATGACAGGAATTTAATCTGAAAAAGAGCTGTGTTGTGTTTTGTCTCGCTCGTCAAAAGTCGAATGCTCCAACTACTTTTCAAAAAGAGCTTCCTTAGGCTAGTCAGAATGAAAAAAAAAAACACTATTCTTACACCATTGAACTAAAAGTCGTAAAGTTAAGTTACATAGCGTCTAGCATGGCGGCATTCAACGGCATGAATTTATTATGAAAAAGAGCTGGCATTGTATTTCATTTCGAGTCCGTTTGTTATCGCGATTATGAATTTTGCCTGCACCCTGTTACTTTGAGATGGTCTCTTTGACGTTTGGCGAGGTGTGGTGCGAGTGTCAGCGATATCATATTTTTATTTATAACTGAAAATTCTGACATTGTATTCCATCAGTTTGCTATTTCGATAGTATGTTTTTTTTTATTTGATACACATCGAATGAAACATCTCATAGTATAAGCCAAAGTGCGGTGCGAGTCAGAATAACAATAGAATAAATAAATATATAGGGACGTAGGATATTAACTCAACGATACTATGTTTTCTAATAGTCAGCGACCTCGCCCCGGCTTCGCACGAGTGTGATAAATTATACATAAAGACATTCCTCTTGAACACTCTATATAATAAAAAAACCGCATCAAAATCCTTAAAGATCTAAGAATACATTGGGACAGATAGCGGGAAGCGACTTTGTTTTATGCTCTGTTGTGTGTGATACTTATATAGATTAACATAGAAGACCCAGGTCAATCTGAAAAATATCGTTTTCCATCATGACTTGACCGGGGATTGAACTCGGGAATTCTCGTGTCGGCTGGCGTGCTAACCACTGCGCCACGGTCAATTTATATTCTGTAATTTACTATATTAATTTTACTTACCTATTTTACTAACCTATCTACTGAAAAGTGTTACGTTCCGTGTGCAAGCAAGACCGCGGAACAAGCAATAGAGAGGCACGATCGACCTAAGCGTTCGGCTTGTGACTCTCTCTCTTCCACCGTATCATGTAAAATTATCGTCCATAAACCGACTTTACAGACAACCAATTTTTTTCATAGGAGTAAGGGAATAACCCTTGAGGTAGCTTCGAATTACTCCTGACATTAATAACCATTTTAATGACATTGTTACGGCCTCTCGCTCGCACTAGAACCCCACTATTTATATCGTTATGCTCGCTTTAACACGAACCGCCGTATCTCTGATTAAATAGTGGAAATTCCTGTTGTTTTCCGTTCGCCGTTATTGTACTGAAGATGATATAATTTTAATCTTTCATTCTTATTAATTTAAGATAGACAAAGTTACAAACGTTTTATGGATATCATCTTGATCTATAAGACCGTTTGTAACGTTTTTATGGGTAACTAGCTTTCGCCCGCGGCTCCGCCCGCGTCTATGTCGATCCCTCGGGAACAGTACTTTTTCCCGGGATAAAAGGTAGCCTATGTCCTTCTCCGTACTCCAGAGAACTTGTATACAAAATTTCATGATGATCGGTTCAGTAGTTAGGGCGTGAAAGCGTAACAAACAAACAAACTCACTTTCGCATTTATAATATTAGTAAGGATAAGGATTATATCTTTGCAAGATATAATCCAGTGGTATGGTGTATCTACACCACTCAACATAAATTTATTCATTATTAAAACACGGTCTTACTCACCTTTATTCAGTTATAATCGCCAACTAGTGTCGGTGTGTTTTTATAATGAATTTATCTCGCGTAAATTATTCAGTTTCAAAATTTAAGTATATATTAATAAATAAATAATAAATAAATCAATATAAATATATACGGAAAAATCACACAGATTGAGCTAGCCCCAAAGTAAGTTCAAGACTCGTGTTATGCGATACTAACTCAACGATACTATATTTTATAACAAATACATTTATAGATAAACATCCAAGACCCAGGCCAATCTGAAAAAGATCATTTTCAATCTTGACCTGGCTGGGGATCGAACCCTGTCACTCCGTGTCGCAGGCAGGCGTGTTGACCGCTGCGCCACGGAGCTAGTCTAGAGGCTAGAGCTCAATATATATTACATGTTTTTATTAAAACTAAGTTCAGTGAAGCGCACTACAGATTTTTTTTTGTAAGCGACGTCAACATAAGCAAAACTGTTTAATTATGAATTTTGACTATGAACAGATTGATTTTATTCAATGTCAAGAATAAATTAGAATTTGGAACGTCAAATCAACATGAAGTTTGCAATTTAACTCTGTTTTCAACAATATCATGTTTATTTAAGTAGATCATTGTAATTTCAAACCAACAAGTAGAATTTGAACGACGATAGCGACTACGACGCGTGTCACTTGATTGGTTTAAAATCTCAGTGACAGTTGCTGAACAACACTAGACGCACTCACAGTGGTTAACCAAATACAGGAGACGTATATTCCAAAGTATCGTACAATCTGTGTAAATGTGTGTGGCGTATAACGCGTAGTAAACGAATGTCTACTATTAAAAAAAAAAAATATTTCTCTCAACATGTACATTTTACTACAGATATACGGAGGTTCTCTTTTAAGCAAATAAATGCTTGTGTTAGAGAATCTCGCCCATCCTATTCATTACGTAATAACATGGTGAGGTAACACTTTGACAGTTCAATAAATTAAATTTAATTCCATATTATAGAAAAATTACAAATTTACCTATATTTATACATGTTCACAGTTCACACAATACAATTTTAATATTAATAAGGGCTTTATCAGCCCTAAAAGATCAGATAGATAAGAGAAAGAACTATCGACTTCTAAAAGAATTTCCTATTTTCTAGTAATATACATTTTAAGAGTATTAAGTATGATTAAGGCACCATTGAATAATCTATGTTTTCGCACCTTGATTCGTATAAAATGTATATTTTTTACTATCGAGTGAAGTTATAGATATCATGTTTCGAAATTAGCAGTAATCAAGAGTATATCTTTTAGTACAAGCTCATATTTTTAATTAGTAAAATCAAATGATGTTTGATTGATAAATATTCAATATAAAACATGCTTAAAAAATCAAGATAGAGCTGTATAGTAGAAGGGGAAACGTCTCCGTTTAAGCTTGGGCAAAAATACCTTTGTATATCCGGTTGCTTTCCACTTTAGGTCGCATTTTCATATAATTCTCGTGAAATTTTAGGGCACATTTTATGTTAGTTCCAGTTTACATTTTCTTGTCGATCCAGAATTTGAAAATTTTACAAAATGGCTGAATTTGGCACCAGGGACCTAGGTGCTATTGGACTCTATAGTGCTTTATGTCCATAGAGTGATTTGGTGTGTTCGGTACAATAAAACTCGCGAGGACTACCAGATTAAGGTTTTTTTAAATATTTATTTTAGGGTTTTTGGTTTTCTGCGCCTTTAGATTTAACCCTTTATATTTTTCAACGTGTTATCAACCAAACGATGGTGTAATTCATTCAGTTGATTCGTCGGAGCCCCTGGCAACATTTCCTACGAATCCACTGGTTTGATCATAGACGACGCAGTTAGGCGTGCGACTACCAGCCCGCTATGTAGGTAAGTCTCACTACAGACACACCATGGCGCTTTATTTTAGTTATTTCACAAATTGTTTATAAACATGGGTATTTATAACACCAAATTACACCGACTTCACGTTATAAAGTCGACTAGAAGCAAAACAATCCAAAACAAAAACCGTGCATAGCGCCAAAATTCCCGCCAAGAACTCTGCAGCTCACGGAGCCTACTCTACTACTCACTAGTAGGTGATAATAATAAATGATACATAGAATCCTCCCTTTCTAAGGTTGTTAAAAAATCTGTTATCATTCAATCCGTGATATCGTGATATAAACTTTCTCTAAATTACATCTTATTCGTTGAAAGGTTTTTTTATGTATATTTGACGGCAAACGAGCAGACAAGCCACCCGATGGAAAGTGGTCACCGTCGCCCATGGAATTTAACAGACGAACCGATATAAGGTATAGATAATATGATAACTCTTCATAGATACCTAATCTCAATGTTGATCCCTCAGGAACAGTACCCCGGCATTTTATCCCGGGATTAAAACCGCGGGATAAAAATATACCCTATGTCCTACTCCGTACTCCAGATAAGGTGCATGCAAAATTTCATGACGATCGGTTCAGTGTTACAACGTGAACGCGTACAAACAAACAAACGCACTTTCACATTTATAATATTAGTTAGGATATGATTAGGATTAAAGTGTAAAAATAGATATTACGCATTTATTTCATCATCATCATCAGGTCTTTTTAATCTCCACTGCAGGAGCATGACCCTCTCTGTGCTACCGGAGTCATACTTGGCCAGAGCAGACAGAAGATTTGGCCTACACTCTCCTCGCTGGCCAGTCGGGTTGGAGAGGTCTCATTGATGTTTATGAGCTTTGTTTAACTTGTATTTCCTAAGTCGCCTCTAACGACATCCATGGGAAGACTAGTAGTTCTATTCTACTCTGCCGAAAACCACACGGCTAGCATTTATTTAGAGCTGAATAAATGTAATAATCGGAAATGCTTTTCATTATCAGTCCTTTAAGAGCCCGCCATATGCCAGGCGGCATGGCGATACAAACGCGGATGGTCTAAACGCGTTGGCTACTTTGGATATTTTCGTTTTTTAGGAATATTCAAGGGTTATTCGAAAAAGAAAAACATATGATGGCTGCCTTATCTGTAATGCAATAATAATCAAAAGTTTCAAGGTTAATTTTAATGTATTTGGTGAATAATACTATATACCGAGTAAATTAGACGTGATTTGGAGGCAACTTTGCAATTTTTTTCTATCGAGAAAATTTAACGCAATCGTGTTTTTGAGTCAGATAGTTACCAGAGTTAGTTCTGAACTTTGCTGCATTTTTATTTCAACTTGAGTATTTAATTATTATTGATATAACAGTCAATCATGCAAAGCAGTGTGAGGTAGTACGGGCCCTTAAATGAAGCACGCAACGCCCTTTGTTCATATTTGCAGCGCAATTCCAGGGTGGAAGCGTTTGAAGATTTGTTATTATTATTACAATCCCACTATTATTATTACAATCCCACTGCTGGGCAGAGGGTCCCCCTGCCGTCCACTCCTCTCTCTTCTGAGTTTTACCACTATAAGAAAAATATGAGACGCCTAAATCAACATGTAAATACGGTCGTGCCCACAGTTTTCATACTCTTTCCCGCGATCCAATTCTCTCCGTATGTCTCTGATATCTAAATGCAAAATTGCCTATTTCATTTGCGGGTATATCTGATTGTGCGTCACACATTGTATATTGTTCTAGGGTTGGCGGGAAAGCAATGTGGTTTTTATGGCACACTTTTTCTACCAAAAAATTGTTCTTTCCAAACAATGACACTGGTGAAAGTTCTTAAATGACCACTTACAATCAAGTGACCCGCTTGCACTTTTGCCGTCCTATGTACCTACTCTACACAAAGAAAATATACTTTCTTTGTGTCGAGTCGGCGCGAGGCGCCATCTACCTCGATCTTACTGAACCAGTAAAGGAAATATCGGAAAGGATATGGTAACACAAATTAATCAATAGTTCGTTGTAGGTGGCGCTAACGCGCAGCCGAAGCTGGGAACACTTTTGTAATAATTTACACTGGCAACATTGTAATTCAATTGTCAGAATAAAACCAATCTCGATTGTAGAATAGACGCGTCCGTTTTGTAATTCCAATATAATTTGTAAATTCCTTCATCTCAAATCCTCTTTCAATCCCTTTTGGGCGTCACATTTTACCACAGTTTTCATACTCTTTCCCGCGATCCAATTCTCTCCGTATGTCTCTGATATCTAAATGCAAAATTGCCTATTTCATTTGCGGGTATATCTGATTGTGCGTCACACATTGTATATTGTTCTAGGGTTGGCGGGAAAGCAATGTGATTCTTATACCCTGATCAGAACCACAATAATAAACCTGCCCTGTGCAGAATCATACATAGTATAAAAAAAAAAATCGCTTCCCGCTGTCTGTCTGTTCTGTATATTTAGATATACAAATATTTGGCTAGCTCCGCGGCGCAGCGGTCAACACGCCAGCCTGCGACACGAGACTGCCCGGGTTCGATCCCCGGCCAGGTCAAGATGGAAAATGATCTTTTTCAGTTTGGCCTGGGTCTTGGATGTGTATCTATATATGTATTTGGCATAAAATATAGTATCGTTGAGTTAGTATCCCATAACACAAGTCTCGAACTTACTTTGGGCCTAGCTCAATCTGTGTGATTTGTCCGTATATATTTATTTATTTATATTTAGATCTTTAAAACTACGCAACGGATTTTGATGCGGTTTTATAATAGATAGATTTATTTAAAAGGAAGGTTAATATGTATAATTAACTCCCCCATATTAGTAAGTATCTATATTGCACCCGTGCAAAGCCGGGGCGGGTCGCTAGATTTTGCGTAAAAGAAGTAAGCCCAGTAAGCGTACTACCGTCTTTTTACCGATTGAATATGGATTTTGGCATTTTAAATGGCAATATGTATTATTTGAACAATTTTATATATATTTACAATTTATATAAAATTGTTCAAATAATACATATCTAGTAATAATAATAAAGCTTTTTTATTCCATAGTTAATGTACATGTTTGCATTTAACAGAACATTAAAATCAAGGTATAAATTGAATTAAATTAAAATCACCTTTTTAAGAAATAATAAGAAGTTTAAACTACTAACTCCTTTATGCATACCAACGGGAGAATTACACATATATACTACTTTACTACTACATATAATATTATAATATATCCTTACTAATATTATAAATGCGAAAGTCAAACCGCGTCGGTGTACGGCAGAATCTGGTTTGGCAGTTTGGATTGGGCAGATTCGGCGTTGGACAGAATCGTCCTATAGCAGAAGTACAGTTCTAGAAAAAGTGAGTTTATTTTTTGTTTGTTTGTAACGCTTTCACGTTGTAACTACTGAACCAATCATCATGAAATTTTGCATACACGTTATCTGGGGTACGGAGAATGGCATAGGGTACATTCTTATTCCAGGGTTATCCCAAGGGATTGACATTGACGCGGGTGGAGCCGCGGGCGGAAGCTAGTAATATTATAAATTCGAAAGTGAGTTTGTTTGTTACTCTTTCACGCCGCAACTACTAAACTGATTTTTATGTTATTTTGCATACAAGCTCTCTGGAATATGAAGAAGGACATAGGCTACCTTTTATCCCGGGAAAAAGTACTATTCCCGAAGGATCGACATTAACGCGGGCGGAGCCGCGGGTGAAAACTAGTATACTACGAGTATAATTACGGGATCATTATTTTACCGAGGGCCCGTGTCTAACGGATACTCTTGCCCTGCGCAGATTCCTTACCAGTGTTTGTTTAGGCAGTCTGACGCAGGATTTTGCCAAGATTAACAGGGTTCATCTGTTGGGCTTCCTAATCTCAAATATAAGCTGGCACCGGAAATTAATTTTTATATTTGCAAATTGCATATATCACTTCTTCTATCGAGTCGTAAAATGGCTTTGCGTTCACATTAAATATGTTTCTACCAGTGCTTTGCTACCGTGATTGCCCGTTCGCTTGCTTCATTCAGATCTTGTTGACAGCAAGAAGTTGGGCTTTCTGGGCACACCAAGAGGTGACCCATAGATTGGATTGCACTACAGTCGCACTCACTATTGTTGGAGAAACCCCACCTGACAATATTTTCGTGGCATCTACCAACACCAGTCCGCAGTCTGTTTAAAGACTTCAGACTGGCCAGGGCAGATTGCCACCCGGTAACTGAAATATTGGGTCTTTAATAAATAAATATATACAGACAAATCACACAGATTGAGCTAGCCCCAAAGTAAGTTCGAGACTTGTGTTATGGGATACAAACTCAACGAAACAATGTTTTATAACAAATACATTATATTCCATCTTGACCTGGCCGGGGATCGAACCCGGGCACTCTCGTGTCGCAGGCTGGCGTATTGACCGCTGCGCCACGGAGCTAGCCAACGGGGTAGGGAAGCCAAAGGAAGTTGTGAATTTTTAAGACCAAGTTCAGGTCAAGACTAGTGTAAAAATAGTCATTTTGACTCCAGAAGAAGTGAACTGTTTTGATTGGTTTTATATATGTAGAATAGTAAACGCAAGTAATTAGTTTCGTTACACAGAATATTATTCTTCCTAGATAAGGATTTTAGTTCAAAACGTTTTGCTATAGAGTAAAAATAGGCTTTACCTACGTAGGTAAAGACGCTTCGAGTTTGCGCTAGAGATTGAGTTAGAGTTTGCTACTGAAGCTCTACTCTATTTATTACGTAAGAAAGAGGTATTCCTCGAAGTGACCTAATGAAGCTCAACTTAACTATTCCTCGGAACGCTTCTTTTAGTTGCGCTCTCGTTAGCAATTTAAAATAGGTATTTTAACGACATAGAGCAGATTTCTGGTAAGTACTGGTTTGCAAAGGCTAATCATAGAGAAGAATAGCGCAGACAAAAGGAGGATTTTACCCAGCAGTGGGTCGTGGATAGCTGACGATGAAGTTAATCTTTGAATATTTATATAAAGACATAAGGCAACAAGGTCCGACCAGGAGTGACCAATCACGCACACACTTACACTCACTCCCTATAGTATAATTTTTTCTCGAATTGTCTTTTATATTAATAATAGGTTCTTCATTTTGATGGCTATGAAAGAGTGGGGCCTTCTGATATAGGTGTTATTCACTTAATAGAAGGTCACAATTACAAGAAATTATGTACCAACATTTGTTAAAGAAATAAACAATTTTTATATTTTTATAGGAGTCCGAAGCCCGAGTTTGTAGACCAATCTGTATCAAGTACGGTCATTTTCATCTACTACTACCTGCTTACAGTGAAGAAAAACATCAAGGCAACCTGCAGACCAGTGAATTGTACAGTAGTGTGTAAAATGGAGAATCCAGTGGCACACTCCATTATTTCGTACCAAAAAATTGTTCTTTCCAAACAATGACACTGGCGAAAGTTCTTAAATGACCCCTTACCTAAGTCATAAAAAATGTCAGTGGAAGGTAACTTTTGCGCCAGCTTTTTATTTATTTTACGCTTTATTGCGCCGTTAAAAACTAATACAATATAAAAATATGAGAACCGAAAAGCAAAAGGCGGTCTTATTGCCAAATGCAATTTCTTCCAGGCTACCAGATGATTTTTCTTTTTGCTTTACCAAGTTTTTATTTAGCTAATCCGTCTAAAATGTGAAGGTGATGTTACAATTTATGGCTTCTATATAAGGCAGTCCGACAGTTCTACAAAAGACACTTCATACAAGCGGTGCTGGAACGGCCAGTCTCTTCCAAATGGTCACTTTGAAAGGACTATGTTCAGAAGTATACTTACTTTAGCTGATATGATACCAGATAAGAAGATGATGATGGTGTATTCCTGGGGTCCCTTGTCAGGGACATAGGGCTCGCAGAAGAATTCTCCACATCTTACATTTTTATTATTATATTATATTATACATTAGAAGAATCGAAAATATATTTAGTTTCCTTTTATCATCACATCAATAAAAATAAAAATACATTTTAAAAACAAATTTTGATCAACCCATTGAAATAAAGTATTCTCATCAAATCACAGCCCTGAGAAGGGACAGATGTTATAAATCTAACATATCTAACCGATACATGGAACAAAAAAGTCGCCTCTACACTGTAATTGTTTACTTTTGCTATTATTCTGTGCCCCTACCATAGGTTTTTGTAGTCCAATCCATCAGGTTACACAAATATATGTTTACAGCAATATATTTTGTAATCTCTCATTGAGTCATAGCGACTGCCGTGGCGTAGTGGTTGACACATTACTGTGTTAATCCAGGTTTAAATTCACAGCGAGTGAAAATACATATATATTTACTAGCTTTCGCCCGTGGCTCCGCTCGCGTCAATGTCGATCCCTCGGGACCAGCAAAATGTACCCTATGTCCTTCTCCATACCCCAGATAACGTGTATGCAAAATTTCATGATGGTCGGTTCAGTAGTTACAAGTGAAACCGTAACAAACAAACTCACTTTCGCATTTATAAAATTCGTTACGATTAGGATTTTTCATAGGTTTGCAGTTATGAAGTTTTTGCCAAAGATGGTGTTCGTCAAGCTGGCGGGCTGTAAATCTTTATTAAAGCATAGTATGCATAGTTAAAACTAATACGAAGATGATATCATTATGGATACATGGAGATCACAGACAAAATTACAGAAAATCGCATAAGATGATATCGACACATTAAAAGACGCAGCAAAGATCATGCGGTACCAATAGCCTTTAAGCCTTTAATTTACGAGAACCTAAGAGAAACAGAGTCCACCAATGACCTGGTGGTCCAATATCGCGAGAGACCATAAGAAAGCCCGATTGCCCGACGCGAAAAACCAAGAACGTTTGTCTTGGCGCAGAAAAGTGAGGAGACCCGACCCCAAATAACGGAATCAGGGACGGAAGAAAAACAAGCTATCATCATGGACAACTTAGGTCAGGGGTGTCATCCTCAAGTTTATCATCACTTTGTAACTTTTAACAGAAAAACTATATTCTACTGCAACATTTACCCAGATGGTTTCGATCGTATCTATTAACGCTATAGCTGAATTTTCGGTGGTGGCATTATATCCTACGCTCAGTAAAGCGTCTAGCTTTACTGAGCGTAGGATATATATCATCATCATCATCATCAGGTCCTTTTTAGTCTCCACTACAGGAGCTCGACCCTCTCTGTACTACCAGGGCCATATTTGGCCAGAGCAGCCAGAGGACTTGGCCTCCACTCTCCACGCTGGCCAGACGGGTTGGAGAGGTCTCTTAGATGTTTATAAGCTTTGTTTAGCTTGTATTTCCTAAGTCGCCTTCTACGACATCCACGGGAAGACTTGGAGTGGTCCTATTCTACTCTGCCGGATACCACACGGCTATATATGCTAACCCCTAAAGCTTTGAATTATATTTTTAAAACAATGTAACGAATTCTTCTCACAATAACTTTAATGAAATATTTATCGGGGTAATAAAAAATGTCAAGGATATGGGAATGGATTTTACTTCTGTGGCGAGCGGTGTAGATGCATACGTTTATTATTCGTCATCGAATTTCTGGCGACAGTCGTTAGTGTGTCGATTGATAAAACTCATGGTAGGGGTCTTTCTCAGAGTATATCGCGGGTGCCCGCAAGCAATACCCTCTTTTCATGTTACTTTTTGGAAAAAAAATTCGGTTACGGAACATCGTTTGAAGGGAAAGGTTTATTGTGTCTGTTTGAAGTTAGAGTTTGTTCTTTATAATTAGGAGTATTCATGTGTGTCGCTGGATGCAGGCCGCTTCCAACCGGTCGTATTGGAAATCCTTGGGGGAGGCCTATGTCCAGCCGTGGACTTCTTGTGGCTGATATGATGATGATGATGATGATGTGTGTCAACGCAGTAGACTTTTTAAAGGCTAGTAATGCTACTGTCACACCCTGGTGTTGCAGTTTGCAGTTGTCCAATGGTCAGCGGTGATGACTTACCATCAGGTGACTCCCTTGCTTATTTGCCGGCCTACATCATAAAAAGCTTCTTTAATTTTTTTTACTGTACAGTCGTAATTACCTTTTTACACGATGTAATATTCGGGGTTTATGAAATTCAAAAATATGGATTGTCGTTAGACTTTACTCATCACGGCTCATGTCGGTGTCATTGTGTGGAGAAAAACTTACATGATGATTTACAACATCTTGATGGAACTTGAGGGATTTTGGTATCTTGTAGGTACGTGGTAGAGTCAAGGAAACTCCATTGAACACACTTATTGTTCTTCCTACAAGATCAACAAGTAAAGAGAGCGCGCGCTCACCAAAGAACTCTAATTTATAACTACAACTAGCTTTCGCCCGCGTCAATGTCGATCCCTCGGGAATAGTAGATCGACATTGACACGGGCGGAGCCGCGCGCGAAAGCTAGTTGAATAAAAATGACTTCTTATCATCAGGTCTTTTTAGTCTCCACAGAGCATGACCCTCTCTGTACTACCGGAGCTATACTTGGCAAGAGCAGACAGAGGATTTGGACTACACTCTCCTCGCTGGCCAGACGGGTTGGAGAGGTCTCATTGATTTTTATGAGCTTTGTTTCGCATGTATTTCCTGAGTCGCCTCTTATGACATCCATGGGAAGACTTGGAGTGGTCCTATTCTACTCTGCCGGAAACCACACGGCTAAATACTAACGACTTCAACCTAGCCAATATACACGGATTACCGGAAATAATTGGCAGTGCATCTCAATTTGGATCACGTCAATGCCGAGCGGCACGTCGTCTCAATCAAATTAAGCTCAGCCGCGAGCAAGCATGATGACGTAGTAAATTATTGCTAGTGGAAGGAAACTAGAGTACGTATACAGGTGAGTTGTCTCAGAATATATTACTATAGTGGAAACTCTAGTACAATTGCCATGTTTCTGAATTCATTACAATTACTTAAATTTATACACGGTGAAATTTTTATCGTTTTGGACCCTTAAAGGGGTGACTCGGACCATCAAAATGAAAAACTTTTTCTTTTTAAATAATTTAATATTATTAATTATAATATAATAAAAATAATATATAGTATCATACTGTGGTATCATATTGCATAATATCAAGTATTTTTTCCTTGCGGGGTAGACAGAGCCTAGGTTCATAAGACCTTATGGACACATTTAGCATGTTGTATAAAAATAAATATCATTAACAAGTAAATTGCTTAGGGCTAAGTTTAGTGCCGTTTCCAAAGCGGAGTGCAGATGAAGCGGCAAAAAAACAGCACAGCGTATTTTATTCAATAATTTTATTTTATCTTAAATACTAGGTATCTGGACGGAGAAAAGGTTTCTCAAAATTCGTGTAATGGTGGAAATCAATATCGGTCGACCGCTGACGGTCAAGTATTCTGCTGAAAGCCTAGAGAGAAAGAAATCCATAATTTCACGATTTTCACTGGCCGTCTTTTATACGTTTGAGGCCTGAATATACGTATAAGTCAATACATTAGTCCAAGGACCGTCTTAAAGGTCGGTGGCCAGCCGACGACTTGAATGATTACCTAGATGTGTTGAAAACTTGAAAGAAATAAAATCGCTATCACATATCAATCATCATCATTTCGTGTAGGCGACACGGTCAATCGACCATGCACACCCTGGTGTCAGAGTTCTTCGGAACCGCCTCTCGGCCTCTGCCGTGGTTCCTTTAGCGACTACCAGATGGCAGCCGGGACTAATGGCTTAACGTGCCTTCCGAAGCACAGAATCATCTTTATTATCAGAAAATCAGGTGATTCAAGCCTGCAATGCCCTGACCAAACTGGAAACAGCTTTAAAAAGTATGCTTCCCATGGGAATCGAACCCATGACTCCCAGGTCTACAGGCAAACGCCTTAACCACTGGACCACGAGGCAGTTAAGACACAGAGGAGAGACGAAATGATCGCTAATAAATCTTTAAATATTAGGTGATTCACGCAAAACTTGCTGAACTTTGAATGAAACCAAAATACCATCATCATCATCAGCAAGAACTCCACTACTGGACAAAGGCTTCTTCCAAGTATTAGTCCCATGGCAGGATACCGTCATACTCACCATCCTTGGCTTGGCGAGTTGACGACGGCAGTTTCTTTGACTTCTTGTGCTTCCGACGCTGCTACACATCCGAAACATCTTTAAGCTGGGAAAGGAATTTTTTGGACCTGGGAAGGGAATGGTATTGGGATACTACTCACTCGGATGATTTGGGGAAACGCCAGTAGCAGTTCTGGATGCCGGGCGCGCGTACCCGATGACATACCTGCAACCACCATTCAAGCAGTTGAGGATGACGCCCGTGACCTAAAACTCATCATCATCAGGTCTTTTGAGTCTCCGCTGCAGGAGCATGACTCTCTCTGTACTACCGGAGCTATACTTGGCCAGAGCAGACATAGGATTTGGCCTACACTCTCCTCGCTGGCCAGACGGGTTGGAGAAGTCTCATTGATGTTTATGAGCTTTGTTTAGCTTGTATTCCCTAAGTTGCGTCTTACGACGTCCATGGGAAGACTAGGAGTGGTCCTATTCTACTCTGCTGGAAACCACACGGCTATCTGCCGAAAAGCACATGGCTAACCTACAACTACATACATACATAGTATCACGTCTATTTCCCTTGCGGGGTAGACATAGCCTAGGTCTGTAAGACCTTATGGCCACATTTAGCATGTTGGAGGGCATATAGATGGAAAAAGGAATGATAATAGTGATGGGTTGCTAGCCGCATCGCCTATTGACATGATTCTACAGATTTTAGCCCAATGTCTCGCTCGACTGGCTATAATAAGTTGACAGCTCCGTGGCGCAGTGGTTAACACGCCAGCCTGCGACACGGAGTGCCCGGGTTCGATCCCCGGTCACCTGACCGGGGATCGAACCCGGGCACTCCGTGTCAAGATGGAAAATGATCTTTTTCAGATTGGCCTGGGTCTTGGATGTTTATCTATATATGTATTTGTTATAAAATATAGTATCGTTGAGTTAGTATCCCATAACACAAGTCTCGAACTTACCTTGGGGCTAGCTCAATCTGTGTGATTTGTCCGTATATATTTATTTATTTATTTTATTTATCTGCGCGAAAAGAGAAGCAGCTGGCACA
Source organism: Elegia similella (assembly GCA_947532085.1). Taxonomy (NCBI): domain Eukaryota; kingdom Metazoa; phylum Arthropoda; class Insecta; order Lepidoptera; family Pyralidae; genus Elegia; species Elegia similella. The sequence continues at coordinate 3,805,283 of OX383943.1, forward strand.
TTCTATGTTTTTTCTTTTCTCCTAAACCAGCATGGAAGACTTGTCATGTCTAGCATGCGGTTAGCAATACATGTCAATGTGTCCGGCTAAGCTTCAATGTACACACGCCCTTACGGGTAGGGCTCCTCATAAATTCACAGAAATCACCCTTTTTGTCAACTAGACATGTTTAGGTTTAGGGTCCGTATGATTTATAATTTCAACGGCGGACCGTATTGGTCGTTTTTTTTATTTCCCCCGGTAAATCGCGTCGTTTCATCATGACTGCTGATATTGGACTGTACGCGCTTGGATTATAGCTCGATAATTTGTTACCTTTTTTCGGATTAGCCTAATTTGTAAGGTTAGGGTTTTTATGTAAAATTGAGGTTGCTTTTGAATACCTTTGTTTTGAATGTTGCGGAATACAGTGCTCTAGTTTTGATTGATTGATTCTTTATCCTAATCCTAAATTCCTAATTAATATTATAAATGCAATCTAAAAGCAAAAAGAAATCTATTTTTATTACAAGCTTATATTTAACTTGCAATGTATGTTTGTTCGACTTTTCACCCGAAGAAATCTTACAACTCAATTTTAAGGCACTTGCCCTCAACTATATAATATGGCTGCCTATTAAAAATTTAAAACTAAGTAAGTAAATACGAGTACTTAAATCTCGCGACAAGCTTTTATAACATAAATTGAGTCAAATGTGTTAAATTTGAAATGACGTTATAAGTTAACAATAAAAGTTTTAGTGTAAAAGTTTATTTTTTTCATTTTAGAGCATTTAAAAAAAAGTCTGGCCAGCGTGGAGAGTGTAGGCCAAGTCCTCTGGCTGCTCTGGCCAAGTATGGCCCTAGTAGTACAGAGAGGGTCGTGCTCCTGTAGCGGAGACTAAAAAGGACCTGATGATGATGATGATGAAATAAAAGCTTGTTTTTAAAAAGGTTTTTTACCTTAATTTTTTTAAGTTAACTACTCGGTCGTATCTGTAAATTTTGCCTACGAGTTGTTTACGTCATCGGACGAGGAATGCTGCCCTGCCGTCAGACAGAGCAGACTAGCACGGAGGGTAGAAACAATTGTTTTGACCACTTATAACTGGTGAATAGCAAACAAGCAAGGTAATAACCCGCACTTTAGGTTTTTCTAACATAAGTTTTATTTGTTTGTTTGTGATATCTTTATTGTACAAGAAAAAAGCAATAATAAATACAGTTAAGAAAGATCAGTCTACAAGGGCGGACTTATCCCAAGATGGGATCTCTTCCAGTCAACTGGCACTTTGTAATAGTATCATATAGACTTGTATTGTGAACTGTAGTCTGAAATAAAAAAAATAAAAACAAAATGCGATAGTGAGTTTGTTTGTTTGTTACGCTTTCACGTTGTAACTACTGAACCGATCATCTTGAAATTTTGCATACACGTTATCTGGGGTACGGAGAAGGAAAAAGTACTGTTCCCGAGGGATCGACATAGACGCGGGCGGAGCCGCGGGCGAAAGCTGGTTTATTATATTTCAAAATCAAACATATTTCAGAAAAAATCACGGAGGTTCGTGATGAAATGTAGCAAACTTAAATATAAACATCTTACAATGTGATTTAGTATGAAACAGTGAGGAGCCCGATGGCCTAGTGGGCGTAATAATTACCGCTAACGCAATGTTAAGCAACCCTGGGCGCAGTCCCCACTTGGATGGGTGACCGCAAGTGGCATAAAATATCTAGAGCTCCTCCATGCTTCAGAAAGCACGTTAAGCCGTTGGTCCCGGCTGTCATCACTGATGGCCGGCGTAAAGCTATGTTAGATGCCTTTTGGCAGCTTGAAAAAATCTGACACCGGTGTTGGCCACTTACACACACGATAAACAAACAATATGAAACACTTTTTTACAGTTTAACTACCCAACTAAATATATGTAAAAAATTAAAAACATTTGGAAAGGCAACTAAGGCAAGAGTCTATAAACTTCAAAAAAAAAAATTGATCCCGTGAGTGGCACTTCAATGAAGATGCAACCTAAATTATCTAACCCTAGCTATCCTCAGTCGAATGGTCTCACTGAAACAGTGAAGCGAACAAAAAAAGGGGCCAACTGCGATTCGGACTCGCCGATGAAGGGTTCCGTAGCAGAAAGTAACATATTATAAAGTTCTTGTTATATTTCAGTTGATTCAATGAAAGGTGAATAGCGGTTTACGATTTATGACGTATTAAAAAAAAACTTCCAAAATAACCTTTTTCGGTACATCATCACACACATCCTATATTTTTTTTAGTTTTATTATTCTCATATCTTCTTCCATGCTGGTCTGGGAGAAAAAAAATAATTCGCTATAAAAAAAAAACAGCCATTTGCGAGTCAGACTCGCGCACTGAGGGTTCCGTACCGATATCTATGAAAACGACAAAAAATATCATGTATGTTGCATGGGAGCCCCCTTTAATATTAATTTTATTTAATTATTAATTTTTAAAGTGAATATATAACTAAATATTCTGTGAATATTTCAAGCGTCTACCTGTCGCCGTTATCAATATCGAGCAAAAACGAGCAAAAATATCACCTTTGTTGTATGGAAGCCCCCTCAAATATTTATTTTATTTAATTTTTTAGTATTTGTTGTTATAGCGGCAACAGAAATACATCATCTGTGAAAATTTCAACTGCCTAACTATCACGGTTCATGAGATACAGCCTGGTGACAGACGGACAGACAGACAGACAGAGGAGCCATATTAATAGGGTCCCGTTTTTACCCTATGGGTACGGAACCCAAAAAAGGTAACATTGCGCTGACATGGGTCATAAGTTTATTACATTCATTCGCGGCTAGCGATCGGATCAATATTTAAACAGACGACGACCCCTGTGGCTCAGTACCGCGAGTGCCCTTGAATAGCAGGGTCCTGGGTCCGACCCCGGTCTGGTCAAGATAGAAAGCGATCTTTTTCGGATTGGCCCGGGTCTTGGACGTTTTGTTTATCTATGTATGATTAATATTTATACATTGCGGTGTCAGTGGTCATTTCAACCCGCCCTTTTAAATACAGACCTCAAATCGAACAATATAATTTAGCGGCCATCAACAAATCCTTTTTACAATAAATCTCTCGATGTAAAAAATATCACCTCTTTTTTTAATCTCCGCAGTCCGTTGTGCCAATATATTGGGGCGAACTAGGGGTCCGTGCTTAACTTTTGGAATAAACAATCTCTCAACGAGTTTTGGGGAACGCGAACGCGGGAATTCCTTGGTTTTTTTTATCATTTAATGAAGAATCTGCTGTCCAGTGAGGCTATTTTTGAAATTGGAGTCAATCAAATTTGTACTTCTTATACAAGGTGCATTTAAATCTCAGATTTAAATTAAGCATAAATACTAAAGGAACTAAGGAGCAAATACTAAAGGACAATGTATACTCAGTCCTCATACCTAGTTTTTAAGATAAACTAAAACTGTAAGTTGACGTCGATTGGAGAAAATGCGCTGTGCAGTTAGTTGCCGCTTCTTCTGAATTCCGCTTTGGAAGCGGCATTAAACTTAGCCATAAGTAAATTACTGACGTCAACAATTCTCAGTTGAAAATATATGACAATTAATAAGTGTCCAAATTACCTATGTTAAATAAACGTTTTTGAATTAAAAAAAAAAAAACTTTAAGGGATAGGCTCTCATATGTCAAAGAAATGCTGTAGCAACAAATTTGTAGAAATGGAGACGCTAGTTTTTATTTATTTTATGTCAAAGTCGAAATATATCTAAATCTAATTTTTTAATTTTGCTCCTAATACATGTTTCAAGCTAATGGGTGCCATATTTGTATGTTTATCTGTACAACGCGAAAGGGACATACCCGTAATAAATCGAATCATGGTCTATACTAGATCATTAAACAGAAATTCTTGTGTGCAGCCGCCCGGGCAATTTGTATGGGAATGTCGAATTTTATTTTGGGTTTTTTACTGTTATTTTAATTTCATTATTTTTTTTTCATTTTCATTTAGTGATCTAGTATAGCCCGTGGTTCGTTTTATTACGGGTATGTCCCTTCCACGTTAGATATTACTTATGTATTTGTTATAAAATATATCCTTGCTCTTCCATGCTGGTCTGGGAGAAAATAAAAATTTTGAATGTACCAGCTACTTCTCTTCCCGCGCAGGTCGTAAAATCCAATGGAGGGAATGGAAAAATCTGAGGAATTATGTTAATAGGTGATGCAGCTATCACTATTTTAATTCCATTTCGAACAAATGAAATTCGAAAAGAAAAAAATCGTGTGTATGATAGGTTACCCAGTAGTATATATAACGAAGTTTAAAAGAAAACTATCAGAGATAAGTACAGTTTATAAATTAAAAATGAATGAGTTACAGTCCACCAACTTATAAATATTCTCGGTAAAGTAAAATTTCTTACAAATTGAATTGAAAATTGAGACAATTATTAGTTACGTAAACAACTATTGAATATAAATTTACTAACCACGTAAAGTTAAGTAAACATAAAATCATAGCAGCTTTAATAATAATACTTAAAATAATAGCAATGTGTTTACGTTCGACAGCGCGCGGCGCTTAGCGGAATGATACGAGGCCGCTTGTTAATCTTGTTACCAGCGCTTGCCTCTACTCGCGGTGGCATTCAAATGGATAATATGTTTTTTAATTTCTCTTGTGATTTAGGATTTTATAACTATTTCTTCAGATACCACCGTCACCATCCTATGTGGGCTCAATTTTAGTGGTTCAACCGTAAGGCGTGAAGTCAAAGATGGCATTCGCAACTACCCTACACTGCGCGTGGCCCGATATGCATTTGGCCGGTATTTTTTATATATATGTAACGGCAAACGAACAGACGAGCCACTTGATGGAAAGTGGTCACCGTCGCCCATGGACATCTGCAATACCAGAGGAGGTGCTAACGCATTGCCGACTCTTAACGTCGTAAACACGCCTTTTGAAGGACCCCAAGTCATAGCATACAGGGAATACCTCAGGACGAAGCCCATTCCACAATCCTGCTGTACGCGGGAAAAATACGACGTGGAAACATTATGAGTTGGGTGTTTTTACGGATTATAAAGAATTAAGGCAGGTGGTGACTCGCCGTTACTAAATGGGCCCAAATCCGTCATCGCGATTGGCGACAGGAGGGCAACATTGGTGTGGTCGTCAAATAATAGTGATCCAGTTATGCCATGGTTTTTACCATTGCGAAGGTGCTTGAGTTTGAAAAGCACCGTAGAGAAGAGCTCAATGCACGAGCTTAATGCTCGACTACCCGCGAGTATCTAATAAATATAATATAAATAAATATACAGGGACATATCACACAAATTGAGCTAGCCCCACAGTAAGATGTGAATTTGCGTCGTAGGATACTAACTCAACGATACTATGTTTTATAAATACTGATCAATAAATAAATATAAATAAATATATACGGACAAATCACACAGATTGAGCTAGCCCCAAAGTAAGTTCGAGACTTGTGTTATGGGATACTAACCCAACGATACTATATTTTATAACAAATACATATATAGATACACATCCAAGACCCAGGCCAATCTGAAAAAGATCATTTTCCATCTTGACCTGGCCGGGGATCGAACCCGGGCACTCTCGTGTCGTAGGCTGGCGTGTTGACAGCTGCGCCACGGAGCTCGCCTAATATAAATTATATCAGATGGGTGCTGACTTGTAGTGAATGTGGACGTGCTTTTACTGCAAAGATTGGCTATGTCAGTCACCTGAGAGCCCACGAACGTTCCTCTTATTAACCAGATGCCAAGTTGATGCGGTCTATTGATTGACGACAGCACGCCACACTCCTTTCAAGCAGGAAGACCAATATATATACGTAAAAGAAAAACACAAATTTCTCTTTTACCCGTCGGTATATAGAGTGCGGCGGTTTCACCGTAATGATAAAAACCAAGCCATTAGATGCCTCCATTATGACATTTAACACTTACACCCTTCAAGCATATTCTAGTTCTAGCGAATCCATCCTGGCCGGCCGGTAAAGGCAAGCCAGAGGTAGGGGCCTGTTACCCTATCAATGTCAACTCCGACCTTGGGAAGAGAAGGAGGTGAGGAACAGAAGTCTCACCTGGGAGCATTTGTATAGATATATATTTCACGGAAAATATGAAAAGACCTGATGATGATGATGATAAACATGCCCTCGATCGATTTTTATGATGCAAAGCTAAAAAACTTCCATGGTGTGGGAGAAAAGAAAAAACGTAGAATGTACCAGGTGCTTCTCTTCCCGCGCAGATCGTAAAAGTAGATTGAGGGAGTGGGCGAAAATCTTAGGAATCATGTAAGTAGGCGATGCGGCTAGCAACCCATCACTATTTTGATTCCGTAGTCCAACTTACACCCACTAACGCGGCTTTAGGTCTTACAGACCTGGGCTCTGTCTACCCCGCAAGGAATAAAGACGTGATACTATGTATGTATGTAAAGATAAAAAAGCGTATATAGTATCAAGCAATAAAACCAATATATACAGAACCATAAACAAATCCGTAATAGACCGGTGGTTTATTAAAAGGCTTTTATCCTGATTGGCGAACGCGGCATTATTTTGCAGATAGGCTTTTTGTGAGGAAGCGGTTTTGGGGCGATGTGGAGTAGGTTACTATTCAGGATTTGTGTTCGGCCTAGATTGCGATACAAAATGTAAAAAACTGTAGGTGCCTTTGATAAAAAAATATTTCTCTGTAAAGTAGGTTTACTGACGATAATTATAAAATAAAAACGGTGAGAGACACAAACACAAAATTCTTTGCAAATACAATTATTCGCCAACAGAAACATTACTGCATAAATTTACTAATGGCTCCCGCACTAGACACCGGCCGAAGCTTTCAATTTAGAATGAGTGTCGGGGAAATACTTAAACTAAATACAATTCATTGATACACAGACAAATAGATCGATGCGTTATAAATACTACTACTACTGCTGCTGCTTCGGAACGTGACATTTTTCGTGCGTGCAGCCGGTGTTCAATTTATAAGATGTTATCCCGTCAAAAATATAACCTACACAGATTAGGGATTTTGATGTTTCTAATTTAATTTACTTGTTTTGTCATACAAGAAAAATGTATTTATGATGTAAAAGAATATTAAAATTTTTAATTACAATGACTTAAATTTTTTTTTATATAATTCAATTAATTAATTTGTTATTATTTAAATTTTTTATGCTAATTATTATATTGTAATTTGACTTTACTTGCAATATTTGCACGCCTCTTTGTAAGGTTGAATGCATGTTACACTAGCTGATATAACATCTTTATACTACTGTATTCTGGCAAATAAACATTGATTGATTGATTGATTGATTGGTTGCGCTTACATCATATCATTTCATACGAGGAGATTGCAGGACAATATTTCCGCAAGCTACCAAAAAAACTGAATCAAATTGAATAGATTTTAATTAAATTAAAATGGGACCAATTTGAAAGCATCATCAGGTCTTTTTAGTCTCTTTAGCATGACCCTCTCTGTACGACCGGATACCATACTTGGCCAGAGCAGACAGAGGATTTGGCCTACACTCTCCTTGCTGGCCAGACGGGTTGGAGAGGTCTCATTGATGTTTGAGCTTTGTTTAGCTTGTATTTCCTAAGTCGCCTCTTACGACATCCATGGGAAGACTAGGATAATTCCAGACCAGGTCGGTAAGATTTAAAAGCATATTCTTTCAAATAGAATAATTTTTGATATTGTTCATAAATAATGGAGTTATGCGGTAACTTTTTTTGAAGTCGGTTAAAAACAGTGCCACGTAGATATTCCACTTTTGTATGAAACAGCAGATATTTTTCTCACGATGTCGAAGTTGGTCCCATAGTGAAAGTTGTTCAGATTCGTGGTCTGAGTCACTCCTTAAGCGTTTGCTAATGAATTCAATTTCATCCCTGTTTACAGACGTGTCAGTAACGGTAACGGCCAGGGACTCAAAAACACAAATAAGTCTGTTACATAATGATTCCTTTAACACTTATATTTGGGTGTTTTAAACCTGTTTTGCTTTGAATACTAATAAAAGTGTCATCATCATCATCATCATCATCATCAGATCCTTTTTTAGTCTCCACTACAGGAGCACGACCCTCTCTATACTACTAGGGCCACACTTGGCCAGAGCAGCCAGAGGACTTGGCCTACACTCTCCACGCTGGCCAGACGGGTTGGAGAGGTCTCTTAGATGTGTATAAGCTTTGTTTAGCTTGTATTTCCTAAGTCGCTTTCTACGACATCCACGGGAAGACTTGGAGTGGTCCTATTCTACTCTGCCGGATACCACACGGCTATAAGTGTAATAGATATTAATGTTATATAAAAGTGTAATAGATATTAATGTTTCTGTAATCAAGATGTTAGAAAACTATTTGTATATTTTTCTATGTAGGTGATTACACAATATGTGGATACATATTGTGTAAACACTTCCCCTTTATAATATTAGTAGGTAAGGAAGTAAAGATTTAGGGTGATTAGATGGGGGAAATTATTAATGATTATACAAATCAGTTCACCCGTTCTTAAGTTCGAACAAACCTCACTTTGTTTTATATATAACACTAGCTTTCGCCCGCGGCTCCGCCCGCGTCAATGTCGATCCCTCGGAAATAGTACTTTTTCCAGGAATAACATTGTGTACATAAGGTAGGTTGATAACATAAGGTAGCCTATGTCCTTCTCCGTACTCCAGAGAACTTGTATGCAAAATTTCATGATGATCGGTTCAGTAGGTACGGCGTGAAAGCGTAACAAACAAACAAACTCACTTTCGCATTTATAATATTAGTTAGGACTAGCTGACCCGGCGTACTTTGTACAGCTTCTTTTGTGGGTAATCGGGTAATAAGTAATTTTTAGGTTTCTTCAGGGTGTCAGCTACCTCCATACTAAATTTTATCAAAATCTACCTTCTCGTTCTTGAGTTATATCATCATCAGGTATTTTTTAGTCTCCACTACAGGAGCACGACCCTCTCTGTACTACTAGAGCCATACTTGGCCAGAGCAGCCAGAGGACTTGGCCTACACTCTCCACGCTGGCCAGACGGGTTGGAGAGATCTCACAGATGTTTATAAGCTTTGTTTAGCTTGTATTTCCTAAGTCACCTTCTACGACATCCACGGGAAGACTTGGTGTAGTCCTATTCTACTCTGCCGGATACCACACGGCAAAGTTATATATATTAAAATCGAAAATATGTGATGAAAAAATTTCGCCACAGGTAGGATTTGAACCTACAACCTTCGCCATCTAGCCCGTCGATGCTCTCAACCACTGAGCTGCCGTAGCTTCAAATCACCGCGGCGAATTTGTTCATCACATATTATAGGTACACGCATTCGAAGCATGCGTAATCTCCATTACTACCCACTATTTTCTAAATAGTGGGTAGTAATGGAGATTACGTGTGGTATCCAACTTAATTCATATCAGATGAATTGAAAGTTGATTAAAGTGGAGAAAGCTTTCTCAATTAATTATATAAAGAGCATTACAATGCTCGGTTTATTATTAAAATCGAAAATATAGTAATAAGAGTTATATATAGTATTGTAACTAATCCGACTTTGTTTTTATTTACATAAGATAGATCATTTAACTATATATTCATTCAAGTCATTGAACTGTTATCTACGACTGCTACAGATTCACTCAGTGCAGAATTATTTAAATTATGCAGTTAGGTTTATCTTGGAGGTGTATAAGGTCCGAAAATGTATATATTTCTACGAATAATATATTTACATGCATTTGAAAGGCTACATCGCAGGGTAGCATTTTTAAAACCCTGATGCAAAAAGAGGGTTGTTTGTGTTTGACCTCTTTGTCTGTCTGTGTCAGTCTGTATGTCTGTGTAGCTGTCTGAATTACAGAACCTCGTGGGTAAACAAATTTTTATGCGTTTTTTTTATTTAAAAGCTGGTTTTCGGGCTATCCACGGGCGATTGACGTTTTACAAGAAAAAAAATATAGAGATTAATAATTATAAGGACCGAATGTTATTCTTACAAGTTTAAATAAAAACATCACTTCTTTTTTGCATGCTCGGCGACAACCCAAGGGTATAGGGTTTGAAGCTATTCGTCTTTTATTTTCTTTGAATGGCCAATTAATAATTTTTTGATTCATAATTCTAAGCTAATACTAGTAGACTCCTTTAAATTACAAAATCCACTAAAACGTAATACAATCTTTTCATTGTGAAATGGCCCTTTTGTCCCAAAGTTATTCCATAACATAGGAGACAGCTTAATATTTAACATTTCATTTAAGTTCGCCGATAAAGAATTCATACTTCACTTGAAGCCAAATCACCTTTGGCCGTCACTTCGAGCGCTATGACCTTGCAGGACTTTTTAAAAAATAACCGTATTTCGTCTGAAATTCGCTTAAATTCCATAAGGGAGATTTGTATGTAAATACAAGTCCAAAAAGTTTATATGTGGCTCGCAGGTTTGCTAGATGCACAGCGGATGTGAAGCTAACGTTATCCGTGCATATTGTCAATCTTTCTATACATGCAGCCTATGGGTTAGCTATACGACACGTGCTGTCAACCTAAGAGTTCAGTACAATAATGCTTTCAGGATGCTTTTGGGACTGCCTCAGTTCTGTAGCGCATCAGGGATGTTCGCGGATGCAAGAGTCAGTGATTTCTTTGCAATTATACGCAAAAGGACTGCTTCCCTGATGCGCAGGGTCCGAGATAGTCCTAATAGTATCATGGGCATTATTGCTAAGAAGTTTGAAGGACCAGTGTGGAAGCATTGGATTTCATTGCATGGGTCCTCACATGTTCACATAGATAAGTAAGATATATAATGAATTAAATAAGTTATCTTTGACGAACATATATGTGAATTATAATAATTAAATGAGAGAATGACTGACATACCTGTAACACTTAATATGGACTATAAAAAGTCTGAAATAAAGTATTTTTATTTTATTTATTTATATAGTCTGTCCTTAACTGCTTCATTTGAATGTGATGGTGCGAGCCATCATTCATCATTATATCCGTAAATAGTCAACTGCTGGAAAAAGGGCTCTCCTAAGGTCGTTCCATGGGAGGATTCTGCTCACCATGCTTGGCAGGCGGGTTGGTGAGCGCAGTTTATTTGGCTTCTTGTGCTTTCGACGCTGCTGCCCATCGGAAGCATTTTAAGCTCGGATAGGAATTTGGATCAGAGAAGGGAATTAAGGTATTGGGATACTATTCACTCGGATGAATGGAGGAAAAGCAAGTAGCAGTTTAGGCGGTTGGGCGCGCATACCCGATGACACCGTAGACCTGTACTTGGCATCAAATTGTAAGACTAAGTTTGCAACTGTGTGATTTGTCCAAATAAAAAAAAAAAAAAAAAAAATTGAGATGCGACGCGGAACGAAAGCTCACGATGTGCTCTCTAGGGTTGCAACTCTAAAATGGAACGGGGCAGGACACCCAGAAGAAACAAAGGTAGGTGGAGCAAGGCTGTCACCGAGTGGTATCCCAGAACAGGGAATAGTGTTGGGCGTCCAACAGCTAGGTGGGTTTATGACATAAAGCAGCTGGCAAGAATTGGATTGCGAAGGCTAGGGATAGAGAAGCATAGCACAGACAAAAGAAGGCTTATATCTAGCAGTGAGTTTTGGAAGACTGACGACGATGATATGATTTGGCGAGTTCTTATAGCCATGGTTGCCTGATGCCAACTATATACAACCGTAGACAAATACCAGAATAAATGAAGTATGAAGTACAAGTATTTGCCCGCGTCGGGAATCGAAACCAATGCCCCTCGAATCGTAGGCTGGCGAAACCGTCACAAAAATTGATCCAAACAGCTCAAAACTATATTGTCGATCGTTGTTATATAGAATTTTAACAACGTCCAACAATTTTTAAACAATTATTTAACTTTTCAAACTTAATACGCTTCCTAACTGGATGTAAGAAATTGGATATTTCTGTTCACTAAGTCCCATCCATATATTATAGTCCCCAGACACTATTTAAACATCTGTCTGTCTACGTTGACTTTGGTCCCACGCTGTGGGACTCAAAGGGATGGAGACTACCTAGCTCAGCGTATCAGCATTGCCATTCAATCAGGCAATGCTGCCTTTTGGGCACGATGCCCAGAGGTGAGCTCCTGGAGTGACTGTACGATTTGTAAAATAGATATTTATAGGTAGGTTATTTTTATTATTATTTAGTTTCGTCTTTTTAAGTAGTTTAAATAAGTATAATTTATGTGAATAAAATAACTGTATTTACTACGCTGCGGTTGATTATTGTAATTCAACAATTTCTCGTTTAAAAATATCTACTAGTTTTGAACTGTTTCAAAAATGAGGATGGAAATTTTTTGTGAGCCGTTTCACCGAAAGACATGAGGTAAATGTTATTTTCCTATTTACTTAAGTTTTCGCAGCTTTCTAGTAGGTACTAATAGCTTTGAGCTAAACCATGGACAGACAGAAAGACGGACATGGCGAAACTATAAGGGTTTCTTGTTTGAAACCCAAAAAAATGACGAAAAGTGCCCTACATGACTATAAAAATTTTGAAAATCATTTGTTTTATGATGTATTTTTTGTTTTGTGGTGCAATCAACCATTCATTCAATATTTTGCAATTTTTAATACAAAATAAATCTTTCCAAATTACGAGTATATATATTTTTAGAGCAAAACACTGCGGACCGGAATGTGATCGTACGTGAAAACTCCCACAAAGGCCCGACGCCTAATTGCTTAGATATGGCCGACGCACGTATGGAGCACGTGCAAGAATTCACGGGTCGCCATGTGCAAATTGTAGTTTATAGTTTATTGGGATAAATTAGCCGACTATTACATATACTTGAAGGATAAAAAGCCTTTGACGTGATAACGTTTCACGAAGAGTACATGGCGGGAATTTCGGCGGACTGCACGGCTTGTGTTTTGGTTTGTTTTGTATATTATTTCTAGTGGACTTTATAATGTGAAATCGGTGTAATTTGGTGTTATAAATACCCAATTTTATGAACAATAAATAAATAAATACGGACAAATCACACAGATTGAGATAGCCCCGAGGTAAGTTCGAGACTTGTGTTATGGGATACTAACTCAACGATACTATATTTTATAACAAATACATATATAGATGGCCGGGGATCGAACCCGGGCACTCCGTGTCGCAGGCTGGCGTGTTAACCACTGCGCCACGGAGTTGTCTAAAACAATGTGTGGAATAATTGAAATAAACTGTCACAGTGCGGCTGTAGTGAGATTTACTTAGTTTCCTGGTGGTTGTTCGGCTTGTTGCATCGTCTGTGATCAAGTCAGTGGATTCGTGGGAATTGTCGCCAGTAGAATCAATGAAATGAACAACACCATCGTTATATTGATTAACAAGACTCATAAAAAGCGCGGGTAAACTCATTTATACTTGATACTGGCTAAATACGTAACGTGTGAAGCCATAAATAAAAGAGAAAAAAAAGAAAACGTCTTATGAACGCCGTCTGAACGCTCGATAAAGTGTCACGTTCCGTGTGCAATCGAGAGCGTAGAAAAATATACGTGGAACAGCTTCTTCTCTTCAAGCAGCTGGTATATTTTACGTCTTTTCTTTTCCTCCAAACAAGCATGGAAGACTGGATGTTGCAAACAGAAAATATAATTCATTCAAAAATATCGCAAGAAAATGTTTCCTTAAAGTATCTCTCGTCAAAGGGTATCCGGAAAGCGGACAATATTTTAAAAATCAATTTCACACCGGATCGCGGTGCTCACACCCGGTTATCCGGAAACGAGGTAGCCGAGCGAAAGTTATTGTCTCCGTCCAAGTGTCGATGTCTTTAAATAAAATGTACGTGTAGCGTCCAGTTTGTACTTTTATACATTTATATGTATTATTTTTAGATGACTGTTCAATTAGGAGTGTTATGTTTTAAATAAATAATAAAATAAATACATTTTTTTTTATTTCTTAACAATGTCAGTATATGCAGATGGCTAATTGGAACTTCCTTATGCATGTTCCAGGAGGTTCCGATCTTTCTTAGGACTGAGTTAATGTACTATCTATACTAATATTATAAGGCTGAAGAGTTTGTTTGTTTGTGCTAATCTTAGGAACTACTGGTTCATATTTTTGTGTTGGATAGTCCATTTATTGAGGAAGGCTGTAGGCTATACATACCTATACACCACACTGCGACCAATAAGAGCGAAGCATCAATAAAAAATGTTTTGAAAACGAGGGAAAATTATTTATAGTTGAGGACATCCGACGCGTTCAATGTGTAAACGGTATGTAATTATTCCTCTCCAAACGAATTTAAAAATTTCCGCGACAGTATATGTCTATAATAACAGAAATTGCCACGGACGAAGTCGCGGGCAACAGCTGGCACATAATAAGTTATGAATTACTTTTTACTCTACAACATTGTACTATTTGTAAATACATGGAAAAAATCATATACATATGTAGAGTTATTTTTCTAGAAATTTTAAATCTAGAAATTGTGTGAGTGACCTAAAAGTGTTCTCCTCACGTTACTAACCTAAACTTTTCAATTGTGGTTTTTAACGACATCTAACGCCCAAATCCGCTGAGACATTTACAACTCATGGTGAAATAAAGTAACACACATACGTCCAATCTTCCATGCATGAACTCGAAACAATACACTCCTTTTTTGGCAGTCGTTTAAAGAGCCTGTAAAATGAACATTGAAAATCTTGCTTAAGTATAAAAGCCATATAATCTGTGATAAAAGCAGTAAGCACGATCGCGCGATAATTTTGCAACCGCAGTGCGTACGTGGCCGACTTTTACAAATTATACTCAGCCCGCCTATTTGCTAACTTAGTGTACAACGTTTTGATAGCAAACAAAGTCAAAAGTAAAAAAAAATCAAAATTCAAAGATTTTTATTCAAAATTGGATACATGTTTCTCTTTTTGAACGTCATATTTTTATTTCTTATATATTTTTTAATATATGCAAAATTGAAATACTACTAGCGTTTCGGAACGACCACTGGTGAGAAGAATACGCCGAAAGAAACTCTATCCAGACTTGGTCCCTACGTGCCTGAAGGGCTCTGAATACATTTTTTCATACTATAGATTAAATTGTTAACATTAAATAAATTTATATGAATTTCCACGCATTTTTATCAGTTATATAATCATCAATGCAGTAATAAGCCTTTTTTACTAACTGGTTTTTTACAATCGTTTTGAACTTAAGTAAAGGCAGACCTAATATTTCTGCAGGAACTTTATTATAGAAGCGGACTCCTAGACCCAGAAATGAATCCATAATTTTCATGGATATCACTATTTTTCTTATATAAATCAAGATTATAGCGCACAAACATAATATTATTATCATAAGGTAAAGTTAAAATATTTATATCTTTAAACAATTCTCTAAGAGATTCTCTAGCAACAAGTATATATAGATCTGATAGCGCGTTTCAGATAGTTCGTTAAAGGCACGGAATCATCTTTATTATCAGACAATCAGGTGATTCAATGCTGCAATGTCCTAACCAAACTGGAAACAACTAAACAAAGTATGCTTCCCGTGGGAATCGAACCCACGACCCCCGGGTCTACGGGCATACGCATTAACCACTGAGGGAGTTCAGGAGTATATTTCAGTGATAAATACCTAAGATCCGTGGTAATCGTTCTTGTAGAAAGGTTTTACGAGCACGCTGGATGCACCGATTTAAGAGGCGCAGATAACTTTTACGATTGTCTATGGATCTAGTGTAGTGTGATTTATGCTCACATTCAGCATTGATGGGGTTTCGAATAGGCTAAATCCTACGATGAAAATATACATCAAACTGTTGTTAGATTATCATTAAACATTTTTTAACTAATTTAACGAACACTTTATTTTTAAATGTGTCTGATTTTTGTAAAAATCATAAATAAAATAATTATATTTTTATATAGTGGAGAGTGTAGGCCAAGTCCTCTGGCTGCTCTGGCTAAGTATGGCTCTAGTAGTACAGAGAGGGTCGTACTACTGTAGTGGAGACTAAAAAGGACCTGATGATATATTATTATATTGTTTACTAACATTAGGAAACATTTGTTAACAAACATTTGATCACAATGTTATAAAATGTTAGGTAATGTTCATGTTAGGTAATGTTAGTAAACATTTTTAAACAAAATTGTTTTAACAAATTGTAACAAAATTATACATTTGTTTTCTTTTATTTTTAAAAAAATTATACAGGTTACACCAGGGTAAGCGGAGAGTGCAGGGCCGGGGTTGCAAGTAGGGGTAAGCGTACGGTAAAATGTTAGTAAACATTTTCCATTAGTGTAGGAGCACTTACATATAACATCTAACAGTTCCTAACAAAATGTAACAATAATTTACGATTGTTAGTAAATGTTTTAGTGTTAGAAAATGTTTGTGAACAAATGTTTGTTCTTATGGTGCTAGATTAAGAAGAATATAAGTATGAAAGCTTAACAAATATGGTACTATGATTGTGCGGCTTGTACAGTGATGTTTTTTGTAGGTGGACTGTTACACTTTAGGGAAATTAAAGTCATGAGACAATGAGAGAAATTCGCTGTCTTTTCATAGCAAGTAAGTAGGAAAACGCTCCACCAACCTGCCAGATATTCTCGATCTTTGCCCGGACACACGTTGCCTTGTTGGTCAGCTCAAAAACTGCTGATGTGGTGACCTTAAGGGAAAACACTAAGCTCGAGATAATTGAAAAAATAGGTATTTGTACAATCTATCGCTGTCGCGCCGTGTCCAAACAACTTCCGCAGAGTGCGATAAAGACAACTGCAGCTCGGTTCAAAAATACCTATGAAAAGTACACAAAATTAACGCTTCGTAGTTCTCTGATTTCTTCTCCAAAACTTAACCGACTTAATTTCTTATTTTTTTAAAAAATTATAAAGCTATGGCATAGATTCAAGATTCAAGATCATTTATTCCTTTATAACATATATTGTTTTACTTGGCACCGACTTCAAAATTATATAAAATGCTTATTGAATCATTTCTGATTAACTAAATTACAATTTTTTTGTTAAAAATTAATTTTTCTGATATAACCGCGACATTTTTTTTTCTTTATGTTTTAATACTACGAATAAATCTTACCAACTTTTCAGGTTTTTAAAGGAAGGAAAAAAATATAGGGAAGTACTAATATATTCGGGGTAAAGTACTGTTCCCGAGGGATCGACTTTGACGCGGGCAGAGCCGCGGGCGAAAGCTAGTGTGGAAATAAACGTTCTTGTATAAAGGTTTTACGAGCACGCTGGATGCACCCGTTTGAGAGGCACAGATAACTTTTATGGTTGTCTATGGACCTGGTGAAGTGTGATTTATGCTTGCATTCAGAAAGTATGATGTTTGGGGTTTGCTTTAACCCATTAATAATAATAATAAATGTTTATTTCGTCAAATACATGTTAACATAAATTAGTGTTTGAAATCTCCTTTTAGGCAAACAATGCCTGTGTTAGGAGATTTCGCTCTTCCATAACAGTTTATATTTATCGTTATATAATTCTAAATTGATATTATTATGATATACAACTTTCATCTACTTATAATTATTCATATATATAAATTCAGTAATTTTATTAAGATTTATATTATATTTATATAATATATATTACCCATTATGAGGGCTTTAGGAGCAATTTCTGTTCAGTAACCAAAAAACGTATTTTTCCCTGGTAGACAGAGCCTTGGTCTATAAGACCTGAAGGCCATGATTAACATATTGGTGGGCATTAGGTGGAAAACGGAATCAAAATAGTGATGGGTTGCTAGCCGCATCGCCTATTAACAAGATTCCTCAGATTTTACCCATTCTATCGACCGATTTATAAGAAGTAGTCACGTCAAAAATTTAAATAATATGAAAACAAACCAAAATCACATCCCAGTAAAGCTATATACAGGGAATATGCCGAACATGACATGACCGTGTCCCCAGCGGCGACCAGTCTATGTTTGTAATTGAAATTTTATAAAAAACGTTTATTTAGCATAGGTTTCCTTGAACACTTATTAATTGTTATATTTCACTTCTCAACAATTGTTGATGTCAGAAATTTACTATATTTTTAGTTATTATATAACTCATCAATAAAGTGTGCTTATATTAAACCACTAGCTTTTGCCCGCGGCTCCGCCCGCGTTAGTGTTGATCCATCGGGAACAGTAGAATTTCCCGAAATGAAAGGTACCTTATGTCCTTCCCTGGGCCTTAAACTACCTCGGAGTGTGTAATTTAGGTGCGAAGTGCTGAGGTGCGAAGAGCTGAGGCGCTGTTTGTCTGAAAGAAAATCTTGCGAGTTACTTCCTGGTTTCCGATTAAGCTGAAATTTTGCGTGCATGTATTCGAATGACAAGTACTCTGGCTGCTCTGGCCAAGTATGGTCCTAGTAGTACAGAGAGGGTCGTGCTCCTGTAGTGGAGACTAAAAAGGACCTGATGATGATTCGAATGACAATGTAATATTATGGAATCGTTGCGGTGGTCTGACGATGGAGTTGGAAGGTGGCCATAGGAACTCTTAAGGGTCCATACTACCTCACACTGCTTTGCATGATTGACTGTTATATCAATAATAATTAAATACTCAAGTTGAAATAAAAATGCAGCAAAGTACAGGACTAACTCAGTAACTATATGACTCAAAAACACGATTGCGTTAAATTTTCTCGATAGAAAAAAATTGCAAAGTTGCCTCCAAATCACGTCTAATTTACTCGGTATATAGTATTATTCACCAAATACATTAAATTTAACCTTGAAACTTTTGATTATTATTGCATTACAGATAAGGCAGCCATCATATAATAATAATAATAATAATAACAAGCTCAGCAAGTACCTTGACTTGGCCCACGAGGTGACTGCTATGTGGGATGTGGATTCGACGATCATTGTCCCGATAGTTGTATCTGCAAACGGCCTTATAGCGAAGAGTCTCGACCAACACCTTAGGAGACTCTCGCTGGATGGCTGGATCAAGGGCCAGATACAGAAGGCAGCACTCCTGGACACGTCACGCATAGTCAGGAGGTTTCTTTCTCTGCAGCCTTAACCGCCGGTAGCTTGAGCCCTGCCCCGCTGCTGACGGCACTCTAGGTTTAGGTTTTTATAATGTTTTTATGTTTTGTAATTTATTTTTATATTTTACTTTTATATAAATATTGTAAAAGCCTAAATCTAAGAAAGAAATTAAATAAAGAGATAATAATAAATAAATAAAGAGAATAATAATAATTTTTATTTCAAGTTACACAGACTCATATATTGTTAGTAAATTATCTTAAGAACTAATGTTAGTATATAAAAACTCTGCACGGTGCATGCAAGCTCCGGCAGTGAGACATGTAAGGACAGTCCAATCTTGTACTTATTAATCTTAGGATGCTGTTGGCACTGCCACTTACCCTGGCTACCATGGAGGTGGCACGCTTGCGCATAATAGTATGGAAACAATCCATTCCTATTTCCGCAAACATGCCAGAAGCACTGCAGAATCTTGGCAGCCCCATCAACATCCTAAAAGCATTATTATACTGGATTCGAAGGGTCCTGTATGCTTTTTTAGTGTATTTCGCCCACAGAGTACATGTGTAAAATGAAGAGCAGTATGCTCTAAATAAAGTACATTTTGTTTCTAATGAGCACTTTGAAAATCGACGGGCAATCATATTTGCTCTTACACACAGGGCCCTCCGTTCCCTCTCAATGTCAATGTCATCTTTCATATCTTGTGTGATCCAATGGCCCAAATACTTAAAACGCTCCACAACACTCATCGGTTGACCACATAATTTAATTGGTGGTATCTCCCATCCATTTTTAGTATTAAGACCAAAGACCACACACTGACTTTTAGTGACATTATACACCAATCCATGCTCTATTGCATATTTTTCACACACTTGGAGTAACGTCTTTAGACCACAGGCTGACGCACTCAGCAGCGCCATATCATCAGCATAGCTAATATTGTTAATATTTATGCCATCCACATGACATCCTTTACGCATACCACTAAGCTTGACAAACATATGTTTTTCTTTTTCGAATAACCCTTGAATATTCCTAAAAAACGAAAATATCCAAAGTAGCCAACGCGTTTAGACCATCCGCGTTTGTATCGCCACGCCGCCTGGCATATGTCGGACTCTTAAACTAATTAAGGTACACCAATCGACGACTAGCTCCGTGGCGCAGCGGTCAACACGCCAGCCTGCGACACGGAGTGACCGGGTTCGATGCCAGCCCGGCCAGGTCAAGATGGAAAATGATCTTTTTCAGATTGGCCTGGGTCTTGGATGTGTATCTATATATGTATTTGTTATAAATATAGTATCGTTGAGTTAGTATCCCATAACACAAGTTTCGAACTTAGGTACTTTGGGTCTAGCTCAATCTGTGTGATATGTCCGTCTAGGTATATTTATTTATTTATTTAATCGTATTTGGGCTTTTGATATATCTTGGAAAGCATTTTACGATGTTGATTTGTTTATAATAGAAACTTGTCACTAAAATGTGGTTTTTGCAAAAAAATGTTTAGACACAATCCTAGAGATATCTAGCTAGAATTATGTATAGCTACAATATCGACCCGTCTTTTCAGAGCTCCAATCAGAGAGTTCAAAAGCTATACAATCCGCAGTCAAGTCCCTAGATACGAGTCGAGATGCTCTTGACCGAATAATTGTTAATTCTTGAATAAATAATACAAATTAAACGTCTAACCACATTTATCTCCGACGAACACTCGACTATGCCAGTGAGACTGCACTCACTGTGAAGTTAAGACAAATTTATAGTTAACACAAAATGGCGACTATTCGTAGACTTACATACATTATTCATACATACATAGTATCACGTCTTTTACCCTTGCGGGGTAGACAGAGCCTAGGTCTATAAGACCCGAAGGCCACGTTTAGCATGTTGGTGGGCAGGTGAAAAAAGGAATCAAAATAGTGATGGGTTGCTAACCGCATCGCCTATTAACATGATTCCATGGAATTTTGCCCGTTTCCGCGTTCGGCTTTCACGATCTGCGCGGGAAGAGAAGCAGCTGGAACATTCTACGTTTTTCTTTTCTCTCAGACCAGCATGGAAGGTTATGTTCAGTAATTATTGTAAGTGGTATCACGATAAAGGGGTTCAATTTAAGAGACATCATTTATTTTTTTATAACTAGCGGCCTGCCTCGGCTTTGCACAGTTAGATATAGGTATTTCAATTGTCTATGTTCATCAGGGCTAATATAGGATTCTACTGGTGATTTTTTTTAAATCGGTCCAGTAGACGTCAGAGTCTATTCAATGCAACAATCAAATAAATAAATAAATATAAATATATAAATATGTGTACAGACAAATCACTCAGATTGAGCTAGACCCAAAGTAAGTTCGAGACTTGTGTTATGGGATACTAACTCAACGATACTATATTTTATAACAAATACATATATAGACACATACAAGACCCAGGCCTATCTTTTCTTATATCATTGAAACTAACGTGAGATTTATGTACTAAAAGCTCAAACTCAAACACCTTTATTGTGAAAAAGCGTGTTTTTGAGTTAAAGCGGTTCGGGACCCTCCCCCGCGTCTCGCACTCGCCTTGAAAATGTGCTCCCGACGAGTCCGAAACTATAGTCGGTAATCCCGACGAAATAGCACGTGAGTGACCCGTTTTTAGTACAGCATCAAATCTTTTCTCTTTATAACATTAGTGAAGTGATAAGTGATATCAGAGATCGCATATTTTAGTGCATAAATATGCAGTACTAGATAAATACCTAAAGTTGATTTTTGGCTCACATATTATGGCAGTGGCTTCTTTATGATAAATAAAAACCCAGTATTTAGGTATTATTTGCCGTTTGATTCGCGCACTTCAAAGTACTTATATTCCCTGAGATTTTATAGACCCGATTGCACACTATTACAACCTAACAAGGGTGTTTTAGTTTTGTCAAAAATCACTGATATTAAAACCAGTGAAAACCAACCCCATTACTTTGGAGCAGGGCAATAAGTGTATGGACTGAGGTGTACTCACTCCTTACAAATTTGTTAATTATAAAACAAGATATTTTCAATAAAAAAGTGCTTTCCATAATTGCCAACTTCTAAACTTACAGATGATAGTTAACTGTAGATGTACCTAGATGGTAAACAATTATTGAGTGTTTTCTGGGTTTCTTACTTGGAAGCAAATGAATAAATATTTCTTGTTGATTTGTAGGCGTATTCCTTATGGCCTTAGGTTCTATCTACCCTTTAAGGGATAAAGACGTGATGTATCCCTACCCCCCATCGTTTGTACCGCACTCTCGGTTGCACATGGAACGTGACACTTTTTTGTGCATGCAGCCGGCGTTGATCGATTTGTAAGACGTTATTACGCCAAAAATCTTAGATAGGTAGATGACACAATCTTCTTTTGCTAATTGTATCATAGGACTTCGCCACAGAGCTTTCTAGCTAGCCGTGTGGTTTCCGGCAGAGTAGAGTAGGACCACTTCAGGTCTTCCCATGGAGGTCGTAAGAAGCAACTTAGGAAATACAAGCTAAACAAAGATCAATGAGACCTCTCCAACCCGTCTGGCCAGTGAGGACAGTGTAGGCCAAATCTCTGTCTGCTCTGGTCAAGTATGGCTCCGGTAGTACAGAGAGGGTCATGCTCTCGCAGTGGAGATTAAAAAGACCTGATGATGATGCTGATAAAGCTTTTTTCAAAGTCACAACAGAAAGTCATAAATCCATATTCCTCGTGGTCCTTCCGACCCCTGTTTTTCCATTACTCGGTCAGATTCAAGAAAATGGTTCTTTTATTTGCTGAATAGTGAATGTTGAGCACTTACCCTTACCGGCTTACTTAAAGAGTAATGTGGACACTTTGCACAGGCTCAGCCGCTGCCAAAGTCTGTTTAAGGAATCGTTAGGCAAAGATTAGTTGGAATTGTAGAGTGGTCAGGTTGTTTATTAATTAGATAGATAGATAATTCATTTATTTGCTGCTATAACACACGTACAAAAAAATACACAGTTATAAGAAAAAAGTAAGTACAAAAATTAACTAAAATACATATATACCTACCTGCGCTTTCTCAATGCGTGTGCTACAGCAATACAAAAAGGACACAGCTCAGTGGTAATATTGGCCGAAAGCAATACACTAATTTTCAGCTGTAACCTGAAGAAGAGATGTGCGAATGTGCGGTGCGGATCCAATAAAAAATAATTAATTAATAATATTAAGACTGGTTGAGAACATTGAACTGCGACGTGATTTGTATTTTGTGTATTCACACCTGATGGTAAGCGATCAACGCTGCATGGACAACTGCAGCACCAGGGTGTGACAGGAGCGTTGCCGGTCTTTCAATGAGTTGGGGGAGAACATTGGGGGAAACAAGGAGGGTGGGGAGAAGTTCCAACGGGAGCATACGACGGCGTTAGGGAACATAGTGCTTAGAAATTGTCGGAAATTGCCCTGTTTTTCACCGGAAAAGAGTAAGGCATGTAGAATTTTAGAGTCCCTTTTTCAAATGGTGCTAACACAACTATATCTCCTAACTAGGTAACATGGCGCTTAGAAATAGTTGGAAATTGTCTTGTTTATCAGAGGAAATAACGTTTAGGCATTATGAATTTTTATAACTTTTTTGCCTGACTACCCATGGATAACTGCAATCCAGGAGCGTTACCGGCGTTTTAAAGAGTTGGGGGGAGGACATGGGAGGGGAGGACACTGGGGAAGAAGAGCCTCCGGCTCTCTCACTCACCGAATGAAGCATAGAAGCGGTAAAGATTCTACTCAAACGGTGATTTTATGTGAGAGTGTGGTACTTTCCCGGACGAGCCGGAACCTTTGTCTGTCTGCAATGGACTCTGATAAATTCAAATACTGTCTCAAAGAGACAAGTATTCTGGTCATAAAAATTATCACTCTTTGCCCCTGACTATCAAAATACGGCTTGCGTCTCTAAAATTAATGAATTCGAAGCTGCGTCTCCGCGTATTTTAATCCGCTTGACAGTTGTACTGGTTTAAGACGTCAGCCAGACTGTTATAATTTAAATCTTAGGGTAACGAGGAATTATTTTCGAGGAATTAAGGCTGTGCTTTCCTAAAAATATGAGAGAAACGGTTATTTCAGAGACTATGCAAAAAGTTTTTACGTATATGAGTTTTTTATTACGTCTTAAATTTCTAAGTGCTTGAACTTAAAAATCTTGTTTCGTTTTTATTATTTACTAGCTGACTTGGCGAACTTCGTACCGCTCTTTTTTTAGGTAGTCGGGTAAAAGTAGCCTTTATGTTAATCCGGTCGGTGAGCTTACCTCTATAAACAATTTTATCAAAAACTGTCGACCCATGTTGAGTTGCATGTGTTCGACGCGACGATATACAAGTCCATTTTAATATGAGACCTAGCCCTTTAATTAGCTCATAGGTCAAAGAAATGCTTTAGTAACAAATTTTAGGAAATCGACACGCTAGTTTTTTTTAATGTTTTCATACAAAATAATTCTTATTTTTATTAAAATCGTTAAATCAGCTGTTTTGACTGTCGAGGTCAATGTCCTATTATCCATAATAGATAATAGTAAAAAGTTGTTGGCCAAGAAAGTGTTTATTTGTATACAGGGTATTTTTTCGTCTGTTTTTTTACCTGTTCAGGTCCAAATATCTCGAAAACTAGCGTGACGATTTTTTTATTTTGCTTCTGAAGCATTTTTCTAGCTTATGGGTGTCAATCAAGTGCCTTTACAATATTTGCGCTTAATTTAAATTATACCTATATCTTAATATATATAAATCTCGTGTCACAATGTTTGTCCTCAATGGACTCCTAAACCACTTAACCGATTATAATAAAATTCGCACACCATGTGCAGTTCGATCCAACTTGAGAGATAGGATAGTTTTTAACTTATGGCGAAACGAAGTTCGCCGGGGCAGCTAGTATACCTATATAGATAGGGCATCACTGGACTCTGATAAATTTAAGTGCTTCCTAAAAGAGAGAAGGATTCTCGTCACGGAAATGATTACTCTTTGCCCCTGACTA
The DNA here is from genome assembly GCA_947532085.1 of Elegia similella. Lineage (NCBI taxonomy): Eukaryota > Metazoa > Arthropoda > Insecta > Lepidoptera > Pyralidae > Elegia > Elegia similella. The sequence continues at coordinate 3,830,464 of OX383943.1, forward strand.
TCAAAATACAGCTTGCGTCTCCAAAATTAATGAATTCGAAGCTGCGTCGCCGCGTATTTTAATCCGCCTGACAGTTGTACTGGTTTGAGACGTCAGCCAGATTGTTATAATTTTAATCTTAGGGTAACGAGGAATTATTTTGGTTGAATTAAGGTTGTTTTCACAATTGTTCTAAAAATAGGTATGTAGTATTTTTTCAGAACTATGTTAAAATGATGTAAGTAAACTCTTTATTGCACATAAAAAAATTACAAAAAGCAATTGTTAAAAAAAATAAACACGTACAAGGACGGACTTATCCCGATAAGGAATTTATTCCAGTCAACCGAGCATTCGCGAAGACAGATAAGAAAGCTACAGGGTAAACAAATATAAAAATATCCTCTACTGACAATTATAACTTACCCAATATAAGAATTATTTAACTATACCTGAGTGTTTAATCCAACTAAAACTTCTTAGTACTTGAATTCAAAAATCTTGTTTTAATATTATGATTGATTTACTAGCTGCCCGCCACGGGTGGGTAGTTATAGCTATTTAATTCTATAGCCTTTGTTTATCAAAGATAATAAGGATTATAATGGTGAATGAATTTTTCAAATCACTTCAGTATTTACGGGGCCTATTCAATGTAAAGAAACTATTAAATTTTCCTCTTATATAATTAAAAGTGTAGATTAATACTAAAAATTAATATAAATTCCGTGGGTTCGATTCCCACCGGAAGCATACTTTGTTTAGTTGTTTCCGGTTTGGTAAGGACATTGCAGGCTTGAATCACCTGATTGTCTGATAATAAAGATGATTCCGTGCTTCGGAAGGCACGTTAAGCCGGTGGTCCCGGCGCCATCTGGTAGTCGTTAAAGGAACCACGTCAGAGGCCGAGAGGCGGTTCCGAAGAACTCTGACACCAGGGTGTGCATGGTCGATTGACCGTGACACCTACTCGAAATGATGATGATGATAATACTAAAAACAGTCTATATGTCTAGACTAGGTTCCTATTTAATTTTTAAAATGTCTCCCCTTGAATTTTTGAAAAGAAAACATGCCATAGAAAGTGACTAAGCCGACATAGTATTTGAAATTTTATTTTAAAAATAACAGTTCATAACCTTTCTCAAAGACAAGCAAAATCCTAGATAGAGCAGAAAATAATAAAATTTTTAAAAGATTGTAATGGCGTCCGCATTGGTATCCGGTGCTACCAGGAAAACATAATTGACTTTTCTGAGTAGGAAGTGCAATCTTAATTGAATATAAGATATTTGCTATAGAGAGAAGGAAAATATAAAATGGCTTTTGGCCATATAAAAGTGTGGCTTCCCGGTTAAGAAATAAAAGTACCTACACCACTATGAGCATTCTTAAACCCGCACTAAAACATTAAAATATCATTTACTTAAATAGGCTAGTTTCCTAAAAAAATATAATTAGTCCGTCAGTTAGATATTCAAAAAATATTGGACACGTATTTTTTCTTTCCTCGATTAAGCAAAAAATGATAAAGATATTTGAAGTTCCGTGTGACGTCATAGTTTGCTACAATTTTTAGCAAACTTTGACGTCATGAGCCCCCACTCCTGAACTTTGAGGCGCGTTATCTTTATTATTTATTGTTTATTTGACAAAATAAAAAATACGTGTCCAATATTTTTTAATTATCTAACTGACGGACTAATTGTTATGTTATTATTACAACCCAGGAAACTAGCCTATTGTTTTAAAATAGCATTACAATGCTCGGTATATTATTAAAATTGAAAATATGTGATGAAAAAGAACTCGGCCACAGGTAGGATTCGAACGCACGTCCCTTAGGTTAACGCCCTAAGTGTGATACCATTACACCACCGTGACTTCGAATCACCGCGTTGAATTCTCTCATCACATATTACCCCGTAGAGTATACGCATTACAAGCATGCGTACTTCTTCAATACTACCCACTATTTAGTAGTGTGGTATTCTACTTCATTCATATCCGATGAATAGAAAGTTGATTAAATTAAAGAAAGCTTTTTATTTACTTAAATTGTTTTTAAATAGCTTTACAATGCTCGGTATATTATTAATATACCGAGTGGGTTCGAATCCTACCTGTGGCCGAGTTCTTTTTCATCACATATTTTCAATTTTAATAAAATATTATTTTTAGGGTTCCGTACCCAAAGGGTAAAAACGGGACCCTATTAATATCACTCCGCTGTCCGTCTGTCTGGCTGTCTGTCCGTCTGTCACCAGGCTGTAACTCATGAACCGTGATAGTTAGACAGTTGAAATTTTCACAGATGATGTATTTCTGTTGCCGCTATAACAACAAATACTAAAAAATAGAATAAAATATTTAAGGAGGCTCCCATACAACAAACGTATTTTTTTTGCTTGTTCTTGCTCAATATTGATAACGGCAACAGATAGACGCTTGAAATATTCACAGAATATTTAGTTAAATAATTAAATAAAAATAAAATTAATACTTATTAAAGGGGAGCTCCCATACAACAGACATGATTCAGTTCAGAAATAGACATGATAATAACTTTATCTTGTCTGTTTTTTTGTATGAAAAGAAAAACAAAACCAAATATTATATTTCCTGGATTTCCTACATTTTAATGTTTCACGAGAGAATGACATAAATATTATATTTATAAATTATATATTTTTGTAAGCTGATCTGGGAGTAAAGAAAAAACGTAGAATTAGCCAGCTGCTTTTTTTCTGGCGCAGATCGTAATAGCCAATCGAGGGATTGGGCTAAAATCTGCAGAATTATGTCAATAGGTGATGCGGCTAGCAACCTATTACTACTTGATTCAGTTTTCCATCTACACGCCCAAAAATGCAAAATGGGGTCATAAGGTCTTATAGACCCAGGCTCTGTCTGCCCCGCAAGGGAAAGATACGTGATATGCGTGTATATTTTTGCAGTGTAAATAAAAAAAAATACCAAACAATTAATTTCAAATAACTTTTTTTTAATGTCAAAATTTGAAATGGCGCCCTATAGAATACAATAAGCCGCAAACTTTTTTTTAATGTTTGCGACTTATTGCATTCTAGAGGGCGCCTTTTCAAATTTGTTGTGACGTCATTATGACATTACTGCAGCAGCCGGCGGATTACAAAATATACATAATTTTGTGAGTCATTCTAATGTAAAAATAATACTCTCTAAATTATTAGGTCCTCATTAGAATTCCCCGCAGCCAAAGCGAATTTAATAGTATAAGACAAAGCGTTAACAAAAACAGGACGCTGACGACAGGAAATGAAAGCTTGGGGCTGCGGCTTCTGATGAGCTATCAAACTTTTCGTTTTGGTAAACGATGTTGTTCTAGAAAAACCTAAAATAGGAAACTGGTCGCAATGGGGTAAAGTTTGACGAATCATGTCAGTAGGACATGCGATCAGAAATTAAATAAATAAATCGGACAAATCACACAGATTGAGCTAGCCCCAAAGTAAGTTCGAGACTTGTGTTATGGGATACTAACTCAACGATACTATATTTTATAACAAATACATATATATAGATAAACATCCAAGACCCAGGCCAATCTGAATAAGATCATTTTCCATCTTGACCTGGCCGGGGATCGAACCCGGGCACTCTCGTGTCGCAGGCTGGCGTGTTGACCACTGCGCCACGGCGCTCGCCAAATTCATCACGATTTCACGATACGTGTGGCCTCATTACCAACACTGCTAGAAAACCTGCTTTCATAAAAAACAATCACTTATTAATAATTATATAATTTTCAATTAGAAAAGCATCATACAATAATAATTTCGGTGAAAGTCGATGCTGCGTGAATCATAAGTTTTCTCAGAATAATTATCGCACTTGCGATAGTAATCTTATATTAAACACTGTACGCTATTCGAAGCCTATAATAAATGAGAGTAGCACTTCCGTTTCCCTTTAAGGGTCCATACTACCTCACACTGCTTTGCATGATTGACTGTTATATCAATAATAATTAAATACTCAAGTTGAAATAAAAATGCAGCAAAGTTCAGGACTAACTCTGGTAACTATATGACTCAAAAACACGATTGCGTTAAATTTTCTCGATAGAAAAAAATTGCAAAGTTGCCTCCATATCACGTCTAATTTACTCGGTATATAGCATTATTCACCAAATACATTGAAATTAACCTTGAAACTTTTGATTATTATTGCATTACAGATAAGGCAGCCATCATATGTTTTGCTTTTTCGAATAACCCTTGAATATTCCTAAAAAACGAAAATATCCAAAGTAGCCAACGCGTTTAGACCATCCGCGTTTGTATGGCCACGCCGCCTGGCATATGTCGGGCTCGTTTTGCTGCGTTTTACCGACATTTCCCCCTCTCTTCCCCCACCGCCACAGGCAGGCCACGCGTTGCAAAGCGCGTGGCTCTTGCCACATTGGCGTCTGTTTTCCCGACCACGATGGTCGTGTCTCGCAGCTCTGTGCTCACGTGGTTCAAAAACAAGTTTTGAACGGTAACGACCGTTAGTTGCGTGTTCGTGAAAAAAGTGATATAATTGGTCTCATACCAAAAAACATTTGTGGTAAGTCAAACGTAATTATTTGAATGTTATGTTTAATTTGTGCGTTTTAAAATATTTCTTAGGAATACTTATGTGAGTTATTCCTATCTTATCATAAAGTAGTTAACGACTAATATTTTTTATTAAACTTTTTTAGATCTGCGTATTTACGATGAATAAATCAATTAATGATAATGGTGAGAAGAAGTCTAGCTCTAGTTTGAGTAATTCATCATCAAGCAGTGATTCTGATTCTTCATCAAAAAGGAGGAGTACAAATTCAAGGACGAGGAAGAATAAGAGGAGTAGAAATTCGAACAGACTTCTGAAGAAATTATCGAAAGAAGTAAGTGATTTACGCAATCATGTTTTTAATCAGCAGTCTCAATCAACTCCCAATTATATGCCTTCAAATAATCTTTACTTGAACGATGATTGTATCGAAGCCAATATTAGTGGCGATTTATTTAGTCCACCTAGACACGACGAGGTGCCCAACCAAAACGAGCGGTTTAATCCAACGTTAGATTTACCGAATTTCAGTATTTGCTTAGATACTAGTTTAAAGGAACCAGCCGTTCCAAAAGCCTCTGCGGAATATATTGCTGCACTGAATAGTCTTCAACGTTTTGGTGACGCCTCTTGGAGTGACGTACGTTACTCAGATGTTCAAAAAAATTATAGTCACTCTCCGGGGTTTATTGAGTTAGAGACTAATGATGAGATTAAATCCTTTGACGTTTTTAAAAACTTTTCTTATGCTGAAAAAAGTTTTGCTACCCTCACTTATGCATTATTAAAGCAGAAAGAAGTATTAGAAAAAGGAATAAGTGATTTTCTTAAATGGTCACAAGAATCGGAGATGATCACTTTCACAGACATAAAAAACAAGATGGAGGATATTTTCTTAAAAGGGGACTTTCACAAGGTGTCTTCCGATTCGATACAGTTAATATGTGGCCATCGAGCCGACATGATCCAACAAAGGCGAGAAGCGATTTTGAAGTACGTAAAAGATCCTTTGGTCAAGTCTGCTCTTAAGAAAGTTCCTCCATCGTGTTCCCATCTGTTTGAAGAACATGCATTTACTGCTGCTTTGGAAAAACATGGCGGAGTGAGAAAAATATTCTGGATAAAACCGAAAAATACAAAACCAGCTGCGCAAGCAGGTTCAAGTGATAATTACCAGCATCCCGCGCAGGGATCTGCCAACTATAAGCCTGCGCAAGGCTATGCAAAAAATCGCCCACCTGCGCAAGGTGGTAGATATCAAAGGTATTCGTCTGCGCAAGACGAACAATATGATTACCGTTCTGCACAAGGACGTAGTTACCATGGTAAGACAAAGGAATCGCAGTCCTTTCATGGCCGCCCCGGACGTGCTGACAGATCCAATGAGAAACGTAGCTCCAAGCGTCAGGCATCGCCATCTTGGAGAGAGCAATCCCGCGATAAAAAGCGAAGATTCTGATTACAAGCTGTTTCGAGCCGGTCAGCTAAAATATTGTCTCCAAAAATGGAAACAAATAAAAGCTCCGTTGTACATTCAGAACATTATCCAGGGTTATCTTATCCCTTTTGTAAGAAAACCACCATTGATATTTCCCGGCCAAAGTACGGCCTTTCAGATTCAAAACTCACCGGAAATGTCGGAGGTGATACGAGAATTAAAAAATCAAGGTGTACTGGAGAAAGCACCTCTAAGTCCGAGCTTTTTATCGACCATATTTCTCGTGCCAAAAAGCGACGGCTCGCCTCGACCGATCTTCAATTTAAAGGCACTCAATCAATATGTTCTAACAGAAAAATTTCACCTCATAAACGTCCACAGCATACCAGAATTCTTACAAAGCAGAGACTGGCTAGTAAAAATAGATTTGAGCCAAGCGTATTTTCACATTCCTATAGCAGACCGTCATCGATGCTTTCTGAGGTTGATTTTCAAAGACGAATTACTCCAAATGACGTGCCTACCATTTGGTTTGAGTTCAGCTCCAAAGGTTTTCGCAAGCGTGACAAACTGGGTGGCTCAAGTCCTCCGCAATCAAGGCATCTGGTTGCTCGTATATTTGGACGATTTCTTGCTAGCCCATCACGATCAGATTGTTCTCAGAAACCAGGCGGCAAAAGTGGTCAAGTTATTACAGTTTCTGGGCTGGAAGGTAAATCTGGAGAAATCAGTTCTCATACCGAAGCGTCAAATAGAATATTTGGGCGTACTATGGGATCCATCGTCCAACAAAAAAGCCCTGCCGGCCAAAAAAGTTCACAAAATTGTCGAGATGGTGAAGGTGATCCTAAATACAGAGAAAACCAACTTGAAAAGTTTAGAGAGTCTTATTGGCATGCTGAATTTTGCATGTTTTGTAGTGCCAAGAGGCCGTTTACATTATCGTCATCTTCAAGGATTGATGAATTTAATGCGAAGACAAAATGCCAGGATGAAAATACTCCTCAACCCCGAAGCAAAAAGAGAGCTAGTTTGGTGGATGGAGAACAGCCACATGGCCTCAATATTGAGAATACATGCGCCGACCCATTTCTTAACCACCGACGCTTCCGATATAGCTTGGGTGCAAAGCTCAACAACAAGGAGTTATGGGGCAACTGGTCCAGATCCGAAATTCTTCTGCACAGCAATCAGAAGGAATTGTTAACGATTCTGAAAGTATTGCAACAGGGACAACGACTACGGCTGTCGAATGCCTCTCTTCTTATCCAGAGCGACAATCGAACTGTCGTAGCTTACTTAAGAAACGAAGGAGGCACTCGATCAAAGCCTCTTCTAGATCTTACCTTTCAAATATATCAACTGATAGATATTTATCAAGCTCATCTGAGAATCTATCACTTGCCGGGCATTTACAATGCCGAAGCGGATCACCTCTCAAGGTTACGCTGCCCACCTCAGTGGCACCTTCTTCCAAATGCAACACGAGAAATTTTTGCGAAATGGGGGATACCGAAAATAGATTTATTTGCATCCCAAATAGCTCACGTCATACCGAACTACGTATCGATCGATCAGTTGGATCCACGAGCAACATTTCACGATGCGCTCAGCCGAAATTGGAATTATCAAATAGCTTGGGTGTTCCCACCACCGTGCTTGATACCTCGAGTGTTGCAGCACATGAACCATGCCCAAGGAGTGTTTCTAATAGTGGTCCCTCGATGGGAACGTGTCTTCTGGCGAGCAGACCTGAAGAAACGTGCATTAGAACCCCCGCTCATAATTTCGAATCTACAAGAAGTTCTGATCGATGCAACTACCAACTTGCCTCCGCCGAACGTGACGGCGATAACGCTGGAAGTTTGGAAATGTGGGGGTGGACCAGTAGCTTAACTAATTGGTCAGAGGCACAAAAATCTATGTTCAAATCTGGTTGGCGAAAATCTTCCCTTAAATCGTACAAATCCTCGTGGAGTCGATGGAAGCACTGGGCAGAACAAAATGATATAAACGTTAATGATCCCCGTGGCTCGGACTTGGCTCGTTACATAATTGATTTATCGCAAGACGAGGGTCTCTCTTATAAAACTATACTCTTACACAAATCGGTGGTTGCTACGCTTAGTAGTACTAGTGCTTCGTCCTTAAGTCAAGACATTTTAGTTAAACAAGCCCTAAAAGCAGTTTCGTTAAAAAATCCAACTCCTACTATGAAACCGCCCATATGGGACGTATCTCAGGTTTTAACCTATTTGTCTCAAAAACAAATTGATGTCAATAGTTTATTTAAAGTATCCCAGCATACAGCATTGCTACTATTGCTATGTTCAGGTAGGCGAGTGCATGACCTGACGCTTCTTGATATATCTCCACAACACATGATTTCGTCAGAAGACAACATAGTTTTTTGGCCTCGTTTCGGGTCTAAGACCGATTCTTGCGATTATCGACAATCGGGCTGGAAAATAATTTCAAATAAGGATTGCCAACTGCTAGACCCGGTATATTGGTTGAAAATATTGGTGAGCTTGTCCCAATCAAGAAGGCTAGAATGCGAACAAGAAATGCGAAATGTTTTATTCTTGACCGCAAGAGGAGTTCCTAAGCCCGCTTCTCGCACAGTGATTGGAGGTTGGGTTAAGGCATTACTTAATGAAGCCGGGATTCAAGCTACTCCGGGTAGTGTACGTGCCGCAGTAGCCTCGAAGAATTGGATTGATAATTTTCCTCTAGATCAAATTCTTTTGCAAGGCAATTGGCGATCTGCCGAAACCTTTCGGCAATTTTATCGTCGCGAAATTTTTCAAGAAAATTCTAATCACAATAATAATGTTAACAATATTAGTTCCTTATTTAATCCTGTATAAATTACTGATTAAATTAATTTAATTACCTTACCTTACCTGTTATTGATTTTAAGGCGTTCGCAATTATGCTAATATGATGACAATTGTATCATCATTTATGTTATTTAAAATATGAATAAAACTATTTTGTTGTTTAACACATACTTTTATTTTTATTCCTTATGCCTTAAGGATAGGGGTCGTTGTATTCCCCTCTCTAATATTTTTACTCAAAGCCTATCTTCCCTGGAAATAGCATTTCCAATGTGTTCAGTTTGCTTTACATGAAGTCACATTGACGTCCTCCACCGCCAGGCGATAACAAACACGTCTCTCATTTATTATAGGCTTCGAATAGCGTACAGTATTTAATATCAGCGTTTTACCTTACAATAAAACGCTTATTAAATACTTACCTATTCGAAGCCTATACAATAATCTCTGCCTGGCTCTTAAACGAGCCGCAATGAGGCAAGAGCCACGCGCTTCGCAACGCGTGGCCTGCCTGTGGCGGTGGGGGTAGAGAGGGGGAAATGTCGGTATAACGCAGCAAAACACGCAATATTAAAGGGAAACGTAAGTGCTACTCTCATTTATTATAGGCTTCGAATAGGTAAGTATTTAATAAGCGTTTTATTGTAAGGTAAAACGCTGATATTAAAATTATTGTTAAATGAAAATTAATTACAATAATTAATTGTAATTCTCCTTTCATAATAAATAGTTAAGTTATTGCATTCGAAAAACTTTTGTAATAAAGTTGAATAACTTATTTGTAATAACATTTAGAATTTGGTCGCAATTGTTATTTATCTAAAACAGAATAACGTTTGAATAGTATTTGATTTAGAAACGAAATTTTGCAAAACAAATAATTGAAGTATTAATGAATATTTATAAGCCAATCAAAATAGACTTTGACAGGTTTTGAATAATTCTGTCCTGAATCTAGCCTTTACTTTAGCCAAAATCTAGATTAAGTAATAAAGGATAATTGATATTGTATGCTCACTGGCAATCAAGCTAAATTCATTGTCAATAGAAATATCGATTATACAATCAGAACTGTCCAGAATATAAATTTGATAAAATATTTACTAAGTAAAAAAAAACCGGCCAAGTGCGAGTCGGACTCGCGCACGAAGGGTTCCGTACCGTTATCTATAAAAATGGCAAAATATCCATGTGGGGGCACCCCTTTAATATAAATTTTATTTTTATTTAATTATTTATTTTTAAAGTGAATATATAACTAATTATTCTGTGAATACTTTAAGTGTTTACCTGTTGCCGTTAGCAAAATCAAGCAAAAAACACGTTTGTTGTATGGGAGCCCCTTTAAATATTTATTTTTTTCTATTTTTTAGTATTTCCTGTTATAGCGGCAACAGAAATACATCACCTGTGAAAATTTCAACTGTCTTACTATCACTGTTCATGAGATACAGCCTGGTGACAGACGGACATACAGACAGACAGCTGTCTGTCTGACAGCTGTCTGTCTTCATTGTTGCTAATAGTATGAATGGGCTGGCTCGTCCGGGGAAGTACAGAAAAACTACGTTTTAGTAGAAGATTTAACACTTATATGCTTTGTTCGGTGAGAGAGAGAGAGCCGGACGCTCACCCACCCCCATTTCCTCCCTTGAAAGGTCGGCAACGCTCCCGTCTCCTGGTGTTGCAGTTGCCCACAGGCAACGGTGATCGTTACCATCAGGTGACTCTCTTGCTCATTTACCGTCCTATATAAAAAGTCTTAAAATCTAAGATGACAGAGCAGACTGCACCATTGTAGTACAATTCCTAATTGATGATGATGATTAGTCCGACCGATTTCGGTCATAGCGACCACTTTGGACTCCTAGTCGGTGTTTTGGCGCTGGTGTGCCCGAAGATGGCTAATGTAGCCTATCTTTACAGCGAACTTCCCTGCACATTGAGGGCACGTAAGTACGCCGTCCTCATAATTATAAAAAATGGCAGCAGGTGGACGGGCCTTTACATGGTCGCGTTTAGCATCTAGATTTACGCTGATCCTCGAAGGTAATTAATTCCTAGGTACTGGAAACACTAACACTGCGACAGTGAAGACATATCTGAAGGGCATCAAACTTGACATTATGGAAATCGGTGGCGCACGCACGTACAGAAGAAGTGCACATCAGTATTTTTCTACTAAAACAAAAAAGTTTGAAAAATCCAAAAGCGCAAGCCATCATCATCATCATTTCGAGTAGGTGTCACGGTCAATCGACCATGCACACCCTGGTATCAGAGTTTTTCGGAACCGTCTCTCGGCCTCTGACGGTCAGAGGCCGAGAGACGGTTCCGAAAAACTCTGAAGATTATAAAAAATGGGTCACCCATTCTTAAGTTATGAGTGTTCGAAGAAACCCTTTGTTTTATTATATGACTTTGTTTTATATATTAAGATTTGTTGGTGTTTAATTTTGATGATGGCTTAACTGCGTCCGTGGTCCAGTGGTTAAGGCGTTTACCTGTACCTGTGCTTTCAGTTTGGTTAGGACATTGCAGGCTTGAATCACCTGATTGAAGGGTTTCTTCGAACACTCATAACTTAAGAATGGGTGACCTATTTTTTATAATCTTTCATGAGTTGGATTTGTTCGATACCGACACTGGAAGTGAGACAGGCCTGCCCCAAGTCAATGCAGAATATTCAACATTCAAGTTCTTTTTATCAATGTACGTGAGACTAAGGACGGCTTGCGACCTGTATTGATCACGTTTTATATCTAAATAGAATCTAGTCACACAGATCTCACAGCGTCCTTTCAAAGAGCTGGCTATCTCTTAATATCTCAGGTAAAGTGCCATGAATATTTATAAAGTGATCATTTTCATATTACACTGTAAAGGACACGCCTGGCCGACGCCATTTTAAAAGTGACACTGAATTGTCTAGGTTACAATATTTTGTAATTAAAAATGATAATGGTTATATAAGCCATCGAGTAAAGGCTTATATAACCACTAGCTTTTGCCCGCGGCTTCGCTCGCGTTAAGAAGTATAGTTTTTGATAAAGTTTCATACAAACTTTCATCCCCTATCCCCTATTTTATCCCCTTGGAGGTAGAATTGATCAAAATCCTTTCTTAACGGATGCTTACGTCATAACATCTAACTGCATGCCAAATTTCAGCCCGATCCGTCAAGTGGTTTGGGCTGTGCGTTGATAGATCACTATGTCAGTCAGTCAGTAACCTTTGAGTTATATATATTTAGATTACTTGGAGCCGAGAGGCGGTCCCGAACAACTCTGACACCAGGGTGTGCATGGTCGATTGACCGTGAGTACCATGTAAAAATTACCACTTTGTACACGACTGTCTAAAATAGAGTGTAATGATTTAAGTGTTAAATATTAAGTATATTTAGCCACAATAATTTTTAAATCCTTATATCTTCTTACTAGCTTTCGCCCGCGGCTCCGCCCGCGTCAATGTCGATCCCTCGGGAATAGTACTTTTTCCAGAGAACTTGTATGCAAAATTTCATGATGATCGGTTCAGTAGTTACGGCGTGAAAGCGTAACAAACAAACAAACTCACTTTCGCATTTATAATATTAGTAAGGATAAGGATTATCTCGAGGGAATTTTTCGATTCGATTTTCCACCTATACGCCCACTAAAATGCTCTTCATGCCTGGATCTGGATCTTACAGCCTAGGCTCTATCTACACCGAAAAGGATAAATTCGTGATAATATTTAAATAAAAGCAATACTGCGTATATCCGGAACGTTATCAATTAATATAGTAGGCGGTAGTTTTGTATAGTTCTTATAACAAAAAGACAAATGTCAACTTAGTCTACCTGCGACCATGAAAACTGTAAAGTTTTCGAAACGTTAGGCATAAAAATATATCAGCATTTGCTACCACTAGCGCCATCTATTGTAATTACTTACAAACATCTTATTAACATTAAACGTTATATCAAATAACTTTGCAAAAATGATTACAAAACACTTCAATAAAAATCTTAAGTAATGTAATATACGTAATAATAGTGATTTTATTTAATGGCTGATGCGTTGCCGACTCTTAAGATACCTGTGTACACACGCCTTTTGAAGCACATTTTTGTATGTTGACACGACTGCCCAAAAAAGGAACGTATTGTGTTTTTTAATGTACATGTTTGTAAATAACGGGTATTATTAGAATATTAACACCCTCCTCAGTGGCATAGGCTATATTATTTGCCAGTCATGTTTTTATTTTTATTTCATAGTGTCTTGTTAGGGCTCTGTATTTTTTATTACACTTTACTGTATATTCAAACAATATGTTACAATCATCATCATTTCGAGTAGGTGTCACGGTCAATCGACCTTGCACACCCTGGTGTCAGAGTTCTTCGGAACCGCCTCTCGGCCTCTGGCGTGGTTCCTTTAACGACTACCAGATGGCAGCCGGGACCACCGGCTTAACGTGCCTTCCGAAGCACGGAATCATCTTTATTATCAGACAAAAAAAAAAAAGTGATTTAAGCCTGCAATGTCCTAACCAATCTGGAAACAACTAAACAAAGTATGCTTCCGGTGGGGTTCGAACCCACGACCCCCGGGTCAACAGGCAAACGCCTTGACCACTGGACCACGGAGGCTGTTAGTAAATATTTGTGTTAATAAGTATATATAGGTAGTATAAGGTAATAAGTAATAATAATAAGTTAATAATGTTAGTTAATATGTTACAATAAAGTTATACAATATATAAAGAAAACCATGTCCGATCATTGAAGGGATGATTCAGCCCATCGATGTGAACAACTTTTTCTATGGGATCAAACCTGGGAACTGTTGGGTGAGTTCTCTTCATGTGCAGACGACTTACACTTGAGCCGCTTTTTAATTTAATTTTTCGTTGGTTGAATCCACGAAAAGTTAAAAGACTGAGTCATATTAATACGTGTCAGATGTTCATAGACTATATTAACTCAAAATCGTAAATTTAATATAAAGCATCTAAACAAAGCGAAATGAATATTAAATGATATCCAAATTCTATTTCAACTTGCATAACCGTAAATAATATATCACTTTTGACAGTTCAAGCTTGTTTTCCATCAAAAGCGACGTAGCTGAGTCGCAGCTATCTAGATACGATTTACGGATATGGTCCGAGGGAACAATCTTTGCTTATAACACCTAATACAACTGTCTACGCCAAATTAACATTATTACATTTATATATATATATATATATATATATATATATATTGTCCTCCTTTCGGCCGTTGTTGATCAGGCCGAAATCCGATATAATTGTTGATCAACCTTTACCCGCCTCTAACTCTGAAAGTTTTGGGTCTATCGTGCTCTTTCTGCTATATATGAATTCTCCTAGTTACGACACTTTGCTTAATTGTGCCGTAAAGTCTTATACTCGTCATAAATTATTACGATAATTATTGATCTATTAACCGCCTTTTTTCATGCACTGAGGATACTTTTGTTGATCGAATATATACCGCGTTTGATCAATATTTGCTGCGAATTATTGCTTTCGAGCAACGCGGCGGCAGAGCGGCAACGTCGCAAAAAACGAAATGGAAGTATGTTAAAGTGAGATAGAAAGTGTGCCCGTGCAGTCGGTGTATTTCGTTGGATGACATGTTTTTAAGGAAATAAAATTTCGTATTTTTGTTTAGTAGACGGACGACATAAGTATGTAAAAACTTATTTTACTTTTATATTCCATACTACCAGTATCCATATCCAGACTAATATTATAAATGCAAAAGTAACTCTGTCATTTGTCTATCTGTCTGTCTTCATAGACACTTCATCTGTCTTCATTTAGAAAATTTCCATACAAACTTCCCCCTGAACGGATAAAATAGGGGGGAAGTTTGTATGGAAATTTTCACATTTCTATTTATTTATTTAATAACGCTACAGCAGTACTTTCTACACTTGGAAGTATGCAAAAAGGTGTATAAGTTCTCGATTACAATTAAAAAAGATTATGTAGGGGAAACTGGGCCAAATTCAACCCTAAAGCCACGAAGGGTGAGAGTGAACCCCGAGCCGTTGAGAATTCAGCACAATCCACGACCCCCCCCCCCCCCCCCCCCCCTCCCCTAAGTGTGCTGCAGTGAGGTCACAGGCCGAACTGCCGAACACTAGGACCGCCAGGCCACAGGCCGAGCTCCAAGGCGAATGCGAAGACCGAGCCGTTAAGGATTCAGCACGACCCCTTCCTCCTAACTCCCCACCCCCCACGACCAAGTGAGCTGCAGTGAGGCCGCAGGCCGAACTGCCGGACACTTGGGACTGAAGGCCGAGCTCCAAGGTGAGGGTGAACCCCGAGCCGTTGAGGATTCAGTATGACTCCCCCCTCCCGATGAGGTGAGTGAGGCGAAGACTATATGAATAATACGTTTATTATTGCACATTGCACAGGTGAACAAAGTTGCAGCAATGTCGGTTCTGTGAAAGCTGACTACCTGGTGATAGTATAGAAACATCAAATACATTGTCATTTGTTATAATATCTGTATGACTATAGAAAGAAACCGGCCAAGTGCGAGTCGGACTCGTGCACTAAGGGTTCCGTACCATTATCTATAAAAACGGTAAAAAAATGTCTGTTGTTTGGGAGCCCCCCTTAAATATTAAGTTTATATTAATTTAATTATTTATTTTTGAAGTGAATATATAACTTAATATTCCGTAAATATTTCAAGCCTCAACATATTGCCGTTATCAATATCAAGCAAAACCGAGCAAAAAAAATCACGTTTGTTGTATGGGAGCCACCTTAAATATTTATTTTATTCTGATTTTAGTATTTTTAGGGTTCCGTACCTCAAAAGGTTAAAAGGAACCCTTATATGATCACTAGGTTGTCCGTCTGTCTGTCGCTCTGTCAAGCCCCTTTTCCTCACGAACGCGTTGAGGTATCAAGCTAAAATTCATACCAAATACTCAAGTCTACTGTCCCTTGAAGCTGTAAAAAACTGTAACTTCTAAGCCAACGCAATTAAAAGATACAGCCGCTTATGCCGCAAATTTTCGTGTTTTTCGAACTCGCAAGGGAATCAAAACCTACAGGGTACTTCCTGTGAACTCAGAATCTTGGAATTTGGTATGAAGCAACATCATAAAGCACAGATAAAGAAAAAATTGCGAAAAGCATACATTTTTTGTAACATCATGTAATCATTATATTATTAAATATTAATGCCGCAAATTTTCAACATTCGTAAGGGAATCAAAATCTATAGGGTACTTCCCGTGAACTCAGAATCTTAAAATTTGGTGCAAAGCAACGTCCTAAAGCACAAGTAAAAAAAAAATTGCGAAAAGTGTTAATATTTATTTACAACATATAATAAAAATATTTTAAATAATTAAATTTTAGCTTATTATAGATAACGGTACGGAACCCTACGTGTGCGAGTGCGACTCGCACTTGATCGGTTTTTTTTTTTGTTATAGCGGCAACAGATATACGTCGTCTGTATAAATTTCACACTGGCTATCTATCACGGTTCATGAGATACAGTCTGGTAACAGACGGACGGACGGCAGACAGACAGACGAGCTACGGAGCCATATTAATAGGGTCCTGTTTTTACTCTTTGGGTACGGAACCCTTAAAAGGGTACATATCAATAACATCATATTAGGACCGACTGTTCAATTCTGCCATTTGAAAAAGTCATCAGAGAGATGTGATGACGCATTGATGTATCCTTATCCTTACTAGTATTATAAATGTGAAAGTGAGTTTGTTTGTTTATTTATTTGTTTGTTTGTTTGTTACGCTTTCACGCCGTCACTACTGAACCGATCATCATGAAATTTTGCATACAAGTTCTCTGGAGTACGAAGAAGGACAAAGGCTACCTTTTATCCCGGGAAAAAGTACTATTCCCGAGGGATTGACATTCACGCGGGCGGAGCCGCGGGCGATAGCTAGTTTTCTATAAACTTGCGTCTGCGACAGGTACCTGACTGTACGTCAAAATATTTATCTACCAATATTCATATAATGAACTGAATTCGTTAAAGAGTTATGGAGGAACATACATATATGCATACAAAAAAATCTGAAAATCGTCAATTTAGTTTCAGTGTCATGTATAGAGCTTATAAACACATTATCTCTGAAAACAAAGTAACTTACTTCATGACCGACCCTTACAGGTTATTTATTAGTAGTGATATAATAGTTATAGGATTATAGGAAGGTACTTTAATCTTACCACAAAAAGGTATTAAAGTGACGTCATTACTTCGCAATTGTAGTAAATAATGTGTTTTACTTCGTTAATTAAGTAATTGTTATGACCTACCTGTCTTAGGTAGCTTGTTTTAGATTTTCCTTTAATTAAATGATTGATTACTCGTGTTATCTATCATTCATCGTTCATACCATAGGTAGGACGGTAGTATTGATACACAGTCCTCATAGAAAAAAAAACACTTGCATACTTTGTAAATAGTAGTAAATCAATACATACAATATGTAAAGAAAACCCTGTCCGATCCTTGAAGGGATTCTCGATCGTAATTCAGCCCGTTGATATGAACAACTTTTCAACTATGGGACTAATGAATGCCGAGACAGTCGTTGGCGAGTTACATACTTTACTCCAAATTAAACATAGCATCGTTAGGACACTGTTGTAACACTGGTAAAGCAAGACGCAGCTGGGGCGGCCGGGTGCGCGTACCCAATGCCATTACTTCGACTACCGGATAGGTAGTTGAGGATGACACCTCTTACCTCCATTGTTTTACAGGCTAAAAACCGCATTAATTGTTGATCTACCTTTACCGGCCTCTCTCTTAGGATGTGTTAAGTTTAATGCAAAGAGAATTCATATGTTGCATCAGTCCTCGACGGGTCGGGGTTTGCCCTAGCCTCGTGGCCCGAGTGTTCGGAATTTCGGCCAGTGACCTTACTGCAGCACACTTGGGAGGGGAGTGGTGGTGGGGTCGTGCTGAATATTCAATGGCTCGGGGTTCACCCTCGCCTTGGAGCTCGGCCTGGGGCCTCGTGGTCCAAGTGTTCGGAATTTCGGCCTGCGAACTTATTACAGCACACCTAGGGGGGAAGTGGGGGAGGGGTCGTGCTGAATCCTCAACGGCTCGGGGTTCACCCTCGCCTTGGAGCTAGGCCTGTGGCCGCGCGGCCCTCGTGTTCGGTAGTTCAGCCTGCGGTCTCACTGCAGCACACTTTCGCCTTGGAGCTCGGTCTACAGTAGTCTCGCGGCCAAAGTGTTTGGCATTTCGGCCTACGGCCTCACTGCAACACACTTGGGGGGGGAGTGGGGGTCGTGCTGGATCCTCAACGGTTCGGGGATGACCCTCGCCTTGGAGCTCGGCCAAGGGTCTTGTGGCCCTAGTGTTCGGCAGTTCAGCCTGCGGTCTCATTCCAGCACGCTTTGGGGAGGGGGGGGGGGGATGTTCGTGCTAAATCCTCAACGACATGGGCTTTGCCCTCGCTTTGGAGCTCGGTCTACAGGCTTGCGGCCCAAGTGTTCGGCATTTCGGCCTACGGCCTCACTGCAACACACTTGGGGGCGGGGGGGAGTGGAAGTCGTGCTGAATCCTCAATGGCTCGGGGTTTTTTTTTTTATTTATTTAAAAACTTTATTGAGCCTTAAAAGCTACAATAGGTAGACTTAATGCTAAAAGCATTCTCTCCCAGTCAACCCTTGGGAAATGACAAACAGATAAAATAAATAGGTGCAAAATCAAAAGAAAGATACAAAGGATGATACTAAGCAAAGTTTATAAATACTTATATAAAATAACTATACTACACATATGAATAATATATACATAAATAAATAAATATAATATGTAACACATACAGTTAATAAAAATGATGAATCTGCTTGTAAATTATTCTAATAGAAAAGAATGAATTTTTTTCTTGAAGAGAAACCGGTTTGAGACTTGTTTAATGTCTTCGGGTAAGGCGTTCCAGAGTCGTATAGCTTGCATAGTGAAAGAATTGGACATGAAACTAGAACGAAATAGTGGAGTGTAAAGTTTAAGAGTATCAGCAGAGCGAAGTTGGCGTTCGTGAGTGCTCGTGAGATACTGAAATTTACATTTCAAGTACTCAGGATAATAAGGATTTTTAAGAATTGAAAATAGTGAGCATAGTAATCTCTGTTGTCTACGTAATCGAATGGGAAGCCAATTAAGTTTGGTTCGGAAAACAGAAATGTGGTCGTATTTACGCAGACAGAAGATGAAACGTATACAGTTATTGAGAAGCCGGTCAAGTTTATTGAGAAGATCTTCATTTAGATCTGGATAGCACACATCAGCATAGTCAATAATGGGGAAGATTAATGTTTGTATAAGTGTAACTTTTGTTTTCAAAGGGAGAAAATTCCTGAACCGATTTAAATATTGAAGAGAATATGTAACCGTACGACTAATCTCAGTAATTTGTTTAGTCCAATTTAGAGACGCGTCAACATAGAGACCAAGATTTTTTATCACCGATTTATAAGCAATGACAGTACTATCAAACATGACCGGGGATACGTGATTTAAATCAAATTTTGCTAGCTGTTTAGTGCTGCCCATTATCATAGCCTGACACTTAGATGCATTAACGGAAATACCGAAATCTTGGGACCAGAAGAAAATTTTTGATAAAGCAGCATTTATCTCAGAGACACCAGCATCAATATCTTCTACAGGTGTCTGGACGTAGATTTGGAGATCATCCGCGTAGAGATGATAAGAACAGTCAAGGGACGAAGACAGAAGATTAATAAATAACGAAAACAATAAAGGCGAAAGTATCCCACCTTGTGGAACACCGGTAGCGAGATGATTCCATAGTGAAAGTTCACGGTCAATTCGCACCGCTTGCTGACGTCCACAGAGGTAAGAGGAAAGCCATTCCAGTGCTGAGGATGAGAACTCAAGATGTTTAAGGATTGCAAGGAGGATATCATGATCTACCATGTTAAATGCATTAGAAAAATCAATAAGAACTATAATGGTGACCATTTTACGCTCCATGCCGTGACGCATATCTTCAGTGACTTTGAGAAGGGCAGTAGTAGTGCTATGTCCAGGGCGAAAACCAGACTGAAGTGGGGTGAGTAAATTATTATCATAAATATGGGAGGAAATTTGATTATGCGCAACTGCTTCAAGGATTTTGGACAGGAAAGGTAGGATTGATATAGGACGGAAATTGTTCACTGCTTGAGGGTTGGATATTTTTGGTAAAGGAAGGACAAATGCTTTTCGCCAAAGAGCAGGGAATTCACCTGAAGAAAGAGAAAAATTGATGATGTGAGTAATGATTGGCACGAGAACATTAAGTACAGTAATTATCATTTGCCTACTGACATTATCACATCCTAAGGCTTTGGATTTAATGGAAAGGATTGTTTTTCGTATTTCATCCTCAGAAGCTGGAGAAAAAGAGAAAGAGTTAATAGAAAGATTTGGCAAGGAAGATATTTTCGATATAGTACACGACTTAACAGAAGCATCAAGAATTTCCGCAGATGAAAAATGATTATTAAAGTCATTAGGAGAAAAAAAAGAGTGAAAATCAACTTTCGGTTTGCCTAAATCCAGAGATTTCAGGAACTTCCACATATCTGCCGAAGAAGAATCAGTTAATTGGGAATCAAAATAGTCACGCTTAGCTGTTCTTACCATCAGGTTGCAACGGTTACGCGCCTTCTTATATGTATTCCAGAGTTCATCCGACCTATCCCTTTTATATGCACGAAAAGCGCGGTCGCGGCGTGTCATCGCCATCCGAACTCCTCTATTGATCCAAGGTGCTGGAGGCCGTTTTACCTTAACCGCATGTAAAGGGGCATGGGCATCATACAATTTCAAAATGGAATCATTAAACAAGGAAACTTTTTCATCAGCTGTAGATGCATTAAGTACATTAGAAAAATCTATGTTTGCAGCATCCTGATTAATCGCATCTACATCAATTCTGGCAAAATTTCGCATTAGAATTGTCTTAGGCTTAGATTTTGCGGGCTTGAGCTTATATTGCAAGTAGATCAGGTCATGTTTGGAGAAGGCTGGTGCAGATAATTGTCCATACTTGATCACACTATCAAGAGAAGAAGTGAGAATCAGATCAAGAAAAGTGTCATCAGTTGTGACGTTCATATGAGTGGGATCAAGAGGTAGAAAGGAGAGGTTGACAGAATTTAAAATGTTTTGAAGTTTTTGAGAGCGAGCCAAAATTCGTGGGTCTCTATGGGTTCCACTAAGGTCAGTATTAAAATCTCCCATAACTATGTGATGTGCATAGTCCGAACACAGGGAATCAAGAACAGACTCAAATTGAGCGAAATAGTCAAGAGATGGTGAGGAATATACGACTCCGAGAAGCACCTTAACACTGTTGACGGAAATTTCAAGAAAGATATATTCTGCTGCATCCGCATATGGAGACGGCGAGGTGGCTAAGATCTTATAGGGAATGTTGCTACGTAAGTAAATCGCAACGCCACCGCCGCCTTTGCCAACACGATCGTTGCGGATCAGAACAAAGTCAGGGAGAGCATAAGATGAAGAAGGGAAGAAAGTCGGAAACCAAGTCTCAGAAACCAGAACAGCGTGGAAAACAGTGGAAGAGAAAGTATCAAAAAGATCCGAGTAATGACCCGGAACACTTTGTGCATTGATATGACAGACATTAAAAGCATGGCATGTTTTATCTACGACATCATGCAGTTGGGTGTGCAAAGTTTCCGGATCATGAAACGAGTCACTACTAATACTAGAAGAGAGAGAAACATTTAAATCATTTAAAGCAGACAAGAACGATTCATTTTTAGATTCATCAGAAGACATTAGTGTATGTAATAAATAAATTAAATAAACCTACTACTAATAATAAACAATACTTAATTAAATTAAATAAAAAATAATTATTTGCAAGTCCTGCCAGTTGCCAGAGAGAATATAAATAAGTAACAAAACAAAATTGTTTGATACAAACCAATAACAAAACGCAAATAAAAGAAAAAATACTTCAAACATTTGACATGACATTGACAGTGACATAACCAGTTGAAGTAAAAAAAGGGAAATTATTGTAAGGTAGAAATTTACAAACAAAATAGCTAAACTAAAATAACAATCCGTGTAGGTAGTGATAGAACAACTAAAACATATACATAATTTGGTATATAGTACTAAATACCTACATCGAATTGCCAGACGCGAGTAAAGGAAAAAAACAAAATCAGAAACAAAACATTAATACACCTTCACTTTTTCACCCTGGTTGCCCTTTTCGGCTTTGGCTGATGCTCAGCTGGCGCAGCCGCCTGGAGCGCAGTCGCCTGGAGCGCAGCCGCCTGGGGCGCACTCGCCGGCGCCGCCTGCTCATCCTCACAGTCGTCAATCCCAGCAAGGTCCATTTCGGAGAAGATACTTCGCCTCGAGCCATTCTTCAATTTCACCACAACATTGCTATTTGACGTCCAACATCTCCTTATACCGAAGCGTTTCCTCGCCTTGATGAATACCGTCTGCCGTTGACGGGTCAGAAACTCAGATAAACTAAATGGAGTGCCTTTCAGCATCGTCTTTTTACCCCATATGGCAGATTTCAGTGACATATCAGTGAAACGTACAAGGATTGATCGAGGTTTTCCATCATCTTGTTTACCGATCCGATGACAAATAGATATTTTTTCTGGTGTTATGTCTGGAATGTCTAACTTCTCCCTGAGAATGTTTAAAATAATACCAGGCAAGTCATTAGTGCCATCCTCTGGCACTCCAGCAAACAACAAAAACTTTCTCCGATGCCGAGTCTCTATGGAATCAACAGTGGTGGCAAGAGATGTGATAAGCTGACACAGCTTGTTCATCTGTTCAAGCACATGATTTTTAAAACTGTAGTACTCCAGGACTGAGAACTTGCTGCCGTCATTATCTACAGATGCTGACTCTAAGTTTACTGGAGCATCTGAGGCTTTCATCTGAGCTTCAAAGGCACTCATTTTCTTCGAAAACATTTCCTGCATGGAGCGCTGGGCTTGCAGAACATCTTCAAGACTCGCCATGGATGTAAATAATCAATTGTTTGAGAAAGTGAGGTTAGGTTGGCTGGCAGGACAGTGCAGTGGATACAATAGTGAATTAAACCATTTACTTAGTCAAAATAACAATAATTTAGAGTGAGCCACTTCAAGTTAAATAGTATTAATGTGAATAGATGCACTGTAAGTATTTAATTTAATTAAAATTTAATTTACTAAATAGAGCTCAGTGTTTACTTTTTCACACCTACCGCCGAAAAAAAAAAAAAAACTTGGGGTTTACCATCGCCTTAGAGCTCGGCCTGCGGCCTCGCGGCTCTAGTGTTACAGCACACTTGGGGGAAGGGGGCTTACAGCCCCCTACATGTTGGCAGAAAAATCCCCCCTCACTCCTGTGGGCGGACAGGCTACTTCAATTTATGATAAGATATGGCCTCATAACATAATTACCTAATTAGTAATGTACGCGAACGAAGTCGCGGGCACTGCTAGTATTCTATAATTTTAATAAATAGGTAACTACAGAATAGATGACATAGGTCGTCCCATCACAGCTGTTTAACTAACAGTTGTGATGCGATCTAGAGCGAAGTGGCAACAGTGCACAATGGACTCAGCCAACTCAGCTGTTCAATTCTGCCATTTGAAAAAGTCATCAGAGAGATGTGATAACGCATTAATGTATCCTTATCCTTACTAATATTATAAATGCGAAAGTGAGTTTGTTTGTTTATTTGTTTGTTTGTTTGTTTGTTTGTTTGTTACGCTTTCACGCCGTAACTACTGAACCGATCATCATGAAATTTTGCACACAAGTTCTCTGGAGTACGGAGAAGGACATAGGCTACCTTTTATCCCGGGAAAAGTACTATTCCTGAGGGATCGACATTAACGCGGGTGGAGCCGCGGGCGATAGCTAGTTTTCTATAAACTTGCGTCTGCGACAGGTACCTGACTGTACGTCAAAATATTTATCTACCAATATTCATATAATGAACTGAATTCGTTAAAGAGTTATGGAGGAACATACATAGATGCATACAAAAAAAATCTAATAATCGTCAATTTAGTTTCAGTGTCATGTATAAAGCTTATAAACACGATATCTCTGAAAACAAAGTAACTTACTCCATGACCGACCCTTACAGGTTATTTATTAGTAGTGATATAATAGTTATAGGATTATAGGTAGGTACTTTAATCTTACCACAAAAAGGTATTAAAGTGACTTCATTACTTCGTAATTGTAGTAAATAATGTGTTTTACTTCGTTAATTAAGTAATTGTTATGACCTACCTGTCTTAGGTAGCTTGTTTTAGATTTCCCTTTAATTACATGATTGATTACCCGTGTTATCAGCCTGATCAACAATGGAGGCAAGGGGTGTCATCCTCAACTGTATATCCGGTAGTTGAAGTAATGGCATCGGGTACACGCACCCGGCCGCCCGAGCTGCTTCTTGCTTTACCAGTGTTAGTAGTATCCCAATACCTTTATATCCTTTCTTTATCCAATAAATTCGTATCCTTCCCCAGCTAAAAATTACTTCCGTTGGGTAGCAGCGTCGGACGCACAAGAAGCCAAAGAAACTGTGCTCGCAATATCGTCTGACAAGCATGGTGAGTATGCCAATATCCTCCCATTGAACGAATAAGTATCCTTGAGAGAGGCCTTCATCCAGCAATAGACTATTTGCTGCTGTATTGATGAATGATGATAATGAACAATAGCCGAAAGGAGGACAACACAGGAAAGGCTACTTCTGATTTTAGTAATTTTTTTTGTTACAGCGGCAACAAAAATACATCATCTGTGAAAATTTCAACTGTCTAACTATTACGGTTCATGAGATACAGCCCGGTGATACACGGACGGATAGACGGACGGAAAGCGGAGCCATATTAATCGTTCGATACACTTCGATTTTGCAAAGAAAATATTTTTGTAACTATTTCTCTTTAGCCATGTCAAGAAAGAGATCAAATATTTTGCAATTTTAAAAGCAGCAGAAAGATCGGGAATCATCAGATCTCAAGATCACTCAAGAGAAGGTCGCTCAAAGAGCAATGGAGAGGGCTATGCTCGGTGTTTCTCTGCGAGACAAAATCAGAAATGAGGAGATCCGTAGAAGAACAAAAGTTACCGACATAGTTCAGCGGATTAGCTCTTTGAAGTGGCAGTGGGCGGGGCACATAGCACGTAGCACCGATGGCCGATGGGGCAAAAAGGTTCTCGAACGGTGACCACGTACCGGCAAGCGAAGCGTCGAACACCCACCTACCAGGTGGTCGGACGACCTGAACAAGGACGCAGGGAAACGCTGGATGCAGGCCGCTTCCAACCGGTAATTTTGGAAATCATTGGGAGAGGCCTATGTCCAGCAATGGACTTCTTGCGGCTGATATGATGATGATGATGAGATCCCAAGAATGTCAGGCAAGGCTTGATGCTGGTTGAGAACATCAGGCTGCATCTCGCTTAGCGGAATCCTATGCTACTCGCGAAGCTCACCTGAGCGCTGATTGTGAGCGTCATACGTCATCTCGCGATTCAGAAATTTACGTACAACGGGAATCACGCCGTATGCTGTCATAAAAGGCGATCTTTGCTAACAATCCATTCATAGATAATATAAAATATAAAACTATCTATTATCTATGCTGTGATAAAAGGGAATCTTTGCGAACAATCCATCTAAAATAAATAGGTATATAGTATATTCTGTAGGCGTGTTATATTTGATTGCTAGTTGATGCCTGCGACTTCGTTCGCGTGGACTGACGTTCATGATCAGTACTCTGTAGTGCACTCTAAAACAAGTGAGGAACGTGGATCGCAACTGAGACCTAGACGTGGTTGTGCATATACCTACGGCAAGAAGTCAATCGCACATCACGTTCATCACTGGTCTCTAGATACCTAGACGTAGACGTGTTAATACGTTGAGAACTCAGGCGTGATTCTCGATGTATGTAAATTTCTGAATCGCGAGATGACGTATGACGCTCACGATCAGCGCTCAGATGTGCTTCGCAAGTCGAAGAGGATTCTGCTGAGCGAGATGCAGCCTGATGTTCTCGATCAGCATTAAGTCTTGTCTGAAATTTTTGGGATCTAATCATTCCCAATCTTTTTGCTGCTTTTAAAATTGCAAAAGATTTAATCTCTTTCTTGACATGGCTAAAGAGAAATAGTTACAAAAATATTTTCTTTGCAAAATCGAAGTGTATCGAACGATTAATATGGCTCCGCTATCCGTCCGTCTGTCTGTCCGTCCATCTGTACGTTTGTCAACAGACTGTATCTGATGTACCGTGATAGTTAGATAGTTGAAATTTTCACAGATGATATATTTCTGTTGCCGCTATAACAAAATAAATATTAAAATCAGAAGTAGCCTTTCCTGTGTTGTCCTCATTTCGGCCATTGTTCATCATCATCATTCATCAATACAGCAGCAAATAGTGCATTGCTGGACAAAGGCCTCTTCAAAGGATACTTATTCGTTCCATGGAAGGATATTACCATACTCACCATGATTGGCAGGCGAGATGGCGAGCGCAATTTCTTTGGCTTCTTGTGCGTCCGACGCTGCTGCCCATCGGAAGTAATTTTAAGCTGGAGAAGGATAGGAATTTGTTGGATTAGGAAGGGAATAAAGGAATTGGGATACTACTGCCGGGCGAGATCGTAGTGCGCGATCGATAACAAGAGGACGTCACAAATTGACAATATGTATTAGCCATTAGTTTTATTGCTACCCACTTGCACTTATATTGTATCGAACATCGAAGCTAATAGTTTGCATAGTATATAAAAGCATGCCCATTGTATTTATTGTAAGTCACATTGTTTTTCTCAGTAAGTGAATTAATTTATGTAATTCTTATAAGAAATAAAGTTATTCTAAACCTACTACTAACATTGATAAAGCAAGATGCAGCTCGTGCGGCCGGGTGCGCGTTCCCGATGCCATTACTTCGACTACTGGATAGGCAGTTGAGAACGACAACTCTTACCTCCATTGTTGATCAGGCTGAAATCCGCATTAAATATTGATCCTCCTTTACCAGCCTCTTACTTAGGAAGTGTCGAGTTTAAAATTTTGCTACATTTAAATTCTCTTTCTAACGATGCTTTGTTTAATTAGGAGTAAAGTATGAACTCGCCAACGACTGTCACGGCATTCATTGGTCCCATAGTTGAAAAGTTGTTCATATCAACGGGCTGCATTAGGATCGAGAACCCCTTTAAGGATCGGACAGGGTTTTCTTTACATATTGTATGTATTGATTTACTACTATTTACAAAGTATGCAAGTGTTTTTTTTCGATGAGGACTGTGTATCAATGCTACCTTCCTACCTATGGTATGAACGATGAATGATAGATAACACGAGTAATCAATCATTTAATTAAAGGAAAATCTAAAACAAGCTACCTAAGACAGGTCGTAACAATTAATTAAAGAAGTTAAACACATATTTACTACAATTACGAACTAATGATGACACTTTAATACCTTTATGATAGTATTGATTAGCTGGTAAGATTAAAGTACCTACCTATAATCCTATAGCTATTATATAACTACTAATGATAAATCTGTAATGGTTGGTCATGGACTAAGTTACTTTGTTTTTCGAGATATCGTGATTATAAGCTCTATGACATGAAACTAAATTGACGAATTTTAGATTTTTTTGTATACATGTATGTATGTATGGTTATCCATAACTTTTAAACAAATAAGTTCATTAAATGAAACTTGGTAGATAAACATTTCGATGTTCAGTCAGGTACCTGTCGCAGACGCAAGTTCATAGAAAATACATCAACGCGTCATCACATTTCTCTGATGATTTTTTCGAATGACAGAATTGAACAGTCGGTCCAAATATTATGTAATTGGATATGTATACTTTTTAGGGTTCCGTTATTAAAGGGTAAAAATGGGACCCTATTAATATGGCTCCGCTGTCCGTCCGTCTGTCCTTCCGTCCGTCTGTTACCAGACTGTTTCTCATGAATCGCGATAGTTAGCCAGTTGAAATTTTTACAAATGATGTATTTCTGTTGCCACTATAACAAAAAAAAATTCAGAAAAAAATAAATTTTTAAGGTGGCTCCTATACAACAAACGTGTTTTTTTTGCTCATTATTGCTCGATATTGATACTGGCAATATGTAGACGTTGAAATATTCACAGAATATTTAATTATATATTAATTTCAAAAATAAATAATTAAATTGATATAAAATTAATATTTAAGGGGGGCTCCCATACAACAGAGATACTTTTTTTGCCATTTTTATAGATAATGGTACGGAACCCTTAGTGCGCGAGTCCGACTCGCACTTGGCCGGTTTTTTTCTATAGTCATACAGATATTATAACAAATGACAATGTAGGTATTTGATGTTGCTGTCACTAGGAAGTCAGCTTTCACAGAACCGATATTGCTGCAACTTTGTTCACCTGTGCAACGTGCAATAATAAGCGTATTATTCATAATACTTTATCTTGTATCTCATGAACCGTGATAGTTGGACAGTTGAAATTTTCACAGATGATGTATTTCTGTTGCCACTATAACAAAAAATACTAAATTCAGAAGTAGCCTTTCCTGTGTTGTCCTCCTTTCGGCCATTGTTTATCATCATCATTCATCAATACAACAGCAAATAGTCCATTGCAAGACCTCTCCCAAGGATACTTATTCGTTCCATGGGAGGGTATTGCCATACTCACCATGCTTGGCAGGCGAGATGGCGAGCGCAGTTTCTTTGGCTTCTTGTGCGTCTGACGCTGCTGCCCATCGAAAGCAATTTTAAGCTGGAGAAGGATAGGAATTTGTTGGATTAAGGAAGGGAATAAAGGTATTGGGATACTACTAACACTGGTAAAGCAAGACGCAGCTCGGGCGGCCGGGTGCGCGTACCCAATGCCATTACTTCGACTACCGGATAGGCAGTTGAGGATGACACTTCTTACCTCCATTGTTGATCAGGCTGAAATCCGCATTAATTGTTGATCCACCTTTATCGGCCTCTTTTTTAGGAAGTGTTGAGTTTAAAGCGAAGGGAATTCATATGTTGCAAATTTTGCTACATGTCATACATACATCGTCGCAGATCGTAAGCCGATCAAGGGATTGGGATAAAATCTGCAGAATCATGTTAATAGGCGATGCGGCTAGCAACCCATGACTCATTTGACAACTAATTTGATTCCGTTTTCCACCTAATGCCCACCAACATGCTAAACGTGGCCTTCAGGTCTTAAAACTTAGGCTCTGTCTACCCTGCAAGGGCAAAAGACGTGATACTAAAAATCGTCAATTTAGTTTCAGTATCATGTATAGAGCTTATAAACACAATATCTCTGAAAACCAAGTAACTTACGCCATGACCAACCCTTACAGATTTATTATTATTACTAGCTGTCCCGACGAACGTTGTTTCGCTATAAGATAAACACTCTTTAAAACAATCTTATCTTTTAGTTTGGACCAAATTACAGATAGTTATAAAGTTTGTTCAAAATCTAAAAAAATTGTAGTTTTGGAATTTATCCCGAACATACATCGTGATACTAGATTGTTATATACAAGAATTTCTCGTATATGCTATACTTTATTTACTAAACTTTCCAAGTCATTGTATGTCCTCTGTAAACTTTATTATTATTATTTCGAGCTCTTTTTTATGTTTTTCTTTCCCAATTTTTACCCATGACCAAGGCCAAGTGCAAATGAAAATAAAAAGGAAATGTCTATTTCTGTATGAATTTTATTATTATTTTTTGTATCTCTTTTTAAGTCATGGGACATGCCCCGGTCCTTTGAGAATGAGCTGAATGAGCTTGCGTGGGAATATAGATCCAACACTTAGAGGCCCTTTGGAGAAGTTTATCTAATGTGTGTCTCCAGCCAGAACCCGTTCCTGGAAATAGTAATATATAATATGTTCTTAAACAGGTCTTGGCCGGAGGAGAAACTATTGCATTTTAAAGAGAAATTACTGGGTTATGTTATTGAAATGTGGTTGGACTTGTGTTGGGTTATTGCAAAGGGCCGGACACCTGCCATAATCATTGGCGGTTGTGCTGAATCCTTAAAGGCTCAGGCTATGCCCTCGCCTTGGAACTCGGTCTGCGGCCTCACTGCAGCATACTTGGGGGAGTGTGGGTGGGGGGGATTTTTGAATCCTCAATAGGTCAGGCTGTCCCCTCACCTTGGAGCTCGGTCTGCGGCCCAAGTGTTCGGCAGTTCGACCTGCGGTCTCATTGCAGCACACTTAGGGGAATGGGGGGTCGTTCTGAATCCTCAACGGCTCAGGCTATGCCCTCGCCTTGGAACTCGGTCTGCGGCCTCACGGCCCAAGTGTTCGGCAGTTCGACCTGCGGTCTCATTGCAGCACACTTAGGGGAATGGGGGGGATTTCTGAATCCTCAGTAGCTCTGGCTGTCCCCTCGCCTTGGAGCTCAGCCTGCGGCCTCGCGGCCCAAGTGTTCGGCAGTTCGGCCGGCGGCCTAAATGCAGCGCCATCCGGGGGGGGGGGGGGGGGGGGGGCCGTTATAAATCCTCAACGGCTCAGGCTATGCCCTCGCCTTGGAACTCGGTCTGCGGCCACGCGGCCCAAGTCTTTGGCAGTTCGGCCTGCGACCTCAATGCATCACACTTGGGGGAGTGGGGGGAGGGGGGGAGTCGTGCTGAATCCTCAGCGGCTCGGGCTCCGCTCTGAGCTCAGCCTGCGGGCTCGCGGCCCAAGTCTTTGGCAGTTCGGCCTGCGGCCTCACTGCAGCACACTTGGGGGGTGAAGGGAGGGGGGGTCGTGCTGAATCCTCAATGGCTCAGGCTATGCCCTCGCCTTGGAACTCGGTCTGCGGCCACGCGGCCCAAGTCTTTGGCAGTTCGGCCTGCGGCCTCAATGCATCACACTTGGGGGAGTGGGGGGAGGGGGGTCCTGCTGAATCCTCAACAGCTCAGGCTATGCCCTCACCTTGGAGCTCGGTCTGCGGCCTCGCGGCCCAAGTGTTCGGCAGTTCGACCTGCGGTCTCATTGCAGCACACTTAGGGGAATGGGGGGGATTTCTACATCCTCAGTGGCTCAGGCTGTCCCCTCGCCTTGGAGCTCAGTCTGCGGCCTCGCGGCCCAAGTCTTTGGCAGTTCGGCCTGCGGCCTCAATGCATCACACTTGGGGGAGTGGGGGGAGGGGGGTCGTGCTGAATCCTCAACAGCTCAGGCTATGCCCTCACCTTGGAGCTCGGTCTGCGGCCTCGCGGCCCAAGTGTTCGGCAGTTCGACCTGCGGTCTCATTGCAGCACACTTAGGGGAATGGGGGGGATTTCTACATCCTCAGTGGCTCAGGCTGTCCCCTCGCCTTGGAACTCGGTCTGCGGCCACGCGGCCCAAGTCTTTGGCAGTTCGGCCTGCGGCCTCAATGCATCACACTTGGGGGAGTGGGGAGAGGGGGGGGAGTCGTGCTGAATCTTCAGCGGCTCGGGCTCCGCTCTGAGCTCGGCCTGCGGGCTCGCGGCCCAAGTCTTTGGCAGTTCGGCCTCCGGCTTCACTGCAGCACACTTGGGGGGTGCGGGGAGGGGGGGGTCGTGCTGAATCCTCAACGGCTCAGGCTATGCCCTCGCCTTGGAACTCGGCCTGCGGCCACGCGGCCCAAGTCTTTGGCAGTTCGGCCTGCGGCCTCAATGCATCACACTTGGGGGAGTGGGGGGAGGGGGGGAGTCGTGCTGAATCCACAGCGGCTCGGGCTCCGCTCTGAGCTCGGCCTGCGGGCTCGCGGCCCAAGTCTTTGGCAGTTCGGCCTGCGGCCTCACTGCAGCACCATCGGGGGGAGCGGGGGAGGGGGGTCGTTCTGAATCCTCAACGGCTCAGGCTATGCCCTCGCCTTGGAACTCGGTCTGCGGCCACGCGGCCCAAGTCTTTGGCAGTTCGGCCTGCGGCCTCAATGCATCACACTTGGGGGAGTGGGGGGAGGGGGGGGGCTTCGTGCTGAATCCTCAGCGGCTCGGGCTCCGCTCTGAGCTCGGCCTGCGGGCTCGCGGCCCAAGTCTTTGGCAGTTCGGCCTGCGGCCTCACTGCAGCACACTTGGGGGGTGGGGGGAGGGGGGGGGGTGTCGTGCTGAATCCTCAACGGCTCAGGCTATGCCCTCGCCTTGGAACTCGGTCTGCGGCCACGCGGCCCAAGTCTTTGGCAGTTCGGCCTGCGGCCTCAATGCATCACACTTGGGGGCGGGGGGGGGGGGTCGTGCTGAATCCTCAACTGCTCAGGCTATGCCCTCGCCCTGGAACTCGGTCTGCGGCCACGCGGCCCAAGTCTTTGGCAGTTCGGCCTGCGGCCTCAATGCATCACACTTGGGGGAGGGGGGGGGGGGTCGTGCTGAATCCTCAACTGCTCAGGCTATGCCCTCGCCTTGGAACTCGGTCTGCGGCCACGCGGCCCAAGTCTTTGGCAGTTCGGCCTGCGGCCTCAATGCATCACACTTGGGGGAGGGGGGGGGGGGGGGGATCGTGCTGAATCCTCAACAGCTCAGGCTATGCCCTCGCCTTGGAGCTCGGTCTGCGGCCTCACGGCCCAAGTGTTCGGCAGTTCGACCTGCGGTCTCATTGCAGCACACTTAGGGGAATGTGGGGGGATTTCTGAATCCTCAGTAGCTCAGGCTGTCCCCTCGCCTTGGAGCTCAGCCTGCGGCCTCGCGGCCCAAGTGTTCGGCAGTTCGGCCGGCGGCCTAAATGCCTAAATGCAGCACCATTGGGGAGGGGGGGGAGCGTGGGAGGGGGGTCGTTCTGAATCGTCATCGACTCAGGCTATGCCCGCCTCACTGCAGCACACTTGGGGGAGTGGAAGAAGGGGGGGAAGTCGACTTTGCCCTCGACACTCCGATCGGTTCGGGCTGCGCCCTCGCCCCGAAGCTTATAACTTATTGCCTCCATACAAACATAACATAATTAATTAGTAATGTACGCGAACGGAGTCGCGGGCACTGCTTGCATTCTATAATCCTAATAAATAGGTAACTACAGAATAGATGACAGGTCGTTCCATCACAGCTGTTTAGCTAACAGTTGTGATGCGATCTAGAGCGAAGTGGCAACAGCGCACAATGGACTCAGCCAATCGTAGAGTAGGAAGTCTCTCATTGGCCCATTTGAATCAGATCAATAATTGACGGAGTGGAATTGTATAAAAAAGTTCAATTTTCTGCCGATAGAGGGCTGGCAATTATTGATCTAATCTGAGATCGGATTGCTCACAATGTACGCAAAATCCAGCATTAGATCAATAAATGCTGTCCTGATCAACAATTGCCAACTGATCAACAATTAACTGATGCCACGAGACGGTCGATCAACAAATGTCGAGTGGAGATATCTATATATATATATATATATATATATATACTAGTTATCGCCCGCGGCTCCGCCCGCGTCAATGTCGATCCCTCGGGAATAGTTCTTTTTCCCGGGATAAAAGGTAGCCTATGTCCTTCTCCGTACTCCAGAGAACTTGTATGCAAAATTTCATGATGATCGATTCAGTAGTTACGGCGTGAAAGCGTAACAAACAAACAAACTCACTTTCGCATTTATAATATTAGTTAGGATGTAATTTCCCGCTTAAATCACGCACACTCTCCTCTCACACTCATTCCCTCCCTTTCTCACTTATTTACTCACCCTTACCTCAAGATGGCGTTCTGTTCGTCTAACGCAGAAACCCCGCGCACGCGCTGGCGAATATAAAAATTTCTAAACATAGGGAAAACGATAACTAATAGTGGACACTATGCCGGTGGTGAAAGTGTTAGTGCTTCCACCCCAAAAATCAAATGATCGGGCGAGGAAAAGACCAGCGAGCAAGGATCCTGGATCACCCCTTCGGCCCGAGGTAATCCTTTCGATCTCCCGCCCATCAACAACTATTTGACTTTTACAAGTGAATCATGCGGTAGTTCAGTTGGCAGAGTCGTACATAGACCTAGGTCGCTGGTTCAAACCACGTCCACATATTTTTACAATATATTATTTCTTAATTTCTATTTGGCGGGGTGGCCCAGCGGGCGTGAGCTTGTTAGCTCTTACGCATGTAAAGCAATCACAGGTGTAGTCCCCTACTAGGTTGGATGACCGCAAGTGGCATAAACATATCTCGGGCTCCTCCATGCTTCGGAAGGCACGTTAAACCCTTGATCTCAGCTGTCATCATTGATGGCAGTCTTTAAGCTATGTCAGATGCCTTTAGGCAGCTTGATATTGACACAAACGAAAAACAAACAATAGCATAACGAAAATTTGTTTCCTCGTGTCCTTTCGCTGTTTAGCAGAGCTTTAGTGGTAACGCAGCTTTAACCTCAATCGTACTTAGCCAGATTACATATATACTCGTAAATCATGGGTACTTAGGCAATAATTTTCAATAGAATTATCTGGTAACCTATTGTAGTGTAGATGATTAATTCAAATACGACCCCAGGGATTCCATTCGGTATCTCTGTATTACTGACCTTAGGACCTACTGTTCAGATAGAGGTTGAAGTCTGCCTTTAAATATAATTTAAAATACGAGAAAATACGTTAAAAATCTTTATCTCGCCAGAGATTGCGTATTTGAAAACTAAATGAAAAATCTATTTCATAGATAAGAATTTGTGGACAAGATTTTCTTTTGATTGTCGCGACAATGGATGGTTTTAAAAATGTTTCTCTATTTTTTCACAGATTTTTTTAATAGATTGTGTAATATAAATAAATACGTACGGACAAATCACACAGACTGAGCTACACTATAACTATAAACAAATAAATATATTGGGACATATCAAACAAGTTGAGTTAGCCCCACAGCTAGTTCTTTTTGTTAGAAAAGCCTGATGGCTTTCATGTGAAAAAAAACCGCATCGAAGTTCCATCCGTTTGTGAGCTACGATACCACACACAGACACGCACACAAACATCGACGTCAACTTATAACTTATAACACCCCTCTTTGCGTCGGGGGTTGAAATGGCAAACGCCGTGGCTAATCACCATTTTCGCTGATGACGCGATGTTGTCGCCGTTCGAGCTTACCTTTATAATGTCTGAATGCTTCGATCAAATATAATGGTAGATAGGTACACAGTCTCATACAAAATGAAGCCTTAATAATGCCCCCGAGCCAAAACATCATGCATACTTACAAACAACAACAATAACAGTACATACTGAAGACACTCCATCTTTATTTTTCAATTTTGACGCGTAGTTTTTGCATCTTTTCACTGACTTTCGTCACCGCGAGACGTGTGAGTGCTAGCGCGGTTTATCGAAACTGTAGACAAAACAGCTCCGAAACTCGATTAGAGCGCTGTTTTGGCGGTGCCACTTTTCGAGGGCGAATCGTGTATCTACCATTATATTTGATCAAAGTCTGAATGTAATGAAAAGTACATACGGCTCCAATTTTTTTTATCTGTGTGAATGGCCGCTGTCTAAACAAAGCCGGTTTATTCAGGAATGAAAATTGCTGATCTGACACAATGGTAA
Organism: Elegia similella; assembly: GCA_947532085.1. Lineage (NCBI taxonomy): Eukaryota > Metazoa > Arthropoda > Insecta > Lepidoptera > Pyralidae > Elegia > Elegia similella. The sequence continues at coordinate 3,865,908 of OX383943.1, forward strand.
ATGGAGAACTTTATTATATAGGTGCCCATCATAATTAGATCTGCTTCTCCGCTGGTGAGTACGCATGTCTAGTGTGGCATCGATCTGCTCACGCCAGAGAAGTAGATGTTGCTCTTAATGATACCTGTCGTACAATTACTGGATGCCTAAAGCCAACACCGCTAAACCTTCGTACCCTTTAGCAGGCATCGCTCCACCTTTAGTTCGTCAAGAAGTAGCTTGTGAAATTGAGATGCATAAGCAGGTTTCTGACCCAAGACATCCCCTCTATGGATTTCAACCAGCCACAAGCCACCTCAAAAGTCGCAATAGCTTTCTGACGGTCACCAAACCACTTCAAAACGATCCAGGAACCTCCAGACTACAGATGTGGTATAAGCGGCACGCTCCACCGTCGGATTTTACTCCTCCATCTGAGGAGCTACCGCCGGGTCACCAAACTCCATGGCCCACGTGGAAGACTCTCAACCGCCTTCGAACTAGGGTGGGTCACTGTAGGCATAACTTAGCGAGGTGGGGTTATATTAATCAAACCGAAGCTCGGTGTCAGTGTGGTCAAGTCGATCAAACTATGCTGCACCTTCTCTCGTGCCCAATGTGCCCAACCAGCTGCTCAATACACGACTTATACTCAGCGACGGAGTGTGGTATAAGAGTCGCCACATACTGGAGCGACAAAATTTGATTTTAATTTAAGTTATTTGAGCCAATCGACACGAAGAGAAGAAGAAAAAGAACATAATTAGATTTGGTCTCGGCTCCGCCCGCGTCCCTCCCTATCTCTAATATCGCGTCCTCCTAATCCCTCGGGGTAGTATTTGTTTACACGATTAAAGGTATCCTAAGTACTTCCTCAAGCCTCAATCTACCATCATCATCATCCTGGTTACAGAAGCTTGCGTACGACGAAATAGAAACACTTATAATTCCAGTAACATAAATAAAATAGAAATAATAAATAAACATAATTAAAAAATTGGTACACGAGGATATAGGCCCAAGGTAAGTTCGAGACTTGTGTTATGGCATACTAACTCAACGATACTATATTTTGTAACAAATACATATACAGATAAACATCCAAGACCCAGGTCAATCTGAAAAAGATCATTTTCCATCTTGACCTGGCCGGGGATCGAACCCGGGCACTCCGTGTCGCAGGCTGGCGTGTTAACCACTGCACCACGGAGCTGTCAAAGCTGTCGGAGGATGCATACGAAATATAAATACTTAATGTTGTGAATTTTATTAAGTTCCGCGTCTAGTTTTTAGGGTTCCGTAACCAAAGGGTAAAAACGGGACCCTATTAATATCGCTATTCTTTATTGTGTATTGTCCATGCTATTTTGGGAGAAAAGAAAAAAATTAGAATGTAGCAGTTGCTTCACTGCGCGGAACGCAGGTCGTAAAAGCCGATCGAGGGAATGGGTAAAATCTGAGAAATCATGTTAATAGGCGATGCAGCTAGCAACTCATCACTATTTTGATTCCGTTTTCCACCTAATTTCCACCAACATGCTAAACGTGGCCTTCAGGTCTTATAAACCTCATCATCATCATCAGGTCTTTTTAGTCTCCACTGCAGGAGCATGACCCTCTCTGTATTACCAGAGCCATACTTGGCCAGAGCCAACAGAGGATTTGGCCTACACTCTCCTCGCTGGCCAGACGGGTTGGAGAGGTCTCATTGATGTTTATGGGCTTTGTTAAGCTTGTATTTCCTAAGTCGCCTCTTACGACATCCATGGGAAGACTTGGAGTGGTCCTATTCTACTCTACCGGAAACCACACGGCTAACGGCACGGCTCTTGACTACCACCATACTAAATTTTATCTAAATCAGCTCAGTCATTGAAGCGTCAAGAGGCAGCGGACAGATAGAGGTACCTCTGCATTTACAATATTGACGAGCTCTGTGGCCTAAAGGTCATCATATCACGCTGCCACATTGAAGGTCATGGGTTTCTCTACATCAGTCCAATATCGTATTCTGGGTCTGTCTACTTTATAATCCAACTTGTAGAAAATACCTCATAATCTATATTATTCTAGCCTAATATATAAGAAGTCTACTGTTGGACCAAAGTCTCTCTTAAGACTTCTTCGTACCATGAGGGAGGATATTGCCATACTCACCATGTGTTGAGGATATTGCCAGTACGGTCCCGGGATTCTTCGGCGTCGCGCATCCCGAACTCGCTTTGAAAATGGACTCCTGACGAGTCCGAAACTATAGTCGGCAATCCCGACAAATTAGCACGTGAGTGACCCGTTTTCAAAATATAATAAGACTAGCTTTCGCCCGCGGCTCCGCCCGCGTCAATGTCGATCCCTCGGGAATAACACTTTTTCCCGGGATAAAAGGTAGCCTATGTCCTTCTCCGTACTCCAGAGAACTTGTATGCAAAATTTCATGATGATCGGTTCAGTAGTTACGGCGTGAAAGCGTAACAAACAAACAAACAAACAAACAAACGAACGAACGAACGTTCGTTCGTTCGTTGGTTCGTTCGTTCAACAAAAAAACAACAAACTCACTTTCGCATTTATAATATTAGTAAGGATAAGGAAGTAAGGATATTGACATACTCACCACACCATATGTCACGAAATTCCCCTTTCTGGGCATTTATTTTACACCATGACTGGCAGGCGGGTTGGCGAGCGCAGTTTATTTGGCTTTTTGTGCTTCTGTCTCTGCTGCTAATCGGAAGCATATTTAAGTTGGGGAAGGATAGGATTTTGTTGGTTTTGGGAAGGGAATGAAGGTATTGGGATACTACTTACTCGAATGAATAAGGGAAAAGCAAGTAGCAGGTCAGGAGGGCGGGCGCGCTTACCCGATGCCATACCTGCAGCCACTGGACAGGCAGTTTAGGTTGAAACCCCTGACATAATACCTAATCCTAACTAATCGACAGCCTCCGTGGTCCAGTGGTTAAGGCGTTTGCCTGTTGACCCGGCGGTCGTGGGTTCGATTCCCACCGGAAGCGTACTATGTTTAGTTGTTTCCAGTCTGGTTAGGACATTGCAGGCTTGAATCACCTGATTGTCTGATAATAAAGATGATTCCGTGCTTCGGAAGGCACGTTAAGCCGGTGGTCCCGGCTGCCATCTGGTAGTCGTTAAAGAAACCACGTCAGAGGCCGAGAGGCGGTTCCGAAGAACTCTGACACCAGGGTGTGCATGGTCGATTGACCGTGACACCTACTCGAAATGATAATGATCCTAACTAATATTATAAATGCGAAAGTGAGTTTGTTTGTTACGGTTTCACGTTGTGACTACTGAACCGATCATCATGAAATTTTGCATGCACATTATCTGGGGTATGGAGAACAACATAGGATACATTTTATCCCGGGAAAAAGTACTGTTCATGAGGAATCGACATTGACGCGGGCGGAGCCGCGGGCGAAAGCAAATTCGCAATTATTCCATCATAAACAGAAAAGTGTATTCGTATTGTGTAGCATTTGATCGAATCTTTGATTTCACTTAGCGCCCTCATAAACATTATAGTGGGGTCGATTACTGGGAATCCTATTGCGGGGAAAGGCAAACGGGAATCCTGTGTTTGCACGTCAGGGCGGCCGTCGTACAGACTTACTGAGACTGCGTACACTGCCCACTACCTCGCACGTGGTTTTACTTTGAACTACCGTATATTCGTTATAAAATCACGGTTTTATTTACGTTTTATTCGTCGGATTCGCCGACTAATTTAGTTAGTTAGTAACAGACTGAAACAGGTCGGCGAATCCGACGAATAAAATGTGAGTAAACCCAATGAATTTATCTTGCGTGAGTTTTATTACCTTTTAAATGTATATACGCTTTGTACACCATGTACATTTATCACCAACGTTACATCGAGACAACATTTCTTCAGCCATGCGTCGCATCTCGTAGACGCGCGCGGGACAGCCCCTCAAAATGAACAACTTTTCCTGTGAACCAGTGCTGATATTTCTATATAAAACAACTAAAATTTCATATAAATGTGTCTGGCCTGGCGGTTATTTGTACGAATATAAGAATCTGAACTCAACAGCTAAAAAACACCAACATTTAGACTATAGGTTTTCATACAGTAGCTATTCTAAAACCCAAAATATTCGAAAGAAACATGTAGTGCTGTGTACGCTTACTCTTAGAGAATAGATTTTTATACAGCCGCAAGAAGTGGCGGGCCGTGTAGCCGCAGTAATGTACAATTAATGGAACACCCACGGCTGCTGCAAAATTAGATTGGATCCCGCCAGCCTATACTTAAGCCGAGAATACATGCTACATTCTTATATCCAGCAAGATAGAGGTATAAAGTATTAAAAATTTACATTATTTCTGTCGCAATGACTCCAGTGATGGACCGTACAAATAATGGAATATCCACGCCTGTTGCGAAATTAGATTAGCTCCCGCCAGCCCATACTTAAGCCGAGAATACATGCTACATTCTTATATCTACAAGATAAAGGTATAGAGTATAAAAAATTTACATACTGTCGCAATTATTCCAGTGACGGACCATACAATTATTGGAATATCCACTACTACTGTAAAACTATATTGGCTCCCGCCAGCCCGTACTTAAGCCGAGAATACATGCTACATTCTTATATCCAACAAGATAGAGGTATAAAGTATTAAAAATTTACATTAATTCTGTCGCAATTACTCCAGTGATGGACCATACAATTATTGGAATATCCACTATTAATGTAAAATTAGATTGGCTCCCACCAGCATAAACTTAAGCCTATAATACATGCTACATTCTTATATCTAGCAAGATAGAGGTATAGATTTATAAAATTTACATGACTTCTGTCACAATGACTCCAGTGACGGACCATACAATTATTGGAATATCCACGGCTGTTGAAAAATTTGATTGGATCCCGCCAGCCTATACTTAAGCCGAGAATACATGCTACAATCTTATATCTAGCAGGATAGAGGTATATAGTATTAAAATTGACGTTATTTCAATCGCAATAACTCCAACGATGGACCGTACAAATAATGGAATACCCACTACTACTAATAAGATTCGTCAGATTTGCATCCATTCAACTTCCTCCGTGGTCCAGTGGTCAAGGCGTTTGCCTGTATTTCCGGGGGTCTTGAGTTCGATTTCCATGGGAAGCATACTTTGTTTAGTTTGTTACAGTTTGGTTAAGACATTGCAGGCTTGAATCACCTGATTGTCTGATAATAAAGATGATTCCGTGCTTCGGAAGGCACGTTAAGCCGTTGGTTCCGGCTGCCATCTGGTAGTCGTTAAAGGAACCACGTCGGAGGCCGTGAGGCAGTTCTGAAGAACTCTGACACCAGGGTGTGCATGGTCGATAGACCGTATCACCTGCACGAAATGATGATATGCACCATTGATGTTATTGATGTTAGTCGTTTTTATCACATTAAATATATAAATAAATAATTATAACTCTCCAATCCCATTATGTAGCGGGTCCAAACTTCCTAACTTGTGAGATGTGAGATATCACTAAGAGAGCAACATTGACTACGTGTGAACCAGGCATAAGGTTGTACGAGTATGAAGGTGCGCGGTTTAGTAGCGTTCTCACTTTATATGGCAGTAAGTGATTGGTTTATTTGATTCTCGGTTCGAGTACACTGATATGAAGCGAGTTCCTTGGGCCCGGGCCCCGCTTGTACATACATCATCATTATCAGGTGTTTTTTTTCTTTTTTTTGTCTCCACTGCAGCAGCATGATCCTCTCTGTTTTACCGCAAGAGTAGACAGAGAATTTGGCCTACACTCTCCTCGCTGGCCAGACGGGTTGGAGAGGTCTCATTGATGTTTATGAGCTATGTTTAGCTTGTATTTCCTAAGTCGCCTCTTACGACCTTCATGGAAAGACTTGGAGTGGTCCTATTCTACTCTGCCCGAGACCACACGGTACATACATACATACATATTATCACGTCTTTATCGCTTACCGGGAAGACAGAGCTTGAAGTCATAAGACCGGAATGCCACATTTAGCGTGCTGGTGGGAGTAAAGGTGAAAAACGGAATCAAAATAGTGATTGGTTGCTAGCCGCATCGCGTATTGTCATAATTCTTTCGATTTTCGCCCATTCCCCGACTTCGTTTCTAGCTTGGGTAATATTTCTTTCGTATGTCCATCTGTCCCGCTGCCCCGCTGTTCTCCTCTACAGATCGCATTTCTCAATTAGTTCTCATGAATTGGCAGTCCTCTCAGTAAGCCCTTTTATCCGAGGTTGTTAGGTATCATCTCAGCCACAAGAAGTCCACTACTTGACATAGCCCTACATGGAATTCCAATACGGTACGTGGTCGCCATACGAGAAAACTTCTGCCCCATCGGCCATCGGTTCTACGCGCTATGTGCCCAACCCACTGCCACTTCAAATAGCTTATCCGCTGAGCTACGTCAGTAACCTTCGTTTGATCGAATTTTCTCATTTCTGATTCGATCTCGCAAAGAAACACCGCATAGCCGAGGTTGTTAGGTTTAAAACGGATTATTGTCAAGTGAATTAGAACAAACAATTCTATTATTGTCATACAATTGGCTATTCAGTTCAATTGATCTGTAAGACACACAATAGAACCAATTCAACCAGCATTGGTACCTGATCCTTTTCATGGCTTTTGAATAATATTACTTGTTGATGAAACTAACGTTTGGCAATCTGAAATAATTAGATATTTAGCCAAATAAATAAAAACATATAATCATCATCATTTCGTGTAGGTGACACAGTCAATCGACCATGCACACCCTGGTGTCAGAGTTCTTCGGAACCGCCTCTCGGCCTCTGACGTGGTCCTTTAACGATTACCAGATGGCAGCCGGACCAACGGCTTAACGTGCCTTCCGAAGCACGAAATTATCTCAGACAGTCAGGTGATTCAAGCCTGCAATGTCCTAACAAAACTGGAAACAACTAAACAAAGTATGCTTCCCGTGTGAATCGAACCCACGACCCCCGGTTCTACAGGCAAACGCCTTAACCACTGGACCACGGAGGCAGTTAAAACATATAATAAATAAAAACATAGTCTGGATAAAGAGAAAAAACGTAGAATGTAATAGCCACTTTTCTACCCGCGCAGTCGTAAAACCGATCGAGGGATATGAGTAAAAATGTAAATAATCATGTCATTAAGCGATGCGGCTGGGAACCCATCCCAATTTGTTTCCGATTGCATCTAAATGCCTACCGACATACTAGACCTGGGCTCTGTCTACGCTGCAAGGAAAAGGCGACGTGACAAAAAACTGTAAAATGCGTGTGGTTTCTATCTATGGATAGGTCTTCAAAAATGATATTTAGGTCTCTAATATAATTTTTTTGTAAACTGAATTGTTTGCGCGAGAGACACTTTCAAAGTGGTAAAATGTGTGTATCTTCTAAAAATAAGAAAATGATAAAACTAAAAAATATATGATGTACATTACCATGCAGACTTCCACCGAAAATTGGTTTGAACGATATCTAGTAAGTAGATTTTTCTCAAACATGCTCGGAAATGTAGGCATTATTGTAGTAAAATGAAGCCACGAAGTTTGTAATTCTTGGCTATTACAATACTTTACCGGCCTAGGCCAGGAAAGTAAGTATGAAAATTCATTCCTGGCCGCTGCTCAAAACTTTTTAATTAATCTATGTAACTTGTACTATGTAACTTGTCATACAGCCAATGGCTACCACATTATAAAAGAATGCACTCATCGAGCATATAAGTATATGAATATGAAAATAATTTAATTAAAATGTTGGTAAAATCACACAATAATATGCCAATAATAAAAAGAAAAAACGCGGGAAAGCAGATTTTTACGGTATTACATTTTTTGGGTAAAATATGCCTGGCCTGTATGGGCTATGTTTCCTTAGCACGAAATGACAATTGAAATTAAAAAAGATAATAACGCGGGAATGTACCTACTAATATTTATTTACGGCGTACTGCAAGCAAGGTTGTTGTTTTGGATTGTTTTGCAGATTGCTTCTAGTGGACTTTATAATGTAAAATCGGTGTAATTTGGTGTTATAAATGTTTATGAACAATGTGTGGATAAACTAAAGTGTCATGGTGCGGATTTAGAGATTTACATAGCGGGCTGGTGGTCGCTCGCGTTACTGCGTCGTCTATGATCAAACCAGAGAATTCGTGGGAATTGTCACCAGGAGCTCCGTCGAATCAACGAAATGAATTATACCATAATTTGTATGAAGGAAAAGGCGTAAAACACCAAATGCCGTAAAACAAATATGAAATTAAAAATGTACATACTATTATCGTTTTTTATATTATACTAATTTATTCCCAGTAGTACGTCTTTCATTATTTCCTCGCATTTATTGAGAAAAGCAAAATACATGCCTTTGCCGGGAATCGGCTTGCCGGACTCGTATTTATTGCCAAGGCCTCGCTGACGCTCGGCCTTGAAAACTCTACTCGTCCGGCAATCCCTTACTTCCCGGCTTCTGCAGTAATGTACTATTTTACAATAACTAGAACAAGAAAGAACGATTATATTATGTTACTTACTGCTACGGAACCCTTCATGGGCGAGAACGACTCGCACTTAGCCGCATTTTTTGTTTTGTTTAAATGGTTAGTATAAAGTTGCTTCTATCATTAAATACAAAGTCTGCTAGCCTAGGCTTAATAAAGTTTTCTTCTTCTGAGAAATAATAGATGTTATTTATATTTTAATACCTTTATAATGTGTAAAATTACCTACTATTAGTATAAAAATTAAGATGTAAACTTAAATGTAAGTATTCTTACCTCTGAACAGATTAAAAAATAAAAAATTCAGCATAAATTGTTTAACCAATTTGTGTTGAAAAGCGCTTTCCCTCCAATAACAAGCTGTTATAATGTGCAAACTCGGCGCTCCTTTCGGGCGTGAAGATTGCTGCATCAGCGATGCTGATTAGCTGGCCAATTTGCTAGCACAAAATCTTTATAAAGGTAATTTATTTTAAAAACCGGCCAAGTACCATTATCTATATAACGGAACCCTTCGTGCTCCGACGACTTTTTTTTCTCTCGTCAAACTTGAGTTAGAGTTTCTATGATTTTCTGAAAATATATTTTTTTTAAATCTCTTTTATTTCAACTCCATTCATCTTAGAGTACAGTGCAAGTTTCATTAAAAGGCGATCAGCAGCTTTTGAGAAGAGAGTTAAGTGTGTGTCGGTCACTAGAAAAATTTGAAGTCGTTTTCAAAGTTCCATACGTCAAAAGGAAAAAAACCGGCCAAGTGCGAGTCGGACTCGCGCATGAAGGGTTCCGTACCGTTATCTATAAAAACGACAAACAAATCATGTCTGTTGTATCAGAGCCCCCCTTTAATATTAATTTTATTTTTATTTATTGTTAAAGTGAATAAATAAATAAATATTTTGTGAATATTTTAAGCATGTAGTTATAAGAATGAATCAAAAACAAGCAAAAAATACACGTTTGTTGTATGGGAGACCCCTTAAATATTTATTTTATTCTATTTTTTAGTATTTGTTGTTATAGCGGCAACAGAAATACATCATCTATGAAAATTTCAACTGTCTAGCTATCACCGTTCGTGAGATACAGCCTGGTGACAGACGGACAGACAGACTATATATATTACATATATACGGATCGAAATAAAAAGAAAGTAGTATTTCTTCCTCTGTGGTAAATCATTTACAGGGAACTTTTTAAAGCAATATTTTGTAATGTCAACATTATGAACTTAAAAACATGTTCATTGTATACCTTTGTGAAGGAAAATAGAAATATATTTTATTTTATTCATTTATAATTTTTGAACTTCTTCTTCTTTTTCTATCGTGTTAATGGTCCAAACGATTAAATGAATCTTGCCCAGAATGATGCAACCTTTACAGCCGCATCCGTGGCTTTCGCCAAATCCTCTCTCGTACAAGAGGTCCGGGGCATGATAACAGATGTGGCATGGATTGCATAGCGCCACAGCTACATCTATCATTAGTAGAAAAGCCCTACTTTTTGCGGTTCTCTATGCATCTGCCCACACCTACTCGCAAACTAACTAGTATTCCTTAGTCCTTCACTAAGGAAAACTTTAAACTAAAGTTCATAGCAATGCACCTCATAATAAATTGAATTACTGCCAGCTCTATATCTCTTCTAGAAAACCTGTTAACTGTTAACCTTAACATACATTTTCGAATTCTAAATTCTACTCGAAAACCAAAACACCAAAAGCTATTAAAGCTTAAACCGTTTGCAATATTCTCCCAAAAGTCACAAGGGTTTATGAGCAAAATATCGAATTCGCTAATTGTCCAATATAAAGATATCCTATATTTATTAGTTAAGTGAAATACAGAGTTTTGTGCGAATGAGCAATTTCTAAGTTATAATATATATTGCGAAATGGAAATAAATCTATTCCGTGTCTTAGCCATCTATAGGTTAAGTGAGCTTAATTTAAGCGCCACCCTTTAGCGCAGAGAGTGTTCGACTTCATGAGAAGTATTAGTAATTTCTATAGTAAAGATAAATCTATACTAATATTATAAAGCTGAAGAGTTTGTTTGTTTGTTTGAATGCGCTAATCTCAGGAACTGCTGGTTCGAATCGAAAAATTATTTTTGTGTTGGATAGTCCATTTATTGAGGAAGGCTTTAAGCTATGAAACATCACGCTACGACCAATAAGAGCGAATTAGAAATAGGAGAATGAATCATAATAAAAGAAATTGCCGCGGACGAAGTTGCGGGAAACAGCTAGTTTTAAATAATCCGAGTACAAAGTTAAGTCACCATAGACATAATACAATTTCGACATTTCGCGTATTGGGCGTTTTACAATTTAGGTATTCTGCGTCTCAGCCGTCGAAAGGTGAAGTTGAGGGAGTCTTGAGGGCCACCCTTTGGTGCCGAGGGCCCTCGACTCAACGATTAGTATAGGAGTAGCTTCAGTAGATAGTGATCGTATTGTTGCTACTTACTCCCAAAGTAATTTGAAGCTCGCTGACCCAGCGGTCGTAAGCATTATATAAGCGCTAACGGATGTAAAGCAAACCCTAGTGCGGTCCCCACTGGGATAAGTAACTACTAGTGGCATTTTAATATCTCTATCTCCTCTAAAATAATAAATCGAGCTCCTTCATGTTTCGGAAAAGCCGTTGGTCCCGGCTGACATCATTGACGATGTCAGATACCGTCAGGTATCTTGACAACTTAACACCAGTGCTGGCCACTAACACACATGAAAAGCAAACAAACATAATTTCTGCCAAAGGGAAAATTAATATATTGCAGACAAGATTGCATGATGGGAAGGTCCTCATCATCAAGGTCATCATCAGTGAACATCAGTAACCCCATGTGTATCTTCTTCTTTCGTTTTAATATAGTACGTCGTTTCCGTAACGCTACGTCGTTTCCGTGGTGTCAAACCACTAGGAGTTGCTACGCTAGCGTTAAAGTCCTCTTTTTTTTCTTTTTATGTTATAGGATGGTTAACGGGTCACCTGATGGTTATTGATAACCGCTGCCCATGGACAACTGCAACACCGGGGTGTGACAGGTGCGTTGTCGGCCTTTCAAGGAGTTGGGGGAAGGAAATGAGGAGGGGAGGGGGAAGGACGGGCCTCCGGCTCTCTCACTCATCGAACGAAGCGTAGAAGCGGTAAAGCTTCTACTCAGACGTCGATTTTCTGTGAGAGTGTGATACTTCCCCAGCCGAGCCAACCCATTCATGCTACTAGCAATTCATTTTGCCGGTAGCGTAGCTCTACCACGACTAAAACGTTCTCGGTCGCCAAAAAGTGTGAAGCGATGGTGAGTTTCAGGTGAAGCAGCGTAGCCCGGCTATGGAATTGAACCGCTGGTTAGGACATGGCTGCTGTAGCAAAGCCTCGGTAGCCTGAACGCTATGCGTGGGTGAGTGCTATGAGGTTGCTACCGAGATTTAGAAAGTAATAATGCGAAATAACTGACTGGCGAGTTACGAACCCTAAGAAGTAGCCACGATGGTTGGTTAACGGGGCGGGAGCGACGGTACGTATGGAAAGAGACACGTGGTCTCGCAGAGGTAGGATGCCAGAAGAGCTCCCGCCAAAAACTGTTGCGCACAGGCCTCATGGGGGTATACTGGACGCGACTAGGCGACAGTACGGACGGGAAGAAACTCTAGTCTTACGGGTAACAGGGCGCCGGATGGGCGTGTGCCAAACCGGTAGCATCCGAAGATGCACGGGCCCCACCGTGTTGTGGGGGTAAAGGGCGCACGAAGAGTGCGTCCATCCAAACAGGAAGCGGGATGGGCAATCGGTTTGCGTCAGGGAGACGCACGATACGTCACGCAGAACGCGGAGTGGAAGCATCACCGGTGGTGTGACTTTCGATGGGTATCAAACCACCTAAAGTGTGGCTACCAAAAGGGTTGCATCATTAAAGTTACATGCTACACAAATGAGAACGCGGGGTGGAAGCGGTATAGCCACGGGCAGCCAACCACATGAAGGACGGTAGTCAAATGAGTGGCATCGATTCAGACACGTGCCTACCCTAAAACGATGACACTAGATGTGGGCGGAGAATACTCCGAAATACGCAATGTGGGGGTTGACAGGACACTGAAGGCGCGCTCACCAGAACGGTCACCTGAAAAAATGTATTTTAAGATGTCCGCACATTTTAGGTTAATTTTCTGCCAGATTTAAATTGCCGCATTAACCCACAGTGGCACAATATCATAGTAGGTTTTTTCAAGCAACTACCTCCGTGGTCCAGCGGTTATGGCGTTTGCCTGTAGACCCGGGGGTCGTGGGTTCGACTCCCTCGGGAAGCACACTTTGTTTAGTTGTTTGCAGTTTGGTTAGGACACTGCAGGCTTGAATCACCGGATTGTCTGATAATAAAGATGATTCCGTGCTCCGGACGGCACGTTAAGCCGTTGGTCCCGGCTGCTATCTGGTAGTCGTTAAAGGAACCACATCAGAGGCCGAGAGGCGGTCCCGAAAAACTCTGACACCAGGGTGTGCATGGTCAATTGACCGTGTCACCTACTCGAAATGAATGAACTACATGGGTCCCATTCCCAGGTGTCCATGAGGATTTCACCAGTTGCTTGTAAAAAAAAAAACCTGTTTTATAATCTCACCATAAGTTAAATACCGTACTACGAGTACATTTTGTTTCTACAATAAAACCCGAGCTAGAAGTACATTGTTCATTATTGTCGTCTGAATATAATAAGTACGTTGCAGCGTGTTAATCCTCATATTACAAATAGTTACTCGAGGTCCTTTGTTGAAATAACTTGAACCATTTTCTCTTGAAAATCAGAAATATAGTATTTCACCTATGAAAAGCTACTTAATCAACGAGTAGCATAGGTATAATCTACTCTTTATATGCTCTCAAAATATTAGGGCCAATCTACGATCAAATATGACGGTAGATACACAGTTTCATACAAAATGAAGCCTTAATAATGTCCCCGAGTCAAAACATCATGCATACTTACAAACAACGACAAAAGCGGTACATACTGAATGTTTAACTCCATCTTTTTTTTACTTTTGGTGCGTAGTTTTTGCATCTTAATTTTTTTTGTTTTTTTTCGCGACTTTCGTCACCGCGAGACGTGTATGTGCTAGCGCAGTTTATTGAAACTGTGGACAAAACAGCTCCGGAACTCGATTAGTGCGCTGTTTTGCCGGTGACACTTTTCGAGCACGAATCATGTACCTACCAATATATTTGATCGTCTTATTTTCATTTTAATATTTAAAAGGAACTTGAATAAATCTAACATTTACCTACAAATAATATAAACTAATTTAAAAACTAATTATGAATAAACCTAACTATATTCATACTAAAAAAACCTTAAATATAAAAGAATTAAAAACTAAAAATCTAAACTAAGGTGTTGCATTCCCCCGCTGAATAGCAATTGCAATTCTTTGCACGAGGAAAGAGCCAGCCCTCTTGTCACCAGCGGCGTCGATAAGCCTAGGCGCTAACCTCTTTAGGAATTTTTTAGTGCTAGGACCCCATGGAACTAATGTTCCACACCAAGCAGAACAAAAATTTACTACTTAAGAGAAGCATATTTGCGCCGCTTGGCGTCCTCTGCAGCCTCCGCCGCGGCTTCAGCCCTCAGGCCGGTTCCCCGAGGCGAGAAGGGGCTACCGTACCGTCTCTTACTATAACTTACTGTAGGCCTTAGAGCCTATCATCATCGTCATCATCATCATCATATCAGCCGTATAAAGAGCCTAAAGAGCCTATCACGACTACATGTTTTGCCTGTCATAGGATCGCATCAGCTTGATGTTCCGTCATCGGAGTGATAAACGTTCGCGCGCGTTTATGCTCGGAAACAGTATTTTTGGATTGAAAGGGGCCCACTGTCCTTTTCTATACCTCTGACATGGTGTATGAAAAATGTTATGATGATCGGTTTAGTAGTTAAGACGTGAAATCGTAACAAACAACAAATAAATTAGCATTTATCTACAAGTGGTTAAGGCTTTTGCCTGTAGAACCAAGGGTTCGATTCCCACGGGATACTTACTTTGTTTAGTTGTTTCCAGTTTGGTTACTATATTGTAGGCTTAAATAACCAGATTGACTGATAATAAAGATGATTCCGTGCTTCGGAAGGCACGTTAAGCCGTTGGTCTCGGCTGCCATCTGGTAGTCGTTAATGGAACCACGTCAGAGGCCGAGAGGCGGTTCCGAAGAACTCTGACACCAGGTGTGCATGGTCGATTGACCGTGACACCCATAGAGATAAGATAATGTGACACCTTCACGAACTGATGATGATGAAGAGCACGAAACTCTTTCTCTATCGCTGCGACCGTGATGGATGCAACTTCTAAGAACGTCAACGAAAACATAATAAAAAGGTTCGTTCTAAGTTCCATAAAGTAAAATAGGACAGAATGACATGACGGTTTTAAATCAGTTGTATACAGGATTATTGGTTAGTCGGCCTAACCTAAATTCGTAGGCAGATGATAGTTCTGATGAAAATAATAATTTTTAACCCTATATAACCATATCCAAAATTTATGGCTGGGCAACCATTGACATTTAAATATTTTTAGAAAAAAATCACATCTACTTTGGTTTCGGGGTATATTTTTTTTACTTCAGCAATTGTACTCAATATTTTGCTGGTTTTGTGTTTCTTCGAATCAGCAAAAGATTTGTTTGTTCAGCTATTCATGTGAGCTTTGTTTCTCACAATAAACTCGAGACAGAAATACAACGTGGTTGGTTATATTGTTGTCTAATACTAACATCATTACTACTTCAGAGACTGGCCATCCTAATATTACAAATATTTACTCTTTGTTGATATATAAGCCGTGTGGTATCCGGAAGCCGTGTGGTATCCGGCAGAGTAGAATAGGACCACTCCAAGTCTTCCCGTGGATGTCGTAGAAGGCGACTTAGGAAATACAAGCTAAACAAAGCTTATAAACATCTAAGACACCTCTCCAACCCGTCTGGCCAGCGTGGAGAGTGTAGGCCAAGTCCTCTGGCTGCTCTAGCCAAGTATGGCTCTAGTAGTACAGAGAGGGTCGTACTCCTGTAGTGGAGACTAAAAAGGACCTGATGATGATGATGATGATGACTCTTTGTTGAAGCAATTTTCCCTCCAGAATCACAAGTACATTTTCACGCTACCGGCAAAATGAATTTCTTGTAGCATGAATGGGCAGGCTCGTCCGGGGAAGCACCACACACAGAAAATCACCGCCTGAGAAGAAGCTTTACCGCTTCTATGCTTCGTTCGGTGAGTGAGAGAGCCGGAGGCCCATCCTACCCCTTCCCCTTCCTATTTCCTTCCCCCAACACCTTGAAAAGCCGATAACGCACCTGTCGCACCCTGGTGTTGCAGTTGTACATGGGCAGTGGTGATCACTTACCATCAGGTGACCCGCTTGCTCGTTAGCCGTTCTCTATCATAATACGTACTTAACCAATCAAACATACATCTTTAGCGAATAAAAATGGTTTATTTGTTTAGTTATTAATGTGAGCTTTGTTTCTCATAATAAACTCGAGCTAGGAATACAATGTGGTTGGTATATTGTTGTCTAAGTACTAACATCGTTAGTTTATGAGATAATGGTCATGTTACAAATTATTATACTCGAGATCTTTTGTTCAACCAATTTTCTTTTAAAACTATAACTATAGTATTGCACTTACAAATTGCTACATTATCAGCTAATAACTTAGGCTATAATTTACTCAAAATAGAGTGTCATTAGTGTGCAAATCAAATTAAATGGAAAGATATAAGAATAATTAAATATTAATTCAAGAAAACTATGGGCTCTGTAAGCCGTTAGACCTCACGTGTCTATCACAGTGAATTTACAATGGTCCTAAGCACCATAGACCTCAATTGGACCTCAATGGCGAGATCCTTGGCGCAGTGGATAACACGCCAGGCTGCGACTCGAGGGTGCCCGGGTTCGATCCCCGGTCAGATCAAGATGAAAAATGATCTTTTTCAGATTGGCCTGGGTCTCGGATGTTTATCTATATATATGTATTTGTTATAAAATATAGTATCGTTGAGTTAGTATCCCATAACACAAGTCTCGAACTTACTTTGGGGCTAGCTCAATCGGTGTGATTTGTCTGTATATATTTTTTATTTATTTATTTAATGGCGCTTAGGTCCTTAAGGCCAACTACTGACAAATTAAAAGGAAAGAAAAAAAAACAAAAACTTAATCGATCGACACTATAAAAAATCTACTTATGTAGTTAACATACCTGTTTACAAAAATTCGCGCGAATCGGTTAAGAAATGAGAATTGTAGAAGATAATCCCACTTATATTACATTTATCCCACTTTCCGGTTATTAAACCGGTAAGTGGGATAAATAGCTCGGACAATAAATATATATGTTCAGCTGGTTTATTTTTGTTGATTTATGAAATGTGTAAATCATTAAATGTATTGTTTTTATTGTTACCTAAGTACTAACATTATCAATGTTATCGCGGCACCGCGCGTCACCTCGAGCTAGCTCGAGCCGTCGCGCGCTCGCGGGCATCTAGTCATCTTTTACCACTAGACATAAAGGTTATAATAGCTTGTTTTGAAAATGACGCGTCGCTTCCGATGTCATCTTATGCCAATCTTTTTTGACAAAAAGGATTTTTAATGAGATTTAGTTAACAAAAAAAAAATTTTTTTTTTAATTTTTTAATTCCTAAATTAGTTTCTTTTGAGCTTTTATAAAACTTGTTTGTATTAATGTACAAACCAAATGGGGGCGGAAGATTGATAGCCTGAGACACAGGATTTATCCTAGTTCGGGTGTCAATCTGCCGTAATCGGCATGTTATCACATCATTTAAAATATGTACCTTAATGTATGTTGATTATGGTGAGCAATAAATTAATTATTATTATTAATAATTCAGTGTAGCGCGGCCCTAAGGCTAGTTTTAAGAATGTTTTTATTTTTATTATAGTTTTTATTTTCGTGTGTGTAAGTGGACAAATCTGTTGTCACATTTTTCAGGCTGCCTACAGCCATAAATGATGAAGCTAGAACCATAGGTCTAACGTGGCTTCCGAAGCACGGAGAAGCTCGACATATTGACGTGATAACGTCTTATAAATCGATGAACGCCGGCTGCACGCACAAAAAGTGTCACGTTCCGTGTGCAAGCAAGAGCTCGGACAGCGATAGAGAGTTTGGCTTGTGACGCATCTATCTCTCTTCCATTGTTGTATGAGCTATCATCTCATACAGTTTAGCTAACAGTCAATACCTACATACGCAGTAATATTTTAACCTACATTTAAACTACTGAATAAGCAGCCTTACCATTAAGCAACATGTATTTGTCATTACGTCAATCGAATGGTCTTAGCGTTTAGGTGAAATCAATAAATTTAGTGTAAAGAAATCACTCGACGGGTTTGGTTATATTCTCTCCGGAGTTCCTCCCGCCTAGCTAGCATCCCTTCCAGCTCAACTCAACTAACTTAATTATCTTAGCTTTATGTGTGGTTAACCCATACATAGTGGTCCTTCGAGCCGGATCGCAGGCAGAATTGGTAAACGGTCTAAAGGGTTACACCCTCTAGACCGTTTACCAATTCTGCCTGCGATTTCACTGGTTACTTCAACCTTAAATTAAGCAAGGGTCGAGGAGTCACAACATATAAAGGATACGTAGCCGTCTTCATCTGCCTAGCAACTAAGGCTGTTCACCTCGAATTAGTGACAGATCTTAGCACACCAGCTTTCTTAGCAGCGTTTCGTCGTTTTTGCGCGCGGAGAGGGACGCCTCGTCGCATGTTTAGCGACAATGGAACGAATTTTGTGGGAGCCAAACGCGTATTAGATAAGGAGTACAGGGAGATCGTACAGACGATTAACCAAGACTTCTTCAACAACCTTAGCGAATTTAACACTACAGTACACGCGCCCTAATTTTATAATATTTTACTCGCGTGGGGTGAATATTCAGACCAATTTCATTGATCGATTTTAGGTAAATAAAATATAATATAAAATAAAATGCGTTCAAATAGTGAAAAGTATTTATTATTTATTCTTACTACTACAGCAATTTTGAATGTTTATTAAATGAACAAAAACAAAAATGTATTTTAAAAATTTGTTGCACTAAAATATTGTGGGATCTCGTTCTTGATGACGGTGGTGGTGTTTTGAACCAACGAGTGCCATTTCTAGATTGGTAGTAGTTTGAAAAAGTACTCAGAGGAATATTGTCATCGCTTGAAAAGCTATCCTCAATATTTTCTTCCATATCTTTATCTACATCTACCCTCTCTTCTGTGCTCCTATCTTCCATCTCTTCTGTGCTCCTATCTTCCATCTCTTCTGTGCTACTTTCATATTCTTGCTCTGTTTCTGAGTCATGGTTAAGTTCTGCAACACATTCCTCTTCATTATCTTCTGTATCACTAGGTGCAATATCACTCTCAACTTCCACATCTTCTAACCAGCTTCGTATCATATTTTACTGACGTTCGTCCATAATGGCGACAAATCTGTAATGAACAACACAATTAACATAGCTAAATATACAAAAGTCTTATAGAAACTGAGAACATCTCGAATAAAAGAAAAAGTAAAACGAATACTTACAAGAAACACTTCAGAATCGAACGAGAGTTTTTGTAACGCCGATAGTCGCGTGGGGTGGAATTCCGTCCCAAGCACTTTCTCACCCCTTTTTTTTGCCACTAGCGTCCGCGACGAGTGCCGGTGACGTACTGACCTTGAAGCTTGTTTACTTGACGAAGATTACACTAGGCGACACAGTCCGTACTCAAGTAATTAAAAAAGTATTGATGAAAGCGTTGGTCTGGGGCGAATATTCACCCCGCGCGTGTACTGCAGTGTTAACATCGATTGGTCCTTTAACTGCCCAAGCTGGGCTTCAGCTGGTGGTATTTTTGAAGCGGCAGTGAAAAGTCTCAAACGGCACCTGAAGCGTGTTTTGGGGGAGCAGAAACTCACCTACGAAGAGTTTACTACTTTACTCCATCAGATAGAGGCCTGCTTAAACTCGCGGCCCCTATATCCTTTGACAGAAAATCCTGAAGACTCCTACCTTACACCAGGACATTTTTTAATAGGCGACTCATTGCTGTCAAGGCCTCAAATGGACCCAGACCACCTCAGTTTACCAACACGGTGGCAACTCGTGCAGAGCATGAATAAACAATTTTGGAAATTATGGTCAGCTGATTACCTTCAACACCTACAAGAACGGTCTAAATGGAAGCAACCCGTTAAAAACTTAGAAATTAACGACATAGTCTTAATAAAAGAAGACAACCTGCCCCCCGGCAAATGGGCATTAGGTAGAATCCAGGAGCTTCACCCCGGCAAGGATGGATATGTCCGGGTGGTATCCCTTAAAACAAAAAGCGGCGTCATTAAGCGTCCTATAACAAAACTTTTACTGCTGCCTGTAGCAAATAAAGAAAACGATATTTCTACAAACAGCCCTATACAAACTATAGAGCAAAAGCAAACTGATGAGCTTGAACAATCGTCCACATCTGTAAGGGCAAGGAGAAATCCTAAAGTATTTTCAAACTTTATAACCATTGCACTTTTATTATTAGCTACTTTTATACCTCCGTCTTCCCAAAATAACGTTTTGTCGAGCATCGAAACAACATCGCTAAATGATGGCAACTCCTTGTACTTCGATAAGATTTCAAAGATGAAATATATTCGGGACGAATGGAAGCTAGTTGTTTACTACAACCTAACTAACTACTTCCAAGCTATTGAAGACATGGATATATACATAAAGAATCTAACGGATATAGGTATGTCTATGAGATGCAGCTCTCCATTTCGAAGAATATCTGATCAACTAGCACATGAATTAACGGAAATTGAGCATTACAATCAGCTACTTTTAAGTTCCAACAACAGACGACAGAAAAGAGGATTAATAAACGGGGTTGGTAGCGTAGCCAACTACTTATTCGGCGTACTAGACGATAACTTTGCCCAGCAATACACCAAAGACATTAAAAAAATATCTTCTAACGTAAATCATCTCCAACAGCTGATTAGAAACCAAACGCTCGTCCTTGAAGCAGAATCAAACATTGTAAAGCGCAACGAACAGATAATGAATAAACAATTCTCGCTCATCAAAGAACATCTACAAGAAACCTCTTCTGAAATGAACCAATTGCAATCTAACGTCAATCATGGTCTTTATTTCACATCTTCTGCTTTAGCCGCTAATATCATACTCGAGCACTTGAGAAGAACGCAAGACTCGCTTATCAATACTATCACCGACATTACTCACGGCAGCTTTGTTACCCATTTGCTATCAATAGAACAACTTGAAGAGCAAATTAAATTTATTTCTAACCAGTTACAGGATGATCTTAAAATAGCCGTTGGAAAGGAAAATATTCGCGACTTGTTTAAAATAATTAAGGTGTTCGCAAAAGTTCATAAAAACTACTTAATCATCGAAATAAGGATCCCTGTCGTTAGTGAAGAAGAATATGAACTCGACAAAATCATTAGCGTACCTCAGAATGATGGAGTAAATTCATTTATTACACTACCTATATACCCATACTTAGCGTTCAATCTCCATAGAGAAAGCGTAGTATTCCTCACTAACTTCGATCTGCAACATTGTCTGCACATTACGGAAGAAGATTTAATGTGTAGTTTGGACAAGGCACATTATAACTTAGATCTCCAACAGCATATCTGCAATCTTACTTTAATAAATGTGGAAAAAATAACATCACCTTGTATCCATGAGCAGGTGCCATGTATAAACAGATGGGTCAAGTTACATCGGCCGAACATATGGCTATACTCATGTTGCGACAAATGCAGCGCTCGCATATTTTGCCCGTCCGAGGTTACAACCAAGACATTGACAGGCAACGGCCTTCTCAATATAGGTCAAGGTTGCACCTTGAAAAGCGATTCCTTCACCATTTACTCACACAACAACTTTCTTAAAACCTTAAATGTCCAACCTAACTTCGAAGCCCCAGAGGTATCCATATTGAATACCCTCATCAATAGCTCTCTACCACCATATGATTTTTCTACAGAAAATCACGAGCAAATCTATCATCAGATTAAGGACGAGATAGACTAGCTCAAGCAAGCGTCTTACCCTGATCTTACTATCCACGACTTCCACCAGTACGCCGTTAGCTATGTGTGTCTAGCAATACTTCTAACCTTGGGAATCGTAGCAATATGTATACTTGTAAGAAGGAGGAGACGAAGCCGCCAGCGTCCAGTAGCAGAAGCCCTCCCTGCCACAAGCAGGGCGGGAATCTCCACGAGTAAACAGAACGTCAGTGTTCATGGGCTTACTAGTGAAAATCGTGTTTCGCGTTGTGAAAGTAGTGAGTGTCACAAATGTGTGAGAGTGAGCGCAAAAAACACTCCGCCTCAGTCGGAACGATCGCGTTTTGTGTCGATTCCTATTCCTACGGACAGCTACGGGGAATTCGTGAGACCTACCTAGGTCAAATAGGGTCTATGTCATGGACTCTTACTTAAGCTTAGTATTAGTCAAAATTGTTTTCACCTTATAACACAACCTACACTGTTTATATCATTTAGCTTAACTTTGCAGCTTGATTGTAGTTGCTATTGTAGGTATCATTATCGAATTTAGTTGCTGCTCCTGTTTGAGTCGGCAAGATGTATGAGCTATCATCTCATACAGTTTAGCTAACAGTCAATACCTACATACGCAGTAATATTTTAACCTACATTTAAACTACTGAATAAGCAGCCTTACCATTAAGCAACATGTATTTGTCATTACGTCAATCGAATGGTCTTAGCGTTTAGGTGAAATCAATCAATTTAGTGTAAAGAAATCACTCGACGGGTTTGGTTATATTCTCTCCGGAGTTCCTCCCGCCTAGCTAGCATCCCTTCCAGCTCAACTCAACTAACTTAATTATCTTAGCTTTATGTGTGGTTAACCCATACAATTGTTATCACGTGAAATTATAATGAACCGACTTTACAGACAACCCATTTATTTATGCCACTTGTAGTCACTTATCCACGTGGGGACCGCCCGGGGTTTTCTTAAGGCGCTGTATCCCTTAACCGTTTGTAGTGGATATATTATATGCTCGTTATGAAATAAGGTTGAAAGTGGCGATACCGGTTGGCCTGTCACCAGTCTCATTTCAAACCCGTGTCTGCCATTTCCGTTTTAAAAGATCACGCTACGACCAATAAGAGCGAAGCATCAATAAATAATGTTTTAAAAATGGGGGAAAATTATTTCTATACTAAGAAAAAAACGAATTAATTATAATAATAGAAATTGCCGTGGACGAAGTCGCGGGCAACAACTAGTACACTCTTTTAAGTACCGACATCGTTAGTATAATGTTGATTCTCATATTACAAATCGTTACTCGTGAGCCTTTGTTGGAACTCTTTCCTGTTGGAGCAGAAGGGTGCGGCATTAAAATTTAAAAATAAACATAAAAGTCGGGGAAAGAGTGAGTTGTGATCAGGCTGAAGGTTCCAGAGGAAGAAATGTAAAATATCTTTATCCTTATTAATATATCCTTATCCTTACTTCCTTACTAATATTATAAATGCGAAAGTGAGTTTGTTTGTTTGTTTGTTTGTTACGCTTTCACGCCGTAACTACTGAACCGATCATCATAAAATTTTGCATACAAATTCTCTGCAGTAGGTACGGAGAAGGACATAGGGTACATTTTATCCCGGGAAAAAATACTGTTCCTGAGGGATCGACATTCAAGCGGGCGGAGCCGCGGGCGAAAGCTAGTATTTTTATAACAAAACTAGTTGATGCCCGCGACTTCGTTCGCGTGGACTTTATGACTCCGCAGAAAATGCTCATCAGGCTAAACAACTTTTGTTAAGGCGTCATTTTTATATTTCTTATAGTTTTGCTGGACCGTTATAGTTCTGCAGGTGTACCAGTTTTCAAAATAAATTATACCATATATGTTGCTCAGGTTTGATAACTATGCAATGAAATAAGTTTAATTTGAATCCGTCAAGTATTTCCAGAGATTAGCGTGTATAAACAGATAAGATAAGATGTATTTAATTAATCCAGTGAATTATACTAGTGATTTAAAATTTCACAATTTCGTGCAGTACCTTCTTAAGTCAGAACAATGTCAGTCGGGTCAGCTTTTGCGTCACTAGTGAGAAATAAAAATATATTAGTTACTGCCTCAATATTTGAGCATAAAATATTGTTTTAGGAATTATTTCTATACTGATAAGTTGTATATAAAAAGAAATTGCCATGAAAATCCCTCTATGTTGTAAACGGCTAGACCGATTTTGATATAGTATATCTAAGAACCATCGGTAAAAATCCTGCAATCACTAGCCTGATTTAAGAACTCGTTAAGGAGCTATATGGTGCCACAAACAGACAACCCTCCTCCCGCACAGCAGTCCAAATTATAATAAACTAGCTTTCGCCCGCGGCTCCGCCCGCATCAATGTTGATCCCTCGGGAATAGTATCCCGGGATAAAAGGTAGCCTATGTCCTTCTCCGTACTCCAGAGAACTTGTATGCAAAATTTCATGATGATCGGTTCAACAAGGTAACAAACAAACAAACAAACTCACTTTCACATTTATAATATTAGTTAGGATTAGGATAAATACGGACAAAATGAGCCCACAGATTAAGCTAGCTCCAAAGTAAGTTTGAGACTTGTTTTATGGGATAGTAACTTAATTTTATAACAAACTAGCGACCCGGACCCCGGCTTCGCACGGGTGTAATGTACATATAAACCTTCCGCTTTAACCCTCTATCTATTATAAAAAACCGCATCAAAATCCGTTGCATATTTTTAAAGATCAAAACATATATAGGGACGGACAGACAGCGGGAAGCGACTTTGTTTTATACTATGTAATATAATACATATATAGATAAGCATCCAAGACCTAGGTCAATCTGAAGAGGTCATTTTTTATTTTAACCTGACCGGGGCTCGAACCCGGACTTACACTGTGACAGCCTGCCATAATGACCACTAGGCTACAGAGATCGTTAAATATAAGACCGCACTTTCAAAATATTCGTATTAATGAATATTTATCCGCTAGAAATATCCTTTGTCATTACTTTCGTATACGTGGTGACTGTATTTGGTGAAGAACCCTAAAAGCAACAAAAGGACAGTGGGCCAGCAGAATTAACATATTTTCCTTTATTGAGATTACACGCTTTGTAATAACGATGTAAAAATATTTAAATTATTTTCAGATGCTGAAAGAACACGTTTAAATTTAAATTTTTAAAAACATGAAAAATTTATTCGTCACGTCAAGTCTGTCATTTTTTGTTTTTATTTTATTTGTGCAGAGTCATGGAAAACTGAAAGTCACTTCTAAGTAATACATAAGTAATATTCTAACTATTTTTTGCAAATCTTAACTTATCTAATCTAAGCATTATACATACATACATACATACATAAATAAATAAATATATACGGACAAATCACACAGATTGAGCTATCCCTTGAGACTTGTGTTATGGGATACTAACTCAACGATACTATTGAGAAATAATAGACACGACCTTCGGTATCAACGTTTATTCGTAGACAAAACCACAGACAGATGCAACTGCCCGCTTTCTTTAACATAAATATAAGCGGGTACTCATATATTACACCTCCCTACTTAAATTAACAACATTACACAACAACTACGAGTATTATATATGATCTGAAATTACATTTACAATTTTGAATAAATTACCCTCAATCATCTAAACCATATCGTACTACCGGGTTACGCTTGCGTTTGGGGCGACTCATAGGCGTGCACGGCGGGTCTGAGCCCGGTGATCGTGTTGGAGTCGATGCAATGCTCGGTGAAGTATCCACGGCCACCACCCTTTTATCACTAGGGGTAGAGAACGTGCCCTCCTCACCGCCACTCACAATGTTCTCCTCCAACTCCAATCCTGTATGTACGCCGTCATCCTGACTTCCGTTACCGGGCTCCAGATCATCATTACATATATTAGAAGGACTGGGAACATCAGACAATCGCGCTCTGCGTCTAATTTGATCTATATGTCTTTTAATTAGTCGACCATTATCACTATCTACCAAATAACGCCGTGACCCCTCATTACCTACCACTGTGCCCTTAAGCCATTTGTCTGAAGTAACGTAGCCCCTGGCCCATACCTGGTCCCCGGGCGGAAGTGCCCGTGGCACGCCACCCGCGTGTTCCAGCTGCCGGTGCTGCGCGCGCTGCACACTCAGCTCCCGCGCACTGTCACTACGCAACAGGTCCAGCCTCGTACGCAGGGGCCGGCGCTGCAGCACCATTGCTGGTGTATCTCCTGTGCTACTATGTACACTATTTCTATAACTTAACAGGAAAGTTTGTAGTGCAGCCTCTGTATCGATGGATTCCCTATTTGCTTTTTTTATTACACGTTTGCATAATTTAACAGCGTTCTCGGCCGCTCCTTTGGATGATGGATGAAAAACTGGTGAAAACGATTGTCGAATACCATTATTTCTCAAAAACATCTGAAACTCCATGCTCGTAAATGGGGGACCCTGGTCTGACACTACTTCTACTGGTAACCCGAAACGTGCAAATGTAGCTCGTAAGACTTTAATTACAGCGAATGCGTTCGTTCTAGACATCTCAAAAACTTCCAGCCATTTCGAGCTCGCATCGATGAGTATTAAATAGGTTTTCCCGTAAAGCGGCCCAAGAAAATCCACGTGGATTCTACTCCAAGGCTGGATGTGATACGGCCATGGCTGTGGAGGCGCGTGTGGCGGCGCTTGCGCCTCCCCCGCGCAAACCTCGCAACGCTTGCACAGTGCCTCTAAATCTGCGTCTATATTGGGCCACCATACGTAACTACGCGCTAAAGATTTCATTTTGACAATACCCATATGACTTATATGTAACTGTGTTAGTACTTTTCCTTTTAAACCTTCAGGAATAACCAATCTATAACCCCACATAAGACATCCGCGATCAATGTACAATTCATTACGCTTACTATAAAAATGTTTAATCTGCTCATCCTTACATGTACTTTGCCAACCAGATTGTACGTATAACATAATACGACATAATAAAGCATCTTTAGACGTAGTAACCCTAACGTCATCATGGGTTATCGGTAGGAATCGTTCGACAAACTTCAAATAAGTAACTTCCTTCCGTGCCTCCTCGCTCGCGGCGCGGCGGCCAGAACCGGTTTGAGGTAATCGTGATAACGCATCTGCACAGTTTCTGCTAGATGCGACATATTCTATCTCGTAATTATATCCTGATAATAAAATAGCCCACCGTTGCATTCTCGCTGCGGCCATTACAGGGATACCAACTTTGTTACCAAAAATGTATGTTAGTGGTTTATGGTCGGTTCTGAGAATAAATTTACGGCCATATAAATATTGATGGAATTTCCTCACTCCGTATACTATTGCTAAGGCTTCCCGGTCTATTTGAGCATAGGCGCGTTCCGCACTGGTGAGCGAGCGCGAAGCGTACGCGACGGGCCGCTCCCCTACGGGAGTGACGTGCGCGATGACCGCGCCCACCCCCGCGCTGCTCGCGTCTGCCGTCAGCACCAGCGGCAGCTCCAGCGAGTAGTGCACCAACACCTCACTCGAACCTAATCGCTGTTTAATATCTGTGAACGCTGCTTCACACTCTTTACCCCATATAAACTTAACATTAGTCCGCAATAAATTATATAAAGGTGCCAATATTGTACTTACGTTTTTTATAAATTTGGAATAATACATAACCATGCCTATGAAGGCACGCAACTCTGAAATATTAGTGGGAGCAGGGGTATTCAAAATAGCCTTGACTTTATCCTCACAGGTTCTAATACCGTTCTTATCAATTACGTGGCCCAAATATGTTACGCTATCCTCGAAGAAAGCGCATTTTTCCTTCTTAACCCGTAAACCATGTGAGTTAAGTCTCTCAAAAACCTTATGTAAATTTTTAATATGATCTTGAGCTCCCCTACCCGTCACTACGATGTCGTCCAGAAATACCCCTACGTATGGCAAATCAGCAAACAACTGTTCCAGACGCTTTTGAAAAATACCTGGACTCGACGACAGGCCGAAAACTAGGCGATTGAAGACGAATAAACCTTTATGTGTATTAACAACCGTGTATTTTTTTGAATCGTCTAGTTCGAATTGTGCATATGCCTGTGACAAATCGATTTTGCTGAATTTCTCTCCCCCATGTAATCGAGCTAACAAATCTTCCACTTTAGGTAAGGGATAACGGTCGACTTCAATAACTTTATTTAAGGTTAGCTTATAATCGGCGCAAATTCTGATGTTACCATCCTTCTTAACTACTGGAACAATAGGCGTAGCCCAGTCAGAGCGGTCCACAGGAGACAGGATGCCGTCGCGCACCATCTGGTCGAGCGCGCGCTCCACGGGCGCGCGCAGGAACACGGGCCGCGCACCCGGCCGCAGGTGGATGCTCACCGTGCCGCCCGTGAATCGACCCAAACCGTCAGCAAACACTTCACAGAATCTGGAACTGAATTCATTTAAGTTAAATTCCTCGCTTACATTGTTTACATCAGAAAATTTAGGAAGTTGTATTCCTAACTCCATTAGCCATTGCCTACCCAACAAGGAAGTTTTAGCCTCGTCTATGATATACAAATCTAATTGCTTACTTTTATTGCTATACGAAACTAAGGGTTTAATAACACCAACAGGTTCCACTAGCTCACCCGTATAATACCTTAATTTAATCCTAGATTTTACTATGTCTAAGCCTTTAAATAATTTTAAATAAAGTTTGTAACTTATACAAGATACCGCACTTCCCGTATCACACTCCATAGGAACATCTTTGCCTTGTATATTCAGTGTTATGATAATGGGACTACACTGTTATATAGATAATTGATGAATAGGTTTTATCATTACCTCATCACTCTCCTCACTGTCCTCCTCCTTAAATGGTGACGAATTAGCCACTTCGACGCTGTATTGCTCCGTCAGGTACGGACAAACTCGGCGTAGGTTGTTTGTTACAAACTCTGCACACGTATCGCCCAAACTGACACTGCGCACCGCACGCCGAACACTGCCGCTGCTGGTCGGCCGCTGCAGCCGCGCGCCGCCGTTGCTGGCCCGCCCGCTGCCCTTGGCCCACGTTGCGCCCGCGCCATGTGGCCGTCGCCGGCCGCGCCGCCGAGTGCTGAGCCCGGGCGGTGCCGCGGCCTCCGCCCCGGCCGCTCCACCTGCCCGCCACCGCCTGACACGCAGCTGTACTACCGCCGCCCGTTGCGGCCGCACGATCTTCGACTGCTGCCGCGTCCTTCTCCGCCGCCTCCATGCTTACGGCTAGAGCATAGGCTTTGCCAAAATCGATCTTGTCTTCCGTGAAAAGCCTTTGCCGAATGGTCTCGCTGCTGATACCGCATACAAGTTGGTCTCGCAAGCTCTCCTCGAGCCAGCTACCGAATTCACACGTTTTCGACATCTTCTTCAAAATGGCCGCGTACTCCGAAATCGATTCGTTACTATTTTGTTTACGATGGCGAAATTTGTACCTCTCGGAAAGTATACTGGGTTTGGGTTGTAAATACTTTTCGAGAGTTTGTGTTATTTCTTTGAACGATTTAGCTGTCGGTTTATCTGGCGTACACAAGTTCACTAGTAACTCGGAGCACTCCGCGCCCATCACAGTTATAAGTGTCGGTACTTGTAGTTCCGGTTTAATGTCGTTCACTACGAAATACTGTTCAATTCGCTCCACATATATTTTCCAATTGTCCGCGTTAATATTAAATTCACCAATTTTACCGATAGTCATCTTCACACAATATCACGAACAGGTTCGAATTATGCCTCGTCGCCACTGAGAAATAATAGACACGACCTTCGGTATCAACGTTTATTCGTAGACAAAACCACAGACAGATGCAACTGCCCGCTTTCTTTAACATAAATATAAGCGGGTACTCATATATTACAACTATATTTTATAACAAATACATAAATAGATACACGTCCAAGACCCAGGCCAATCTGAAAAACATAATTTTCCATCATGACCTGGCCGGGGATCGAACCCGGTCACTCCGTGTCGCAGGCGTGTTGACCGCTGCGCCACGGAGCTAGTCGTATACATAGTATCACGTCTTTATCCCTTGCGGGGAAGACAGAGCCTAAGGTCATAACACCGAAAGACCACGTTTAGCATGTTGATGGGCTTAAAGATGGAGTAGGGATCAAAATAGTGATAGGTTGCTAGCCGGACCAACTATCATAATTATATTTAAGTATTATTTATAGCCTTATCCTACTTTCTACGACAGTTTGTAGGTTTGGGCGTTTGGATAATTGTAATCACGCCT
The DNA here is from genome assembly GCA_947532085.1 of Elegia similella. Classification (NCBI taxonomy): domain Eukaryota; kingdom Metazoa; phylum Arthropoda; class Insecta; order Lepidoptera; family Pyralidae; genus Elegia; species Elegia similella. The sequence goes on from OX383943.1 coordinate 3,895,875, forward strand.
GAGCACAGCTGAAGCCACAGAAGAGCACAGAAGGCACAGAAGCCGTGGTAAGCCAGTGGCGATGGAGAGACCACATCGTCAATTCCGCTGGTCCATTATCAAAGAATATCATTATTCACTACGCGAAAAGAATGTGTGCACTTAAGCACGTAAAATTGTTTGCGGCTATGTGTGGGTGTTTGGATGTGCCCGGGGGTTTCGAGAGGCGCGCGGGGCGTGGAACGGGCCGTCGCCGACTGCCTTAATCGAGGGCTGTGTGTGTTGTGTTTGCGTTTCTCGTACGGCTTGCACCGGCAGGCACGAAGTGAGTAGTGAGTGGTATCAACCCTAGCGCTTACACGCACCTGCTCAAGGTCACCAGTGCCTGAACTCTCACGTACATAGTGTCACCACTGTGCCATTATGGAAAAGAACAGCGCAAAACCGAAGTAAATGGCGTGCATTAGAGGAGGCCTATATCCTCCAGTGGATTAATTAGACTGCTAAGGAAGAAAAAGAAGAATCACGCCAAAACGGCAGAACGGGTTTTGGCGAAATTTTGCATACAGCTTACGGGTTCCAGGTTATAATTGATACATAGGTATGCTACCTGTTGCGACTTTCTGGAAGGGTCACTGCATTCTCCGATCAACCCCAGAATCACAGCAAGGAAAAACAGTAAACACTAACCTGGATTCACGTTGAACAGGACTCGGAAGGATTCGCCTGCGACGGGACCTCGTGTCGACCGGCCGACGATCCTTGTGTTTGAACTGCGTTATTTTCTTACTGCCTACACTAGTGGTACACCATCACATACACGCGATGAAGATTTAGGGTTGTTTTGGCCAGCGAAGCCCTTAGAGTCGTTTTTATTTTTGGAAATTATATTAGCGCACGGGCGCGCTCAACAAGACTCGATCGCCATCTTTTTTTGACTAGTATTGTGCGACCGATCAGAGGCCGTCTCGGCGAAAAGGAAGTAGATATATGGAGAAACGGAAGCAGGACCACAGATAGGTAATTTTATTTGGATTTTTAAAGTTAATGCTTACACATTTTCCCCCACCTGAAATCCACAAGGGTTTCACAGAGAATGCAAATTGAAAGATATAAAACAAAAGCAATAGCTACGCACTATTGCAAGAATATCTAGAAATATTATTTTCGAAAGATAACATAATAAATAAGTTTTAACTAGCCTAAGGATAGTGTGTATTTATGTGTTAGTTATTTAAGAAAAAAAAAAATATTTTTAATTAATTGGTAAGGGACAAACCTTTACTACCGGCCCACGAAAGGTCTTTCCTTTAGCAGTTCGGAAAGTAACTATTCTGACTACTTGATCCGAACCAGCATGCACTTGCACAATACGTGCCAACTTCCAGAACATCGGAAGATTAGGTTCGTTAACTATGACTAAGTCATCTATTTTAATATTTGGTTCATGTACGAACCTTTTGTTCTTTCGTTGTAATGTATGAAGATAATCACGCTGCCATACGCGCCAAAATCTCTGGGTAATTTTCTTAAGTATGACCCAACGAGAGCGCGGACACGAAATAAAACATCTAACACACTTCGACAGCACGGTACGTATCAGAAGTCTCAATCCAATTATCCAAAACTGGCGTTGAATAAGAGATTGTAAGGTTCGAGGTCCACAATGCAAATATTTTTTATGAAAATGTTTTATTATAATTTTAGATATTGGACATTTTTTATGTAACAAAAAAGGGTGTAACGCAGATGGTGACAGATTAGCCTCATCGATGCGTTCCCCCACCCGCACGATCCCATCATCGTCCAGGAAAGGTGAAAGTTTTTGAATGGATTTTACACATGGTTCATTATCTCGCACTCGACTGACTTCGGAAGACATATAATGATACTGACTCAATTTAACTAACACTTTGGTTGACTTCTCGAGTTCAGTACTACTGAGAAATGAAAGAATTCGATTTTGCCTTGCAACCCTCGAATTTGGAATAAATCGAATACACCATGCTACAATTCTTAGAATTTTTGTAAAAGAGGAATGTCTGGCAATTAAGTCCAGAAGTGGGTTTCTCACATCAATCACGTGAAGACGTTTAGTTTCTAGTGGTTTGAGCTCGGGTAAGTCTTCTTTTGGAAGTAGAACCCGTTTGTTAGTCCATTGACTAGGCAAATCCTGTAGCCAAGAAGGACCTTTCCACCACAGAGGATGGTCTATAAGCTCTGGACAGGACACTCCGCGACTACAACAGTCGGCCGGGTTATCCTTAGACGAAACATAATACCAGTGATCGGTACTAATCAAGTCAGTTGCTTGAATGACACGATTGGCTACATACATTTTTAACAAATGAGGGGCGGTATTAAGCCCTGACAAGGTAGTGCTGCTGTCTGAATAAGCTCGAATAGAATTAATAGTTATATGGTCTTTAAGCAAATTATACATGGGCGATAGAACTTTTGCCAGAAGCACCGCTGCGCTTAGCTCGAGTCTATTTACCGTGGTAGGTTTTAAAGGAGCTACTCTAGATTTTCCAATCAGTAAACTAGTCGCAGTAGAAATTCTGGGCTCATTAGTAACCACACAAATATACACACAACAACCATAGCCTTTAAGAAAACCATCACAGAAACCTACCAAGTGTACTTCCATCGGATTGGAAGGTATAACTAACCGCGGAAGAGAATTTTTTTGTAAATCAGACAAATTGGCCGCTATTAAATGCCATTGTTTGGTTAAATGTTTTGGAATAGTCTCATCCCACGATAAAATTAACCGCCATATTTCTTGCAACAGCGATTTTGCTGCAAAGACTACTGGGCATATCCAACCGAGTGGATCGAAAATGCGGGCTACTAAAGAGAGTATGGATCTTTTAGTAAATTTGACTTCGAACGAGTCTGAAAAGGCATATGAAAAAGAATCATTAATGGGATTCCATCGTATCCCTAATATTTTGACAAACTCATTTCCCGATTCATCGAAGGATTTGGAACTTTGACAAAATTCAGGAGGAACATCCTTAAGAAGACGAGGATCGTTGGTAGTCCATTTACGTAGTTCAAAGTGAGCCTTGGCTAACAAAGATGTGATATCGGCCTTCAGCTTGATCGCCTATTCAAGGGAAGAGCCGCCAGTTGTGATATCGTCCATAAATGTCTCCTGGGTGATAACCTGAGCTACACGACTTGAGTACTCAGAACCATGATCTTCAACAAGTTGATGAAGTGTTCGAATGGCTAAATAAGGTGAACTACTAACTCCGTACGTGACTGTCTTAAGTTCGTACTCCTTTAAGATCTCAGTTGGATCATTACGCCAAAGCACGTGTTGATAATGCCTTTCCTCGGGTCTTATCAATATTTGCCGATACATACGACGGATGTCGGCAGTAAAAACTATTTTGTGAAGTCTAAATTTTCTCACTAAATCGACAATATCCACTTGCAGCTTAGGACCCACATGAACAATATTATTGAGTGACAGATTATTCGAGGTCCGACTACTGGCATCGAAGACTACTCGTAAACGTGTCGATGTACTATCGGGTCGTATTACACAATGGTGAGGAATAATATAACGGTCAGTAGACAAAGATTCAGCAGGCTGCATATGTCCCAGATCTTCGTACTGCTGCATAAATTCCTTATATTCCGTTTTCAACTCAGTCTGGCTGGCAAGACGCTTTTCCAAGTTGAGAAAACGGTTAAGAGCCTGATGATATGATTCTCCTAAGGCTGGAGTATCATCTTTAAGCATAATTGGTACAACATAACGACCTTCGGAGGTACGATATGTGCCATTTTTATATTTTTGCTCACATATTTCATCCTCAGGACCGGAAATTTTACATTTCGGCGGTTCTTCGGATTCCCAAAACCGTTGAACGATCTCATCGAGCGCACAAGAAGACGCGATGAGTGACGTAACGGGTGTGGCTGGAGTTTGAGCCACCACGTTTTGAAGAAACTGACCACTTATCACCCAGCCGAATACACTAGACAGTGCACATGGAAAACCAGGACCTGGGCTATAACGTGAACCAGTATATATCTGGTCAAAACAGTCTACTCCTAACAACAGATCGATCGGACCCGATTTATCAAAATCTTGGTCGGCGAGATCCAGATGTTTAAACTTTTCCTTGACAACCGACGGTAACGAAGTTGAAGGAATCATTGAAGTGATTTTAGGCAAAACCACTAATGGTATATCGAATTGGGGCGAGTCATTTGACCTAGGCACAATAGAGCCAAACGTATAACCTTTAATATTACAAACATAATTTTTTTACCGAGACCGGTTACATTTAAATTACACTTTTTTATATGTAAACCTAACTGTCGCACACAGCTAATTGTAATGAAAGAGTCCATTGAGCCACTATCTATGATTACACGAGCATACTGCAATGAACCATCCACTCTTCTCAACCGAACCACTGCTGAACCAATAATTTTGGTACTCATAGGTGTCTTTGACATGTTTGGCTGAGTTGCACAAGTTAGGGAAGTGCTCATATTGGAATTCTCAGAAGCCTTTAGGTCAATGGTATTAGATAATAAACTTTTATGTTCTTCATGTAATAATGTGTTATGTTTTGAGTTACAAATGAAACACATGGACTTAGACTTGCAGACGGCACTAGTGTGACTGGGCCTTAAGCAGTTTTGACATAATTGTAACTCTTTAACTAATTGTTGTCGCTGTCCTATATTCATAGAATGCAATTTACCACAGCGATATATTGAATGATTTTCATGACAATACACACAAACAGCCTGATTAGGTTTATTATTATTTGAGTTCCTAGAAGCAAGTAAGGAAGAATTAGATTGCCGAGAAAAGTTATCTTTCTTTGTGTTATTGTGGTTTTGTTTATTTGTAGAATTGAATGACTGTAAATTGCTAGGTTGACAAACCACTAATACTTTTATATAATTCTGTAAATAAACAACCAAGTTATTAAATTTGGGAATTTCTTCGGTATTTTGTAATTCAAACCTTTTCCTAGTTTCTGTATCGAGAGGCCGAGATGCTATGTAAAATAAAAGAAATTCACTTAAATCATCAATATTTAACCCGCGCAATGCACTAACACATTCATAAAGTGTGTTGGTTAATTGTGATAAGTTTGATAATGATGGCCGTTGGATCGGATTTAATTTTATTATTTTTTCTAAATAAGCGGTGGCTAAAATACGTTTATTATCATACCTGTCTCGCAACGCTGCATAAACAACAGAATAATTAGCTAATATTATAGGAACACCCTTAGCTAGTGTCAGGGCATACCCAGACAGACATGACAACAAATAGTAAAATTTCTCTGTGTCCGACAACGAAACATTATTATGCACAAGCGACGTATAACTGTCTTTAAACATCTGCCAGTTCTCTATATTACCATCAAACTTAGCTATTTGCAATTTAGGTAGTTTCACTTGCGAGCTGGAATGCGCATGACCTTGACACAGTTCCGAGCGCGAACTCGCACCGGCGCTTGCGTCGAGAGAATCGGCAAACTCAATGACAAAATAGTATAACTCGTCAAATGACAACAAATCAGTATTATCGATAACAAATTGTGGATTTAGTTTAAGTTGCAACTGGTTTACACGATCGTTGCATTCCAAGAAATTATCACGAATTTTATCCATTCTTTTATACCTAGCTCGAAAGGATGCTAATTTAGTTTTATTTTCTTTCGTAATTTTTGCTAAGTCATAAAGTATTTGCATATTTTTAAACTCATATTCACGTTTTTTTAATGGTGGACATTAATTCTCCTTCCGCCATGTTTTCGCTAAGCACTAATTGTGAAAGTACGAGTAATGTAGGTAAGTAGCAAAAGTTTAAATGGAAACTGAGTAATGGAACAGATATTCACAAACACGTAGGTTTTAAAACTACGGACTATTACTTATAATCATAAATACACACCTCGCTGCTATTAATCAATCCTAGGTAGATACCTAGGCTTTCCAAAATAGTTCGAAAGCCTGAGTAACAAGATAGTACCTTATGGCATACAAATCGAACGATTAAGGGATTATTACAAGGGAAATAACGAGATAAGAAGTATGTAGTCGTAAGCAATAGGTATTTACTATGGTATGGCACAGGTATGGAATTCTCTGTTTGATCCGAGATTGTTAGACAAATAGACAAATGCTAGGTGGGTAAGTACCTAGTTAATTTGAATCTATAATAAGTCTATTTATGAATAAATTAGTTATCCATATTTGAAAATAACTTTAATTGGAAATATTGAAATTAAGTGGGTAAATTTGAAATAAGTACGTGAGGAAGTTCCTCACAGGAGGCACCATAAATTAATGTTGCGACTTTCTGGAAGGGTCACTGCATTCTCCGATCAACCCCAGAATCAACCCCAGAAAAACAGTAAACACTAACCTGGATTCACGTTGAACAGGACTCGGAAGGATTCGCCTGCGACGGGACCTCGTGTCAACCGGCCGACGATCCTTGTGTTTGAACTGCGTTATTTTCTTACTGCCTACACTAGTGGTACACCATCACATCGCGATGAAGATTTAGGGTTGTTTTGGCCAGCGAAGCCCTTAGAGTCGTTTTTATTTTTGGAAATTATATAAGCGCACGGGCGCGCTCAACAAGACTCGATCGCCATCTTTTTTTGACTAGTATTGTGCGACCAATCAGAGGCCGTCTCGGCGAAAAGGAAGTAGATATATGGAGAAACGGAAGCAGGACCACAGATAGGTAATTTTATTTGGATTTTTAAAGTTAATGCTTACACACTACCTTTTATCCCGGGAAAAGTAATGTTCCCGCGGGATCGAGATAACGTGAGCCAAGTTGCATGTGACGATTTTGATGCGTATTTTTTTTGGAGATAGAGCGATTTAAAAGGAAGGTTTATATGTATAATTTATTGCACCCGTGCAAAGCCGAGACGGTTCACTAGTTAAGAATAAAGAGGAGAAATTGTATTGTTTAACACTAGGATAGCATCATAGTCTTTTTAGTCTCCACTCTCTTGACCCTCTCTGTACTACCGGAGCCATACTCGGCCAGAGCAGACAGAGAATTTGGCCTACACTCTCCTCGCTGGCCAGACGGGTTGGAGAGATCTCATTGACGTTTATGAGCTTTGTTTGGCTTGTATTTCCTAATTCGTCGCTTACGACTACCATGGGAAGACTAGGAGTGGTCCTATTCTACTCTGCCTGAAACCACACGGCTAATTAATTAATTCACAATGCTATTGTAATATTGTATGGATTTCAACATATAAGTTGGTTTTCAAATACCTTACTTGTAATGGAAGCGTGTTTGTGTAAGGTGGCGCAAACCCTAAAGCGTATAAGAGGAATGGGATGTGGTGGAGATTGTGTGCGTCTTTCCGTACACCGCAAAGATATAATTTACTAGCAAGTTTGACATTGTCATTTATTGGGATTTACTCATAAGTAGGTATATCATTTTTGCATGACAAACTATTTTTATCTATACTATACCACGTGATTTTGTACCTCTGAACTATATTGAAATCCTGGAATCAGAAACCCTAATAGAATACAGAATCGCAAGAAAAAAAGTTAAAAAACGAAAAAATATTTTTGACCTTCCATAGAAATTCGTCCAGCTGATCGGCGACTTTGTATGGGCAACCTATTTTTTTTTTATCGATTTTCCGCTATTTTTTTTGCAATTCTATATTTCATTAGGGCTTCTGATTCCAGGATTTTAATATAGTTCAGAGGTTCAAAATCACACGGTATATTATAAAGCTGAAGAGTTTGTTTGTTTAAACGCGCTAATCTCAGGAACTACTGGTTTAAATTGGAGAATTATTTTTGTGTTGGATAGTCCATTTATTGAGAGAGGCTTTAGGCTATAAATAAAACATCATTCTGCGACCAATAGGAACGAAGCATCAATAAAAAGTGTTTTGAAAACGGAGGAAAATTATTCATCTATACTAAGAAAAAAAACGAATAAATCATTATAACAGAAATTGCCGCGGACGAAGTCGCGGGCAACAGCTAGTCTTAATATACCTATAATAGGCTAGTTTCCTAAAAAAAATAATGATAAAGATATAGCCCTTTGAAATTCCGTGTGACGTCATAGTTTGCTACAATTTTTAGCAAACTTTGACGTCACGAGCCCCCACACCTGAATTTTTGATGCGCTTTATCTTTATTGTTTATTTGACAAAAGAAAAAATACGTGTCCAATATTTTTTGATTATCTAACTGACGGACTAATTGTTATGTTATTATTACGACCCAGGAAACTAGCCTATTAACACAATAAAACTGTATCCAACTTCGTATGCCTGACGGCGCAGCATGGCGCACTATGTAACACTAAAATCTTGTTATAAATGTATATTACCCATGTCTGACTAATATAAATGAAATATGAATAAGAATTGTCTTCATCATCATCATCATCATCAGGTCTTTTTTAGTCTCCACTACAGGAGCATGACCCTCTCTGCACTACTAGAGCCATACTTGGCCAGAGCAGCCAGAGGACTTGGCCTACACTCTCCACGCTGGCCAGACGGGTTGGAGAGGTCTCACAGATGTTTATAAGTTTTGTTTAGCTTGTATTTCCTAAGTTGCCTTTTACTACATTCACGGACAAGACTTGGAGTGGTCCTATTCTACTCTGCCGGATACCACACGGCGAAGTTGTCTTCTACTTTACACTATTAAGTGAGGTCAGGACAGCATATCAGTTCCACTTCAATCTTGAGCTGGTTATATCCTCTGTTATACCTTTCTTACTTGTTTCCTCCCTAACGCCATCTAATCCACCTTTTCTCGGTCTTCCTCTATTTCTGTGACTCCGACAATATTTGGATATTAATTTTGTAAGAGGCGTCTCTTTCTTTTCATACATCGCTATAAGTTCCTTGGATGACTAATTCAGTACATTCAAGGAAAGTTTATAAATAAATAAATATAAATATATACGGAAAAACCACACAGTTTGACCTAGCCCCAAAGTCAGTTCGAGACTTGTGTTATGGGATACTAACTCAATGATACTATATTTTATAACAAATACATATATAGATAAACAACCAAGACCCAGGCCAATCTGAAAAAGATCATTTTCCATCTTGACCTGGCCGGGGATCGAACCCGGGCACCCTCGTGTCGCAGGCTGGCGTATTAACCGCTGCACCACGGAGCCTGCAAAAAGTTTAAGTAATTTACAAGTCTCGAACTTACTTTGGGGCTAGCTCAATCTGTGTGACTTGTCCGTATATCCTTACTAATATCCTTATCCTTACTAATATTATAAATGCGAAAGTGAGTTTGTTTGTTTGTTACGCTTTCACGCCGTAATTACTGAACCGATCATCATGAAATTTTGCATACAAGTTCTTTGGAGTATGGAGAAGGTCATAGGCTACCTTTTATCCCGGGTAAAAGTACTATTCCCGAGGGATCGACATTCACGCGGGCGGAGCCGCGGGCGAAAGCTAGTATTTATATATTTCTCAAAGTTCTCTACATTTACTCTTGATCCGGATTATAACAGATTATCACGATATAGGCAGCGTGTACGTTACACCAACTGTACACAAAGGTTATCCGAGCCCAGACCACAAAGTATCGAGAGTAGAGAAGTTCTTTCTTACTTCTATTTTTAGGATTTATAATTACAAACACAATTTTGTCTATTAAAATTTTAATAAGAAAGTAACAAAATACAATCTAAATTTGAAAAGGTTAGTTTACCTATTCAAATTTAGATCCATTTTTTTAAATTAAATTTGAATCGGTTAGTTTACCTGTTCAAATTTAGATTGTATTTTGTTGTTTGCTTAAACTAAAAATACGATTCCACCCGAACAAACATACATTGCAAGTTAAATAAAAGCTTGTAATAAATAAGATTAATGATGATCATCACAACTTCAGCCGTAAGAAGTCCACTGCTGTATAGAGGCCACTCTCAAGGATTTTTCGTTACATGGGAGGATATTGCCATACTCACTTCAACTTTCCGATGTCATCCCACCATCTCGTTCGCAGTCCACCCTTTCGCCTACGTCCATCAGGTAACCACAAAGTGGGCTTCGAGGCCCATAATTCGTCACACATGTCCGGTCCAATCCCGCTTGAGTTTGGCCGACTTGACGACCCTGGTCTTAGAGCGTAGCTCAGTGTTCCTCACCCTGTCTATTCGACGAACGCCAAGTATGCTGCGCTCCATCGCCCGCTGGCATACCTTGAGTCTAGACTTATCCTTATTTGTATCCTTACTTCCTTACTTATCCATACTAATATTATAAATGCGAAAGTGAATTTGTTTGTTTGTTTTTTACGCTTTTACGCCGTAACTACTGAGCCGATCATCATGAAATTTTGCATACTCTGGAGTACGACGTGAAGGATTGACATTGACGCGGGCGGAGCCGCTAAACGCTAGTTATATATAAAACTTTTTTACGTATTTGTTCCTACTTCTTTACTTTTACTATTTTGTGCGCCCCACAGCCCGTTATCTGCGCACAATATTATCATTATCCTCTGTATGGACAGCTTAGTATACAGCTAGCACTGTATACTGCTCCGCCGTTGATAGTATAGCATAAGCATGAATTGTGATTTCTAATATCACAAACAAACACAATTTTATTTGTACAGGCTGACTACTTAAATACTTTTCGTATTCAAGGACATGATAGTTTATGGTCATATGAAACTTATAAAAAAAACAAAATGAGAAAAAAAACACAGAGAATAAAATAATTTAATGAATATGCTAAGTCTCGAAAAGTGTGGACACCGCGCGGCCTTATGCACGTCACTGTAGGCCCTACAGTTATTTTGTTTTTTTTTTTACTTCCGTACAGTGTAGGGAGGTAACCTTCCTTGCCACGTGATCTGCTTGTCGTTTGCAAAGCTAAATACGCTTGCGGAGTTGGAGTCCACACTTATTGTTTTTGTTGGATAATTAACTCAAATTAGTTAAAATAATTTTAAGCTCCTATTGTTATACATTACATTGATCAAGTTTTATAGAGATTCCTTTTGCAAAAACAGACTTTCAAATCTTGCGTCATCTCCGATTAGGTACAATTTTTTGAGCACAAAAAAAGTTTTCACCACTTTTTCTATTTCTCCAACCTCTAAAACTCCAATATAAACATGGCTTTAATTAAATTAAGACAGAATCTTAAATTATTCGTTTGTAGAATAGTCGACAAAAGTCGAGAGACCTAAGCTCGCAGGTTCGAACCCCGCCCACGTGGATTTTTTTGCTATATTATATTTTTAATTGAATTGGAGTACATCAGAATAGCATTGTAAATGTAAAAAAAAAAAAACACTTAAAAAAATATACATGGCTATTACAAAACTATTTTTCTTTTATTTATTGAGGGTCAGCAAATAGTTACACATATGTCTTAGTCTAAGGGAGACTCATTTTTTTTTAATCTATGGTCTAAGGTAACTACAGTTTTTATGATAAGAGTAATGTGTGGGCAACCATAACCGCTATCCACAGATTGTTAAAAGCGGATATATTTTGCTACAAATCAAATCCCAGTAGCCAATGAGCAGATCCAATAACTATGATGATTTTGATAAAACATGGGTGGGCCCTTTTTCTATTGAGTAGTGTATAAGCATCTATATAATGTTCATATACCAGCTTAGCAAAGATAAAGGGTTATGTTATCATAGTGATCTAAGTCCTTTGTGTATACATTATACTTAACAATACAGGTGGACAAAGGTGTGTGCGACCCGACGCACCCTTTGTTTTAGGGTCAGGACCAAATTCGGTGGGTAAGGATTTATACGCAATGTTCTAGTTTATGCCCGTGGATGATACCGATCCGGTGTAGTTTTTACCCGATTATTACCTTATTAGTAAATACTAGAATGAGTTTGTTTGTTTTTGTGTGTGTAAGTGGCTAACACTGGAGTCAGATTTTTCAAGCTGCCTTAAGGCATCTGACATAGCTTAACGTCAAATATGACAACAGCCGGGACTAACGGCTTAAGGCGATACCACTGTAAATAAGGTCGTTCTGAACCTTATTTATCTCGCAAAATACTTAAATTAGAAGTTTCAAATCTAAGTTATATGATTTTTGACTATTTCATCTCCAAAAGTGTAAGATGAAAACACGTTTTGATAAAATTTTCTGATATATTGATAAAATGGTCTTCGTTCGCAGAGCTTTTGTTATTGTAGCTCAAATGCGACGAATGAAATAATGATTTTTAGACTAAAAGATAGGTTATTAGTAATTCATCAAAATGTAAATATAAAAATACAATTAACCGGTCTGACTTTATATAAAATAGAAATAACGAATTTGACGCTTACGTTTTTTTCTTTGAGCGACTCGAGACTATCTCCTATCTCATCATTCACGGGCTAAACCGCCAAGCGCTATCCCTTGCGCGCACTTGATCAATCTGCGTACGCCTTTGCCGAGCGATGGTACCAAAAATTTGAGGCCTCGTCTTAACGCGTCTTACGAAGCACTAGAATGAGTGATTCCACTGAAGGTTTAACGAAATACTAACACTAAAATTTGGTATGGAAGGAACCGGGCAATTGCAATTAGTTCAATGGTAAAAGCTGTTAATTATTTTTGAATTGAGTCTTATATTATTCATTTTAATTTAATTTTGTTTATTCATTCTTCCATGCTAGTCTGGGAGAAAAGAAAAAATGTAGAATGTGCCAGCTGCTTCTCTTCCCGCGCAAATCGTAAAAGCCGATCGAGGTAATGGGTAAAATCTGAGGAGTCATGTTAATAGGCGATGCGGCTAGCAACCCATCAATATTTTGATTTCGTTTGCCTTTTACGACCTCCACAAAATTATGTAAATTGAAATTGTATATAACATGACATCAGAAAAAAAGAAAAGATAAAAATATAAAATATCATAAAAAGCCCTTCAGGCAATTAGGTGGCCAATACTTTTGAAAAGAGTTTGTTTCGGCGTCTTCTTCTCTGCAGTGGTCGGTTCCGAAACTCTAGTTGTTTGTAGCTTTTGAACAATAATTAATAATATGAATATAATTTAATAAGTATTATTTAAAGTGCCTGAAAAGGCCTTTTTTCTGAATAAAATTCGAAAATACATATGTTTCTTTATTCAAGCTAATAATATGTAGGTATTTCAAATACCAGATAAAGAGAGTTTTCTGCGAAATTGCCAATAGCTGATATTGAAATAGGGCTGCATATTGTTTGCAAATCGTAATTAGAATATCGACCCAATTAGCCCCTTAACAAACTGGAGTTACATAATAACGCTAGATAAATAAATTGCTAATTTAATCTTTCTTAGAAACACCGAGGCTCATTACAAGTTTTTGATTATTTTTAACCAACTTCAAAAAAGGTAGCGGTTCTCAATTCGGCTGTATGTTTTTTTATAAATGAATATAAATATATGTACAGACAAATCACACAGATTGAGCTAGCCCCAAAGTAAGTTCGAGACTTGTATTATGGGATACTAACTCAACGATACTATATTTTATAACAAATACATATATAGATACACATCCAAGACCCAGGCCAATCTGAAAAAGATCATTTTCCATCATGACCTGGCCGGGGATCGAACCCGGTCACTCCGTGTCGCAGGCTGGCGTGTTGACAGCTGCGCTACGGAGCTAGTCAAATATAATTATAACTCTGTAATTTATGAATAGGGTTCACTTTTCGATCGGTCCTATTTTAAGAGTTTGATTGAAAAACTATGTGTATGCTAATTCAAATAAATTTGACTTCATGCTGCTCTCTAATTTTTATCAATGCGTACTGTATTGGCGTACAAGATACATTTATAATTTAAATATGTAAGTTGAATCTATACTATAAACACTTTTCTCTATTATTAAAACACGAAAACTACAACCGTGTAAGTATTAAACTTACGCAAGATAATATCAATACTAATAATAAATCTGTAGGGGAGTAAGTTACTTTGTTTTCAGAGATATGGTGTTTATAAGCTCTATACATGATCATCATCATCATCATCATCAGGTCCTTTTTAGTCTCCACTACAGGTGCACGACCCTCTCTGTACTACTAGGGCCATACTTGGCCAGAGCAGCCAGAGGACTTGGCCTACGCTCTCCACGCTGGCCAGACGGGTTAGAGAGGTGTCTTAGATGTTTATAAGCTTTGTTTAGCTTGTATTTCCTAAGTCGCCTTCTACGACATTCACGGGAAGACTTGGAGTGGTCCTATTCTACTCTGCCGGATACCACACGGCTAATATGCTAGGCTATACATGATACTGAAACTAAATTGTCTATTTTAAGATTTTTTTTCTGTATTTAAGTTTATGCTGTATGTATGTAGTTGCGTTTCAATGGCCATATAAAATAGTCTGTTTTGTAGGCTCTGTTACCTTGGGCTCGGCAATATTTCCCAAAGCATTTGAACATGTTCGTTTTACACCTATTTGTTATTGTCTTATCCCGCGTCTTAAATCCTTAGCTCCAAGGCACTGTCCAACTACTGATGGGACAGGAGTACCCACTCTCTCATTTGAGAGAAAAAGAGAAAAAAGGATTTTCATTCTTTGAGCGCGCTAGTATCATTTCCACCATCGTGTAAACATAAGCCCAGTTTTCTAATGGTTCTATTGCCTTAGGTTCGCAAATATTTTCACTCGGCTGGCCCGAGCGTAATAATTTACTTTTCGATAATTATAACATTTCATTTTTAGTGAATTTTATTTAATAAATAAGTATCAGTTATAAATGAGTTTCGTAAGCACGTATAATGTTTAAAGGTTAAAGAAGATATTTTGTAAACCCACTGCGTTTCAGCCCTAATGGAGAATAAGGAAGAAAGAGTACTCTAAGTACTAAACAGCTGAACCGATTTTAATTAATCATATTTCACTAAGTTCATCCAGCGGCTCCGTTCACGTAATTGTCGATGCCTCGGGAACAGAATTCACGATAATTGGATGCGTATAGCCAATAGGACTAAACTCTTATGGTGGAAACGCAAGTACCCACCATCACAATCCAATATTCAACCTGCTGAGAAGCTTCCACCGGTAAGTGATCTCCCCTGGGCAGTCTAGACGTCTCTGAACAGGCTCCGGGCTGGTGTTGGGAGATGTCGCGAAAACAGAGTTAGGTGGGGTTTCTCCAGCAATAGTCTATGTGACTGTGGTGCCACTCAGTCTATGGCCCACCTTTTGTCGTGTCCCAACTGCCCTATTTCTTGTACAAATGAAGATCTTAACGAAGCTAACGACAAGGCGGTCAGCGTGGCCAAATATTGGTCAAAATACTTTAATTGGTTGCGTAATGCAACCTGTAGGTAGAGGAAACCAGCCGGATAGCAGACAGAAGAACCGATATACAAGTATTTTTTTACTTTGAGACAATTTACTTTGCGTGCTTCCGCCACCAGTTAGTTCATGCAAACTATTGCTGGCCAGCGCCCACCCACTACGAGCACGACGGTCGACATTGCTGCAGCCTCAACGGATGCAGCAGTATCGACCAGGGTTGCATGCATCAACTATTGGTGGCGGGTATGAAGGGACTAACAGTAGTGGGTGGGCGCTGGCCAGCAATAGTTTGCATGAACTAACTGGTGGCGGAAGCACGCAAAGTAAATTGTCTCAAAGTAAATGTAGCTTTGACTTCCGCAAAGTAACACCTGAATCTATTAAGTATTTTTTTGCCCAAGCTGAAATGGAGACGCTTCGCTCGCGCTTCACGCTCTTTCGGACGAAAAATCTAAAGAAAGATGTGGTAGAGCCACGCTACCGGCAAAATTAAGTTTTGCTAGTAGCATGAATGGGCCGGCTCGTCCTTAGTAGTACTTCTCGTCCGGAGAAGTACTACACTCTGAAATCAAGTCCGAAGTCAGAAAATCGACGTTTGAGTAGAAGCTTTACCGCTTCTCTGCTTCGTTCGGTGAATGAGAGAGCTGGACGCCAAATCTCCCCTCCCCTCCATGTCCTCCTCCCAATGTCCACCCCCAAACTCCCTGAAAGGCCAGCAACGCTCTTGCACACCCTGGTGTTGCAATTGTCCATGAGCAGCGTTAATCGCTTACCGCTTGCTCGTTTGCTGTCCTATATCTTAAAAAAAACCCTAAAAAACATTACTCTTTTTTTTGACGCATCTGAGTAGATAAATTAAAACAAGTTCAAGCGAAACTTTCTTCTGTTTATCAGAACAATAAATATGGTATTATCATCATATTCACTTTCAGTAATGCGTTTCTTTGCGAAGTTTTCTCATTTCGTTTTGGGCGCGAATCTTTGCCAATTCGTCTGCTTTCGTTTTTTGTAGGACAAATGGATTTAGTTTGAAAAAGAAAACGATTTGAAAAGTTCATTCCCAAAACTTAACTAGTTTTTGTGTACCTACGAACGTAATTATCTACTTGCTTTGCTTTTCGTGTGTGTATGTGGCCAACACTGGTGTCAGATTTTTCAAGCTGCCTAAAGTCATCTGACGTAGCTTAACGACTGCCATCAATGATGACAGCCGGGACCATCGGCTTAACATGCCTTTAGAAGCACGGAGGAGCTTGAGATACTTTATGCCACTTGCGGTCACCCATCATAATAGGGACTGCGCCCAGGGTTGCTTAACATGTGTAAGCGATTTCAATGCTCACGACCACTGGGCCATCGGGCTCCTTATCCTCATTGGATAAATAGGCTTTTCATGTAAGTGGCCAACACTGGTGTCTGATTTTCCAAACTGCCTAAAGGCAACTGACATAGCTTAACGATTGCCATACATGCGATTGCCTAACAACTGTCAGTATAAATATAGAGCGTATAAATTTACCACTGATAATCCCTCAAAGGGAAAACTCAGTCCGTCAAAATGAACAACTTCTCATATGGGACCAATCATCACTATCATTTCATCACTTTAGCCGTATGAAGTGCACTGCTCGATAATGGCTTCCCAAAGATTTTTCGTTCCATGGCAGGATATTGCTATGGCCACGCTTTGCAGACGGGTCGGCGAGAGCAGTTTCTTTAGCTTCTTGTGCTTCTGATGCTGGTGCCCATCGAAAGCATTTTAAGCTGGGGTTGGGTAAGAATTTGTTGGATTTTGGAAGGGAATGAAGGTATTGGGATACTACTCACTCGGATTAATGGGGGGAAGAAAGTTGCCAGCAACCATCGTACAGGCAGTTGAGGATGGCTGCCCTGATCTTTATAGGACCAATGCTGGGACCTAAAACATAGTCAATATACGTCAGGCTAGGCCAGCCTGGTAATTTACATTAAAAAATTTGGATTTTTCATAAAATTATCCTTACTAATATCCTTACTAATATTATAAATGCGAAAGTGAGTTTGTTTGTTTGTTTGTTTGTTACGCTTTCACGCCGTAACTACTGAACGGATCATCATGAAATTTTGCATACAAGTTGTCTGGAGTACGGAGAAGGACATAGGCTACCTTTTATCCCTGGAAAAAGTACTATTCCCGAAGGATCGACATTGACGCGGGCGGAGCCGCGGGCGAAAGCTAGTTTATTATAAAAAACAACGCACATTTAATAAAATTTTATTTTTATTTTTTATTAACCTATACTGTCCCACTGCTGGGAAAAGGTCTCCCCCATAAGTTTCCATGTGTCTCTATTCTGTGCCACTTCCGACCATTTTCTTTGGAAATATTTGATGACATCACACCAACGCTTTCGAGGTCTGCCCGGTATCTACGTCCATCCTCCGGAGTCCATTCTGTTGTTAAAGCAGCCCAGCGATCTGGGTGCATTCGGCAACCGTGGCCCACCCAGTCCCACTTCAACTTGGCCGCTTAGCGGCCCACATTAGCAATACTGGTAATTGAACGAAGCACTGTGTTCGGCACTCTGTCCAATTAATTTATTATAATTAAGTACGATTAATAGGATTTCTTTATAAAACGGTAATTGAAGAACGCCATAAGAATGGATAATAAAATCGCTGCAAAACAAAGAGTCAGGTGTCAAGTCATGAATAATGCATGAAGTATCCTTTGGAAAAAATATTTTCTAGATCATTTGCTATTCCGCCCGAACCTCGGCATTATTCAGAAATACTGTTCTTGTTTGCCTCGACAAATGCGGATTTAATGTTTCCTGTCTTATGGTAAATGGAAATTAAAATATCCTGTTATTGACACTTTCATCATTATTATCAGCTTGATACCCACTGCTGGGTATGAGCCTCCTTTTGTCTGCGACATTCCTCTTGATGTTTCCTATCCTTATCCTTACTAATATTATAAATGCGAAAGTGAGTTTGTTTGTTTGTTTGTTTATTTGTTTGTTTGTTACGCTTTCACACCGTAACTACCAAACCGATCATCATGAAATTTTGCATACAAGTTCTCTGGAGTACGGAGAAGGACATAGGCTACCTTTTATCCCGGGAAAAAGTACTGTTCCCGAGGGATCGAATTGACGCGGGCGGAGCCGCGGGCGAAAGCTAGTCTTACTATAAATGCGAATCAAAGTATCCTGTTATTGATACTTTCATAATCATCATCACCTTGATACCCACTGCTGGGTATAAGCCTCTTTTTGTCTACGCCATTTTTTTTTTATCTGCAGCTATCGTAATCCAGCCCTTTCCAGCAATAGGCCTCCTTAATCTGCGCAATTCCTCTTAATGTTTCCTGTCTTATGGTAAATGCAAATAAAAATATCCTATTATTGACACTTTTATCATCATCATCGACTTACCCTGTGCTGGGTATAATCCTCCTTTTGTCTGCGACATTTCTTTTATCTCCAGCCATCGCAATCCCGTTCTTTCCAGCAATAAGCCATCTTTGGTTTGCGCCATTCCTCTTAATGTTTCCTATCTTATGTTAATTGCGAATTAAAATATCTTGTTATTGACAAGCTTGATACACACTGTTGGATATAATCGCAATCCAGTTTTTTCCAGCAATAAGCCTCCATTTGTCCGCGCTATCCCTCTTTATCTCTTCCCATCGCAATCCAGTTTTTTTCAGCAATAAGTCTCTTTATTAATAATAGATACTCAATTGCGAATTGCGATTAATACGATGCTATATTTTATAATAGATACTTAATAGATAAACATCCAAGACCCAGGTCAATCTAAAAATATCGTTTTCCATCATGACCTGACGGGAGATCGAACCTGTTAACCCTCGTGTCGCCGGCTGGCGTGGTAAACCACTGCGCCCCGAGGTCGCCGTAAGTTGAGAGAGAAAATGTCATCGCCTAAAGGTGACAGTTCCTTTTTGGTTCGAGTAGCTAAGGTATGGAATGAATTGCCTGCGTTTATATTCCCATACAAGTACAGTCCCGGGACATTCAAAAGTTATAAATAAATAAATAAATAAATATAAACGGACAAATCACATAGATTGAGATAGCCCCAAGGTAAGTTCGAGACTTGTGTTATGGGATACTAACTCAACGATACTATATTTTATAACAAATACATATATAAATAAACATCCAAGACCCACGCCAATCTGAAAAAGATAATTTTCCATCTTGACCTGGCCGGGGATCGAACCCGGGCACTCCGTGTCGCAGGCTGGCGTGTTAACCACTGCGCCACGGAGCTGTTAAAATTTGAATAAATGGGTATCTCTTGAATAGGCATGTAACATCCTCGTCTTCATCGCACCTGATGGTGTCAGGTGCGATGGGAGACAAATGCCTACTTCGATAATTAGTAAAAACAAAAAGACGTGTGGCAGTCGGGGACTGCCGCGGTAAAGCTATTGCATAGCATTTTTTATCAACTTATGCAATTAAAATTATTTATTTATTTTATTTATGCAGTAACTCCGTTACTGTAACTCACTGTTAACTTACTGTAACAGTAACTTACTATAACTTAGTAACTTAATTTACTGTTAACTTAAGTTAATAACTCACGCCTATAAAAAAAAAACTTAATATAACTTACTGTTACTAAGTTAACTGTAACAGTAACTCCGTCACTGTAACACTCTAACAGTAACTCCGTCGAGCCTGTCGCGACACCTTAGTCAAAGTATCACCGCTGTGCCGGTCGGAGTAGGGGTGTTAGGTTTTTTCGTTACGGAATTTCTGGATTCGGTCTCCACGCTCAAGGCCCGCGATAGAAGCTATGCAATAGCTTAAAAATGATTTGTTTGATAAACACATCTAACTTTCAACGCATAACTCGGAGTAACTGACGTCCGGAACGCAACTACATTCCGTTAAGAGCCCGCCATATGCCAGGCGGCGTGGCGGTACAAACGCGGATGGTCTAAACGCGTTGGCTACTTTGGATATTTTCGTTTTTTAGGAATATTCAAGGGTTATTCGAAAAAATAAAACATATGATGGCTGCCTTATCTGTAATGCAATAATAATCAAAAGTTTCAAGGTTAATTTTAATGTATTTGGTGAATAATGCTATATACCGAGTAAATTAGACGTTATTTGAAGGCAACTTTGCAATTTTTTTCTATCGAGAAAATTTAACGCAATCGTGTTTTTGAGTCATATAGTTACTAGAGTTAGTCCTGAACTTTGCTGCATTTTTATTTCAACTTGAGTATTTAATTATTATTGATATAACAGTGAATCATGTAAAGCAGTGTGAGGTAGTACGGGCACTTAACGTTTGACCGTCTTCGTAACCTTGGATAGTTTACTCACAGTTTACAGTTGCCGTAAACCCACCCGTAAACTCTCAGGTGGCTGCCGTCATTATATCCGGCACATTTACTTCTTAGTGAAAATGAAAACTTATACGCTCTGTAATAAAATATATTTTTACTAGCTGCTGCTCGGGACTTCGTCCGCGGCAATTTCTGTTATTATGATTAATTGGTATAGATGAATAATTTCCCCCCGATTTCAAAACATTTTTTATTGATACTTTGCTCCTATTGGTCGTAGCGTGTTGTTTTATAGCGTAAAGCCTTCCTCAATAAATTGACTATCCAATACAAAAATAATTTTCCAATTTGAACCAGTAGTTCCTGAGATTAGCTCGTTCAAACAAACAAACAAACTCTTCAGCTTTATAATATTAGTATAGATGAGTTCATTAGTTTTTGAGTTTATCCATCACAAACAAACAAATACACATGCAAATATTTCCTTGTTATTGTCTGAGTGAGCGCAGTTTGGACAAAAAATATTTCTTGTGGTCGTCTTTAGTTCGTTTTGGCGAGCTCCGTGGCGCAGTGGTTAACATGCCAGCCTGCAACACGATGGTACCCGGATTCGATCTCTGGAAGATGGATTTTTTTTTTCAATTTGTCCTGGGTCTTGAATATTTATCTATATAAGTGACAGCCTCCGTGGTCCAGTGGTTAAGGCGTTTGCCTGTTGACCCGGGGATCGTGGGTTGGATTCCCACCGGAAGCATACTTTATTTAGTTGTTTCTAGTTTGGTTAGGACATTGCAGGCTTGAATCACCTGATTGTCTGATAATAAAGATGATTCTGTGCTTTGGAAGGCACGTTAAGGTGGTCCCGGCTGCCATCTGGTAGTCGTTAAAGGAACCACGTCAGAGGCCGAGAGGTGGTTCCGAAGAACTCTGACACTAGGGTGTGCATGGTCGATTGACCATGACACCTACTCGAAATGATGATGATGATCTATTTATGTATCTTTTATAAAATATAGTATCATTGAGTTTAGTATCGTACGACACAAGTTCACAACTGACTGTAGGACTAGCTCAGTTTGTGTGATATGTCCCTATATATTTGTATTTATTTATTAAATCCCGCTGTCCTGATGATCGGCTGACCAGCTGTTCTCTTCTACAAATAGGGTGACACATAAAAGCATAAAACATATTTTTATGAGCCGATGTTCGTTAACTAGAAAGAAGCAAGCCTATTTTGCCATTTTTAAAAAGCTTGCTTTGTGTTTCAATTTTATATAAAATACAATAATAGCCGTGTGGTTTCCGGCAGAGTAGAATAGTATCACTCCTAGCCTTCCTATGGAAGTCGTAACAGGCGACTCAGGATATATAAGCTAAACAAAGCTCTTACATCAACGAGACCTTTCCAAACCGTCTGGCCAGCGAGGAGAGTGTAGGCCAAATCCTCTGTCTGCTCTGGCCAAATATGGCTCCGGTAGTACAAAGAGGTTCATGCTACTGTAGACTAAAAAGGCCTGATGATGATGATGATGTTACAATACTAACATTTGGTCTAATTATATATTTTAAACGTATTTATTAAAATTAGTAATATTAATTATTTCAATGTTATAAATTACCATCATGGTCAGAAAAGTAATTTGTTGTATTAAAACATTTGTCCGAGAGCCCGTTCGTTTGTTTTTTTTTAGTCTATGACAGATTAAAAATATTGTTACTTGAGCCATTGCAAGATTCAAAACATTTCGTGGTATACCTACTCGAAATGGTATTGGTTTCAGCCAGTTAAAGAAAATGTCAGTTTAGCGAATGTTTTTCAGAACCCAGTCCTCAACATTTTACGAAACAAATCACGAGTTCTTATCAAGATTTTATAGAAGCAATTCTGCTTGAAATAAAAATAAACCGTTGGTTGTGCCAATAAAAAACACCTACGCGCCAAAGAACTAATACACTGGCAGTACATGCTACGCGATTTTTGAATTAAAGCTTTATAAAACAAGTACTTTAAAGCGCAAAGTCCTGTAAAAGAGCTTTGTAATAAATTTCAGAGTTAACAGAAAACAGGTCACGTCAGACTTCAATACAAGAAGAAAATGCCGACCAAACTCTATATAATTGAAACTCTTTGCAGTGTTGTAATGTTCACAACTTTTCCACAAATTGCTTTTGTAGTGTTTAAAATGTAGTCCGCACTGAATTACCTATAAAATATTTATGCGATCAATTAAACTGACTGATACAATATTACATACTTCTTCTCCATGGAAGTAATACATTCAATAAATTGATAAAACTCCATGGAAGTAATACATTCAATAAATTGTTAATTAATATACATCAGTAATTACCTAATGTAAAATAATTCAATTTGTTATAAATGTGAAAGCGTAGCCCTTCAGGCACGTAGGGACCAATACTGGACTGAGTTTCTTTCGGCGTATTCTTATCAGCAGTGGTCGTTTCGAAACGCTAGGAGCTTATCGAGTTCGCAAATATTAAAAATAATAATATGACGTTTAGAAAGAGATACATGATATCCAAATTTGAATAAAATTCCTTTTCATTTCATTTCAATTCTTCTTCTTCTTTTCAGCCTTTTTCTACCTTTAAGGTGTAGGCCTCCTTCAGATTATGCCACCTTTCTCGATCATATTACATGCATTTATTGCAATATCACCAACATAAAAATCAAAATTATATATAACTAGCTCTCGCCCGCGGCTCTGCCCGCGTCAATGTCTATTCCTCGGGAAAAGTACTTTTACCGGGATAAAATGTACACTATGTCCTTTTCCGTACCCCAGATAACGTGTATGCAAAATTTCATGATGATCGGTTGAGTAGTTACCAGGTGAAAGTGTAACAAACAAACAAACTCACTTTCGCATTTATAATATTAGTTAGGATTAGGAAGTTAGGATTTACAAATAAAAAGTTTCGTCCAAGCGCACTAAATCGAGGCATATACATTTTTATATGTTGTGTTAATCCGTTCTCATCATATCCGCTGCAAGAAGTCTACTGCTGGACATAGGCCTCCCCCAAGGATTTCCAATACAACCGGTTGGAATCGGCCTGCATCCAGCGTCTTCCTGCGACCTTAGTCAGGTCGTCCGACCATCTGGTCGGTGGGTGTCTGACGCTGCGCTTGCCGGTACGTGGTCGCCATTCGAGAACCTTTCTGCCCCATCAGCTATCGGTTCTGCGCGCTATGTGTAATCCTTTCTAATCCTTTCTAATATTATAAATGCGAAAGTTTGTGAGCACGTATGATGACCAAAATTTTGACGAAATTTTGCACACAGATAGGATACCTGGGTTAACACATAGACTACCTTTTATCCCGGAGAAAACATCTGTTCCCGCGGGATCGATATTAACGCCGGTGATAGCTAGTTTAGCTGATGTGTTTTGTTTAAATATCTTTTCTCCGTGGCGCAGTGGTTTACAAGCCAGCCTGATACACAAGGGGCATCGAGTTCGCCTCTCAGTGCAGGCAATCATATAAAAATAATTGTTAGAGATATATCTTGCTCTGGTAGTGCTCTCTTACTGATGGGTAAGGCTTGGCACACACTGAGCGCACATCACATAATAACGCGAATCTTGAAATTTGCGAAAGATTTTCGTTTTTGTGTAAGATCTGGATGCTGACTGATGTCTCAATTGATCAAAAATCAAATCAAAATCAAAATGTTTATTCAGAAAATAGGCCTTTGCAGGCAGGCACTGCAGAGAAGAAACGCCAAAAGAAACTCTTTTCAACAGTATTGGTCGCCTACTCGCCTGAAGGGCTTTTTTATTTTATCATCTATCTTTATCATTTATCATCTAATTTCTTCATTTATCTTTTTTTTTCATTTCTAATTATGATTACAATTTTTTATTATATAGGTACATTATTATTTTTTGGAACATATTATGTTAGCGATCGAGTGTGCAATGATAATATT
Source organism: Elegia similella (assembly GCA_947532085.1). Taxonomy (NCBI): domain Eukaryota; kingdom Metazoa; phylum Arthropoda; class Insecta; order Lepidoptera; family Pyralidae; genus Elegia; species Elegia similella. The sequence continues at coordinate 3,920,436 of OX383943.1, forward strand.
TTACATTATACACAGTAGTCTCAAAGAGGCCGAGCAGACCTGTCCCCCCTAGCAGCACCCGTTCACGAGTTGACGCATGGATCAGCCATCGTTGAATGATTGATGCCAAGACAGAAGCAAAGATGGAAAGTAAAAGAGCCAGCATTAGCACAGATTAAGTACTGGTACTCACGTACCATCAGTGTCTATCCAACCACCGATTATGCACACAGTTTTAACAGTATATACATAGTACCTACGTCTTGCAAATAAATATATTGTTTAGATAAAATCATGTTTTGATGAAAGAAAATTACATAGCGTATTGAAAATTTTCCCAAAATTTTGGTTGATTCTACTCTATTTTGATCTCGGAATTAGATTAAATTATATTAATATTATTTTCTATAAAAAAACACTTCATATAGAAATTGAAGTAACTGATCGATGAATTTGCTTAGGAGATAATTTTTTTTGTATCTTTTTTATTTTTACATAAATATGTATATAAACGGGACTTAGCACGCACCATTATATTATTTTTTTTCGTTAACGTTTTATTGAATTTACATACATCGTGGTCGCAACGAGGCTGATTCATTTTTTTACGATTTTATGGCCAAGATATAAAAAAATCAGCTGGTATTGCGATTGTTTTTGACAAAAAATATTATAATATTGTCTCCCTAGGTACTACTTGCTTTTCCCCTATTCATCTGAGTGAGTAGTATCCCAATACCTTAATTTCCTTTCCAGATCCAACAAATTCCTATCTCCCTATACGTTCCCGATGGGCAGCAGCATCGTAAGCATAAGAAGCCAAAGAAACTGCGCTCGCCAACTCGCCTGCCAAGCGTGGTAAGTATGGCAACATCCTCCCATAGAACAAAGTATCATTGGGAGAAGCAGTGGACTCGTTACGGCTGTCATGATGATGATAATTAAAGCATTGGATCCCCATGGCGAGCCCCGTGGTGCAGTGATTAACAGGCCAGCCTGCTACACGAGAGTGCCTGGGTTCGATTCCCGGTCATGTCATGATAGAAAACAATCTTTTTCAGATTGACCTGGATCTTGGATGTTTGTCTTTATATGTATTTGTTATAAGATATAGTATCGTTGAGTTATTATCCCATAACACAAGTCTAGAACTTACTTTGGGGCGAGCTCAATCTGTGATTTGTCTGTATATATTATTATTAAATTATATTTAAAAAGGAAGACGCTGGATGCAGGCCGCTTCCAACCGGTCATATTGGAAATCTTTGGGGGAGGCCTATGTCCAGCAGTGGACTTCTTGCGGCTGAGATGATGATAATATTTAAAAAGTCACTCTCAATATGAACCGAGCCTAACTGTGCTGCAGCGTAATAGGTCTGTCAAAGTATTTGATTGGACCGTTCTAGAAAAAAGCCTTTGAGAGATGACATCGCAGTATTATTAGATTTTTATCCAAACCCGATTGCAGTAAAAATAAAAAAAAACTAGTGTGATTCCTGGAAGTTTGATTTAGCTCTCGATTCCGCGTTTGAGCAATTTCAAACTGACAGATTCGCTTTTGTTCATTATTTTTTACTAGCTTTCGCCCGCGGCTCCGCCCGCGTCAATGTCGATCCCTAGGGATTAGTACTTTTTCCCGGGATTAAAGGTAGCCTATGTCCTTCTCCGTACTCCATAGAACTTGTATGCAAAATTTCATGATGATCGGTTCAGTAGTTACGGCGTGAAAGCGTAACAAACAAACAAATAAACAAACAAACTCACTTTCGCATTTATAATATTAGTAAGAAAAGTAAGAAATTTCATGATGATCGGTTCAGTTGTTACGGCGTGAAAGCGTAACAAACAAACAAACAAACAAACTCACTTTCGCATTTAAAATATTAGTAAGGATAAGGATAGGACAGGTACTGCCTCCGTGTCCATTAGTTAAGGCGTTTGCCTGTAGACCCGGGGGTCGTGGTTCGATTCCCACGGGAAGCATAATTTGTTTAGTTGCTTTCAGTTTGGTTAGGACATTGCAGGCTTGAATCACCATATGGTCTGATAATAAAGATGATTCCGTGCTTCGGAAGCTGCACGGCTTAACCGTTGGTCCCGGCTGCCATTTGGTTGTCGTTACAGAAACCACGTCAGAGGCCGGGAGGCGGTTCCAAAGAACTCTGACACCAGGGTGTGCATGGTCGATTGACCGTGACACCTACTCGAAATGATGATGATAGAATAGGTGAAAAGGACATATGCATATTTCAAATGTTTCAATGATAGCTCAGGTATGATGATAGGTACTGATCAACCATACATACATACTATCACGTCTTTTTCCCTTGCGGGGTAGATAGAGCCCAGGTCCATAAGAACTAAAAGCCACCATTAGCATATTGGTAAGTGTACAAATCTCTAAAGTTCTTTTGTAAGATGGAAAACGGAATCAAGATAGTAAGGGGTTGCTAGCCGCATCGCTTATTACACGATTATAGCCCATTCCCTCGATCGGCTTCTACGATCTAAGCGAGAAGAGAAGCAGTTGGTACGTTCTAAGGCTTTCTGTTTTTCCCAGAACAGCATGGAAGATTAAACCAACGAAATTCATCATCGAGATAAACTAACATACAGTGCAACTAGCATTAACAACAAAACTACTGGGAACGAAGAAGAGCGCTGGTGTGGGACGCTACATGCGTTGACACACTAGCGCCTTCTCACCTCAGGGGATGAGTCTCGAGAGCCGGATCGGCAGCCGAATGTTGTGCTGAGCTTGCCAAAACGCAAATATGAGTCTCTCTGTAAGGATTACATATCTATGCCGTTTTGTGTGAAAACGTTTGGACCATGGGGTCCCAGTGCAAAGGCTTTTCTGAAACAGATAACTCCATGCCTGATCAACGCCGATGGTGACAAGAGGGCTGGCTACTTCTTTTCTCAATGAATTAGTATAGCTATTCAGAGAGGAAACGCAGCCAGCGTTCTTGGCACAATGCCGCACGGTCATAATGTTTTTGATTAGGTTTAGTTAGTAGTTTTCGTAATTGTATATATTTCTTATTTTATTCTTACAATTTACTTTGAGACAATTTACTTTGCGTGCTTCCGCCACCAGTTAGTTCATGCAAACTATTGCTGGCCAGCGCCCACCCACTACTGTTAGTCCCTTCATTCCCGCCACCAATAGTTGATGCATGCAACCCTGGTCGATACTGCTGCATCCGTTGAGGCTGCAGCAATGTCGGCCGTCGTGCTCGCGACACCTGTTTCGCCTCTACACGAGGCATCTTCAGGCAGTGAAACCTAGATGTTGATCGTTCGAATGACAAGCAACGAATGAACGATGATAAAGTAGTTTTGTACAAAAATTTTTTCTTACAAATAAATTGTTGTACAAAACTACTTTATCATTTTCCAATAGATAAATACTTGAAAAACTGTAATAATTTGCAATAAATCCATTTGAAACGTCTGGCAATATAAATAATGCATTTTATTCTCCAATGATAAATGAACATTCCGCGAACATGACACTCGGCATATCGAAAATAAATTCGGTCTCGTGTTACAGCGGATCTGTTTCGGGATTTTAGTTTAACAAACGCGAAAATATTCCGCGCTTATTTTATAGTTTCAAGCGATTGAACAGTTTTTGTTGTTGAAATAAAATGGTGAAGTAGCGTCCAGAGAATAACTCTGATGCAACGTATATGCTATAAATTAATCAATCTATATTTCATTACATTACAGCGTTACCAGATTGGGGCATTTTTCGCAATTTTTGGGAAAATATTGACTCTCGGGGAAAAATTGGGAAAATTGTACCTATCTTTGGGGAAAATAAATATATTATGGGGATTTTTTGTGGCCAGCAATAATAAAAGGTAATGAAACGAACGTCTTTTTCATTCGTCCTCCAGGACAGAGCTACATATATACGTAAAAAAGAAGAATGAAATTATTTCTCTTTTACGTATATAACCCTGTTCTGCTTGGATGGTGACAGTGGCACCGCTACCGTGGATGCATAGCCTTTTAGTGGAATTAATAAAAGCTATGAAATTGTATACTTGTTTTTTAAAACAAAGCGATTGGGGGATTTCTTTCCGAAAACGTATCATTTTAGGGAAAAATAGAAATCAGTTTAGGGGAAATCATAAAATTGCATCTGGCAACCCTGCTAATTTAAGAATCAATTATTTGGTATTCATAACTTCGAAATGAGTTAAATCACAAAATAATATACCGAACATGGCCAATCCGTTTGAAACTGCCTTGCAATACAAATTAAAATTTTATTCTCCAATGATAAATGAACATTCTGCGAACATGACAAGCGGCATATCGAAAATAAATTCGGTCTCGTGTTACAGCGGATATGTTTCAGGATTTTAGTTAAAATACCGTTAAATATTTCACGTTTATTGTATAATAAATAAATATATACGGACCAATCACACGGCTTGAGCTAGCCCCAAATTAGTTCAAGACTTGTGTTGTGGGATACTAACTCAACGAGACTATTTTTTAAAATACCAAATACATATATAGATAAACATCCAAGACCCAGGCCAATCTGAAAAATATCATTTTCCATCTTGATCCGTCCGGGGATCGAACCCGGGCACTCCGTGCCGCAGGCTGGCGTGTTAACCACTGCGCCACGGAGCTCGCCATATATATATCTTAATATATATAAATCTCGTGTCACAATGTTTGTCCTCAATGGACTCCTAAACCACTTAACCGATTATAATAAAATTCGCACACCATGTGCAGTTCGATCCAACTTGAGAGATAGGATAGTTCTTAACTTATGGCGAAACGAAGTTCGCCGGGGCAGCTAGTATATATATAGTTTTAAGCGATTGAACAGTTTTTATTGTTGAAATAAAATGGTAGCTTAGCTCTGATACAACACATCACTACATATTACGCGTATAAAGTTAAGACACGTCTGTCTATCTGATCGCAATAAACTCAAAAAACTACTGAACGCTTTGCACACAAAGCGTTCGCACCCGCCACGCCCGCAGGCACTCTGTACATCTCTGTGATTGACACTATTTTAATAATCTTCATGCTTCGAGATACTAAGAGAGATAGAGAGACAGAGAGAGAGAGAGCTCTTCGGTGCTTTGTAAACACGCTGTGTCATTGGTCGAGGCCGATAACATTTTAAGTGATCCATGATATGCTATGTGTTGTGTTATATGCGCGTCATTAGATTGCAATCATAACATATTTGCTGCCACAAAATTTATAACAAGGCAAATACGAGGTTCATTATTAAATGAGGCGTGTCTAGTGTTCAACTTGAAAATGTAGTATTCCAGTAACACACACAAAAGGCAAGCAACCTAAATTTAGTTAGTGGTAGAGCCACGCTACCGGAAAACTATGTGCGTGGCTCTAGCAGGACTAGCAAAGATGTCTTTGCTAGTAGCATGAGTGGGTCGCATCGTCTGGGGAACTACCAGTTGGTGGAGAGGTCATCTGGTAGTTACCAGACACTCACAGAATATCGAAGTTTGAGTAGAAATATTACCGCTGCTATGCTTCGTTCGGTGAGTGAGAGAGCTGGAGGCCCATCCTCCTCCTCACCTTCATTCCCCCCCATGTCCTTCCCACAACTCCTTGAAAGGCCGGAAATGCTCCTGTGTTGGAATTGTCCATGGCCCACACCCTGGTGTTGGAATTGTCCATGGGCAGCGTTAATCGCTTAACATCAGGTGACTCGCTTGCTCATTTGCTGCCCTATACATAAAAAACTGGCCAAGTGCGAGTCGGACTCGCGCACGAAGGGTTCCGTATCGTTATCTATAAAAACGGCAAAAAAATCATGTCTGTTGTATAGCCCTTTAATATTAATTTTATTTTTATTTATTTTTAAAGTGAATACATAACTAAATATTCTGTGAATATTTCAAGCGCCTACCTTTTGCCGTTATCAATATCGAGCAAAAACAAGCAAAAAAAATCACGTTTATTGTATGTGTGCCCCCTTAAATATATATTTTATTCCATTTTTCATTATTTGTTGTTATAGCAGCAACATAAATACATTATCTGTGAAATTTCAACTGACTAACTATCACGGTTCATGAGACACAGCCTGACGACAGACGGCCAGACAGACAGACAGAAAAATAGACAAACAGACAGACAGACAGCGGAGCGATATTAATAGGGTCCCGTTTTTACTCTTTGGGTACGGAATCCTAAAAAAGAACTCAACTGAATTTATTTTCAATATGCCAAATGTCATGTTCGTGTTCATGGAATGTCCATTTATCATTGGAGAATAAAATATATTATTTGTATAGCCAGTCAGTTTCAAACGATTGGATGAATATTGCAGTAGATGTTCATGTTTCGACAAACATCGGAAAAATAAATAAGTTAGTTTTGTTCTATATGTACGGTTTTTGTTCATTTGGTTTCAATAAAAATGGTGGAAACTATTTTGTTCAGTTGTTTTATTTTTTTAAATTAAAATTAATTTTAATTGAAACGGAGGAATCCCGTCTGGCCAGCGTGGAGAGTGTAGGCCAAGTCCTCTGGTTGCTCTGGCCAAGTATGGCCCTAGTAGTACAGAGAGGGTCGTGCTCCTGTAGTGGAGACTAAGAAGCACCTGATGATGATGATGATGATGATGATGATGATGAAACGGAGGAAGGGCCGTGTGGTTTCCGGCAGAATAGGAGCACTCCAAGTCTTCCCATGGATGTCGTAAGAGGCGACTTAGGAAATAAAAGCCAAACAATTTTCATAAACATCAATGAGACCTCTCCAACCCGTCTGGCCAGCAAGGAGAGTGTAGGCCAAATCCTGCTCTGGTCAAATATGGCTCCGGTAGTATACTACCGGAGGAGTTTGCTTGGCTTATTTCGATTTCGACACTTGTTTTATTTTTCGTGTGTGTAAGTGGCCAACACTGGTGTCAGATTGTTCAGGCTGCCTAAAGGCATCTGATATAGCATCACGACTGCCATCAATGATGACAGCCAGGACCAACGGCTTAACGTGCCTTCCAAAGCACAGATGAGATTTAAATATTTTTATGCCACTTGCGGTCATCCATCCCGATGGGGACCGTACCCGGGGTTACTTAACATACATGAGCGCTAATATTACTCAGACCTACTGGACCATAGGTTTCCGTCCCTCCTGTGGGCCCTTTAGGTGTCACGGTCAATCGACCATGCACACCCTGGTGTCAGAGTTCTTCGAAACCGCCTCTCGGCCTCTGACGTGGTTCCTTAAACGACTACCAGATTTTGTCTATGCAACATAATATAAATTAACATTGCAAGGAGAGATGCCATTTTTTTAAATCTATGATTGCAAAAGCCAATTATTTTTCAGTTTAATGAAAAATATTAATTTTGAGAAGTTTGTTCAAGTCTATGGGTTTTCCGTTATAAAAATAACTCCATCTAAGGAGTTTTCACTTGAAAACTTTTACACTCTAGACTTAATACATTTTAGCAAGGGTGGTAAGCAGAATATCTAATTTATTTTTGCAGCGAGTCCGAGACAGCTAACCTGTGGGTCTCTCTGAATTTTTAAAGGACCCTACCGCCCAAATTGAAAAAGAACTACTCTGCATAAATTCGACCGAGGGAAACGAGATTTGAACATCTTAGGGTTCCGTAATTTTCCTTATTTTTTCCGGTTTTTTATAGAGTTGGTAGTAATTTTGGTTTTCGTATGTGTTAGTGGCTTACTCTCTTTTTCATAAAAATTAACAAACGCTTTATTAAACCTATTTTAGTTAGAATATGTTTTGTCACGTTCTTTCCATGCAAATCGTTGCAGAGAGGGATAAGGACAAAACATATTTTAACTAAAATAGGTTTAATAAACGTCTGCAAATTTTTATGAATAAGAGGGTCATACTGCTGTAAGATTTCAAATGACCTAATGATGTCATCATCATCATCATCAGACTTTTAGTCTCCACTGCAGAAGCAAAACCCCTGTACTACCGGAGCCATACTTGGTCAGAGCAGACAGAGGATTTAGCCTACACTCTCCTCGCTGGCCAGACGGGTTGGAGAGGTCTCATTGATATTTATGAGCTTTGTTTAGCTTGTATTTCCTAAGTCGCCTCTTACGACCTCCATGGGAAGACTTGGAGTGGTCCTATTCTATTCTGCCGGAAACTACACGGCTATCCTGATGGTGTATGACAAAGCAACGTCAACATTAACACTCGGCTTTATGAGTTGTTTTCTCCCATGGATCCGAGTGAGAAGTATCCCATTTCCATGTTGTAAAAAGCTCATTTCTACGACTGGCCGCCTACCTAACGTCAGCCCTCTTAGGGCATGCCGTTGTTTTTGCGCGATTTTTATGACCGGCCGCCGCCGCCCTATGTCAACCCTGAGTGTGTAATTTAGGTGCGAAGTGGTGAGGTGCGAGCGAATTTAGGCGCGAAGAGCTAAGGCGCGAATGAACTGAGGTGTGAAGAGCTGAGGCGCGAATGAACTGAGGTTCCTTTCCTCTTCTATATTCAATCTTCCTTTCCAAAACGGTTTTTATGAAATTCTCATGTCGTATAAGATGACCTAATATCTTTCCCCGCCTTATAATAAATAAATAAATATAAATATATACAATAGCTACGGCTAGCTCAATCACACAGATTGAGCTAGCCCCAAAGTAAGTTCGAGACTTGTGTTATGGGATACTAACTCAACGATACTATATTTTATAACAAATACATATTAATATAAACAAGACCCAGGCCAATCTGAAAAAGATCATTTTCCATCTTGACCTGACCGGGGATCGAACCCGGGGCACTCGTGTCGCAGGCTGGCGTGTTAACCACTGCGCCTCGGAGCTCGGCAAAGCTCGCCAAATTATACCTATTGAATACAGTACTATCTTTTAGATAGTCGGATTTAATAATAAAATTCTGTACGGAACTCTCTCTCTCTCTAATATATTTCCACACGCTCTTGCAAGTAAGACTCAATCTCGGCTGTTCTTTTACAAAACAAAAGTTCGCATTGTACTGGGCAAAGTTTGCAAAACAAATTTAGGGTACTTTGACAAATTACTTGATTGTAATTGGTGCTCATTAAGAAAGTTTAGGTTAATAAGTTAGCTGTAGACCTCCGCCTTAATTGGGAATGCACACAAAGGCTCTGTATTTACGACTGTTTATAGACGTGACTACCTTGGCCTATTCAGAAAGTACTTTGAAAGACGACGCGTAACTTGTGATAAGTTCGTAATAAATGAAAATGTTAACGTATATTTTGATAATATCACAATTCTACTCAAAATAAACCTGACTTATATTATAAATGCGAAAGTGAGTTTGTTTGTTTGTAACGCTTTCACGTTGTAACTAATTAACCGATCTTCATGAAATTTTGCATACACGTTACATAGGGTACGGGAAAGGACATAGGTAGGGTACTTTTTATCTCGGGAAAAAGTACTGTTCCTGAGGGATCGACATTGACGTGGGTGAAGCCGCGGGTGAATGCTATTTATAAACGATTATTTATTTAATAAAAATGCTTGAAAATAATTTTAATCTAATCAATAATTTAACTATTTTAAAATACACTGTTGCATCCGAGTCCTCCAGGCACGTATGAAGTAAGAGTTTTTTTTGGCATACGCAATGAGATTTTGTACGCATTAAAAAAAAAACAGATAAAAATATGGCGTTTAAAAGGCGACACACATGTATCCTTTTTAAAATTATTTATTATTGTTTTCACTAGATTGGCCAATGGTCATATGTTTTTATCTCTTTAAATATTTTTCTCTTAATATTTAATATTATGACAAAGATATTCAAATGTCTTAATATTAAGACAAAGATATTCAAAGAGAGAATAACTAGTAGTAAACGACGCCGATGATAAATCTAACAAATGACATAACCAATGATAACAAAGAAATAAACATTTACGTCTTGAGGGATGAAGTAATATTTCGGCACTTTTATTGAACGTCGTAAAAATATTATACCTACGTATAAAACATTGTAAACATCATTTTGAACGATCTTAGAAACAGACGTGTAATTTTATGCAGGTATTTTACCTACATATAAATTATAAATAAATATTTTTTAAGACATGGGGCAGAAGGGTTCTCGAATAGCGACCACGTACCGGCAATCACAGCGTCGGACACCCACCGACCAGATATATATAATATTTAATATATATACGGACAAATCACACAGATTGAGCTAGCCTCAAAGTAAGTTCGAGACTTGTGTTATGGGATACTAACTCAACGATACTATATTTTATAACCTGTAACAACGTGGTGTAACAAGTAAACGTATTGAACATAATTACAAACATATGACATAATGGAGGACTTATTGCTATGCAATCTCTTCCAGCCAATCTTTGGATAGAGTAAAAGTGAAGTAAAAGGTGGGCGCAGTATACAGATTATAAACAAACTTAAATAAATATATACAAACTTAAATTATTATATACATGTACATAAAATACAGTTACACTACTTTGAATTAACTAAAGTACACGTGAAGAAAGAAGTAAGAAGAATAGTAAGGCAAACTGAAGTTTATATATTTTAATATAAACTTCTGCATATTTAAATATAAGAAAAAATATTATAACGTATTTTAATAATTAATATAATTCGCTGGATTCTATAAAATCACAGACAAATTGCCATTGCCATTTTATTTGGGAAACTTTGTTCATTGAATACAATATTTAATTTGAAACAGAAATAACGCTTACTTGGCATTCTAAAAGCAATCCGCCCCGGCTTCGCATGGAAGAAAATGAATAAAAAAAGGTGAAGAACAAATGATCTGGGGTGATCTGCCATAGTTTCACCTTTTTCAAGCCCAGCGAATAGAATCGAACTAAAGCCCGAAAAAATAAGACCAGTTATTTATGGTTAGGCCTGCGCCCTGCTGTCAGAGAAGTGTACGACTGCGACAGTGCCGACTTGACAATCCCTGACATAACAATTTTCAATAATTTTTAGTGACAGTGTTTTTATTTCTTACCGTTTATAATGTTTTTATTATGTTTAGAGTAATAATTTATTTTTAAAATTCCATGTAAGTATATCTTTTTCTTATGTTTGATGTCGTTACACGGGAACGTGCCGTCCAGTGATGGTTGCATAAGTCAGCAGTCATCATCTGAGAATTTTATTCAGTGTACTCAATGCTCCCAGCCTCGGTACTTCAAGGGACAAAGAGGCCTAAAAATTCATGTGGCTAGGGTCCATAAAACACAACCTATTAATGATCTTTCTGCAACAGCCACTACACAATCTTCAAACTCTCTTCCTATCATTCCCCCGTCATCCACGTCTACTGCCGGCTTACATGAACTTTTATCCAAATTAAAAAATTCACTACCAATAGTCAAACGCATCCCAAAAGGAGCACGTCATACTGTTTCAAAAAATCTATCTGAAACCATTAGAAAAGCTGTTTTTGAAAACTCAAATCAAGCCTGGGAGCATTTGCTCACATTCGCATATAGAACTCTACATGTCTCAAGTAAAAACTCATCTGGTAATCAAAATTTAACTTCAAAAATCAAACAAAATTGTAACAATTCCAATACCTGTACATTTCGGTCACTTTCAGTTTTCTCGGGCAATAGAAAAAATTTAATAGGACATGTGGAGTCTAAGATATGCGATGGTGACATCAAAGGAGCCGCTAGAATACTTTTCTCGGATGATGCAGTCGCCCCTAACAGCCCTGACACCCTTTCCGCCTTACTTGATAAACATCCACCTTCAGCTGAGGATTTGAACTTTCCAGAAGCCCCAAGTAACCCCAATATGGCCCTACAAGTCACAGAAGAAGAGGTGTACAGGGCTGTGATGTCTTTCAAAAGCGGATCTGCCGGCGGTTTAGATGGATTGTCTCCGCAACATCTTAAAGATCTTTTAGGCGGTGACAGTGCTACTGGTGGATCCCTTTTGAGGGACCTCACGGCCCTTATTAACTTTATGCTAATGGGTCGGGTCAATGAAAATGTCATTGGGGTTCTATATGGGGCCAATTTGTGCGCACTTAAAAAGAAAGACGGCGTAATCAGGCCGATTGCTGTTGGCTTCTGTTATCGTCGGCTTGCGGCCAAAATTTGCTGTAAAGCAGTCGCTGCCACCCTTGGGGACTACTTCCAACCAATTCAGTTAGGTTTTGGTTCCAAGGGTGGTTGTGAAGCCGCCGTCCATTCTCTGCGTACCCATCTCAGCCTCCAGAAAGGGGAAGTTCTTCTGAAGGTGGATATCAAAAACGCTTTCAATTCGGTAAAAAGGGGTACCATGCTGACACAAGTAAAAGACAAAGTTCCTTCATTATATAACTTTCTTTGGCAATGTTACAGTCAAAATTCCAAATTGATCTACCAAAACAACGTTTTATCTTCAGAGGTAGGGTGTCAGCAGGGCGATCCCTTAGGTCCGGTTATTTTCAGTCTTGCCATACATCCTATCATTCAGAAACTTAATTCTAAATTTAACACATGGTTCTTAGATGATGGGAGTTTAGGCGACACATCGAGCAAAGTATTTAATGATTTGGACCTTCTAAAAAGTGAACTAGAAAATATTGGACTCATGCTAAATTTTGGTAAGTGTGAACTTTTTATTGACGAGAACATGCCGTTATTAGAAAAAATTCAAACTATTGCCCGTTTTAATAGCCTAGCTCCCAATATTCAAATAGTTGATAAAACCTCACTTCGTCTCCTAGGTTCCCCAATCTTCGAGGAATCATTTCCAAATTTTATCGATGAAAAAATGTATAAGTTCCAATCCGCTTCCGACCGTCTTTCTAACCTTCATACCCATTTTGCTTTCACTATTCTAAAACATTGCCTTTTTGTCCCAAATTTTACGTATAATTTACGGTGTAGTCCTTTCTGGAAATACCCGGACCTCCTGTATAAATTAGACAATGTCGTAAAAGACTCATTATCATCTATTTTAAATATTGATTTTAACCATCATCATATTTGGAAACAGGCCTCCTTGCCTATTAGCTTGGGAGGCCTAGGAATTCGCAAAATTTCTAGTATTGCCTTACCTGCCTTCTTGTCCTCCGCTCATAGCGTTCAAAACTTATTCAAAAAAATATTAAATACATCTCAAAATGAAATCACTGGCTTGGCGGAGGCCAAAATCGCATGGTCAGAGTCATCTCAAAATTCAAAATTTCCAGACCATCCTGCTTCACAGAGGCAATGGGATGAGCCGCTTTGCCGACTTGTTCAGAGTAGCTTAATTGAATCTTCTGCTAGCAACTCTGTAGAGCGAGCTCGTCTCCTTGCTTCTGCTGAATGGGAGTCAGGTTTATGGCTACGGGCACTACCGTCTTTTAACTTGGGCACTTTTTTGGATGACGGCACCTTCCGTATAGCGACCAGCCTACGTTTAGGCGCTGCTACTAATGTCCCGCATCGTTGCCCTTGCGGTAATACCGTCGACCGCCTGGGCCATCATGGTCTCTCCTGCTCCAGGAGCGCAGGCCGTATTGCACGCCATGCCAACCTTAACAACATCATTCACCGTGCTCTTGTCGCGATTCAGGTGCCATCCATTCTGGAACCTAATGGTCTGGCCCGGAATGACGGCAAGAGACCGGATGGGATGACACTTGTGCCCTGGAGGCTGGGACGACCGTTAGTGTGGGACGCAACTTGCGTCGACACTGTCGCATCTTCTCACCTTCACGGCACGAGTTCCAAGGCTGGTGAGGCTGCAGCGGCCGCCGAGTCCCTCAAGCGGCGCAAATATGCATGCCTAGGCGATGGCTACATATTTGAACCGTTTGGTGTGGAAACTTTGGGGCCGTGGGGGCCTTCAGCTCACGAAATGTTTAAATTTGTGAGCAAAAGACTGGTAGAGGTGTCCAATGACCAAAGGGCTGGCAATTTCTTTGCAAAAAGAATAAGCATTGCCATACAACGTGGCAATGCTGCCAGCCTTTTGGGCACACTTCCTCAGGGCAATGATTTGCGAGACATTTTTTATCTTTAAATTTTTACTTTTAGGTTTGGTTTCTCTTTATAGTTTTCTCTTTTTTGTATAGTTAGGGTTAGTTTTAGTTTTTAATTTATCTGTAATTATTTATTATTATATACACAGTTATGTGCAATAAAATCTACAGTAAATCATACAATCAAATGTTACTATTTTTTAAGTTCCATCTCTATTATGCTAGCATGACATGTGTACATATATTGAATATGACAGTGTATATGTGTGGTAAATTATCGGAATATATTCAACAGAAAATATTACCTATTTAAACTAATTTGATAAAATTAATATGTCCAGTCCAGAAGCAATTCGGTGTTATCCTAATCCACCCTGGATTAGAAAATAGTATTTTTACATTCCCTAAGACTCATAGGACAATTTCGTTAGTAAGATTCTGCCATGATACCTTAATATAAAGGTAGCTTTATAGGATACTAGCTGTTGCCCGCGACTTCGTCCGCGGCAATTTCTGTAATTATGATTAATTAGTATAGATGAATAATTTTACCCCGATTGCAATTCATTTTTTATTGATGCTTCGCTCCTACTGGTCGCAGCGTGATCTTTTATAGCCTAAAGCCTTCCTCAATAAATAGACTATTCAACACAAAAAGAATTTTCCAATTTGAACCAGTAGTTCCTGAGCTTAGCGCGTTCAAACAAACAAACAAACTCTTCAGCTTTATAATATTAGTATAGATTGGTCTACATTCCAATAACTATATCGTTTCTTCTTCTCTATAGTAATGTACTGTCCAGTGAACGCCGTATTCTAAGCCTTTTGTGATATACCTAATATTGCAAAAACAGCGATAGATGGCGCCATGCATTATATTTTCACTTAATTTAGAAAGCTTCATATTATTTGCTATAGGTACATGTTGTAAATATACGGTGTAAGATTTATATCTAAGACGTTATAATTGTAATATATTATATCTGGATATTAGATACTATGAGGCAGTTTCAGGTAATTATATATTGAGAAATATTTAGCAATACGCAAGTCAGAGGTTTTTGCCTGCTGGACCGACGGGCTTTGCGCACGCGTGCCAGGAAACCTCCAAAAGTGGTGCAAGTGATAAACGAGTTACAAGGCGGGGATGTAAATTTTAAGACGATTTCATGACTTTTACGATTGACATTTCCTTAGGTCCTGTATTATACAGCGTGATTTTGAACTCCCTAGCTATATTGAAATCTGGGAATCAGAATCCCTTATGGAATACAGAATTGTAAGAAAAAAAGGTAAAAAACAAAAAAATAAATTTAACCTTTCATAGAAATTCGTCCAGCTGATCGGCGACTTTGTATGGGAAACCTAATTTTCTTTTTCGTTTTTCACCTTTTTTTCTTGCAATTCTGTGTTCCATTAGGGATTCTGATTCCTAGATTTCAATAAAGCTAGGGGGTTCAAAATAACGTAATATGTGTAGGTGTAACCTGTAATTATTTATTATGTAAATAAACTTTTTGCAAATCTTATTTCTTATCTCTAAGAGATTGCTTTTAAGCGTTTTTATTTTATTGGATTAATAGGTGTAATAATATAATTATTAATATAATTGACTAGCTCCGTGGCGCAGCGGTCAACACGCCAGTCTGCGACACGGAGTGACCGGGTTCGATCCCCGGCCAGGTCAAGATGGAAAATTATCTTTTTCAGATTGGCCTGGGTCTTGGATGTTTATCTATATATGTATTTGTTATAAAATATAGTATCGTTGAGTTAGTATCCCATAACACAAGTCTCGAACTTACTTTGGGGCTAGCTCAATCTGTGTGATTTGTCCGTATATATTTATTTATATTTAATTTATTTATTTATTAAATAATCCGACATAAATAACATTACATTAAAGATACCTTTAATTTCCCTATTTAAGAAAATTTACATTTACAATAGTACTTATTTAAACTACTTAAAAAGACTACTAAAATAACAATAAAAATAAAACCTACCTAAGATATATATATATTTACAAAACGGTATTTAAGAAATTATTCGTTATTTAACGTTATTTATTTATTTAATTTTCAAAGCGTTATTTAAAAAATTATTCGTTTTCATTTCCCTTAACTTGTACCACTCACCAAGGGTGGTTGAACCGTGAGAAATAGAGGAGTGAGGGAGAGGGCGGATCTGCTGTTGCTTACAAAATGACGCCAGTGTTAATTGTAGCGGCTGTATGTACCGCTACAGACTACAGCTGCTTTGCACTTTGATTAGTAGTTACACTAAGCCGAAACACAGACATATTGCACAAAAAACTATAATATTGTGGCTATTCATTTACAATCTTGAGTCAATTTCAAAGAAAAGAAAGCCATTAGGATAGAAGTATTCTTAGTAACACGAAGTCCCTTTGAAGTCAGTCTTAGTAAATAACTATCAGAAAACAGACAGAGATCTCAATCAATCCAAACTCACCTATTGTTAACCTTAGGTTAAAACGGCCTCATTCTTTTATATTATGTTATCAATTATCAATGTTAGTTATATAATTCAGAAACTTATCCAACGCAGTCTATAGAAGCCGGTCAAGGAAATGGGCGAGAATCTAAAGAATCATGACAATAGCCGATACGACTAGCAACCCATCACTATTTTGATTCCTTTTTCCACCTTTACGCCCACCAACACGCTAAGCTTGGCCTTTCGGTCTTATGACTTTAGGCTCTGTCTACCCCGTAAGGAATAAAGAGGTGATAACATGTATGTGTATGTATAATTCAGATATGAATATATAGAATCCTATAAAATGCCAAATTTATTTTAGGGAAGACGTTAAGGTAATCACTGAATTTAAGTTGTCATATTGGAAATCTTTAAAGAAGGCGTACTTAATTAAACTCTTAGGCAAGGGTTTACTCACGTATTTATTAGTCGGTATCACCGACAAGTCTTAGCCTATATAGAAGGCCACCTTCAGGGCGTGTATGAAGGTCGTCACGGCCCGGCCGACCTTCGATCACTAGTCTAAGTGATGTATAGGCTGAAACTATTACCTTTATAGGCTGATGGTTTTAAGAAATATTTTTATTGTTGTATTCGGTTACTTACTGAGTTAAATTTACATACCGAATATCTTAAGTTTGTTACAAATGATCTACCTTAAAGTAATACCTGTAACTTAGACTAAATGTAGCAAGATCAAGTTAAGGATAATGGCGAAATAGATAGACGTAGGCGATACATTGACTGCCTCTATTGCGAAATGGTTACGGCTCTAGTCTGGTAAACGAGATGGTCTAAGATTGTGTCGTAGTGTGCGCAAATACCTATGCTACGAGTACCTATGCTTTACATCTTTATCTCATAACTAGCTGTTGCCCGCGACTTCGTCCGCGGCAATTTCTTTTATTATGATTAATTAGTTCTTTTATTAGTACAGATGATTAATTTTTCCCCGTTTTCAAAACATTTTTTAATGATGCTTCGCTCCTATTGATCGCATGTTTTTAACGATGTTTTATAGCTTCAAGCCTTCCTCAATAAATGGACTATCCAACACAAAAATATTTTTTCAATTTGAATCAGTAATTCCTGAGATTAAGGCGTTCAAACAAACAAACAAACTCTTCCTTCAGCTTTATAATATTAGTATAGGTTCAGCAGGAATGACTATAATGCTGTCAAACAATTTGTAACACATAATAACAACCACATTTTCAAACTAAAGAAATGTTGAAAGCTTACTAAGTATGGCATGTGTAGAATCATTTTATATCTCTGTGACTCGTTTGCTAAAAATCGTTTAGGCCTCTTCGGTTCGGCTTATCATGAGCTAGAAGACTTCCCCGGGGACGCGTACCCGATGCCATACCTGCAACCCCCGGACAAGCAGTTGAAGATGTATACAGTCAGGGGTATCACCCCTGAATGTATAAGTATATGTTAAAATACTGTTAACTACTAACACACACGAAAAACAAGATCAATAAACATTCCACAATATATCATCATCATTATTTCGAGTAGGTGTCACGGTCAATCGACCATGCACACCCTGGTGTCAGAGTTCTTTGGAACCGCCTCTCGGCCTCTGACGTGGCTCCTTTAACGACTACCAGATGGCAGCCGGGACCACCGGCTTAACGTGCCTTCCGAAGCACGGAATCGTCTTTATTATTAGACAATCAGGTGATTCAAGCCTGCAATGTCCTAAACAAACTGGAAACAACATATAATGACGCATCACGCTACCAATAGGACATACACAAAAGCTCCTCTAAGATCAGTTAAATATGCAATTTAACTTAAATGGTTTAACTTTACGTAAAGGTACTAACTTACAGTTAAGCGTAACTGTAAGCCATTAAGATAGCTCTGTTATAATGTGATTAAGATAATTGTCTCAATTCATAATACGAGTGTTGATAAACATATTGGCGAGCTCCGTGGCGCAGTGGTCAACACGCCAGCCTGCGACACGAGGGTGCCCGGGTTCGATTCCCGGTCAGGTCATGATGGAAAACGATCTTTTTCACATTGACATGGGTCTTAGATGTTTGTCTACATTATGTATTTATTATAAAATACTAGCTTTCGCCCGCGGCTCCGCCCGCGTCAATGTCGATCCCTCGGGAATAGTCCTTTTTTCTCAGGATAAAAGGTAGCCTATGTCCTTCTCCGCACTCCAGAGAACTTGTATGCAAAATTTCATGATGATCGGTTCAGTAGTTATGGCGTGAAAGCGTAACAAACAAACAAATAAACAAACTCACTTTCGCATTTATAATATTACTAGCTTTCGCCCGTGGCTCCGCCCGCGTCAATGTCGATCCCTCGGGAATAGTACTTTTTCCCGGGATAAAAGGTAGCCTATGTCCTTCTCCGTACTCCAGAGAACTTGTATGCAAAATTTCATGATGATCGGTTCAGTAGTTACGGCGTGAAAGCGTAACAAACAAACAAACAAACAAACAAACAAACAAACTCACTTTCGCATTTATAATATTAGTTAGGATAGTAAGGATAGTATCGTTGAGTAAGTATCCTACGATACAAGTTCACACAAATATGTCCCTATATATTTATTTATATTATTTATGCGTCATTTACCGTTAACACACACACAGCGATAATCTTTCAAACAATATACGATCACGTTACTTATAGGAAATGCACAAACACTCCACTAACTAACACCAGTTAAATGTGCAATTTAACTAAAACGGTTTAACTTTCTGTACAGTTCGCTAACTCACCATTAAGCGTAACTGTAAGCCATTAAGATAGGTCTGTTTTAACGTGAATAAGAGAAATGTATATAATAAAACAGTAAAAATATTTTGTCTGTACATTTAGAATTTTTGACCGAAATGAATAGAGGGACACTTAAAAAAAAATAATAGAAAGCAAAAACACAAATTTTCGAATTTTTCGTCTGTCTGTCTGTCTGTATGTATGATCACGCTTATCTCCGAAAATACTGAACCGATTTACTTCAAACTTTCACCAATTGCTTTGTTTTAACTCCGCAAAACATTAAAAGTTTGTTTCATCAAAATCGGTTAATTAAAAAAAAGTTATCGTCATTTGAATGAACTCAAGGCATGAGTTTGCCTGCAAATATATATTAGCATTAAATAATAAGTAACATAGGAAATTAAAATCCAAATTCAATTCATCATCATTATACGACAGCATTAAACCTATCCATACTAATATTATAGATAAATGCGAAAGTAACTCTGTCTGTCAGTCTTCTTTTCACGCTTCAACCATTGAACCAATTTAGATGAAATTCGGTATGGAGACAGTTTGATGCCCGGGGAAGGAAATAGTATGTTTAATTCCGGGAAATTCTACTGTTCCCGAGGGATCGACACTAACGCGGGCGAAGCCGCGGGCAACAGCTAGTACAATATAAAATCACGCTACCTATTAGGACACGCACAAACACTCCTCTAACTAACACCAGTTAAATGTGCAATTTAAAAAACGGTTTAACTTTCTGTAGAGTTCGCTAACTCACGATTAAGCGTAACTGTAAGCCATTAAGAGATATATAGGCTTTTTTAATTCTAGTTTAACATTAATAGAAGTTTGACAGTTAAATAATCAAAAAAATATTGGAAACGTACGCGACGTTTCGCTTTTGTCAGTTAAAGAATAAATAATAAGGGTAAAGGTTGCCGCACACTTATCAACTCGTAAACGGAACGTAAACGTATCAACTCGAGCAGTTCAGTATTCATTGTATGAAACTCCCTATTGTAACGCACACTATTCGGATTCGTAATGTAATCGCCTCGTATCGGGACCAGCTCGCGGTTAACTCGCGGTTCTCGTGCTTACGGATCGTCGTCCACGCGCTTACGCCTCTCCGTAATGCCCGTCCACCTACGGGTTGTATTGATTATCTAAATGTTGTATTTGGCTTTATAATACATTATTCTATAAACTGCAGTATGTTATAAAAGACATATTTTGGCATATGGATATACAATAAGTTAGGAAATATGCCGGCAGCCGTAGCCGAGTCTACGGCAGGTTGACGTCTGGTGGACGGCGCGGCGAGAGGCGATACGGTGTCGATCCCTTTCTGAGTTGATAAGTGTGCTGTGACCTTAAAGCGCGTCAAAGCTGATGAGTGGGGGCTAGTGACGTCAAAGTTTGCTAACAAGTGTAGCAAACTATGACGTCACATGGAATTTCAAAGGGCTATTATAGGGAATTTCAATCTTTATGTATTTTTTTATTTAATCGACAAAAGAAAAGAAAAACATAACCATTATTTTTTGATTATCTCACGGACTAATTATATTTCTTTTTGGAAAGTAGTCTATTATCTCAGCCCATAATACAAGTGTTGATAAACAGGCATTGTTGACCACTAACACAAATCCGGCTCGAAGGACCAAAAATGGTGTATGAGCGACGGCCTATGATTGTGGCTATGTAGTTGAGTTGACCGTAAAATCACACAATTCCTTTTCTTGAAGTTAATAGTTTATTAATACCGTATTAAAGTGATTTTATTTAATAGTTTATTAGTTCTGCTTCTCTTGCCGCGCAGATCGTAAAAGCCGATAGAGGGAATGGGTAATATCTGAGAAATCATGTTAATAGGCGATGCGGCTAGCAACCCATCACTATTTTGATTCCGTTTTCCACCCAATGCCCGCCAACATGCTAAATGTGGCCTTCAGGTCTTATAGACCCAGGCTCTGTCTAGCCCGCAAGGGAAAAAGACGTAATACTATGTATGTATGTATGTTTATTAGTTAAATAAGTTACAAGTTTAAGTTATTTACTTGCTTGTTCGCCGTAGTTGTTAAGAGTGGAATCGCTCACGTTTTTAAGTAAAACATAATTTATATCAAAGTTAAAAGTAGGGCGACGACGCAGCACATTTGTACGACGCGGTTATATAAGCAAGAACAATAAACGCTCAAAAGGTTCTGCAACTAAGACCAGTTAAATGTGCAATTTAACTAAAACAGTTTAACTTTCCGTAGAGGTCGCTAACTAACGATTAACCGTAACTGTAATCCATTAAGATAGCTCTGGTTTAACGCGATTAAGAGGATTGTCTCAGCTCATAATACGAGAGCTGATAAACAGATGTACTAATGTATGAAGATTTGTTTAAAGAGTTATGAAATTTTGCTGGAAAGACGTAAGATTTTGTTTCTTAAAATAATCGTTGAAAATAATTGGGTACTTGCTTGAAGAATAGATTGAAAATTGTTACTGATAATGTAAGCGTCTAGCTGAAAAAAACTTGTAAAGGGCACTTTAAATTTAATAAATGTACCTTATAGTAGACTTTTAATATATAGCAACATTTATTTTAAACTTTTTCCAGTACACGTTTTCCCATGACGTCGTAAGAGGCGACTTAGGAAATACAAGCTAAACGAAGCTCATAAACATCAATGACACCTCTCCAACCTGTCTGGCCAGCGAGGAGAGTTTAGGCCAAGTCCTCTGTTTCCTCTGGCCAAGTATGGCTCCGGTAGTACAGAGAGGGTCATGCTTCTGCAGTGGAGACTAAAAACACCTGATGATGACGATGACCCTGGATCACTACAGATTTTTAATGTTTAAAAATACCAAAATACTATAGCTTCTCGGTCTATCTGATAACTTACTTCAAATTTTCGGTACTTTAGTTGATCGCAGAAAGCGGTAAGTAAATGGCCAGATAATCTGACGTCAGGATTAACATAGCTGCCCAACAAGTTCTCACATCACAAATTTCTAAATATGTTACGTCACTATCTGTTCTTATGTTTTAATGTCCGTATTTGCGTTATGATTGGTTATTTTTATAATGACGAAGTAGGCAAACAGGCATACGGACCACCTAATAGAATGCGATTAGCGTAGTCTATGGCCGCCTGCAACAGCAGGGGAGTCAGTCACTCACGCGTTCCCGAGCCTAAAGAATTTTTTTCACGCCCTTTTTGAAAAACCCAGATTGAAGTCTCTCGGGGAAAGCTAAGACATGTTAGTGCCGAACTTTAGCGTATGTAGAAGTAGGTTCCTGTCAAAACGTACTATTTTTTCGTGCTATTTTTTCGTGTGTGCAAGTGGCCAACACTGGTGTGAGATTTTTCAAGCTGCCCAAAGACATCTGACATAGCTTAACGACTGCCATCAAAGATGACAACAGACGGGACCAACGACTTAACGTGTCCGAAGCACGGAGCTCGAGATATTTTTATGCCACTTGCGGTCACCCATCACAATAGGGACTGCGCCCAGGGTTGCTTAACATGCGTAAGCGATTTAAACGCTCACGACCACTGGGCCATCGGGCTCCTCTATCAATATCCCATCATCATCATTTTGTGTCGGTGACACAGTCAGTCGACCTCGCATACCCTGGTGTCAGAGTTCTTCGGAACCGAGGCCGAGAAGCGTCTCGGCCTCTCCTATGAACCAGATGGCAGCCGGGACCAACGGCTTAACGTACCTTCCGAAGCACGGAATTATCTTTATTATCAGACAATCAATATCCTATGAATCATGTTAAAGGTAAGGCGATGTAACTCGAACGTGCCCTTAGGGATAATGACGTGATAAGTATGAATGTATAGTAACACTCCTGGTCCTGGTTGTAGACGTAAATCTATTGTTATTTCTATTGTGTCTGGTCGAGTGTCCGTGCACTTGAAAGATTATTCGAAGTCCTATCTATTCAGAGTCCTATCTAGAGAAAAGGCATTCGTTCCCCGAAAAATAAGAGAGGCCATAGAAATAAGTCGACGTCCAAATTTCAATCGGGATGTAGGTTGGACTCTACCCGCAACCTGGAAACCGATTCTTCAAGGGAATGATACTCGTAACTTAAAGCACACAGGGTCAGTAGAGGCCGATACGATTAGCTCTTTCCACACACACGTACCGTCACCAGACACCGACGAGGAAGAAATGGGATCCACTACCTCCGTGACTATTCATCACCAGGGTCCTGCGACCGACCTGGCTCTCCCCTCCAAAAGGGCGGCACGAGCCGCCGCACGAGCAGTGCGTCGAGAGCAGTTAGTTCGGGACCCTCCGCCGCGCGTCTCGCACTCGCCTTGAAAATGGGCTCCTGACGAGTCCGAAACTATAGTCGGCAATCCCGACAAAATAGCACGTGAGTGACCCGTTTTTAGTACATAATTATTCGAAGTGTTATTTCGTGTATAATACAAATATTCCCTTTTCCTCCATAACATAGTATCACGTCTTTTTCCCTTACGGGATAGACGGAGCCTAGGTCTATAAAACAAACAAACAATGGTATATTCACCTAATCTATCGATCGGCTTTTACCATCTGTACGAGAAGAAAAATAGGTACTTTGTTTATTCCATGCTTTTTCTTTTCTCCCTCGAAAGTTTTCAATATTCTCTAAAAGCATTCAGAAACAAGATGTTTTCAGTAACGCAAGCCACCGACGGAACTTTTAATAAAAACAACAAAATAGACATCAAAAAGGACAATATTTGATCTTACATAATAACCTACATGCGATACTCCGCACTTGTAGCTAAGATAACAATTCCATGTACATTGCTGCTGCTTCCAGTGTCTTTCTAATTTGAACCTTATTATTATAAAATTAAAAGCGTATAGTTGATAAAGAAGCTTTTGAAAGCGTGCTTTGGAATTAAGTTGCTTAACGCAAAGCCTTAGTACAAATAATTGCTAATTGTTTAATTTAATTTTAAATATGTGAGCTCTTCTAGGAAATTCTATTCTATTGAATTCGAATTTTCCTTTTCATGAATTCATTTAGCTTCGGAAGCTCGTTCAATATTTTCCCAGTAAATCTTTTTATATATTTTCTCAGGAAGTCTTTTTATATATTTTCCCAGAAATCTTATGAAAACCGAAATTCATTCGGTTTCTGGGATAATATAATTAAAACATATATGTGAATTACACAAACCTTGGGGACACAGCGCGAGGGGTTTCTTAAAATACTATAAATACTGTTAAAAAGAGTTTCTTTTGGCGTTTCTTCTCTGCAGTGGTCGGTTCCGAAACGCTAGTAGTCTGTAGCTTTGCACATTAAGTAATAATATAAATATGACTAAATTAGATCCTTTAAAATGTGATTTGACGTGAAAAAGTGCCTGCAAAGGCCTATTTTCTGAATAAACGTTTTGATTTTAATTTGATTTTGAAAAGATATTGCCCCACGGCTCATGTCGGCTGCCGGTGATAAGAGGGCTGGCTGCTTTTTCGCCCAACGGATTAGCATAGCTATCCAACGGGGAAACGCAGCCAGCGTTCTTGCCACCATGCCACACGGGCAAGATTTCGAAGAATTTTTTTTCTAGTGTTACATACCTCAATATGTGAAAAGGGATGAAAAGGGAATAATGTGCGTGCATCGTGGTGCAGTGGATAACACCCCAGCTAGTGATTGACACCCGGGTTCGATCCCCGCTCAGGTCAAGATGGAAAATGGTCTTTTCCAGATTGGCCTAAGTCTTGGATGTTTATAATATGTATTTCCCTCCAACATGCTAAATGTGGCATAAGTTCGACCTAGGCTCTGTCTACCCCGCAAGGGAGAAAGACGTGATACTATGTATGTACACATGTTTTTTTATATAAAGCATGGTGGGGTATCCTGTTTGACGTCTCCACAAGTTAATATAAACTGGTGTTAAATAAATAAAATAAATATATACGGACGAATCACACAGATTGAACTAGCCCCAAAGTAAGTTCGAGACTTGTGTTATGGGATACTAACTCAACGATACTATATTTTATAACAAATACATATATAGATACACATCCAAGACCCAGACCAATCTGAAAAAGATCATTTTCCATCTTGACCTGGCCGGGGATCGAACCCGGTCACTCCGTGTCGCAGGCTGGCGTGGTGACCGCTGCGCCACGGAGCTAGTGTTTCGCTACAAATACCCACAGAGGGCGTTACTTGCCACATTTCGCAGATATGTATACTACAACTATAAATAAAAAGTATTTCGATTATTGCATTTATTCAGATTACAATATTATACATACATACATAGTATCACGTCATTATCCCTTGCGGGGTAGACAAAGCCTAGGTCGAACTTATGACCACATTTAGCATGTTGGAGGGCGTGTAGATGCAAAACGGAATCGAAATAATGTTTGTTTGTTGTTTGTAATATCTTTATTGTACGAGAAAAAAACACAGAATATAAAATAGAGTATAAACGAAAAGTAAACATACAATGGCGGACTTATCCCATAAAGGGATCTCTACCAGTCAACCAGCCAAATGATTGAGAGGATGTTTACTAATTGGACAGAAGAACGTACAAAACAATAAAAAGAAGAAAATATATACTATAGTTTAAGAAATCTGTATTTATCTACACAGCAAATTGTTTTAGCCTTAATCGTGCCTTTTTCCTATTTGCCTGGACCGACATTAATCAACCCCAGATCCAGACGTTGTCACAGGCCATGCTTTTTATATTATTCCCTTTTTCTAGGAATGCGAAAGAAGACAAACTTAAACCTAGATAAAAGGGGATTACAGATATTTAAGTACTCAATCAAGGCGAGCTCCGTGGCGCAGTGGTTAACACGCTAGCCTGCGACACGAGGGCCCCGGGTTCGATCCCCGGGCAGGTCAATATGGAAAATGATCTTTTTCAGATTGGCCTGGGTCTTGGATGTTTATCTATATATGTATTTGTTATAAAATATAGTATCGTTGAGTTAGTATCCCATAACACAAGTCTTGAACGCACTTTGGGGGCTAGCTAAATCTGTGTGATTTGTCCGTATATATTTATCCGTATAGTGATGGGTTGCTAGCCACATCGCCTATCTCACTCACAGAATCAATCATAGTAGCGATAAAGATTCTACTCATACGTTGACTTTCTGTGAGAGTGTGGTCCTTCCCCGGACGAGCCGGCCCATTCATCATGCGACTATTCACGCTACTAGCAAAAATGTATTATGTCGGTAATAAGTTGGTATATACAACACCTTATACTCTAGCCAAGTATAGCTCTGGTAGTACAGAGAGGGTCATGCTCCTGCATTGGAGACTAAAAAGACCTGATGATGATGATGATGATGATGATGATGATGATACAACACCTTAGTGCTACTGTCAATTATTTGAGAAAACCCTCATTAGGTAATATTTTAGTTCGCGGATCAATCCAAATCAAATGTTATAAATGCGAAAGTAACTCTGTCTGTTCTTTTTTCGCTTCATCCACTGAACCAGTTTGGATAAAATTTGCTATGGAGGTAGTTTGAGGCCCGGTACATACGATACCTTTAATTCCGGGAAATTCTACTGTTCCCGAAGGATCAACATTAACGCGGCCGGAGCCGCAGACAATAGCTAGTTTACTATAAAATCGTTACACGCATTTTGCAAGCAAGTAAGAATTAGACTTTCCCTTCAAATAACTAAAACAATTCCAACAAAACCGAGCACTACTTAAATAAATTGAAGAAATGAATTAGAAAACTATTTGTCTTACAATTTAAAAGCTCGCCGTGTCCCCGCGCCCTTTTTTCTTAAACCCCTAAAGTCTTTCGCGACCTCTATCTTACTTTCACTGTGTAAACAAACCAGACAATAGACGCCTCGGTTATCTCACCCATAATCTGTGGCAACTCAAAAATTATATTTCACCGCAATACTGATTGCTTCATAATAAAACCTTATTGTTATGCCGTAACAAAGGCTCAAATAATAATATATAATAGAAAACAAATAATAAAAAGGCTCAGTATTTGGTGTTTTCCGGGGCGCGGGCGCGGGCGGTGCGGTACGGCAGTCGAGGACCGCGCGTAGCCGCCTACGGACGCTACGAGCTACGAGGCTCTACGAACCTCTATGGTCCGTGTGTAGTGGCTTGAATTACTGTGTATCTGTGCAAAGATAGTGCTGTGCTGTGTTTAACTGTGCTTGTGTGACATACATGAAAAAGTTATTTGTGTGACACCACCTCTGTGTGTTTTGGGCGAGATTTTCTGTGAGTTTCTTTCATTATATTTCGTTTCGTCCTCCTTTATGGAGAAATTGGGTATTTTTCAGGGAGAAATTGCTTTCCGTAAGTGTAAATAAGGTTATATTTCTAAATGTATGCAAATGAGGAAGACGGTGTCTCTTTAAGAGATATGAAAAATCTAAACGTATGAAAAATATGTTTTTAGTGTAATAGGCTAAGAATCTGTCTCTTATATTTTTTAATTATGTTAAAATTAATCCTGACTTAAATAGTTAATTAAGGAAAACTTACGCCCAAAACTAGAACGTTGGTATGGCTTAGAATTATTCATATAAAAATGAGGTTAATATATAGATTTATTTGAAAAGCTTTATGCTACATTTCCATAATATATTTCTCGTCGGAAGTATCATAAGAAAAGCAATCATATTCTAATGTAGACCATGCGAAGATTAATAACCAAAAAGGAGGAAATAATATCACATATTTTAAGTCGAGTTTATGTTCTCTTTCCGGCTTCATAGGCTTTATGGGCGTAAAGGGAAACATTAACAGCTCAGAGCCGAAATTAATAAGTACGTAATGTGAAATTCCAAGAAACTTCACGTACGGTTCAGCACTTTCCATAAAATAAATATTACGATACGAGAATTTAATTCGGAGATTAAAAAGAGAATTTAATTAAGCTGGATTCAATAAAGGATTATTTTATCAGAATATAGTACTTTAGCTCAAGTGTTGGATTGGTTCACAGCGAATAATCTATTGTTGAACGCTAAGAAAACGAAATGTATTAAATTTTGCTTACCAAATGTTACAAAAATTCCAACACAAATAGTAATGGATAATGAACCACTAGATTTAACTGATAAAACAACATTTCTTGGAATAACTCTTGATGCCGGGCTTCAATGGGGTGCCCATATTACTACGTTAGCGGGTAAACTTAGTTCTGCAGCTTATGCTGTCAGGAGAATTAGACAACTGACTGATGTTGATACTGCGCGTTTGGTATATTTCAGTTACTTTCATAGTGTTATGTCTTATGCGATTTTACTATGGGGTAACGCTGCAGAAGTAAACACCATATTTGTCCTGCAGAAACGCGCTATTAGATCTATATATAAACTTGGTGCTAGAGAATCTCTTAGAGAATTGTTTAAAGATATAAATATTTTAACTTTATCTTCTCAGTACATATTTGCGAATATTATGTTTGTGCGCTATAATCTTGATTTATATAAGAAAAATAGTGATATCCATGACCGAAACACGAGAAATAAAAATAAATTAGCTACACCAGTATTGCGATTGCAGAAAACTATGAATTCATTTTTGGGTTTAGGAGTACGCTTCTATAATAAAATTCCTGCAGAAATATTAGGTCTGCCTTTACTTAAGTTCAAAACGATTGTAAAAACCAGTTAATAAAAAAGGCTTATTACTGCATTGATGATTATATTACTGATAAAAATGCGTGGAAATTTATATAAATTTATTTAATGTTAACAATTATTAAATGTTAAAATGAATCTATAGTATGAAAAATTGTATTTAATGTTAACAATGTATTCAGAGCCCTTCAGGCACGTAGGGACCAAGGCTGGATTGAGTTTCTTTCGGCGTATTCTTCTCACCAGTGGTCGTTCCGAAACGCTAGTAGTATTTCAATTTTGCATATATAAAAAAATATATAAGAAATAAAAATATGACGTTCAAAAAGAGATACATGTATCCAATTTTGAATAAAAATCTTTGACTTTTTTTTTTTTTTTTTAGAATATTTTAATTAAATACCAACGGTGGTTAAAAAATTCAATGCTAGTGAAAAAATACTGAATAGGTGAATGTGGGTTCGGATGCATATATGATAAAAATAATAATAAAAAAAAATGGGTATCTCTTGGATAGACATGTAACATCCTCGTCTTCATCGTCACTTACCGTCAAGTGAGATGGGAGACAACTGCCTAATCCAACATTTAGTAAAAGAACCATGTATTCTCAAAAACAAACATGGTTTGCAGAGAAATTTCCACCGGGTGGTAAACTAGGGAACCAGCGACCTAGGTCTTATAAATAAATAAATATATACGGACAAATCACACAGATTGAGCTAGCCCCAAAGTAATTCGGAGACTTGTGTTATGGGATACTAACTCAACGATACTATATTTTATAACAAATACATATATAGATAAAAATCCAAGACCCAGGCCAATCTGAAAAAGATAATTTTCTATCTTGACCTGACCGGGATCGAACCCGGTCACTCCGTGTCGCAGGCTGGCGTGTTAACCGCTGCGCCACGGAGCTAGTCCATCCGTTATCAAAAATATATGTCAGAATGCACAACTCCCTATTATTCCATGGTGCTGCAAATATGGCAGGCCGTTCGTTTCTTTCAATAACACTATATTTCAGAAATAAACCTATGTAAGATTTTTTTAGAAAAATCGTGAATAAACAGGTTGATAGTTCCTTTTCATCATACTTCTTCTTCTTAACGAGCTTAAAATGGCTTTTTTGTATTAGCCTTGACCAGAATTAGGCCACATCCATGGCACAATCGTTCGCCTCAACCAGCCGGCCTATTTTGAAGTGACTATCAAAACGTTGTACACTGAGTTAGCAAATAGGCCGGCTGGTCAAGATGGAAAATTATCTTTTTCAGATTGGCCTGGGTCTTGGATGTGTATCTATATATGTATTTGTTATAAAATATAGTATCGTTGAGTTAGTATCCCATAACACAAGTCTCGAACTTACTCTGTGTGATTTGTCCGTATATATTTATATTTTTTTGTAAAGTTATTTTTAATTTTATTTAGTTCCAAATAACTCTGACACTAGGGTGTGCATGGTCGATTGACCGTGACACCTACTTGAAATGATGATGATGATTTGACATTTGTACGTTAAGTTAGACGAAAGTTGAGTCGGAAAGTCGATTTTAAAAGTGTTATTTAAAAAATATATTACCATAAGATATCTCTTATAATGTATAGCATTTTTTATTAAGACACCTATCCCATTAACACAATATTTATTATAGCTGACAAACAAACTGCTCACCAGTACAAAAGCGAAAAGTGTGACGTCACAATTGTCTGGTCTTACCAAGGCGCTGTTACGGACTCGTCCAAAAAAATCACTGCATCCTTTATTATAGTTTTTGGACTATTAAGGTACTTTTTTTTCTATGTAACCTATGCTCCGCCAAATGAGCTACCGCATGATTCAACTACGCCGAAATTATCCACCATATCTTATAGGGGAATACCCCTAATACGTACGTTACCTAAAAGTAAGAATTCAGGTTATTCATAAAACCACAAGGATCGCGTGTCGTTCATCGTAAAAATCGTATTTAAGTAGTACCAACGTCAAATTACTTTATTAACGCACTAGCATACTTGATTACGAATCTGTGGTATGAAGAATCATATTTAGCTTTCCCTTGTGTATATTTAACACAACTTAAAAAAAATTATACGAAACTTAAATAATAATTAAAAAATAATAACCTACCTTAAAAATAGATATTTACAAATCGTAGTCCCTCCAGGTGCTCACTACTGGGCATGGTGCCCAAAAGGCTGGCAGCATTGCCTTGAGTATTATTATCATAACAGGGATTTATTTCGAGTTTCTCTGTGTCTTGGAATCAAGTTGTAAATCGGACAGAAAATTTGGTGAGAGAGAATTAATGTACACGTTTTGTAATGCTTTTAGAAATGATATTTATGTAGTCTTCAATATTGTTTTTGTTTATATACATTCGTTTCTTTTTCGAAAAAGCAACTTAAAGTTGTGGCAGAGTCACGCTACGTCTAATTTCATTCTTGCTTAATGAATGGGCTGGCTCGTCTGGGGAAGTGCCATATTCGCACAGAAACGACATTTGAGTAGGAGTTTACCTCTATGCTTAGTTCGGTAAGTGAGAGAGCCGGAGGTCCATCCTTCCCCCATTACAATAAATAAATACGGACAAATCGCACAGATTGAGCTAGCCCCAAAGTAAGTTCGAGACTCGTGTTTTGGGATACTAACTCAGCGATACTATATTATAACAAATTCATAATATATAGATAAAAATCCAAGACCCAGGCCAATCTGAAAGAGATCATTGTCCATCTTGACCTGACCTGGGTCGAACGCGGGCACTCTCATGTCTCGTGTGTTGACCACTGCGCCACAGAGCTCGCATGTCCTCCCCCAACTCCTGGAAAGGCTGGCAATGCTCCTGACACACCCTGGTGTTTCAGTTGTCCATGAGCAGCGGTGATCGCTTACCATCAGGTGACTCGCTTGCTCGTTTGCAGTCATATATCACAAAAAAAATACCCCATCAATTTATAAATAAAATAATATATACGGACAAATCACACAGATTGAGCTAGCCCCAAGGTAAGTTCGAGACTTGTGTTATGTATGTGTATACTAACTCAACGATACTATTTTTAATAACAAATACATATATAAATAAACATCCAAGACCCAGGCCAATCTGAAAAAGATCATTTTCCATCTTGACCTGGCCGGGGATCGAACCCGGGCACTCCGAGTCGCAGGCTGGCGTGTTAATCACTGCGCCACGGAGCTGTCAAAATTTATATTAAGACTGTTGTTAAAATATTTCAAACAATCTCAAACAAAATTTTGCTTTGAGAGTCTAAGATACTCGTATGAATAACTAAAACCAATCCGTTGCCAAAAACTGTGAACTGACCACATTTCATACTATCACTTTGAAAGCAAAAAGCGTTAGAAGATATTTCGGTGCCAAACACGGGTCATTCATTGACAACTAAAAGTATGAAAGTTTGCGAAAACTTTATAAAAGTTTGAGACAAATCGTAAGAAAGAAGATAAAGTGACATCTACTAGGTTAAAGCTAAAGAAAGTAATAATTTATGTTACTTTAGAAGCTTCTTGTTCTTTTTGACATCTTTTTAAATGACAAAAGGTCATCTTATATACTTTTTAGGGTTCCGTATCCAAAGGGTAAAAACGGGACCCTATTAATATCGCTCTGCTGTCCGTCTGTCTGTCTGTCTGTCCGTCTGTCACCAGGCTGTATCTCATGAACCATAATATTTAGACAGTTGAAATTTTCACAGATGATGCATTTCTGTTGCCGCTATAACAACAAATACTAAAAATAGAATAAAATAAACATCCCATACAGTAACGTGATTTTTTTTGCTTCTTTTTACTCGATATTGATAACGGCAACGTGTAGACGCTTGAAATAATCACAGAATATTTAGTTATATATTCATTTTAAAAATAAATAATTAAAAATATATATTCAAAGGGGGCTCCTATATTTTTATCGTTCTTATAGATAACTAAAATCACTAAAGGAAAGGCCGAGATAGCAATCTTGGCGTCAAGAAATTTAGTATAAAATAATTTTATTTATTTCGGTCGCTGGAGAGCAACTGAGGGGCAAATTTATTTAGGTACTAGCTTTCGCCCGCGGCTCCGCCCGCGTCAATGTCGATCCCTCGGGAATAGTATTTTTTCTCGGGATAAAAGGTAGCCTATGTTCTTCTCCGTACTCCAGAGAACTTGTATGTAAAATTTCATGATGATCGGTTCAGTAGTTACGGCGTGAAAGCGTAACAAACAAAGAAACTCACATTCGCATTTATAATATTAGTTAGGTATTATTTTACCGTATACATACATAGTATCATTCACCCTTGCGGGGTAGATAGAGCCCAGGTCTATAAGACCTTATGGCCACATTTTACCCTTTATGTTACAGAAATATACCGTATATATTAATTATTGATACGTATTTATAGTTATCAAAATAATTCACAATAAATAAATATATACGGACAAATCACACAGGTTGAGTTAGCCCCAAAGTAAGTTCGAGACTTGTGCTATAGATACTATAACAAATATATAGGACAGGACAGCGGGATAGAATAAATTAATAAATACAAATATATAGAGACATATCACACAAACTGAGCTAGTCCTACAGTAAGTTTTGAACTTGTGTCGTACGATATAACTCAACGATACTCTATTTTATAACAGATACTTATATAGATAAACATCCAAGACCCAGGCCAATCTGCAAAATAACATCTCTCATTCAATCAGTCTATTATTATACACTAAATATTGAATATAGAGGTAGCTATTTTTATTATCAACGTTCTCACGCCACCCTTACAAAAAGCTTGCTTGTGACGTCACGAATTTATAGGCATTTCAGCAAATCATACCCAGAAAGTCTAAAAATATGTGATTTAAGTTCCTTATTTATATTGGCCATTTAAACAGTTTTCATACAAGGTTTCTTGTGGTTAATATTGTACGTTGTTAAGGAACTTTTCCAAGTCCTCTGGCTGCTCTGGCCAAGTATGGCTCTAGTAGTACAGAGAGGGTCGGGCTCCTGTAGTGGAGACTAAAAAGGACCTGATGATGATGATGATGAAGGAACTTTTGTGTGTGTGAAAATGATCATGTTTTTTTATTAAAAGTAGTGCTCTCTAAAATTATCTCCATCTCGCCGATTCACCCAGGTAGTAAATAACGTACTAACTTTATAAGCAAACAATGTGATACTTATCAAAACGTAATATGACTAGCGTTCAAAAATGGGCAACAATATTCTTGCCCAGCTAAGTTGAAGCTTAGTTGACAACATAAATATGAAAAAGGCCTCCTGTATTTTCCTTTAAGGACGAACAAGTCGCGAGCTCGAACTCACTGGCGGGCGCGGCCTAAAAGCACGATGCTTCACCTAGCATTGTGTCCGACAGAGATAGTATCAGTGATGTGCACACAGAAATATGGATGAGCAGTTAGACGCTATATCTACACGCATACCTACGCCGAGTCGCACGCACACAAACACTACCGAGCGGGTGAAAAATTGCAAAACGTCCTTTGGAAAATGGGGTTTTATGAAAAAACTACTGCATAAATCAATTATTAATAAAGTTAATTGAATACTTCGATAATTGAACCTTGTCGATACGGTCTTTATTTTCGATTTATTATACTTCTTTTATTACTAATTTACGCCCAAAGTTGTGTTAAAATAAGTAAAAAAAGCTAAAGTTTGTTGGCTCATAACTTCTTAATGGATTTTTATTTTACTAATCTGTTACCGTACAGACAAAACTAATAATGAGACAAAACGACATCATGTTAAACTTTGGACAATATCAAACAATGGAGTACAGTCCCCCGAAATTTGTATGGAAAAAGTATTGACTCGTTCAGCCTTAAGTTAAGTAATAAAAGTTTGTGTGTTTTGTTTTTCGTGTGTGTAAGTGGCCAAAATTGGTGCCAGATTTCCAATCTACCTAAAGGCATATGACGTAGCTTAACGGCTGCCATTAATGATGACAGCCGGGACCAACGGCTTAACGTGGCGTTCAAACGACGGTGGAGCTCAAGATATAGGTAGAGATATTTTTGTGCCACTTGCTGTCAGGCATCCCAGTGGGGACCGCAGACGGCATTGCTTAACTTACATAAGCGCTAAAATAATGCTCACACCCGCGTAAAAGATAATACGTTGTAACTATTTTTATAAGTGTTTTATTTTGCATTCACAATGCTATTTATATACTCTTAATACATTAAGAAATATGGTGAAAAAATTTCATGCGGGCGGGACTTGAACCAGCGACCTAGGTCTATGTACGACCTACGCTCTGCCATCTGACCTACCGCATGATTCAATCTAGGCACCGAAATTCTCCACCATATCCCAATATACTCGTACATATCAAGGCTTACGTCACCTAACACAACTACCCGACTTTTACGAGTGAGATATTTGATTCAACTCATTTTACAATGAATTTGAAAATCAAGTAATATGTAGGAAGCCATGCAATATTTTTTTAAGTGTTATTCTGCATTCACAATGCTATTTTGATATACTCCTAATAAGTTAAGTAATAAAATATGGTGAAAAAATTTCATGCGGGCGGGACTTCAACCAGCGACCTAGGTCTATATACGACCTAAACTCTGCCATCTGAGCTACCGCATGATTCAGTCTCGTCGCCGAAATTCTCCATTGTTCGTTGTAATTAATAGGGATTATATAATTTTTGAGAAACTTTATATAATTTATGATCAACAGTGAATTTCAAATAACTGAAAGAATAATATTCACAATTCACATACGAAAATACGGAAGTACAATATGATATGCAAATTTTTTTTAGGAAAATTTTTTTTGCATCTCCTTTTATTTCTTTTAAAGCTTTTTTGTGTATATAGATTAGTTTATTTATTTATATATAGTGTATTTATATATAGATTAGTTTATTAGATTAGTCCGTTGTCCAACTAACGCCCGCTAAACATGGCTTTTGGGTCTTTACGACTTGTGCTCTGTCAATAAACGAGGGAGAAAGACGTGATACTTTAAATGTATGTGTGTAAAGCTGGGGGCAAAAGCTATTAACTCATAATTTTATTGATTTCCTTGTGTATTCGCTTAAGTATGGTGACAATTCTTTACTTTGTCTTACAAAACTGGCGTATTAAAAGTACCACATCTCGTACGATTAAGTCAAGATAAGTAATATCACGGTATCTTAGTAAGAAAGCAAAACAAAACAGCTTCCGTAGTCCAGTGGTTAAGGCGTTTGCCTGTTGACCCGGGGGTCGTGGGTTCGATTCCCACCGGAAGCATACTTTGTTTAGTTGTTTCCAGTTTGGTTAGGACATTGCAGGCTTGAATCACCTGATTGTCTGATAATAAAGATGATTCCGTGCTTCGGAAGGTACGTTAAGCCGGTGGTCCCGGCTGCCATCTGGTAGTCGTTAAAGGAACCACGCCAGAGGCCGAGAGGCGGTTCCGAAGAACTTTGACACCAGGGTGTGCATGGTCGATTGACCGTGACACCTACTCGAAATGATGATGATGATGAT
Organism: Elegia similella; assembly: GCA_947532085.1. Lineage (NCBI taxonomy): Eukaryota > Metazoa > Arthropoda > Insecta > Lepidoptera > Pyralidae > Elegia > Elegia similella. The sequence goes on from OX383943.1 coordinate 3,956,799, forward strand.
GAGTAAGAAATCAGAAATTAAAGAAAATTCATACGAGCGCCTATGGCGAGCTCCGTGGTGCAGTAGTCAACACGCCACCCTGCGACACGAGGGTGCCCGGATTAGATCGCCGGTCAGGTCATAATGGAAAACGATCTTTTTCAGATTGACCTGGGTTTTGGATGTCTATCTATATAAGTATCAATTATAAAATATAGTATCGTTGAGTTAGTACCCTACGACACAAGTTCACAACTTACTGTGGGGCTAGCTGAATTTATGTGATATGTCCCTATATATTTATTTGTTTATACGTTTTCACATTAAAATAGCGATTTACCATGTAGGTTAATATTAAGTATAAATATGGGGTTTCCAATTTCCATGTTTGAGGAAATCGATTAGACATATTATTTGCTAAGTTTGTGGGATTTTTATGGTAGCAATTTTCAAAGTGGTCAGCCAAAACTGGTTTATTTTAAAAATAGCAAATACTAATTAAGTAAGTTCCTATTATATTATACTTAATGTGAGGTAATATTACGGTATCTTAGTAAGAAATCAGTGTTATGCTATCAAACATGATGATATAACGCAGATGATATTTCATCTGCGTCGGAAAATAAGCAGCAATATTCTGGCTTAGCTCAGATGAAACTACGTTAGGCTAAGCTGACAACACATGAATATGAAATAGGCATCCTACATATATTTTCACATAACAATAGTGATTTACCATGTAGGTAAACTTTGTTAAGTAAAATATAGAGTTTCTTCAGTTCAAGTCAAATATGTTTGAGAACAATTATAGGAAATATGAACAGCGAATGTAATGTTATCGAAAGAACCAAAATCAGATTTCACATGCGAAACTGCTAAACTAAAATATAACAGCTGATAAGTTTTGAAGAAAAAAAAAAAGATAAGTAATCTTTTTTTATTGATCTTTTGTATATTTCATGTACTCATAAAATATACATATAATTCTATCATATCATGTAAGACTTTTTCTAACAAAAGCTTTTTAGGTGACAATAAAAATATCTCGATTGAGTATGGTAACAATTTTCGAAGTAGTCAGCCAAAACTGTTTTACTTTAAAAATAGCATATACTAATATGAGTAAGTTCCCATTTTATTATACTTAATGTGAGGTACTATCACGATATCTTAGTAATAATCAGTGTTATGCTATCAAGATAATACCATGTGCGTCAGAAAATAGGCAGCAATATTCTGGCTCACCTCCGGTGAAACTAAGTTAGACTACGCTGACAACACAAGAATATGAAATAGGCCGCCTTCATACGTTTTCAGATAAAACTAGCGATTTGCCATGTAGCTAAACTAGCATTAAGTAAAATATGGGGTTTCCAATAATGTGTAAGAAAATATAAAAGACATACGAGAGCGAATGTAATGTAATAAAAAGAACCAAAATCACATTTTATTTGCGATACTACTGAAACAAAGTATAACATCTGCTACGTTTGTGGGAAAATATTTTCTATTATTTAATAAAATAGATTATGTAAAATTCTGGAAGGATCTAAGTTTAATTGAATATTTTTAAATACCCTATTAAAAACTACAAACATGCACTACATCGCATAGCATTGCACCACACCACAACACACCACGCCACACCATACCACACCACACTACACCACACCACACTACACTCACACATATTTGTCGCACTCATATGTATTCACGAAACGTAGAGTAAATAAGAAATATGTAATATTTACATACTTTTTCCATTTAGTTTTTTATATTTTTTGTTTTTTTTCACTTATTTTTTTTAATTTTGAAGCCCTCATACAATATAAACTCCCGCATGAGATCTCAGGGAGAGGGGGTGCCTGAAAAACAGCGTTACCAACACGTAGGTACCTACGTGGTAAGGTAACACAAGCTGAGGCATTCCTTTGCCATTTATTTTTAGAAGTTAGCAATTTTTATGTTTACTGTAAGCAAAGGCAATAAATGACTTTTTTTTTTTCATAATCATAATCTTTATTTGCAATGAATACATCTACATACAATCCTAAAACTATACATTTAATGTATTCAACCTGCATGTAGGTGCACAAATGTTTGTCATTCACAAGTCACTTATACAAATAATATTATTATAATCAATAATAGAATTAATATAATAAGTAAAATAAAAATAATTAAAAGAAAAACAATCAGTGCCTGTTGTTTAGATAATCTTTTACGCTGTAGAAGCATTTGTTATTCAACCATTTCGTTAACTCCGCCTTGAATTTATTTTGTGTTAATGATTTTATATTATTTGGTAATTGATTATATATTTGTATACACATACTATATGCATTTTTTTTTGTACATATATTTACAGCACATTGGTTGATGTAAATTATTTATACAATTAGCCCTTAGATGCCTTTTTGAAATTTGTGTTAACATTGTGAAATATTTCGGATGTTGTTTCACAAAGTAACATATATCTCTTATATACAAATTCTGCCACTACCCTGTGGCAGAATTTTTAGTTGTTTAAAAATTGGCTTGCAACTATCAAGATACCACCCGTTAGATATTGCTCGTATGCACCTTTTCTGCAGTCGGAAAACTTTATCTGCAGTAACGGAATTACCCCATAAGATTAGTCCATAGTTAAGGACCGATGAGACATAACCGTAATATGCTTACAACGCAGCTTCGATAGATACTGTTTGTCTTATTCTTCGCAGAGCATACACAAAACGGTCTAATTTTTTACAAATTAGATTTATGTTCTTTCCAGTTTAAATGCTCATCAATAACAAAACCTAAAAATTTCGTATTATTTACTTGTTCAATTTTTTTATCATTAAAGCAGATGTCAAGATTTGGCTTAGTTGAATTGTAAGAATAAAATGTCATGAATTTAGTTTTGTCAATATTTATTTTAAGGCCATTTAAGTGTAACCAGTCAATAATATACTTTAGGGCATCATTTATGTTATTTTCAAAATTCGTCTCATCGGTACATTTAACTATTAGTGTAGTGTCGTCTGCAAATTGAATTTTATGCGTTAATTTGTTTTGGATGTCATTTATGTAGAGCAAGAACTAATAATATATCTGTTCAAAAATATTTTTGTGTATTATATATACGCAGAAAATATTTATATTATAACTAGCTTTCGCCGGCGGCTCCGCCCGCGTTAATGTCGATCCCTCGGGAATAGTAATTTTTCCCGGGATAAAAGGTAGCCTATGTCCTTCTCTGTACTCCAGAGAAATTGTATGCAAAATTTCATGATGATCGGTTCAGTAGTTACGGCGTGAAAGCGTAACAAACAAACAAACAAACAAACAAACTCACTTTCGCATTTATAATATTAGTAAGGAAATGTTAGATTTTTTTAACAAAATCTTTAACGTGACCGGACAATTTGTATAAAAATATCTCGGCAGAGTCACCCCCGTTTTAGTATGGTAGCAATTTATAATATTATTTTCAAATAATCAGCAATACGCAAATCCGTTGCGTAGTTTTAAAGATCTAAGCATACATAGGGGCAGACAGCGGGAAGCTTCGTTGTTTTATATTCAATTCAATTTAAGTCAAGTCAAGTCAATTAAATTCGATTCAATTCAATTCACAGTTTAATTGAATTAAATTAAATTCAGTTCATTTATTTCGCATAAGTGCATTTACACCTAGCTATTTACAGCATGCAAATATACTATTTAGTGAATATAAAATATAGTATCGTTGATTTAGTATCCTACAACACAAGTTCACGACTTACTGTGTGGGTGATTTGTCCCTATATATTTATTTGTTTATTTTTGCGAGCTAATTATTATTAGCTAATTGCAAGAACAAAAAAGACCGATACAATTTTATAAGGCAGCTTTTGATCAATCCCTATGAGATTCATACTTTGAGCAATATTAGAGCTTACGCATGTTGAGCAACACCGGATGCGGTCCCCATTGGGATGGGTGACTGTAAGATTCATAAAAATATCTCGAGCTCCTCCATGCTTTGGAAGACATTAGCCGTTGGTGCCGGCTGTCTTCATTGATGGCATTCGTTAAGGTACGTCAGATGCCTTTAGACAGCTTGAAAAATCTGACATCAGTATTGGTCACTTACACTAATGATAAACGAAACATTATAGAAGAAATATGTGACAAATATCTGCAGTATTACATCAACAATACCTTGTATATATATATTGATTACTAAAATAACTCACGGAAGCGGCTTGGCTCTTCTTTTATCCTTTTAGTGTAGTTATCCTCGACGCTCCCCTAGGATAGGCAGACGAATTATGGATATCAGTCTCCTACTGAATATTTTATACACAAATGTGATTTTTCACGTATCACAGTGAAATTCCGAGCACCTTGCGCTACGAAACTTTATGAGCGAAATATTTTATAGTCATGGGAATTGTCGGCCCTTTGTAGTTACGGGAATTTACTGTGATGGTATGCCGTATTATTTCTCTTTGAAAGCTAATATTTTGGTTAGGGAATTGTATCTTCTATTTTTCATCTAAGACAAACGAAAAATCGACTGTCCTATTGTTAGTTTTTTGGACAGAATCGTTAAATTATTGGATATGTAAATGAACTGATTAAAATTCTCACTAGTTCCATGGAACGCGAAAAAATACGAAAGTCACTCTGTCTGTCTGTTACCACTGCACTATTTAACTATTAAACTCATCATCACCATCATATCAGCCGCATGAAGTCCACTGCTGGACATAGGCCCCCCCCAAGGATTTCCAATACGACCGGTTGGAAGAGACCTGCATCAAGCTTCTTCCTGCAACCTTAGTCAGGTCATCCGACCGTCTGGTCGGTGGATGTCCGACGCTGCGCAAACGTGGTCGCCATTCGAGAACCCTTCTTCCCCATCGGCCATCGGTTCTACGCGCTATGTGCCCCGCCCACTGCCACTTCAAAGAGCTAATCCACTGAGCTATGTCGGTGACCTTCGGTCTTTTACGAATCTCCTTGTTTCTGATTCGATCCCGCAGAGAAACACCGAGCTTAATTCTCTCCATAGCTCTTTGAGCGACTTTGAGCTTTCTTATGAGGCCCATAGTAAGGGACCACGTTTCGGACCCGTAAGTCATCACTGGTAACATACATTGGTTATAGACTTTCGTCTTTAGACACTGAGGTATTTTGGACGAGAGCGGAGCTTCCCGAACGCTGCCCAGCAGAGTCGGATTCGTCGAAAGATCTCGTCCTCAAAGCTGGAACTTCTAACCTGGATCAGTTGGCCCACTATTAAACTAGTTGTTATAAAGTTTGAAATGGAGGTAGTTTGAGACCTGGAACAGGACATAAGGTATCTTTCATCCCAGAAAAATCTACTGTTCCCGAGGGATCATTAATGCGGGCAGAGCCGCGGGCAAAAGCTAGTGTTTTATAGGTTAAATGAAACGCAACTCTGTTTCTTATTGGTCGTGAAGTGAATATAGAGATTTTATATTATAAAGTTTCGCACGGGTGCAATGTCGATACTAATATTGGGCAGTAAGTTATACATATAAACCTTCCTCTTGAATCACTCAATATAATAAAAAAACCGCATCAAAATCCGTTACGTAGTTTTAAAGATCTAAGCATACAAAAGAAGAGACAGACTGCGGGAAGCGACTTTGTTTTATAAAAAAAAAAAAACACTCCATGTCATAGGCTGGCGTGTTAAAAACTGCGCCACGGAGCTGTCAAAATATGCCCTCTATGCTAAACTAATTTAGACAGAAAACTCAGGAAAGCTTTTTTAAACAAACTGCAACCGTTGGTTAACACTAAGGCATATGTCCTAGTTTGAACAACACCGTGCAGCCGAAGTTGGTGTAACAGAAAGTGCAACGTACTGCATTTTGTGCTCGTACTTCAGCCACTGCAGAAACTAATTAGGTATTTTTTTGGACACTATTGCGTTGTATTTTATTTCCTGACCTATATTTTTACTTCCTTTTTTAGAGTGCCCGGGTTCGACCCCGGCCAGGTCAAGATGGAAAATGATCTTTTTCAGATTGGCTGGGTCTTGGATGTTTATCTATAAGTATTTGTTATAAAATATAGTATCGTTGAGTTAGTATCCCATAATACAAGTCTCGAACTTACTTTGGGGCTAGCTCAATCTGTGTGATTTGCGTGTATATATATATTTATTATTTATATTTGTTATAAAATAAAGTATCGTTGAGTTAGTATCCCATAATACAAGTCTCGAACTTACTTTGGGGCTAGCTCAATCTGTGTGATTTGTACGTATATATTTATTATTATTTACAAATTAGGTATATCTTTGGACACGATTGCGCTTTATTTTATTTACTGACCTATATTTTTACTTCGATCTCTTTACCTCTCGAGCGGCGAAAGGGGAAGTTTTATTTGTATTAAAACATTAGGATTCAAAATCGTCGTCTGCTTGGCGAGATCGGACTAAAATTTGCTTTCAAATCTAATTGAAATTTCAATACCTAGAATTACATATCTGTTAGGACTTTTTCCGTATTATAAATTCTAATAAGTTTGTAATGCTTTCACACCGTAACTACTTTTACTACACCATAACATTATCATAAAATTTTGCAAACAAGTTGTCTATAATAATATTTAAACTTATTCGAGATAAATCTATTATAGAGTCATGGTTTAACTTAAGTTTTATTCATCAGATTCTCAGACTAGTAGCTTCCCTTAAAGCAAGCGAAAGTAGTATGTGTGAAATGATGCGATGCTGGTTTTCATGGAAATCACGCTTGATAACACTTCTAATGTGTTTGTTGTTCTGTGGCCGCCCGCCTCTTTTGCTGTAGTATTAATTGTAACTTTAAACAAATTTTGAATATACTTGTTTACAAATTAATTACCAAATAAAATAAGTAACATACGAAATATTTTGTATGTCTAAAATATACATTTAAATGTCATTCTCTTCGTAAACAAGTTTAGACGTGAATGCGTGTAACTTATTCGAAATATCTTGTCTTTGTCAAAGCCCAAGAGACGAAAAGTTGTGTTTAATGAAAATGTGATTACAGAACTTGAGCGCTGATGAATATATACGATTTAACTTAGACCCACTTCGAACTTGTTTTTGGGAGGCGTAGTCTTGATAGACTACTATTTTAGCCTCTGTAGAGACTTCACTATATTATGCTATTGATTGGTTTGGGTAGGTCAAAATGCCACATTTGACGTGGTTTACAATGAATAAGAAAACAAATAGTTTTTTCGAAGTAGGAAACCTACATTCAAGATGGTTATATTATTATATTTATTCAGCATATTTTTACGTCGACCACAAAGAAAGAAATAATTGTAACATGATTGTCCTTCCAAAAATATATATGTTATGGACCAGGTGATTAATGCAGGCATTATGAATAATGTCTAACTTAATCGGACTAAGTGATTAATTACAGTAACTACTATCTATAGTACATTACTGCAGAGGCCGGGAAGTAAGGGATTGCCGGACGAGCAGAGTTTTCAAGGCCGAGCGTCAGCGAGGCCTTGGAATAAATACGAGTCCGGCAAGCCGATTCCCGGCAAAGGCATGTATTGTGCTTTTCTCAATAAATGCGAGGAAATAATGAAAGACGTACTACTGTGAATAAATGAGTATAAAATAAAAAACGATAATAGTATGTACATTTTTATTTTCATATTTGTTTTACGGCCATTGGTGTTCTACGCCTTTTCCTTCATATTTTTCAACGTTTTATCAAAGAAATGATGGTTTAATTCATTTCGTTAATTCGACGGAGCTCCTAGCGACAATTTCCACGAATCCTCTGGTTTGATCATAGACTACGCAGTAACGCGAGCGACAACCAGCCCGTTCGGTACATCTCAAATCCGCACCATGACACTTGAGTTAGTCCACACATTTTTCATAAACATAACCTTTTATAACACCAAATTACACCGATTTTACATTATTAACTCCATTATAAACGATCTGCAAAACAATCCAAAACAACAACCTTGCTTGCAGAAAAATATATAATAGTACATTCCCGCGTCATTTCTTTTTTAATTTCAATTGTCATTTCGTGCTAAGGAAACATAGCCCATACAGCCTAGGCATATTTTGCCCAAAAAATGTAATACCGTAAACATCTGCTTTCCCGCGTTTTTTCTTTTTATTATTGGCATATTTTAGTGTGATTTTACCAACATTTTAATTAAATTATTTTTATATTCATATACTTATATGCTCAATGAGTGCATTATTTTAAAAAGTGGTAGCCATTGGCTGTATGACAAGTTGAATAGTACAAGTTACATAGATTAATTAAAAAGTTTTGAGCAGCGGCCAGGAATCGAAGGTGGTCACGTGAGCTAAACACAGATGGACGTCAAAATTCTGCTCTGAGTGATTATAATAATTGAGTCGTAAATAAGCAAGTAAATAAGGAAGAAACATACTGAGTTCTAATCTCCATATCCAGCAGTAAGGTATGAACACTTATTTATCACATTTAAACACTGCATATTGCCAGAAATTGATAAAGTGAATTGTGAGTGAGGAATAACTGAAATTATTTGAAAATTACTGCGAAAACTATTTGAAATTATTGACCAATTGGAGCTTGTTTATGTGCAACGTTTTTACTTCTTCACAGCAAGATTGATTTGACATTTTAATATATTGACATTGACAACTGGCAGTTTGACACTAAAAGTATTTTGACATAATGATTTTATATGTCATTTGAGCAAAGGCAATAATTTACACAGCCTAGAAATAATACATGAATAGATAGAAATATATATTTAAGTATTAACTCAATTCAGTAAGCGATAAAAATCATGAATCTTTCGAAAGATCCTGGCCCCCAGGGAAACCAAAAGAAGGAATTAGAATGCACAAAATGTTTTGATAAAGTGAAAAATAAACAGTATTTGATTTGTTTTTTATGCAGTAACTTGTATCACTTAGATTGCACCAATGTATCATTTGGGAGGTTCCGCATAATGACAACTGAAAACAAAAAAAAATGGAAATGTATGGAATGCTCAAGTAAACCTATGCTGAATAAACCTTCATCAAAATCATCTACGCCTATAACCACTAAACCTATGAAAAAAAGACAGGCAATGACTCATGAAAACGTAACTGTGCGGAACAATAAATACAGGCTAAACTTAGAAACATCAAACTCATTTGATTCGCTCTCAGATGAAATAGAAGAGCTTGAATTGGATGGAAACACGCAAGAATTATCTTCGTTGAATAGAAGCTGCCCAGATCTCCCATCAACCGATATAAATAAGATAGAAACATTGGAGAGAGAGAATAAATTGCTTAAAGACAAACTACAAATAGCTGATAATGAAATTTGTAACATGCTTGAAGAGAATGCTAACCTGAAAAAATGCTTAAAGGAGTATGAATTAAAAATAAAAAAACTTACTCATATATGCTCACACTCCAATAGTAAAATGAATACTTCAGTCAGAAGAGAGTGCTTGGATCGTAAAAAATTGGATCAATTACAATCGCATTCGCAGGACATTATTTCCTTAAGTGAACAAGCTAAAGTACAACGGGCATATAATTCTTTTCAGCTAGGATTAAAAAATGACACTACTAGTGATACCATTCCCAAGGAACAACAGAGTAATACTAGACCACCTACACCTACAAAAGAGTCAAAAAGAAGAATAGTGATTTTTGGAGGAAAGGATATAAGTGGCTTAGCTGTAAAAATGATTAAATCAAGATTAGGATCCTGGAATGATAAATACAGCGTCACTGCTTTTATTAAACCTAATGCATCATCAGCACAAATTTTAAGTAGTTCTTTTGGTTCCAATTTAACTAGTGATGACATAATAGTTCTGTCCATAGGTACAAATGATAAAAATCCATATCATATATTATCTGACTTGTGTAATTTTTTGAATAGTTTTAAGAATAATAAGATATATCTATTAAAAGTACCTTATAACAATAATATTAATGTTGACAAGTTAAACCACAAATTAGAAATGATTGTAAGTAATTATTCAAATTGTAAATACTTAAAGATTGACTATAACTATAAACAGGACATGAATAATATTATTACTAAGAAATTAAATGTTGAAATTGATTTTGAAGAATATGACAAAAAATTTATTAAAAATGTAAAGAATATTGTTAAACAACAACGGTTAGAATATGAGGACGTAAAATGTAAGATTAAATCTAGGGGTGTTCGTAAAATTTATAACTATTTTCCTATTCAAAATAAACAAAGCAAGGAAACTATTTAAAAAAGAATAGTGAAACAAAAAACATTATTAGACTATTTTGGTAAGATTTCTAATAAGAATGAGCCTTCGGATAAAACTAACACCACTAAAGTCTCAATTAATGGCTCGCAGTTTTTTCGAGGATAATAGTTTGGTAGTTTTTCATCAGAATATTGCGGGTATTTTGAGTAAGCTTGATTTTTTTCTGGTGACTATATCTGAGCTTAAAGACAGTTATAGGGATTTGGACATAATTTGTTTCTCAGAATCGTTTATACTTAGAGGAAACGAAACCAATTTAAATTTACCTGGTTATGTACTAGCTGATTCATTTTGTAGGAAAAGCAAAAAACGAGGTGGTGTTTGTATTCTTTGTAAGGAACATTTAGAATTAAAAAAAATAAATTTCCTACAAGAAATGTCAATTGAGAAATACTTCGAATGTTGTGGTATAGAACTAACAACACATAATTGTATCTTAATATGTATGTATAGAATACCACATAACTCCAAAGACAAACAGTCTGATCCATATTTATTTCTTGATAGATTGGATAAGCTCTTGTTTAAATTAAGGACGAAATTTAATAAAAAAATAGTAATTTTAGGTGACTTAAACATAGACATATTAAAGTTGAACAATGTAAGGGACGATTTTTTAAATTTACTTTTTAACTATAACTACCTATCTCATGTAAAGGAAGGGACAAGGGGAAATGCCTGCTTAGATTTGATAATTAGTAATATTTCCAATGCAACTTCTAAAGTTCATAAATTAGGCTTGTCAGATCATGATACTGCACAGACCCTGGAAATTCCAGTAGCTAAAAAGGACAAAAAAATAATACATTATTTTATCAAAAAACGGGATTTCAGCCCAGAAAATATTGACAAGTTTAATGAATGCTTACAAAACCTATCATGGTCGGACGTGTACAGTGAAACAGATATTAATAAGGCTTTTGACAATTTCCACGATCTTTTGACATTGTTCTATAATTTATGTTTTCCGATTAAGAAAATAAAAGTGAGATCTATATCAAAAAATAACCAATGGATGACGAAAGGAATACGTATAGGATGTAGGAAAAATCGTTTACTTAGATTTGCTTACTATAAGAAGAGGAATGTTTTTAATAAAATGGCATATAAAAGATATTCATCTATATTAAAAAAATCTATAAATATCTCTCAAAAAATTAGAAATTCAAAATATATAAGTAAATCAGAGAACATAAGTAAAGCATCCTGGAACTTAATTAAGGGAAATAATGACATGAAACATAATTTTATTAATAAAATAGTAACTAATAATGGCCGAATTATAACTAATCCAAGTGACATTGCAAATGAATTTATTGATGTATTTACTGATGTAGACAAAGATAAAAATAATTTAAATAATACGATTAATTTATGTAGACAGATTAAAGACACTATGTTTTTGTATCCTACAGATAGAGAAGAGATCTCGAAAATAATAAAAAGTTTAAGGAATACAAAGTCAGTTGGACATGATCAGTTACCTGTTCTAGTCATAAAAGCTACTAAAGATACACTGGCACCAGTTATAAGTTTTTTGGTAAATTTATCTTTCACACAGGGTATCTTTCCAGAAAAACTTAAGGTAACTATAATAAAACCTTTTCCAAAAGAAAAAAAGACTGAGAACGTTGAGAATTTTAGACCCATTGCTTTAAGTTCTGTTATTGATAAAATATTTGGAAGAGCCATGCATAACAGAATTATCAATTTCATTAATAAGCATAATGTTTTAGATATTAACCAAAACGGCTTTCAAAAAGGTAAGTCTACTGTGTTGGCTGCATTTAACTTGATTAAAAACATACTAGAATTTGTTGATAAGTCAATTGAGGTAGGGGCGTTCTTTATAGATATGACCAAAGCATTTAACTACGTGTTACATGATTTATTGCTTGCCAAGTGTGAAAAGTATGGACTTCGTGGCAACACATACAGTTGGCTTAAATCATACTTGGAAAACAGGACTCAATATGTTGCTTTAACAAATTTAGATGATAACCTCAACGAAACTGTATTTAAATCTGAGAGGAGGGTTAGTAATGTAGGTGTGCCGCAGGGGAGCATTTTAGGTCCTTTGTTATTCTTGTTGTACATTAATGACCTCCCAAAAGCAACCAAACACTTCTGTACTTTGTTTGCAGATGACTTATCTGTTATAATTCCAAATACTTCTAATTCATATGATTCTGACATTAATAATACATTGAATGACATCACTGATTGGCTTAACAAAAATAATCTAAACATTAATACTAAAAAAACAAAATATGTACAGTTTCACAACCAAAGAAACAACAAGGTAGCTAATGTAACGATTATTCATGATGGAAAAATAATAAATCAATGTGATGAGATAAAATTCTTAGGAATAATGTTAGATAAACATTGTTTATGGAAACCTCACATCAAAAATATATGTACAAAATTGAATAAATATTCTTATGTATTATGGAGGCTAGTCAACAAAACAGACTTGAAAACGGCGTTGATGGCATATCATGGATATGTAGCGTCTATTCTTAGATATGGAATTGTCATTTGGGGAAATTCAGTTGACTTAGAGAGAGCATTCATTGCGCAGAAAAGCTGTGTAAGGGCTCTATGTAGGTTGCCGCAAAGAACAAGCTGTCGATGCAGTTTCATTAAATTGGGCTTACTTACACTACCGTCAATGTATATTTTTGAAACATGTTGCTTTGTAAAGGTCAACTCACACTTGTTTTCACGGAACTCTGATTTGTCAAATACTTATCGTGGTAGGTTCCCGGATAAGTTAGTATTGCCAACTATGACCACGACTCTTTACAATCAAAGTTGTTATCCGATGGCTATTCGTATTTATAATAAATTGCAAGAAGATCTGAAGTCCTTACCGTTACCATTATTTAAAAGCAAATTACGTTCCTTTCTGCTAGAAAAGTGATTCTACACAGTGGAAGAATATTTGACGTATTGATTATTTTTTTAGACATTATTTTTGACATTATATACCAGTATATATTGATTTTTGTTAATACCCTATGACCCATGACTTATAATTTGTACCAATGATATGGATTCTTTGTATGTAACTTAGGGTTATTTTCTAGATGAGACTGCATGGTTTACCGAAATATTTGCATGCCTGTATTTGGTTAAGAGTGAGTTGTTCTATGTACCTACCACCTTTTGTACCACTTTTACTGCAAATAAATGAATTGAATTGAATTGAATTGAATTGAATGAATTTTCATACTTACTTTCCTGGCCTAGGCCGGTAAAGTAGTGCACCAGCCAAGAATTACAAACTTCGTGGCTTCATTTTACTACAATAATGCCTACATTTCCGAGCATGTTTGAGAAAAACTTCATTATCACATTGCCCAGTCATTATTATATTACTACGTGACACTAGCAATTTCACAATAAAGCTAATATAGGAACGCATGTGTGACACTGTCACGCTTTGGCCAGTGAGAAACTTCTATAAAACAAAACTATGTTGTAAAAATTTTGTTTGTGGCACCTTTAAGTATAATATAACTATCCTTAAGTTTTAAATGCTAACTAGTAGATTCTTAATGTAGAACTCCTTGTTAATTAGTCCAAAAAATGAGTCTGATTATTCAAATTGTTTCATAACAAAACAAACATTTGATTTATTTTAAATTAAATGGCAATATGAAAAAAAAAATTAAATTTATTGATATTTCAAATTGTCATTTAATTTATATTTATTTCAAGTTAAATGACAATAATAATAAAAAAAATGTAATTAATTTGTTTGTGTTGTGTTTACTCTGCCCAAAAGGTTACGGACAATATGTATTTGTATAATACCCAATTCACATGGTCCATAACACATAAAGGCTATGAGGACTCTTACGATACATACGTCTAAATCCGTTGAAGAATTTTAAAGTTATGGTGAAATAAAGAACTGACATACAAACAAACCAACATTCGTACACACTTTAAAAAAATACATTCCTTTTCTTGGCAGTTATTTCCGAACAAACAAAGATATGAAATATCTTGTTTTGTGAAAGTATGAAATTTACTAAACGAACTAAATTATCAAAGTGTTAGGATTTTATTATGTTATAGTAAATTTAGTAAAATATTGTTAAAATATATCTTAGCCTAGGTTTAAGTTTGCTTACTCTCCTAGAAAAAGGATAATATTGCCTGAACAAAATGCCGAGTCCAAGTCGACGTCTGTATCTAGGTTGATTAATGTAGGTCCAGATAAAGGGAGAAAACATGCAAGTAAGCCTAAACAATATGCTGCGTAATTGAATACTGATTGTGTCGTCTACTTTGTGTTGCATTATACAGGGTGGCCAAAAAACAGGTATACACTTTAGTTTTGTAATTTTATTCTATGAAATATGAAAAATATTTTTTTTATTTATTTTTTATTTATTTATTCATCAAACAAACACATAATCTTAAATTATATAAAAAATGTACAAAAACCTTAAAAGATTTGTCCGCACATCCGATTTGACTCGCATATAACACATTTACATATACCTACATAAGTCGCCACATAACGTGAACCAATCAATACAAACATCACCTTATCATACATTAAGTATTCTTTTTTAAATATAGTATTTAGGGCTGGCAGTTAAACGTGGAAAATAATGTCAGACAAATGCACCTTTAGAAGCATCGCAGATGTGAACCCTTTTCATCGCGTTTTTTATCACATCTCGTGACTGTCTCGAATATTTGGTTTTAATTGCTGAAGGTTATTAGGCCTATCATAGACAAGTCCCTTTAGATAGCCTTACAACAAAAAGTTAGGAGCTGTTAAATCAGGCGATCTTGGGGGCCAATCAATATCACCGTTTCACGAAATTAATCGACCGGGAAAAGTTATTTTTTCATGATTCTTAAAACTTACCTGATAACTGTTCATTTGCACTCGCCATGGGCCTTCGTTTAGGTGCGCATATCACACAGCCTCAGATCTGCCGCTGCGGGATGGCTGTGAACGGGATGGGCCATCATGGTCTTGCGTGCTCCAAAAGTGCGGGACAAATACCGCGACATGCCTCGATTAATGACATAATTCGAAGATCGCTGGCCACCGTCGGGGTTCCTTCACTTTTAGAACCAAGTTGAATTGTCCGCACTGATGGTAAGCGTTCAGATGGTCTTTCTCTAATTCCATGGAGGCAGGGTAAATGTCTGGTTTGGGACGCCACATGTGTGGATACGTTAGCACCTTCGCATTTAAACGTTTCGTCTACCCATGGTGCCGGTGTTGCTGAGGCTGGTAAGAGGCGAAAATATGTGGGTCTGGGAGACAATTTTATTTTCCTTCCCTTCGCAGTAGAGACGATGGGCCCTTGGGGCCCGGAAGCTAAATGTTTTTACAAGGACATCACAACTCGTCTCATTGAGTCAACAGGAGACCCTAGAGCTGGCAGCTATTTCGCTCAGCGAATTAGTATTGCTATACAGCGCGGAAATGCTGCCAGTATATTGGGCACGTTGCCTCGATGCGACGAGTTGGAAGATTTATTTTATTTAAGTTAAATTATTATATATTTATGGTTTTAAATTGTCTGGCATTTTACGTGAATATTTAAATTTTTGTGATGAATAAAGAACTAACTTTTTTACTAGAAATTTTTATGCAACAACTGTCATATTTACCGTCAAAACAAAATGGCGGCAAAAAAAGTTGCATACTTCCAAGTTGGCCACCCGGTAAATGTTTCTTACGCAACTGCTTACCATGCTAGTCGAGCAGAAAAAAGTAGAATACCAGCTGCTTCTCTTCCCGTGCAGATCGTGAAAGTCGAAGAATTGGGCTAAAACTGCGGAATCATGTCAATAGGCGATGCAGCTAGCAACCCATCACTATTTGATTCCGTTTTCCATCTACACGCACTCCAACATGCTGAATATGGTCATAAGGTTCTTGTAGACCTAGGCTCTGTCTATCCCGCGAGGGAAAAAGACGTGATACTATGTATGTATGTACATAACTGCGTAAAAATATAATTAAGATTTCGTGCAGGTAAGTTTATGTGACTTTTTTATACCATCATACCTGATGATACCAAAATACAGATTGTTTAGTCTAGTTAGTGCTGTATTATAAATGTTTCTTAGAGCGGAGAACTTTATGTCTAGACGTATGACGTAATAGTTCTGTAGCATATACTAAAACAGACATGCACGAAGTGCGGTATCGATTTTATTTCTTTAGTGTTTTTTATAACAAAAAACACTCCGCCTGAAAAATAAATTCCTTTTGCCACTCAAAAGGTCAGTAAGTAATCCTTCATATGAAAAAAAAACCCCTTTATCATGCTACTGAACCGGTTGAAAAACATACCCTTCCAAATATAAAAGATTTTTTCCGTCAAATGACGGTTCTTTCTAATTGGTACATAAATACTAACCAACTAAATAACGGAAAAAAAACCGTCATTTGACGGAGATATGAGGTAATAAACATTGAAATAAAAACTTACCACCGAAATGAGAATCTCTACTTTTTGAAGACGATTAAATATTGTGCTATCCCTTGGTGCTAACTATGCCCCAAAAACACAAAGTTTCTGCAGTATGGATGAGGTGCGAGCACAAAATGCAATACGTTGCACTTAGCAACAAATCTCTGTTTTACCAACTTCGGCTGCGCGGTGTTGTTCAAACTAGGACTTATGCCTCGGTGTTAACTAACGTTTGCAGTTGTGCAATGTTTGTTGTAAAGGCTTTCATGAATTTTCTGACTAAATTAGTTTAACATAGCGATTGAGTTAATGTATTCTGTATGTTTGTAGCAATCTCTTCGCAATAAAATCAATAGGTAATGCGAAAATGAAGAATGAAGAAAGAAAGTTGTTCAAACTAGAACTTATGCCTCGGTGTTAACTAATGTTTGCAGATGTAAAATGATTGTTGTAAAAAGGCTTTCATGAATTTTCTGACTAAATTAGTTTAACATAGTGATTGAGTTAATGTTTTCTGTATGTTTGTAGCACTCTCTTCGTAATAAAATCAATAGGTAATGCGAAAATGAAGAATGAAGAAAGAAAGTTGTTCAAACTAGAACTTATGCCTCGGTGTTAACTAATGTTTGCAGATGTAAAATGATTGTTGTAAAAAGGCTTTCATGAATTTTCTGACTAAATTAGTTTAACATAAAGAGCATAATACCTGTTTAAGATACTGTTTTCTGTGGTTGTTGTAACACCTTATTTATGCAATAAAATGAATTAGTAATGAGAAAAAGAAGAATATAAACTTACGTCTGTTAACTAACTTCGGCTGCGTGGTGTTGTTCAAACTAGGACTTATGCCTCGGTGTTAACTAACGTTTGCAGTTGTGAAATGTTTGTTGTAAAGGCTTTCATGAATTTTCTGACTAAATTAGTTTAACATAGTGATTGAGTTAATGTTTTTTGTATGTTTGTAGCACTCTCTTCGCAATAAAGTCATTAGGTCATGCGAAAATGAAGAATGAAGAAAGAAAGTTGTTCAAACTAGGACTTATGCCTCGGTGTTAACTAATGTTTGCAGATGTAAAATGATTGTTGTAAAAAGGCTTTCATGAATTTTCTGACTAAATTAGTTTAACATAAAGAGCATAATACCTGTTTAAGATACTGTTTTCTGTGGTTGTAACACCTTATTTATGCAATAAAATGAATTAGTAATGAGAAAAAGAAGAATATAAACTTACGTCTGTTAACTAACTTCGGCTGCGTGGTGTTGTTCAAACTAGGACTTATGCCTCGGTGTTAACTAACGTTTGAAGTTGTGAAATGTTTGTTGTAAAGGCTTTCATGAATTTTCTGACTAAATTAGTTTAACATAGTGATTGAGTTAATGTTTTTTGTATGTTTGTAGCACTCTCTTCGCAATAAAGTCATTAGGTCATGCGAAAATGAAGAATGAAGAAAGAAAGTTGTTCAAACTAGAACTTATGTCTTGGTGTTAACTAACGTTTGCAGTTGTGAAATGTTTGTTGTGCAAAGGCTTTTATGAATTTTCTAGAAAAGAAAAAACGTAAAATGTATCAACTGCTTCTCTTCCCGCGCAGATCATAATTCTCTCCATAAGCCAATGGAGAGAATGGGTAAAATCTGAAGAATCATGTTAATAGGTGATGTGGCTAGCAACCCATTACTATTTTGATTCCTTTTTCCATCTAATGCCTACCAACATGCTAAACGTGGCCTTCAGGTCTTAAACTAGGCTCTATCTACCCCGCAAGGTAAAAAGACATGATACTATGTATGTGTGCATGAAGTGCATGTGTGTGCAAACTAACAAATGGAATTTCAAAAAATATTCGAAATTATTGGCTAATTTCGCCGTCAGCACATTGTAAGACGTGATACTATTGTGTTTAAGGCTGACAGTTCAAATCATATTCTTTACCTTATTAGTAGTTTTATATTGTTTACCTTAATTTAGTACTTAAATATCTGAAAACCCCTTTTATCTAGGTTTAAGTTTGTCTTCTTTCGCATTCCTAGAAAAAGGGATAATATACAAAGCATGGCCTGTGACAACGTCTGGATCTGGGGTTGATTAATGTCGGTCCAGGCAAGTAGGAAAAATAAAATAAATATATACGGACAAATCACACAGATTGAGCTAGCCCCAAAGTAAGTTCGAGACTTGTGTTATGGGATACTAACTCAACGATACTATATTTTATAACAAATACATATATAGATACACATCCAAGACCCAGGCCAATCTGAAAAAGATCATTTTCCATCTTGACCTGGCCGGGGATCGAACCCGGTCACTCCGTGTCGCAGGCTGGCGTGTTGACCGCTGCGCCACGGAGCTAGTCTAAGGCACGATTAAGGCTAAAACAATTTGCTGTGTAGACAAATACTCATTGTTTAATCCAGTTTGTATCCTAACTATCCTAAATAATATTATAAATGCGAAAGTGAGTTTGTTTGTTGTTACGCTTTCACATTGTAACTACTAAACCGATCATCATGAAATTTTGCATGCACCTCATCTGGCGTACGGAGATGAACATAAAGTACCTACATTTTATCCCGGAAAAAAGTACTGTTCTCGCGGGATCGACATTGACGCGGACGGAGCCGCGGGCAAAATCTAGTTGCATTATAAATGTGTTTAGAACAAATTACTTTGTTTCCCATACAAAGTCGCCGATCAGCTGGACGAATTTCTATGAAAGGTTAATTTTTTTTTTGTTTTTTACCTTTTTTTCTTACAATTCTGTATTCCATTAGGGATTCTGATTCCCAGATTTCAATATAGCTAGGGGGTTCAAAATCACGCTGTATATGTGTGTAATGGCAAATCTTATTCCTTTAAACGAGCAATTCTTGTATATTTATTTATATGTATAACGGGACGTCGGGAAGCCGGGAGTTCATCTCGGGTTGCTCGTCTAAACTCTTGCCAACACCGAAGTCCATCATGGGCGTTATATCCCAGGAAAACACAAAAATAAGTACACGGACACTTAGTCTAATCACTGTTTTAATTAACACACAACTTGAACTAAATTAATAATAACGGATTACAAAAATAAACTGCGATTAGAGAGCCAATGGGTTTGCACATGTAATGTCGTGTAACCACCATGAACGTCCAGCCAAGAATGACGTTGACGTCTACTCGCAATGACATGTACGACTCCATTCGGTGTTACCCGCTCTCAAAATTAATTTAACACAAACTTCTAAAAATATTATGATTTTGTGAGTTATTTAATCTCGCGCCGTTATGTATATAAATTTATTCCTATGATTTTGGAAACGGCTTTAACGATTTCGCGTAATTTTCGTAAATTTGGGGGTTTTCGGGGTAAACAATGGATGAAAAACGCGTGTTTTCGAGTTTTCATGCGGTTTTCTTTCCACGCAGAATATGGTCGCTAATTTCGTCCTGTCGGCCACTGTCTGTCCGGTCCAGCGGTTAAGACGCGGACGGCAAGAAACGAGTGTTACGGGTTCGAATCCCGCTCAGTGGCTTACTTTTGTTTTTTTATGTGTTTAGTTTAAATATATTTTTTTTAATATTTATTGTTTTTAAAAGTTTAAAAAATGTAATTAATGTTTGAGATAACAATAAATATTTCTCATAAATATATATTATCATTTAAACACCACCATATTACAATAAATAGTAATAACTGAACAAAGCTCGGTCGCCCAGGTACTCAAAATTTAAATAATATCCGAAATTTGAAATGTTAGTGACCAATTTCATCGTCATCATCAGACGCAGTGTGTTTGCTTAGATGGTTGGACGTGAGTCCTTAGTGCTTGAACACATATGAGCAATTTTAGTCAATTCACTAAAATACTGTAAAATAAATGTAATATTTACTTATATAAATATTACATTTATTTTACAAATTGAAATATTTATCGTTTTGGACCCTTAAAAGGGTGACTCAGACCATCAAAATGAACAACTTTTCCTATGGGCACAAAGCTAGGAATTAAAAAAAAAATCGACATTCCCAAACAAACTGGCCGGGCGGCGGAACTCTTTTGTATGGAAATGACGAAATTTTTTTCGAGTTCCCAGCATTGGTCCCATAGAAAAAGTTGTTCATATTGATGGTCAGTCACCCATTTAAGGGTCCAAAACGATAAAAATTTTACAATGTTGAAAAAAAAAGGTCTGGGTTTAAATTGGTTTTCTTTCGTAGGAACGATAACATCGCCTAAACAATACGTCTGGCCTGTGTCAACGTCTGGATATAGGTTGATAAATGTGGGTCCAGATAAATCTATAAAACCCTAAAAAGGAAGTATAAACATTTTGGAGTATAATCTAATACTGCTAAGTGAGTTTGTACTGCATTATAAAGATGTAAAAATATCCACAGCAATACTATATAATGGTCGTACACAGCCGATATGTTGACAACAAGATCCGTGATGTTATTTAGAGGAGAGTCTAATCCTTAAGAGTTTCACGACAAATACCTATACTTTGTTATAAAGTGAATAAATGAGTGCGAATCCCGAGAATCATCACTATCATTTCGTGTAAGTGACACGGTCAATCGACCCACCCTGGTGTCAGAGTACTTCGGAACCGCTTCTGGCCCCCTGACGTGGTTCCTTTAACGACTACTAGATGGCAGCCGGGACCAACGGCTTAACGTGCCCTCCAAAGCACGGAATCATCTTTAGTAATAATCCCGAGACAATATAAAGTGAACAGTTAGCACGCACACATGTTGACGATGTGCATGTGTGGGCGAGCTATCAAAGATCAAATGTGATTTCGAATAGCATTCGAAATTCAAAATGTTTAATGTCTATTTTGCCGTCGGTGACAATATGCTAGCTTGCACACGAATTCTCAAAAAAAATTCTTAAATTCTCTTGCTCTCTTTGTCTTGCTCGGTTATTGTCAAGACAGTGATAGAACGAGGTTTGAGATCGATTTTAGTTAAGATACTCTTAAGATGGTTTGTTAGGATGTTAGACGAGAGACTTATGTGCTTGAGGTTGATAGTTCAAATCTCATATAAGCGATATTAGTCCATCTCACTCAAATATTGGAAACGATAAATCCGACATACATTTTCTATGAAAATGCTTGTCGGATTTATCTGACGTCTGTGGTCAAAGGGTTAACAGATATTTAGTAATGAAATATCTGAAAGCCCGACGATTGAGGTTTATGCTTGCTTACTCACGCATTCTTAGAAAAAGGGATAACATCGCCTATACAAAAAGTCTGTCCTGTGACGTCTGGATCTAGGTGATTAATGTCGGTCCAGATAATAGAGAAAACATGCAATTAAAGCTGAAACAATTTGCTGTGTAATGTAATTATTGTTTCGTCTACTTTGTATTGAATTACATTAATTTTTTTGGAACAAACTCTTTTATGTCTGGCCAGTTAGGCGATTCACATACTGCTCCGTTCCTCGCTGCGGGATGCGTGGCGACGGAGCCACGCGCGTCGTGCGGGGTGCAGATTTGCATTATCACGCAGATTTCTACGCAGAAACGCGCAGAGCTGCAGTGTAGTTTGCGGTGGCTCTAACAGCAGCGGTGGTGATACTACAGTGTAAAACGTATGTTTTTGATGTGATAGCCTGGCATGATGTATCCGTGCCTCCGTGGTCCAGTGGTTAAGGCGTTTGCCTGTTGACCCGGGGGTCGTGGGTTCGATTCCCACCGGTAGCATACTTTGTTTAGTTGTTTCCAGTTTGGTTAGGACATTGCAGGCTTGAACCACCTGATTGTCTGATAATAAAGATGATTCCGTGCTTCGGAAGGCACGTTAAGCCGGTGGTCCCGGCTGCCATCAGTCGTTAAAGGAACCACGTCAGAGGCCGAGAGGCGGTCCCGAAGAACTCTGACACCTAGAACTTACTTTGGGGCTAGCCCAATCGGTGTGATTTGTCCGTGTATATTTATATTTATTTATTTAAATATTAGTAATGAACATAATGATTGTTTTCTTGTACTAATTCTTAATTTATTATAACCCACAGTATCGATGATGTAAGCTTTCGTGTAGAATTGTGGTGTTAGATTTTTCGTCAATACAGGGTCATATTTGTGTGAGTCTTTAAATTAATGATAAGTCACAATGGCACTTGACACAATCAGATTATTGTCATGGCTGTGTCAAAACTTTCGCGTTGCATATTTACAAAATTATGAATTAATACAACCGGACCACGGAAAATATAATCCAGCTAAATAAAACGGTTTAAAAAATTGGTGTTTGCGTAAATCGCCGATTTTCCATATAATACAATTAGTGTCAATGAATTCCAGCTACGTTATACTCATACATACATACTACCTCTTTTTCCCTTGTAGGGTAGACAGAGCCTAGGTAGGTATATAACACCTAAAACTATGTTTAACATGTTGATTTACATAAACTAGTAACTAGTATATTGTCTTTGGGTCAAGTGTATGTTTATCATTTATTTATTTGCTTCAGGTAACACAGGCCCGTATTAATAAATAAATATATACGGACAAATCACACAGATTGAGCTAGCCCCAAAGTAGGTTCGAGACTTGTGTTATGGGATCCTAACTCAACGATACTATATTTTATAACAAATACATATATATAGATAAAGATTCAAGGCCCAGGCCAATCTGAAAAAGATCATTTTCCATCTTGACCTGACCGGGGATAGAACCCGGAGCCCTTGTGTTAACCACTGCGCCACGGAGTTAGCCAGAGAGCCAACCGCAAAATGAAATTTGTATATATTTACAAAGTTTTTATAGATAACGGTACGGAACCCTTCGTACGCGAGTCCGACTCGCACTTGGCCGGTTTTTTTTCTGCTCTTAAGTTGTCGGGTAGTGTATTATATACTTTTTTCGACATTCCTAATGTACTTCTCAAGACTTCAACACTTCAACGAACCTTAAAAAGTTTTGATCAGGTGTGAATTATAAACGATCGGGGGTCCAATGTCAATGGGGCTCAATTTCCCCACAATGGGGTAATTACGAGTTAACCTGCCAGTATCAACAGGACTATTAATCAAAACGGTAACTTCCGCTTTGTACGGTGTTTGAGGAGTTTTAAAATGGCAGACTTTGTTCGCAGTCAATTTTAACCTACTTCGGAATAAGTTGATTCAATTTTGTTCGTTAGCACTCGCGTGTGCTGATTTATGCCCTGATTTTTAAGTGAAATTTTCTTTAGGCCTTTTCTCAGAAAATGTTGTAGTATAATTTTTTTTTCTGGCGATTTGTTTGAAAATTTTAGGACTATGAAAACTTTTAAGTGAGACGCAACAGCATGTACTTGATTTGTTGAGATTGTTGTTATAAATTGTTAGTCGACACCGATTGTTTTCTTTAAAACCCCAGCTTTGCGATAACATACCCGCCTTACTCTATAGAAAGAAATAAGTAAAGATGATATACATCCAGATGTATATCATCTTTACCCCGTTTTCAAAACATTTTTTATTGATGCTCCGCTACTATTGGTCGCAGCGTGATGTTTTATAGCTTAAAGCCTTCCTCAATAAATGGACTATCCAACACAAAAATAATTTTCCAATTTGGACCAGTAGTTCCTGAGATTAGCGTGTTCAAACAAACAAACAAGCAAACAAACAAACTCTTCAGCTTTATAATATTAGTATAGATTAATTTGGTAGACAGGTTTCAGAATATTACTTTGTTTATAAATATTTACACGCTGAGATTAAACTCGGTAGAATATGTTGATGAAAAAATACCTTTTAACATCCTGAATGTTCACACATATTCGTAAATAAATTATTTTATTCTATTCGGAAGGCACGTTAAGCTATGTCAGATGCCTTTAGGTAGCTCGAAAAGTGTTGGCCACTCACACAGGAAAAAAAAAAGAAAAATTCTAAGTTTTTTTTATAAGCTTGTATGAATTATTACTTCCACCTAATATGTAGTTTACTGTTCACAATAGCCAAAGACATGTTGACGTCAGCGTGATATGTGTAGTTCTTTACAAGTATGTTAATAGCCTATTGTAGTTATAACTGCTATTAGATTACGGAGCAGTAACCTACATAAAAAATTGGTTGCTTGTAAGTCGGTTTACGCACAATAATTTTACTTATTTTTTATTGATGCGTCACAAGCCGAACGTGACACTTTTTTGTGCATGCAGCCAGCGTTTATCGATTTGTTGAGCCTATAGATTGACCCTATAGAGCTACAGTAGGTGGACTTAATGTTAAAAGCATTCTCTCCCAGTTAACCTCGAGAAGGATAAACATAGGTGGTAAAGTGGGAAATAAATAATAGAGATATTTTAAGAAAGGAATAATAGATAGATACTAAGTGATAATAATAAATTCATTTATTTCATCTCATACAAAATGCACAAGCAATGTTGCAAAATTCATAAATTTAATTGAATTTGAAGCTGGTGCCTGAAGTAGGCATGTAAAAAACTCGTAGTACAGGTCACCAGGTTCCCACCTCCCTTAATTATATGATAGTGACAGTAAAATACTTATAAATATATTACGTTACATAAATATAGATACAAAAATATACGTACATCGAACTGTTACTCACATTCTAATTGGAATTAGCGTTGAAAATTGCCAAAGATACTTTTTGTTTTTTAACGAATTGGCTATTGAAAAGAAACTTTTATTCAACAAGTGACTTTGACTGACATTTAATTATAATTGATTTACAATTAATATAAATAAAAATAGAGACAAAAAACCTAAGCGAGATTGTCATGATGTTTTCTATTTAATTATAAATAAACTTATATTATTTGCATGCCAGAGGTGGTAGAATATGCGCATTAAATGTATTTTTTTTTCCTCGTCATCTTTTGTACCATGTTTTACGCAAATAAAAGATTATTATTATATTATTATCTTTCCCGTAAAATACATGTATAATACTTGTTTAATAACAAATGTGCATAATTTACAACAGAAATAAATATACGGACAAATCACAAAGATTGAGCTACCCCAAAGTAAGTTTGAGACATGTGTTATGGGATACTAACTTAACGATACTACCTATATTTTATAACAAATACATATATAGATAAACATCCAAGACCCAGGCCAATCTAAAAAGATTATTTTCTATCTTGACCTGACCGGGGATCGAAATCGCGGCCCTCGTGTCGCAGGCCGTGTTAACCACTGGGCCACGGAGCTCGCCAAATATTACTTTTAATTTCCTGATCATTTAACTATATTGGACCAATTTTTCTTCTATTTAAAAATTCATCCCTAACGACTAAGGTCGCAGTAAGACGCTGGATGCAGGCCGCTTCAAACCGGTCGTATTGGAAATCCTTGGGGGAAGCCTATGTCCAGCAGTGGACTTCTTGCGGCTGATATGATGATCATGATGAACATACCTATACAAATAAAGTCGAAGATGAACGAAGCAAACATGTGTTAAGTTAATCATCATCATTTCGTGTAAGTGCCACGGTCAATCGACCATGCACACCCTGGTGTCAAAGTTCTTCGAAACCGCCTCTCGGCCTCTGGCGTGGTTCCTTTAATGACTACCAGATGGCAGCTGGGACCAACGGCTTAACGTGCCTTCCGAAGCACAGAATCATCTTATTATCAGACAATCAGGTGATTCACGCATACAATGTCCTAACCAAACTGGAAATAACTAAACAAAGTATGCTTCCCGTGGGAATCGAACCCATGACCCCATTAAGTTAATTAAACCTTATAAGACAGGCAGGTAATTTAAAGTCAAAATTTAAGCAATGGCATTCATGTAGGTTATGAATAAGTTTCGAGTGATTTCGGGTTTAAAATTCAGGCGAGTGTTATATTAAAGGCTAAAAATAAAAATCCCAGATTGCGAAAAACATACTTTAAAATACATGTAAGAAACATAAACTTGCGAAGTCAACAAGGAAATTTTCAGTATTTTATTGAAAAACTAGTTTTTGCCCGCGGCTCCGCCCGCATTGATGTCGATCCCTCGGGAACAGTACTTTTTCCCGGGATAAAATATACGCTATGTCCTTCTCCGTACTCCAGATAACGTGTAAGCAAAATTTCATGATGATCGGTTCAGTAGTTACAACATGAAAGCGTAACAAACAAACTCACTTTCGCATTTATAATATTAGTTAGGTTATTTTACATGTCATTTTCAACGCTAATTGCAATACAAACTCACAATCAAGTTGGTAGCGTGAAATTGAAACCCGCAAAATTGAAAACTCGCGAAAATCAGTACTGGGATCCGGATATTCGTTGTCTAAATGAAAATGAAGTGCTTTAGTTGTCGGTTAGCCTGTTCTTTGAATTCTAAAACATCAGGCATTTATAGGAGCGGAAATTGAAAGCCCTTGGACCAATTTCTTAATGGCTGCCACCACGCTTGGGTATTCCATTTTTATTCGATATTTACAATTTACTTAGAAATAAGAGAACATTGGTTATCTGTGTTCATCACTTCTGATTAGATTTAAAGGACTGACGATACAAACAATAAAATATCAGTCGTAAGATATCCGCTGCTCATCATCATTTCGAGTAGGTATCACGGTCAATCGACCATGCACACCCTGGTGTCAGAGTTCTTCGGAACCGCCTCTCGGCCTCTGACGTGGTTCCTTTAACGACTACCAGATGGCAGCCGGGACCACCGGCTTAACGTGCCTTCCGAAGCACGGAATCATCTTTATTATCAGACAATCAGGTGATTCAAGCCTGCAATGTCCTAACCAGACTGGAAAAAACTAAACAAAGTATGTTTCCGGTGGGAATCGAACCCACGACCCCCGGGTCAACAGGCAAACACCTTAACCACTGGACCACGGAGGCTGATCCGCTGCTGAATTAAGTACTCTCCCAAAGATTATTAGTTCCTTTTTTTATTATATAGGACGGCAAACCAGCAAGCGAGTCACCTGATGGTAAGCGACCAGCGCTGCCCATGGACAACTGCACCAGGGCGTAACAGTAGCGTTGCCGGCTTTCAAGGACTTGGGGAAAGGACATGGGGGTAGGAAATGGGAGAAGGATAGGCTTCCGGCTCTCTCACTCACCGAACGAAGCATAGAAGCGGTAAAGCTTCTACTCAAACATCGATTTTCTGTGAGAGTGTGGTACTTCCCCGGACGAGCCGGCCCATTCATACTACTAGCAAAAATGAATTTTGCGTGGCTCAACCACAACTATCCTTTAGAGATTATTGCTATAATATAAATATAAATAAAGCTTATTGTGCTTTCGACGCTGCTCATCGCAAGCATTTTTAAGCTGGTCAAGGATAGAAATTGGTAGGATTTAGGAAGGAAACGAATGTATTGGGATAATACTCACTTAAATAAATGAGGGGAAAAGCAAGTAGCAGCTTGAAAGGAAGCCTTCTAAAATTTTTGAAAACTATCATCCTCAGTGCCGCCTGCGTCAATGCCAATCTCTCGGGAACAGTACTTTTGCCGCGAGATAAAATGTTTATTTCATCCTGGGAAAATGATGATATGATATGTCCTTCTCCGTACCCGGGTATGCAACAATACATGACGATTAGTCATATAGAGTGTGAAGGCAAAACAAACAAACTAGCTCTATTTCGCATTTATAAACTAGATTTCGCCCGCGGCTCCGGCCGCGTCAATGTCGATCCCTCGGGAATAGTACTTTTTCCCGGGATAAAAGGTAGCCTATGTCCTTCTCCGCACTCAAAAACTTGTATGCAAAATTTCATGATGATCGGTTCGTCGAAGGCGTAACAAACAAACAAACAAACTCACTTTCGCATTTATAATATTAGTAAGGATAAGGATAAAGTAAGTATTCTACTTACACGCGTACTTATACGCGTATCGTGACTTTATACGCGTTATTTATCATTTATTAATTTTTAGAAAAATACGTCCAGTTGATTTTGCGTGAATGAGTGCCAAACATCTTCATAATCCATACAAACTTTCACAATTATAATCCTTTTCCGTAACGCACATAATACGTGTATAAAACTTTCATATGATCCGTTCAGAAGTTTAAGCGTAAAAGCGAAACAAACAGACTCACTTAACTATTTATAATATAAGTATAGGATAGTATAAGGATAAGCACTAAAGAAATTGCGAATAACCGTAATATTAAGCTATCTTCAGGATATATAATAACTCTTCTAACCATCATGTCAGCCCATCAAAATGAACAACTTTTCCTATTAGACCAAATAATGGGAACTCAAATTTTTTTTCGAGACTTTTGAGGTGGAAAGGCGTTCGACCGGACCCTGCAATTTGTATGAAAATGGCGTACTTTTTTAGTTCCCATGAGACCAAATCTCATAGAAAAAGTTGTTTAACGGGTTCGGTAACGGTGATTTCACCATTACCGCTAAACCACCAAAGTAGACCCTAATATTATGTACTAAAAATGAGTCACTCACGTGCTATTTCGTCGGAATAACCGACTATAGTTTCGGATTCGTCAGGAGCCCATTTTCAAGGCGAGTGCGAGACGCGCGGTGGAGGGTCCCAAACCTATAGTCGAAGAATATACAGAAGAATTCTGCCGCCTGGCTGTTTGTATGGGAATGTCGAATTTTTTTTGAGTCCCACCATTGTTCCCATAGGAAAAGTTATTCATATTGAGGGGCTGAGTCACCCCATTAAGGGTCAATTTACACGCTGTTTGTATGTATATACCTAGCTCGATATCGTTGACGTATTTATTCAGGACTAATTACTGCTTGACAAACATCAATAACTTGGTCCGTATCTCAAACCTCCGGGGAATATATCATGGCGTGATATCAATACTAATTAATACTAGTATTATTAATCCGAATATAGTTTTTGAGATTAGCGCGTTCAAACAAACAAACATACAGACAAACAAACTCTTCAGCTTTATAATAATAGTATAGAAGATTTAACCAACTCAAATATAACAAGAACTTATATATTGTTACTTGCTGCTTCTTTCTTTCTTACTTGGAACCCTTCATGGCCGTCCGACTCGCACTTGGCTGTTTTTTTTTTACTATTGAAGTTCTTTATATACGGACAAATCACACAGATTGAGCTAGCCCCAAGGTAAGTTCGAGACTTGTGTTATGGGATACTAACTGAACGATACTATATTTTATAACAAATACATATATAGATAAACATCCAACACCCAGGCCAATCTGAAAAAAAACATTCTCCATCTTGACCTGGCCGGGGATTGAACTCGGCCACTCCGTGTCGCAGGCTGGCGTGTTAACCACTGCGCCACGGAGCTGCCTAATAAATTTGTGGACTAGCACCAGAAATCATGAAAAACCATAGCAAGTACGGCTATATAAACGTTAGTTCTAGGAATATAGCAATCCAGTTAGAATCATATTATTTACGGTGTTGCAATTTAAACTGATCTCAAACGAGGCTTACTACTGTGAGACCTCGACCATCCCGGCGGGCGCTCTAGTCGAGTTCCTACATATAAGGAAGTATTGAAACAGAAGACTCGATACACAACAGTAGATTAAATATTTATTTATAACTTCAATGAATCGACTAGCTCCGTGGCGCAGCGGTCAACACGCCAGCCTGCGACACGGAGTGACCGGGTTCGATCCCCGGCCAGGTCAAGATGGAAAATGATCTTTTTCAGATTGGCCTGGGTCTTGGATGTTTATCCTTATATGTATTTTTTATAAAATATAGTATCGTTGAGTTAGTATCCCATAACACAACTCTCGAACTTACTTTGGGGCTAGCTCAATCTGTGTGATTTGTCCGTATATATTTATATTTATTTATATTTAATGAATATATTATATTATAGGTGAGGTATAACAAATCAGAGACCGTAGAAGTGTACAGTCAGAGAAATGATCGTAGAATGGTGGAATGAGCGTTGACGGAGAGAAAAAAATTATATAAAAATGGAATGGAATGAAATTTGAAATAAAATGAGGAATAAAAGGTGGACAGGATGAGAAAGAAATGAGTTTAGACGAGATGCAGCATGCAGGTGGCATGCTGCAACGTTATACTTACTACTTATTCTTCTTATGGTTATATTCTCTTTTTGGCCCGTACTGTGCAATTCCCTGTAGCAACAAGTGCTCAGCGTGCTCCGAGACTTGCACACTGGAGGCAGTATGCAGGTCTTGGAGCACGCTGAGCATGACTGTAGGTATGTCATGGACTGAGATGGCCTCAGACCACAGTTGCAAATATGAGCTCGTACTACCTCACACTGTTTTGCATGATTGTCTGTAATATCAATAATAATAAAATACTCAAGTTGAAATAAAAATGCAGCAAAGTTCAGGACTAATACTGGTAACTATCTGACTCAAAAACACGATTGCGTTACATTTTCTCGATAGAAAAAAAATTGCAATGTTGTGGAGGCAACTTTGCAATTTTTTTCTATCTAATCTCGTCTAATTTACTCGGTATACAGCATTATTCACCAAATACATTGAAATTAACCTTGAAACTTTTGATTATAATTGCATTACAGATAAGGCAGCCATCATGTATTTTTCTTTTTCGAATAACCCTTGAATATTCTTAAAAAACGAAAATATCCAAAGTAGCCAACTCGTTTAGACCATCCGCGTTCGTACCGCCACACCGCCTGGCCTATGGCCGGCCCTTAATGGATTCTGTACAGCCCTCCCTGACTAGATTATCTTTGCTGCGGCCGACTTTGTTTCTCAGTCGATTTAAGCACTTCCATTCTGGCCATCGCCAGGCTAAGACTACTAAGATTATAAGTTTATTCAGCCCATAATTAATCCATCGCATTAATAATATCTCACAGAAAATCGACGTCTAAGTAGAAGCTTTACTGCTTATATGCTTCGTTCGGTAAGTGAGAGAGCCGGAGGCCCATCCTTCCCCCTCCCCTCCCCATTTCTTAACTCAACTACTTGAAAGGCCGGCAGCAGAAGCGCTGCCGGCCACACCCTGGTGTTGCAATTGTCCATGGGCAACGGTGATCACTTACCATCAGGTAACCCGCTTGCTCGTTTGCCATAAAATAAATTAAAAAGAATAGCTGTGTTAAGAAAGTATTTGTTTTTTAACAGCACATTACCTTGGTTAGTATTGATATGAACAAACATATGCTTTTCTGGTTAAATCAACATTTCATTATCTGCAAATAACATTCCTCTGCTCAGTCATAAATACAAATTAACGCAACCACTAGATTTATCTTGCTTCTAGTTACCTGATAAATCCGCCGGTTACCTTCCGTGACAGACATATTGCCGGCAGATATACAGGCAGTACCACGACGCGCCGAGTTTAGCACGCAATCAACATGTCGCGTAATCGAAAACTATTTTGTACGCACTAGTACAGGGTTGACACTTAATAGTTGCGGCACTTTTATTTCGTGAGTTTTAATATTATAACATTTTTTTTATATAATTTTTTTAATGATTGATATCTTAAAACTCTGTCATTTATGAACTGATTCAAAAATCTTTTTTCATTTGAAATAGTATATTTTAAAGCTGGTCCTAATTGAAAATTGGCTTTTTATATGAAAGTTTATAAAGAGAGAGTTCATAAAGAGATTAAATGACCATAATGTCAGCCATTGAAAGAAGCCTTTATTCAGAATGGGACTTCTGAAAGTCCCATTCTGAATAAAGGCTTCTTTCAAAGAATATTTGTTTCATGGGAGGACATTGCCACACTCACCACGCTTGGCAGGCGGGATTTTGTGCTTCCAACGGCACAGCCAGTTGTAAGCTTTTTAAAATGGCAAAGAATAGGGATTTCTTGGATTTACGGAGCGAATTAAGGTATAAGGATACTTCTTACTTATGAATGAGGGAACAGCAAGTAGTAGCTCGGGAAGCCGGACGCGTATAACCGATATCATACCTGCAATCACCAATCAAGCAAGTAAGGATGACACCCCTGACTTAAATTTATATAAATAGTAAAAAAAACAATAGTACTTTTGGCTGACTAGCTTTCGCCCGCGGCTCCGCCCGCGTTAATGTCGATCCCTCGGGAATAGTACTTTTTCCCGGGATAAAAGGTAGCCTAAGTCCTTCTCCGTACTCCAGAGAACTTGTATGCAAAATTTCATGATGATCGGTTCAGTAGTTACAGCGTGAAAGCGTAACAAACAAACAAACAAACAAACAAACAAACTCACTTTCGCATTTATAATATTATAGTTAGGATGTCAACCCAGTGAGTTAAGAATCAGTGATATATGTAATGTATGTAGAGAGAGGTATTATCATCATAATCATAGCAGCCGCAAGAAGTCTAAAGCTGGACATATGCTTCCCCCAAGGATTTCCAATATGACCAGTTGGAAGCGGCCTGTATCCAGCGTCTTCCTGCGACCTTAGTCAGGTCATTCGACCATCGTTGGGTGTCTGACGTTACGCTTGCCGGTCCGTGGTCACTATTCGAGCTTCTTTCCCATCGGCCATCGATTCTACGCGCTATGTGCCCCGCCCTCTGCCACTTCAAAGAGCTAATCGGCTTAGCTATGTCTGTGATTTTTATTTTTCTCAGAAACTCCTCGTTACTGATTCAATTTCGCAGAGAAGCACGGAGCATGTACAGGTATTTATTTCATGATTCAGAGTTGACACGGACGTAAAGTACTATTATGCATCTGTGTCAACCCTCAAACGCGAAAGACAATTAAATTCCTTGTCACAGTGAAATGTCTAATTTGTAAGCAAGTAGTGTGTTGTCTCAGACTGATTGTAGAGTCCAATATGTTTAGACTTCAGAGTGTCTTCTATTCTAAAACATTCTAATAATGTAACAAATGCGATAAAAACCATAGAAAGTGATTTAATTTAAGAAGGTTGTAGTACCTTCTTAAATTAAATCTCTTTTTATGGTTTTTACGAAATTTTGGAAATTGACGTGTTTTCAAATCACTAGTACATTCAGCGAGATACCTGACCCTGCCCTCTACCTATGTTTTGGATTTTCTCTTAAACTAAAAATAATATTGAAATGAACATGTGTATTCAGAAAGTCCCAATTAAAATCTCTCTGAATATACATTAATTTTATTTAATTTCAACAATTTACAAAGATCATCATATTAATGTACTACTTATAAACAGAAGTAATCTTCCAACTCGTCCCATTGAGGCAACGTGCCCAAAATACGAGCAGCATTACCGCGCTGTATAGCAATGTTCGTCGGGCAAAATAACAGGGTCTCTCGTTGCCTCAATAAGACGAGTTGTGATGTCCCTATAAAAAATCTTAGCATCTGGGCCCCAGGGACCCATCGCTTCCACTGCGAAGGGAAGGAAAATAAAATTTTCTCCGAGAACTACATACTTATATACATTTTCATGTCAATATTAGAATCCAAGGTCAGATATCTCGGTGGCTGACTGTACTATGCGTTGAATTAATTAAATACATAAAAAGATTTGTACAATTTAGGTCGGTCCTTGTTAAAGATCACCTCCTGTTGGTATTTGAAAAATTTAAAAATGATAAATAAATGTTATTTATTTATTTTATCCCTATCCTTATCTTTCCTTACTAATATTATAAATGCGAGAATGAGTTTTTTTGTTTATTTGTTTGTTTGTTTGTTTCTTACGCTTTCATGCCGTAACAACTGAACCGATTATCATGAAATTTTGCATACAAGTTCTCTGGAATACGGAGAAGGACATAGGCTACCTTTTATCCCGGGAAAAAGTACTATTCCCGAGGGATCGACATTAACGCGGGCGGAGCCGCGGGCGAAAGTTAGTAAAAATATAAATATGAAATATTAAGATTAAGAGTTCATTTTTTACGTGATCGTCTAATGGTTTTAGCTATGGCTAGCGCAGTCGCGACGTTTTTCGTTAGCGCGGCACTCGCTTAAATGTGTAACAATTGCGATAATATTAGAAAACAAATTGTATACTTTTATTTTTATTAATTTTCCTTAGTTAAACTCTAAAACAACGGTTGACTCACGTATTATAGGCTGAAACATGTCGGTATCACCGACATGTTTCAGCCTATACAGAAGGTCATCTTCATCTTTTGGTTTCAGAGTTTAATTAAGTCTTCCCGCGTAAGTTTTTGTCACATAACTTCCCTTAGATTTAATTTTAATGTGATTAAATGAAAATTGAATGTAAATGTATTATATATATGTAACATTAATGTAAATTAAATGAAAATTTCGAGGAAAGTAAAAACTTACTTATATTCTTAGGTACTTAAAAATTGCTACTACGACATCACGTCGCGCACATTTCAGTAACCAGACGCTGACAACGTCTCGTAAACTACGAGTGACGTCACAATGAGGCAGGTAGCGTTACAAGGAATGTTAATTGCATGCCGGCAGATAGGGTTGACTCACTTTCGGGGGATGCAGGGTAGTACCACCCTCTAAATAAATGCCTCAGTGTCTAAGAGTAGCGGAGGCTAATGTTAGGTTAACTTTAAATTTGTGTTAATCACTAGCTGTGCCCTCAAATACGTTCGCGTAAATTTTCAGAAAAAATTAAATTGCCTATCCTGTGTCCTGTACTTATAAATGCTTATCTACCAAGTTTCATAAAATTCCATTAATTCGTTCAAGAGTTATGAATGAACACACATATACTTTACCATCTCAGTAGGAACCGTTACCAGTGTTGCTTAACATGGGTAAACGCTATTAAAGCAAGCCCACTGGTCCATTGAGCTCCTCATCCTCAATAAAACAAGCCCCTAAGGCCAAAGTGTAACAATGGCTTAAAAATACCTGCCATCACCAAACTAGATACCGCCTGCTGAGAAACTACCACCGGGTGGCAATCTACCCTGGCCAGTCTGGAATTCTTTAAACAGACTGCGGGCTGGTGTTGGCAGATGCCACGAAAATAGAGTCAGGTGGGGTTTCTCTAACAATAGTGAGTGCGACTGTGGTGCTATCCAATCTATGATTCACCTCTTGGTGTGCCCAGGAAGCCCAAGTTCATGCTCTTAACAAGATCTGAATGAGGCAAACGAACGGGCAATTACGGTAGCATTGCACTGGTCGAAATATATTTAATTAAACGGAAAGCCATTTTATGACTCGATAGAAGAAGAATAACACCAAGTTAGGAACGGCACAGGTGGCAAAAGTTCCCGTTCCCCCATTTACACGTAACGCGAGCTGTATCGGGAGCCATTACATAAGTTAAAGAAGAGGGTATCGCATACGTAGACACGTATGTCGACGGGTTGTTATGAAATAACTAAAAGATCTGATACGTGCGTAAGTTATTATCTTTTCTGATACTTAAAAGCTGGGATTGGAGATTTTGGGGTGGAAAAGAGCGTTATCTCAGTTGTCAGAGCATAGGTCGTACATACAAGATGATAGATATATAAATAAATAAATAAATATATACGGACAAATCACACAGATTGAGCTAGCCCCAAAGTAAGTTCGAGACTTGTGTTATAAACGAATTCCAAATTTAAAAATAAAAAGAAAAAATTAATCAACCTAGAAATAGAAATTGATGTTGAAGATTTTCAAAACTTTTTCATCGAAAACATTATTAAAAAAGTTTTGCTGAAGTGCTATCAAAATTTTACTACACATAAATAAATCTTAGAGAATCGAGATCTAATTTCAAGTTTAAGTGGATCGAAGATAAGTTAGAAAACGTGTGATTAACTTGAGATTAAAGCTCAACAATTTAATTTAGGTAGATTTTCAAATGAAAAATAATTAGATCACTTTGAAGCTGTCATCGTTTTAATTTGTATCGAATTGGCAGTTGATAATTTCAGAAACATTATCATCATCATCATTTCGAGTAGGGGCCACGGTCAATCAACCATGCACACCCTGGTGTCAGAGTTCTTCGGAATCGCCTCTTGGCCTCTGACGTGGTTCTTTAAACGACTACCTAATGGCAGCCGGGACCAACGGCTAAACGTGCCTTCCGAAGCACGGAAACGTTTTCATTATCAGGCAATCAGGTGTTTCAAGCCTGCAATGTTCTAACCAACCTGGAAACAACTAACACATATAGAACAAATAGAAAACATATAAAAAAGTATTCATTTGTTCAAACTTTTTTTTAAGAAATAGGACGGCATACGAGTCACTTGATGGTAAGCGATCACCGCTGCCCATGGACAACTGCATCACCTGGGTGTGACAGGAGCGTAGCGGGCCTTTGAAGGAGTTAGGGAGAGGACATGGGGGAAGGATTGGCCTCCAACTATTTTACTCACCGAGCGAAGCATAAAAAATCATTTGAGTAGAAGCTTTACCAGCTTCTACTCAAATGATTTTCTGTTACAGTATGGTACATCCTCGGACAAGCCGGCCCATTCATGCTACTAGCAAAAATGAATTTCGCTGGTAGCGTGGCTCTACCACAGCTAAAATTTATATTTTGAAAATGGCGGTTCAAATGGTTTTCCACCACACCTTCAACCTATTTAAGAATCTTTGACTTCCTCACATACTAGCCTAAACCCCGGTTCTTCCTTAATCAAAGGGGCCGGAGTAATGACATCTGCATCCCGACCGTACTTACTTATTTATGAAGATCTCGCTCCGACCATGACTTTCAAGGGGAATTTCTGATTTCCGCCGTGCGAGTAATCTTGATGGTATTTCTTGCTTGAGCCCATGTGGTAGCCCCTAAATCGATGTAGGTTGGTCAATTATCTATACATATAATAAAACAGTAAAATTATTTTGACTGTACATTTCGAATTTTTGACTGAAATGGATAGAGGGACACTTATAAAGAACAATAGAAAGCAAAAAAAATTTTATGGAATTTCTTGTCTGTCTGTCTGTCTGTCTGTCTGTCTGTATGTATGATCACGATTATCTCCGAAAATACTGAACCGGTTTACTTCAAACTTTCACCAATTGCTTTGTTTTAACTCAGTTTAACATTTAAAGTTTGTTTCATCAAAATCGGTTCATTAAAAAAAAAGTTATCGTCATTTGAATGAACTCAAGGCATGAGTTTGCCTGCAAACATATAGCAAAAATAAAATAAAATAATAAGTGACATAAGAAAATTTAAATCCAAAGTCAATTCATCATCATTATACGACAGCATTATACCTATCCATACTATCCATAGTAATCCATACTAAAAAAAAAGGAGAAGCTGACTGACTGACATATCAACGCAGGGCCTAAACTATAAGGGTTAGGAACTTGAAATTTTGCACAGGGGTTCCTTTTATAACGTAAGGGATCACTAAGAAAGGATTTTTGGAAATTCATCTCCTTAGGGGGAGAAACGGGTTGCAAAGTTAGTATGAAACTTTGTTGTTTTTGAAGTTATTCGAATGATATTCAGCATGAAGGTTCTTTACTGAAAGGTATGAAACACGAGTAAAATATTTTTCTCAAAAATCATCCCTTAAGGGGGTAAAATAGGGGTGCAAAGTAAGCATGAAACTTTGCCATTTTTGAAGTTAGTCGAATGAAATCCAGCATGAAGGTTCTTTACTAAAAGGCATGAAACACGAGTAAAATATTTTTCTCAAAAATCATCCCTTAAGGGGATATAACGGGGATGCAAAGTTAGTATGAAACTTTCCGTTTTTGAAGTTATTCAATTGAAATTCAATATTAAGGTGTTTCATTGAAAGTCATAAACTAATGTATTCCGGGTAATTCTACTGTTCCTGAGAAATCGACAATTACGCGGGCGGAGCCGCGGGCCAAAGGCAAACCTGACTTATATATCAACGCACAGCCGAAACTACTGTGCGCAGAAACTTGAAATTAGGCACAGGGATTCTTTTTATGATGTAAATGAGCACTAAGAAAGGATTTTTAGAAAATCAAAGGGGTTGAAGTTTTATGGAATTTTCTCATTTCTGGACTTAGAAGTTTAAAAGTAGGTACGCAAGTTCTCAATTAAAATTAAAAAAGATCTGTTTAGGTGAACCAGACAACATTCTCCCTTGGAGGGGTAAATAGGGGGTAAAGTTTGTATGGAATTTTTCCATTTCTAGACTTAGAGGTATGAAAATAAGTATGTACGTTCTAGGTTACAATTAAAAAAGATCTGTGTAGGTGAAATGTACAAAATTTCCCCCTTAAGGGATAAAGGGGGGGATTGTATGGAAATTTTCTCATTTCTGGACATAGAAGTATAAAAATAAGTAAGTATATATGTTTACATTACAATTAAAAAGATCTGTGTAGTTAAAATGGTCGAAATTTCCCCTTGAAGGGGTAGAATAGGTGGGGTAAAGTTTGTATGGACATTTTTTATTTACTTAGAAATATGTTACATTATGAAGTTCTCCATTACAATAAAAAAATATCTGTGTAGGTGAAATGGGCAAAGTCCCCTCCATAAGGGTTAAAGATCTATGCAGGTGAAATGTATTAAATTCCCCCATAAGGGGAAAAAGCAAAGGGGCAGGGTTTTGTATGGAATTTTTATCAATTTCTATTGTTCCCAAGGGAACGACATTAACGTGGGCGGAGCCGCGGGCAACAGCTAGTTTTAAAATAAAAATTAAGTGGTAAAATCGTATAGAGTCGTATAGAGGCTAAATTTAGTGTTAAATCTATCAAATTTCTTTATTAGTTTTATATAAATTAAACAATTGAGTACATAAGTATAATTTATAAATTCAGAGAGATAGATCAAAGTGGAAACCGAAAATGGCTATAGGCCAGCTGCTATGGGATATAAGAGCAAAAAAAAATTATATTTACATAAAATTAAAATACATAAATAAATTTGTCCCATATCAATTCCGAAATTTGATTTGATTTTTTATGTTTTATCTATTCTTATTGTATCTTTCTGTATATAGACTAAAGTACCTGGGCAACAGATCTTTGCTCGGTTATAACTATTTCTTGTAATATGATTAAACTTGTTACATATCTCAAACATTAACTACATTTTATTTAACTTGTCGAAAAACAATAAAATAAAAAAATATATATATACTTGAAGATATAAAAAATAACAAATGTTAATCACCGAGCGGGATTTGAACCCGTAACACTCGATGCTTGCCGTCCGCGTTTCAACCCGCTGGACCAGATGGACAGTGGCCGACAGGACGAAATTAGCGACCATATTCTGCGTGGAAAGAAAAACGCATGAAAACTCGAAAACACGCGATTTCGCACACATAAGACTAATCTAGATCGAGTGTTACTCCGAAACCCTCGATATACCAAATTTCAGCGAATTTGTTAGAGCCGCTTCCGAGATCATACATAGGGCGCACTGTAAGTTTCCGGAACTGGCCACTTACATAAACAATATTTAAAAATTTATTGCAACATTTGAAAATAGAACTCTTTGGCTGTAGAATGCAGTTTGTTTCATTTGACTGTCTTTTGTTTTTACCTTGTGGCGCCATTTAAAAAATTGTGTGTCTGCATCAACATGGATTTAACTCGGGAAAATTTTCGTAGTATGATTTTCTACGATTTTAAGTGTAATTTGACAGCTCAACAGAGCATCGCTCGGCTTGAAACAGCTTTTGGCAATGAAGCACCATGCAAGACAACTGTTTATAGCTGGTTTGCAGAATTCAAGCGTGGTCGTATCAATCTCAGTGACGAATCTCGCGATGGTCGGCCGTCCACCGCTGTGACCAACAAAAACATCGATGCTGTGCGCCGTATGATTGAAACAGACAGGCATGTGACCTACCATGAAATTCGCGCATCCTTAGAAATAGGCATGAGTTAAATACAATTAATCCTACACAAACATTTGGGTGTGAGAAAGCTGTGCTCGCGGTGGATCCCACACAACTTGAGCGAGGCTCAAAAAACGGACCGCGTCACTTGGTGCAGTGCCATGCTTACCAGATTCAACGAAGGTGCGTCAAATTTGGTGTGGGACATAGTAACAGGTGACGAAACATGGATTTATTGCTACGATCCCAAAAAAAAGCAGCAATCGAGCGTATGGGTCTTTCAAGATGAGCCGAAACCAACCAAAGTGGCGCGCGTGAAAAGTGCATCTAAGCGGATGATTGCTTCTTTTTTTAATAAAACTGGACACGTGGCTACTGTTGCTTTAGAGAATCGTCGTACAGTGAATAGTGACTGGTACACGACCATTTGTTTGCCGGAAGTTATTGACGAACTCCGTAAAAATAACCGTAAACGCCGTATCATCCTGCACCACGACAATGCTAGTTCTCACACGGCCAGACAGACAAATGACTTTTTGAAGGCGAAAAATGTAGAACTCATGAGTCATCCTGCATACAGTCCCGACCTGGCACCTTGTGACTTTTTTCTGTTCCCAAAAATTAAGAACCAATTACGCGGTCAACGATTTTCATCACCAGAAGAGGCTGTCGAGGAGTATGAAAAACACGTTTCAGAGGTCACCACAGAGGAGTGGCACAAAAGTTTTCAAAACTGGTTTCATCGAATGAAAAAGTACATAGACGCCAAGGGAGATTATTTTGAAAAACAATAAATTAATTTTGTACCTTTAATAGTATTTTTTCATATTCATTCCGGAAACTTATCACGTACAATAAATTTAGGTATATACATATAAATTTACAAGAATTGCTCGTTTACAGGTATAAGATTTTGATTTTTGATTGTACCTCATAGAATATTAGTCAGTTGTAGTAAAAAATAAACAAGCATAACACATCCATACTTGCAAATACATATTCATTTTCACGTCTTTATTCCAGAAAGAGTCTAAGGACCTAACGGCCACAATTAGTGATTGTAGGAAGAAAATAGACCCAAAACAGTGGTAGATTGTAATTCTTGCAAATTTTCAGATTTAATTATAAAAGCAGTTGTTGTTGTTTTTCGTGTGTGTTAGTAGCCAACACAGGTTGGCCACTAACACACACGAAAAATTCAGATTTTTCAAGCTGCCTTAAGGCATATGACTTAGCTATAGCACTGCCATCAATGATAACAGCCGGGACCAACGGCTTAACGTGCCTTCCGAAGCACGGAGAAGCTCGAGATATTTTTATGCCACTTGCGGTCACCCATGCTAGTAGGGACCGCGCCCGGAGTTGCTTAGCATACGTAAGCGCTTATAATGCCCAGACCCATTGGACCACCGTGCTCCTCTTTATAAGTAGTCATCATCATCATCAGGTATTTTTAGTCTCCACTGCCGGAGCATAACCCTCTCTGTACTACCGGAGGCAGACTTGGCCAGAGCAGACAGAGGATTTGGTCTACACTCTCCTCGCTGACCAGTTGGGTTGGAGAGGTCTCATTGATGATTATGAGCTTTGTTTAATTTGTATTTCCCAAGTCGCCTCTTACGACCTCCATGGGAAGACTAGGAGTGGTATCTATTATAAGTAGTAAGATCTCCTAATAAGGTCAGTAGGTTAGGGCCCAATGGGAATAAACTAACTGTCTAAAGGAGGGTAATATGTCGGATGTTATGTTAATCTGCATTTACATTCACTTTTGAAGTGTGCGGGGCAGTCAGTCGGTCAGGCCGCAGGGAGTCGTGACCTGGATATAAACAGGGATAAAGTTTACTGGGCAATTAGTATTAATGCAGTTTACATTTTATAATTTAAAAATCTTCTTCTCTACGAGTCAAAATAGCTATATACTCGTACCTAATAAAAATCCGGCTAACTGCGAGTTGGTCTCGCACACGAATGTTTCCGTATCTTTAATAAGTTTAAAATTATTAAAAATAAATATATTTTTTTAATGATGTTACAAAAAAAGACGTTGCTTTGTACCAAATTTTAAGATTCTGAGTTCACGGGAAGTAGGTTTTGATTCCCTTGAGAATGTCGAAAATTTGCGGCATAAACGGGTGTATCTTTTGATTGCGTTGGCTTAGAAGTTTGATTTTTTTCACAGCTCCAAGGGACTGTAGACTTAAGTATTTAATATGAATTTCAGCTTGATATCTTTACGCGTTCTTGAGAAAAAGGATCTTGACAGACAGACAGACTGACAGAGAAACAAAGGTGGTTCCGTTTTTTCCTTTTGAGAACCCTAAAAATAAATATTATTGTATAGTTTGGCTACCTCGACGGCACGATCATTTGCCTTAATCAAGCCCTCCATGAACTGCCCCAGCTGTCCTACTTCCTGTACTGACAGGAAGTAGGACAGCTGGGGCAGTTCATTAAATGGGTCATCGTCTGAACAGCGCAGCTGCACAGATTCTTGCTAGAGAAACCCCACCTAACCCGGCAATCTAAGCATCTTCCAACACCAGCCCAGAGTCTATTTAGCGACTTCCAGACTGTCCCGGAAACATCACTAGCCGGTGGTGGTTTCTCTGCAGGTGGAAGAAGAGCAGGTGTTGGCGGTCAAACTACAATGCGTGTCTTTTGCGGTTGCGTCAGAAGTAGTAAAATCTCAATTGGAGTTAGCTAAGTACATAGTCAATTAAAAAACAATAGTTTACGTACGCCTTATTGATTGTTTGCTGACGTCACATAGCTTATGATACTCCGGGGAAAAATACGGATTTAACAACACGTCACACTTCAAAATTGGTCAATACGTATAGATTACAACGAAACATACATTCGATTCATACTTTTCCATGCTGGTCTGGGAGAAAAGAAAAAATGCCAAGGGAATAGGCGAAAATCTAATTACTTTACCGCCAACTCGCTAAACGTGGCCTTTTGATCTTATGACCGTAGGCTCTGTCTACTCTGTAAGGGATAAAGACGTGATAATATGTATGTACGACCGGTTGAAAACGGTCTGCGTCCAGCGTCTTCCTGCGACCTTAGTTAGGTCATCCGACCACCTGGTCTGTGGGTATCCGAAGCTGCGCTTGCCGATACGTGGTCGCCATTCGAGAAACATTTTGCCCCATCGATCGGCCATCGGTTCAGCGCGCTATGTGCCCCGCTCACTGCCACTTCAAAGAGCTAATCCGCTGAGCTATATCGCCCCGTTGACCTTTGTTTTTCTAC
Source organism: Elegia similella (assembly GCA_947532085.1). Taxonomy (NCBI): domain Eukaryota; kingdom Metazoa; phylum Arthropoda; class Insecta; order Lepidoptera; family Pyralidae; genus Elegia; species Elegia similella. Next base: position 4,000,416 of record OX383943.1, read on the forward strand.
GAATCTCTTCGTTTCTGATTCAATCTCGGAGAAAAACACCGAGCATAGCTCTTTGAGCGACCTTGAGCTTTTTTATTAGGCCGAGTAAGGGACCATGTTTCGGACTCGTAAGTCATCACTGGTAACACACATTGTATAGACTTTCTTTAGGCACTGAAGTATTTTGGAGCTATAGTATTTTAATCAAAACTTACTATTCTTTTGATGGTATTTTCTCATATCAAAGTACATGATCTTATAGATTCGCGATAGATGATTTCATTTGATTAAATTCTTCTCTTTATGGAGATAGCTAATATAAAAATATCGGATCGGAAGCTTCTTGTAGATGTTGAATTATAAAGTTCAATAACGTAGGTATTGTACACATAGTTATTCAGTATATTTTTTATTTAATATTAAACCAATTGTTTTTGTTTTATGTTTCATAAAACAAAGCTTCCCAATGTTGTCCATAGTGCTAAATATACATGGATTTATCCCTATATTATTTATTTATTCATACGTAATTATACATCAGGGTCCCCATTAGAAACGTGGTTGTTTGAAGGGTTCCATACCGTTGAACTCTTTGCGTGACTGTAAATCAGAGTCGCACTTAGACAGTTTTATTTTTTAGTTGGGCTTTCGAAGACTCGACGACTTGCAAGTAAATCTTAAATGGACCAGACTGAATTGTTCTACACGGCGCGAGTAAATCGTTTCTTGGGTTTATTCAATTTAAATCTCGCCTTAGAGTTGCCAAGAAGGAGAAAATTGCTTCTAACGACGTGTTCTTTATTTTTGAAACTGTTTCTAATTGAAAACAGATAATGGGCGGACATGTTGTGTACCAAATTAAGTCCAATAACAACACTAACAGATTATGGCCAGATCTGGCCATGATAGTGCACAATTTAAAACCCTATTGCTTAAATAATAAAAGGCACTTTGCACTACTGTCTCCGTGGTCCAGTGGTTAAGGCATTTGCCTGTAGACCCGGAGGTCGTGGGTTCAATTCCCACGGGAAGCATTTAATTGTTTCCAGTTTGGTTAGGACATTGCAGGCTGCTGCTGCTTGCACCTGAATGTCTGATAATAAAGATGATTCCGTGCTTCGGAAGGCATTTTAAGCCGTTGGTCCCAGCTGCCATCTGGTAATCGTTAAAGGAACCACGTCAGAGACCGAGAGGTCGTTCCGAATAATTCTGACACCAGGGTGTGCATGGTCCATTGACCGTGGTACCTACACGAAATGATGATGATGCCTGAGAGTAAAGATACGGTAGATTAATGAAACTCACATTCCTACTTTTTTATGTACATTTGACGGCAAACGAACAGGCAATCCACCTTATGGAAAGTTGTCACCGTCGCCCATGGACATCTGCAACACCAGAGGAGGTGCTGATGCGTTGCCGACTCTCAAGATTTTTTTTATGTATATTTGTCGACAAACGAGCAGACGAGCAACCTGACGGAAATTGGTCACCGTCGCCCATGGACATCTGCAACACCAGAGGAGGTGCTGATGCGTTGCCGACTCTTAACATACCTGTAAACACGCCTTTTAAAGGACCTCAAGTCATAGCACACAGGGAAAACCTCGGGACGCCCATTCCACAATCCTGCTATACGAGTGAAAAAACTACGTGACGCACTACTTACAAGAATTCTGGGTTTTTCTTCGCCACTTTGCTTAATCTTTAGTATCTTTATTTGTGATTATACTCAGGTGAGGATGTATCCTTGGAAACACTTAGATGACAAAGAAATCAATTCATCAAGTACTCTATCTATAATATATTATATGTGCATACCTTATGAAGGTAAACTGTAGTGTAAAAATTACTAAGACAACTTATTGCACCTACATTTATGCAAATAAATACTTTGAATTTTGAACTATCCGGGTCTCTGGACGGAGCCCCGGCCAGGCCTGTCTTACTCCCCGTCTCGGTATCCAAAACATATATACGCGCATCGACTACTTCGAAGTTGTAAAACCGGGCAAATCCAGTAGGAACGACGCGCGTTGGTCACATGTGTTCACTGACTTCAATGAATTATGAATCGTGTGTTCAGAGTTATAAGAATAAAATTGGCTTGTAATGTAATTCTGTAGGTATATAAGCAAAATGTGCTACGTTCTGATACAAGCTCAATGACATCGTATCGCTAACTACATTAAGTTGATATTTCTTTGAATATTTTTGCAGAGTGCAAGCTTCTTAAGAGCCCGACATATGCCAGGCGGCGTGGCGATACAAACGCGGATGGTCTAAACCACGGAGGTCTAAACGCGTTGGCTACTTTGGATATTTTCGGTTTTTAGGAATATTCAAGGGTTATTCGAAAAAGAAAAACATATGATGGCTGCCTTATATGTAATGCAATAATAATCAAAAGTTTCAAGGTTAATTTTAATGTATTTGGTGAATAATGCTATATACCGAGTAAATTAGACGTGAATTGGAGGCAACTTTGCAATTTTTTTCTATCGAGAAAATTTAACGCAATCGTGTTTTTGAGTCATATAGTTACCAGAGTTAGTCCTGAACATTGCTGCATTTTTATTTTAACTTGAGTATTTAATTATTATTAATATAACAGTCAATCATGCAAAGCAGTGTGAGGTAGTACGGGCCCTTAAGTACTTATTCTGTGCCCAAGGTAAGGTATCCCTTGAATGTTCAAGGATCAATATTGTATAATATTAGTTAGGATAAGTACTATTAAATTCAACACTTCAGTAACAACACCTAAACATTTTGTATTTCCAACTCAATTAAATATCCTCTAGTAATTCTCACCAAGTGGTTTAAGTTTTAAACACGGCTGAACAAGGTGTAAGTAGCGTTCTTAGTTAGGAACAAACTTTAGACTAAATTGTGCGACTTTTCCCGCGAAAATACGAGCTTAAGCTGTGGTTTCGCTGATGTGCGTTGAAAAGTTAGGAAATATTATAAGTTTTTGTTCTTTCTTATGAAAAAAAAGGAAAATATTTAGACTATGTTTTGACACTAAATTTTATTTACAAAAGACGACAATGATCACATCTGTACAGAGAGACGCATTTTTTTTTTTAAATCTATGCATCTGTACAATATACATATGGCGTAAGAATTTAAAAAATAGATTCAGTAAGTCATAAAATGTCAATACTTGTCTCTTTACAATATTAGCATTAGATTAAGCTTTTACAGATAAATTATTATTAAAATTGAGTTATGCATATTTTAATTTAAGTGACACTAATCTTTTTCAGATTAGCCTGGGTCTTGGCTATTAAATTGTGGTTGTAGCCCATAACACAAGGCTCGAACTTATTTTGGTGCTAGATCAATATGTGTGATTTATCCATATATATTTATTCAGCAGTAATTAAGTGAACTTACTGCGCATATACTATGTGAAAAATTTAATTAGTGACTGTAGAAACTTAACAAGGATCACGTAAACGGTACATACTGCACTATTGTTGCGTTACAAATGAAGTAAGCACGATTATTCACATAATACTAAGTTCCTTAGTTCGCTAATTGCGATTATACTATGTGATTAATCCTTGTGCTCTATACTGCATTTATTATTCTTATAGATCGTTACGTCAGTATCTCAAAACCAATGGCAGCTTCAATCAAATATCGATACACGATTCGCGCTCAAAAAGTGGCACCGGAAAAACAGCGCACTAATCGAGTTTCGGAGCTGTTTTGTCCACAGTTTCAATAAACCGCGCTCGCACTCACACGTCTCGCGATGACGGAAGTACAGAGAAAAGATGCAAAAACTACGCATCAAAAGTAAAATAACAACGATGGAGTATACTTTTAGTATGTACCGTGTTTGTGTTGTTTGTAAGTATGCATGATGTTCTAACTCGGGGACATTATTAAGGCTTCATTTATGTATGAGACTCTGTATCTAGCATTATATTTGATCGGAGAAAGGCAGTCAGTAAACTTACACCCACCAATCTCTTAGGTACATGTAAGGTACACAAGCAAACGCTCCGCTAGCTCGAACGGATATTGGAGACGAAATAGCCAATAAATTATACTTTAAGTTAACTTCCACCAGAATCGATGAATTATAAAACTGTATGCTTTAAACTTCGCAAGCTGGTTAGTTTAGTAGTTTATTTACTTGACAAGTAGTGCAACTTGCTTGCTACTAAGTTGGACAATATTTTACTAAGTACTACTTCGTAGTTTGAACACTGAATTGTATTGGTTGTATTTGCTACGGTTAGTTAACTTAGGTGTATACTAAGCTTATTATAGTGAAGCTATATGGCCTCGTTCTACTCTGAAGGTGGCTCAAAGGGCTATGGAGAGATCAATGCTGCGAGTGTCGCTCCGAGACCGCATACGAAACGCTGAGATCAGGAAACGATCTGGAGTAGTGGACGTTGGAGAGAGGATTGCCAGGCTTAAGAGCCCGACATATGCCAGGCGGCGTGGCGATACAAACGCGGATGGTCTAAACGCGTTGGCTACTTTGGATATTTTCGTTTTTTAGGTATATTCAAGGGTTATTCGAAAAAGCAAAACATATGATGGCTGCCTTATCTGTAATGCAATAATAATCAAAAGTTTCAAGGTTAATTTCAATGTATTTGGTGAATAATGCTATATACCGAGTAAATTAGACGTGATTTGGAGGCAACTTTGCAATTTTTTTCTATCGAGAAAATTTAACGCAATCGTGTTTTTGAGTCAGATAGTTACCAGAGTTAGTCCTGAACTTTGCTGCATTTTTATTTCAACTTGAGTATTTAATTATTATTGTTATAACAGTCAATCTTGCAAAGCAGTGTGAGGTAGTATGGACCCTTAAGTGGCAATGGGCTGGACACCTTATGAGGTGCGCTGATAATAGATGGAGACAGCTAATTTCTGTCGGGTGGCCAAGAATGGGGTATAGAAACCCGGGAAAACCGAGGACGCGCTGGGAAGATGACATCTCAAAGGTGGCTGGCAAGTTATGGAGAAGACACACACACGACAAGAAGAAATGGAAGACTATCGTAGCCCATTTTTGGACAAAGGCCTCTCCCAGTGGAGAGGCCTTTGTCCAAAAATGGGCTACGATAGGTTGACTATGATGATGATGATGATGATATGGCCTCGTTAGATGTGCACATTATGCTCACGCATGTAAAGCAACTCTAGGTGTGGCACCACTACGATACGTGACTAAAAGTGGCACAAAAATTCTTGAGCTCTCTTTTCTTCAGCAGGCATGTCAAGCTGTTGGTCGTGTCTGTCATTATAAGATGGCGGTTGTTAAGCTATGTTAGATGACTTTAGGCAGCAGCTCATCGTTATTTCGAGTATGTGTCACGGTCAATCGAACATGTACGCCCTGGTGTCAGAGTTGTTTGGAACCGCCTCTCTGCCTCTGGCGTGGTTCCTTTAACGACTACCAGATGGCAGCCGGGGCCAACGCGCAACGTGCCTTCCGAAGCACGGAATCACCTTAATTATTAGACAATCACATGTGTGATTTTTCCGTACATATTTATTTATTTATTATTATTTATCTTAAATAAAAAGAATCAATCATACGAAAGCAATGTATTTTGAAGTGACTATCAAAACGTTGTACACTAAGTTAGCAAATCGGCCAGCTGGTCAGGTATCTCTGTCCCTGACTACATGTGCGGCACCGCAATGGTAAAAACCAAGGCATAACCCGGAGATTTGTAATTAAAGCGGTGCGTCCCAAAACAACCCACAATTACTTTTAAGGCCCGCGAACTTTTAATATGTTTATTTCGTTATGTTTCATTGTTGGCGTGTCTGTTTGTCTTACTGTGTAAGAAGTTTTGCTTCGTATGCTGAACATTCAAATTTTTTAAGCAAAGATGTTGTATATATCGTATACTTTTAGTTTTGATCTAATCAAGAAATATACTACCGTCTTTATGTTTGTACAGTCAGCGACAGAGATACCTTGCCAGGTCCTGTATCTATATCTTGAATTTTCTCTTAAACTATAAAAAATATAAGCGTGAAAATTTATATCAAGAAAGGCTTCATTAAAATCTTTGTGTATATAATTTTTATGTTATTATTATTTAAAGTTTAAGAGAAAATTCAAGATATAGATACAGGGCCTGGCAAGGTATCTCTGTCGCTGACTGTACTAGCAGTGCCCGCGACTTCGTTCGCGTACATTTTATGTTTTGTTTGTATGGCGGCCACGTCTTATCATGCCAGGAGAAAACAAATAAGTAGCCTATCCTGTGTCCTGTACGCCTAAATGTACATCTACCAAGTTTCATAAAATTTTGTTAATTCGTTTAAGAGTTATGGAGGAACATACATATAAACTTACAGAAAAAATCTAAAGATCCTCAGTATAGTTTCAGTATCATGTATACAGCTTATAAACACGATATCTCTGAAAACAAAGAACTTACTCCATGACCAACCCTGACAGATTTATTATTAGTATTGATATTGATGTGTTTGTTTGTTTTGTTTGTAAATACTTTATTGTACATAAAAATAACACACATGTAAGGATTAAACTTAAACTTAAAAGAAAATATGCACAATGGCGGACTTATCCCTTGAGGGGATCTCTTCCAGTCAACCAGGTATCTGAAAGGAGACATTAGTTGGGTTAAATGGGGCAGAGGTATGAATTCGAAAATACGTAAAAACAAATAATATTTAACTAAAAATTACCTAATATGTGTATTGGTAACAATCTAAAAGTTTCCATAATAATGATTTTGTAAGTAAGTAGAGTGGCACATTTTGAGAGCCGGGCAAGTTAACTTACTACTTGAGAGTTTAAAGTTAAGCTACCGGCGATAGTGAAAGCGAAACGTGTCGCGTTGTTCTCTTCTTATTCTTACTATCATTATCCTCATCATCAGGTCCTTTTTAGTCTCCACTACAGGAGCACGACCGTCTCTGTACTACTAGGGCCATACTTGGCCAGAGCAGCCAGAGGACTTGGCCTACACTCTCCACGCTCTCTTAGATGTTTATAAGCTTTGTTTAGCTTGTATTTCCTAAGTCGCCTTTTACGAAATCCACGGGAAGACTTGGAGCGGTCCTATTCTACTCTGCCGGATACCACACGGCTAAAAAAAATTCTTACTATATAAACCTGTAAACAGTATTGTCGTCAGTTATCAGTTGCCCAACTTTAAAGGAACATTAACTATTCACAGAAAGCGCCACAAAACTATTGTTTAAGAACTCACGATATTTTTTTCTGTTGTAAATGAAAGCGAAAACTATTTTATTTCCAAAGTGTGTTCCATACAAATACATAGCACTTGACAGAGTTAAAATCTAGTTTATTCATAATATCACGTCTTTTCCCTTGCAGCGTAGACAGAGCCTAGGTCCTGAACTGATGGCCTGACCCGAAGGCCACGTTTAGCTGTTGGGTGGGTATTAGGGGGAAAATGGTAGGTACTTCATTCCCTAGATCAGTTTTATGATCTGCGCGGGAAGAGTAGCAGCTGGTACATTCTAAGTTTTTTCTTTTCTCCCAGACCAGCTTGGAATATATCTAGTTTATTATTTTTGCAATACTCTTCTAGCCGATATAGATCGGCCTAAAGTTTTACCGCGTCGTCCACATTTGATATGACTTAGAACATTTTCATATCGTCGGCAAAACATAAAGCTGTGGAATAATGGAAACATTATCTAATACAAAAATAGTTAAAAACCAAAGGACCTAGTAATGATCCTTGAGGTACGCCACTTGGAACACGAGACCAGAAAATATTGAGAAAATTGCGGATAATATTCAAAAAACATCTCTGAGACCTCTCCAACCCGTTTGGCCAGGGTGGAGAGTGTAGGTCAAGTCCTCTAGCTGTTCTGGCCAAGTATGGCTCTAGTAGTACAGATAGGGTCGTGCTCCTGTAGTGGAGACTATAAAGACCTGATGATGATGATAATGATTCAAAAAATCTAGCCCCTACATATAAGGGTTCGAGATATACAGCGCTATGACTGACGGAAGGCCGGACGGACGGATACCGAAAGTTTAATACTAGGATCCTTTTTTTCACCCTTACGATATGGAACTTAAAAGTAACAATTCGTATGAGGAATTTCCATGTAAATCGGGCTGCAAATTCGGTGACGAAGCACGACCTCGTTTTAAATTTAAATTATATTATAATTCAACGAGGAGGGGTTGATGCAATTATGCACCCATATTGGTCAGGGCTGAAATCCATTAGCAATTATTTTGAGTGTGCGGCCTGCATTAGAGTGCAGTATCACATTTTGTAATATTGATTTTAGGTAACGTTGTAAAATCTTGTATACTTCGAGTGTATTTTGGTAAAAGCAGTGATAATAACTAGTGGTTAGTTATTTGATATATATATGCATGTACTTATATATGTGAAATATATATATTTATAAGTATACATACATATATATCTTATTAATATACTTGTTTAAATATTATTATTGTTAATAAGAAAATATACACAATATATACACACAAACTGTAAAACACTTTACATTTGGGAAGACACTGGTCGCCATGACACAGGGAATCCTAGTGTGGCGGACAGTGCCACTGTTGTTTGATACTCTTGATTTTCTGTAGTAAATAAATATTTCTTATTTCTTATATAACTGTGTACCAAATGACACGTCTAATAGAGAAATATTCATAATTTTAAGATCGAAAATATGTGATGATAAAATTGCGCCACATGTAGGATTTGAACCCACAAACCTTCGTCATCTGGCCTCAAAGCGGTTGAAAGCATCGACAGGCCAGTGGCCTGTCGATGCTTTCAACTGAGACTCCGCTGAGCCGTAGCTTCAAATCACCGCGACGAATTTGTTCATCACATATTATAGGTACACGCATTCGAAGCATGCGTAATCTCCATTACTACCTACTATTTAGAAGTGTGGTCCAACTTAATTCATCAGATGAATTAAAAGTTGATTAAAGTGGAGAAAGCTTTATCAATAAATTAAATTAATTGCTACAATGCTCGGTTTAATATTAAAATCGAAAATATGTGATGAAAACATTTCACATATTTTCGATTTTAAATTAAAACGAGCATTTTAGTGCTAATTTAATTCAATCATAATTTGTCACTTTTGAAGCTTGTAGTAGCACTTACCTAATAATCGGTCGTGATGTGTCTAAGGAAATGTAAAGTAATAATCATCATTTTGTCAATTAAGTACACCACGTCAATATTTTATATTCACGTATTAAATAATAAATAACTTTGTATATACGGACAAATCACACAGATTGAGCTAGCTCTACAGTAAGTTGTGAACTTGTGTCGTAGGATACTAACTCAACGATACTATATTTTATAACAAATACATATTTAGACAAACATCCAAGACCCAGGCCAATCTGAAAAAGATATTTTGCCATCTTGACCTGACCGGGGATCGAACCCGGTCACTCCGTGTCGCAGGCTGGCGTGTTAACCACTGCGCCACGGAGCTCGCCAGTCGTTCAATAGTCACGATTTATACTATGTAAGATTCAGTTCATATTGGGTGGGTCTAATGGTATTATTTACTCTTCGTAATACCTCCACGTAACCCTGAACATATACCCCACAAAGGCTGACTGTACTTTTTATATTATTTTAAAAATCTGATACCGGTTTTTTTAACTTATGTTTTCATGAGCCTTCAATGGTGGTCTAGGAGAAAAGACAAAACGTAGAATGTGCCAGCTGCTTCTCTTCCTGCGCAGACCGTAGAAGCCGGTGAAGGGAATGGGCGGAAATTTAAAGAATCATGACAATAGGCGATGCGGCTAGCAACCTTTAGGCCCACCAACACGCTAAACGTGGCCTTTTGGTCTTATGACCTTAGGTTCTGTTTCTGTAAGGGATAAAGACGTGATAATATGTATGTATGAATATTTTTATATTTTTAACCACAGTGTTTTGAATACAGCTGTTAGTTATTTGAGTAAAATAAAATGAATAAGTTATAGCTAATTCAGATACTGGCATTTGTCTTTCAGTTTTTAGGGTTCTGTACCCAAAGGGTAAAAACGGGACCCTATTAATATCGCTCCGCTGTCTGTCTGTCTGTCACCAGGCTGTATCTCATGAACTGTGATAGGTAGACATTTGAAATTATCACAACTGATGTATTTCTATTGCCGCTATAACAACAAATACACAAAATAGAATAAAATAAATATTTAAGGGGGCTCCCATACAACAAACGTGATTATTTTGCTTGTTTTTGCTCGATATTGATAATGAAATAAAAATAAAATAAAATTTAAAGGGGGGCTCCCATACAACAGACATGATTTTTTTGCCGTTTTTATAGATAACGGTACGGAACCCTTCGTGCGCGAGTTCGACTCGCACTTGGCCGGTTTTTCATTTGGTGCCTGTATACTGCAAGGCTGCAGCAAGTACATTAAATGCATTATGCATCTAATTTTGTCGGTTAATTGGACGCCCTGAGGCGTGCTATTGCAACTAACGTATTCATGAGCCAGATTATACGTAATTGCTTATACTGTATCGCTGATTTGCTTAAATTATACAAACTTGGAAGAGCTAAATGTATAAAAAATGGGTGTATTTTTACAATAATAAGACCCATTTTTTCGATTAACCAAAGTGGAGTAATAATATTTCGAGCGCATTCGTACTCAAGAAGGCATGTTACAAAATGGGGGAGGTCTTCTGAGGGATTGGCGCGTTGCCCTTGGGTCGATAGCTCGGGCTTCATCCTCGTTAGTGCTCACCCTGCGGCTTCGCGTAGAATGCCCTAAATTGGCCTTGTATAGTGGCTACCTTGAAATTCCAAAAGTACAAAAAAATATGTCGATGTTAGAAAATACTTACAACTCCTTACAGTCTAGCCAAAATACATTTCCTATCCTCCACCATTTCTGCAGGAGTACCCCCACTTTATCCAGTTAGGAACAGAAGAACAATCATGTCAATGAGTGAGTGGTAATTAAAGATGGCAGTCGTTATGCTATGCCCGACGACGCCTTAATTAGGCAGCTTAAAGCAAAAAATTTTTCACCAGTCCACAAAAAGTCTTCTAACATCTTTTAATCAATGTAAAGTCTCTAGAGCACATCACGGGTTATACAAGCAAACCACAGGTCACGCTTGACTGAAATCACATTGAAACTTGTCCCAAAGAGCCACTACGAAATCAGACATATTGAAATCGTTCTTCAGTTTCAATCATTCCCTTTTTAGATTAAGTGGTCCAGTGGTTTAGGCGTTTGCCTGTAGACCCGGGGGTCGTGGGTTCGATTCCCACGGGAAGCATACTTTGTTTGGTTGCTTCCAGTTTGGTTAGAACATTGCAGGCTTGAATCACCTAATTGCTTGAAAGATGATTCCGTGCTTCGGAAGGCACGTTAAGCTTTTGGTACCGGTTGTCATCTGGTAGTCGTTAAAGGAACCACGTCAGAGGCCGAGAGGCGGTTCCGAAGAACTCTGACACCAGGGTGTGCAATTGTGCATGGTGGATAGACCGTGACACCTACTCGAAATGATGATGACTTACGCACTGATCATACGATCGTTTTTCCCGGTTGCCTACTATGGTCCGCTACCATGACCGTAGTATACGTGCTATCATATCATTTAGCGAAAGTTTTTATGCCTGGTTGCCTACCCAACCCTTCTATTTTTATTTGAGAGTATCCGTAGTTTATGTCCTCAAAACTACATACACTCTCAAACAAAAATATGCTTTAAATGCCGAAGTAGTAAGCGTTCCAAAAATATTTTAAATTACTAGTTTTCTGTCTATTTTTCACATGTACAGTCAAACTAAAATAATAATAACATGAAAATGTATGTACAGAAAGATTTAAATGAAGTCTTTCTTAATATAAATTTTTATGTTAATATTATTTATAGCTTAAGAGAAAACTCAAGCCATAGGTAGAGAGCCTGATATCTATGTCCCTGACTGTAGAAGTGACTAACACTGGTGTCAGATTTTAAATGCCTTCAGGCATTTGACACACCTCTATGACTGGTTAAAAGCTGCTAACAATTACAAACTTTTAACTTTATAACCAACAATATCATTGTTTTAGAATTTAAAAACAATACATTTCTAAAAGATGCGGTTAACTGCACTGCGCAAAAGTTAAAAGAAAACACAGAGAGTTACAAATTAAATAACTTAATTCAATTCTTTAAATGACAATTCTATGCAAGCGGCAAAGCAAGGACAAGTTAACTAATAATGGATTTAAGACGCATCTCTCAAATAGCGCCTTTTGAAAAACCTTTGCCTTGGTTAAGAGGATATTCCCGTCTAATTTCGTAAGCAACGTAACCATGATGCAAACTTTTTGTTATTTTGTTTGACATTGTACGTAAGTAACCCTTTGTTACATATTTCAATAATGCTACATTTTCTCATTCTTTTTTGTTTTTCGAAAACGTTGTAATGCTGTACGAAGTTAATTATTTTAAACGTTATTTTTACGTTTTAATAATATATATTGTTAAAAAAATTATTGTATCAGCACATTACAATTTCAAAAATATTAATTTATAAAACATGGTAATGACACTCAGAGTAAGAGAACACATAAGGTAGCAGGAACATGAATATGCCCTAAATGTAGTCTTTTCACATTAATCAGCAATTTGCCCTGTATGAACAAACAGGCAATGCTATAAGTCTAATATAAAACATGTCGCCATTTTTAACTATTTTTCTAAAATTAATTAACGACTAAATCAAGATTACAATCGTCTTCGTCGTCAGATTTTATTTATAATAATAGTGAACTATGAACACGGTTTAGTGTGGCTATTTCATAGTAATATAACAGTGTCATATTACTATGTGATTGGAGAAGGAAAACTTAAGATCAAGCTCAGTGGCGTGCCATGGAAGAGGCCCTTGTCCAGCAGTGGACGAGTGTAGGTTGATGATGATGATGATATTACAATGTATATGATATCTTTAATTGCTCTCTGTCACTGATATTTGTGATGATATAAAGTCAGATTCGAATATTATGTTTTAAAAATCGAATCGTATTTGTACCTACTATTATTATATTACAACAGGAAGAATGGAACCACGATTTTGTATGGTGAATTAACACGAATCATTTCCTCTTAAGAAGCGTTTCTTAGCAGAGCGAGTTTAAAATAACATTTACTTTGAATAGTTAAGTCAATTTTCTTAGAAAATTCCAAGAATTTACGTTTCAAGAATAACTTAAAGGTGAGCGGAGTTTCCTTGTGTATACTGTTGTTGGAAGTAGCTAAGCTGGAGCTTTATGACAACGATGGTGGAAGGGTTAAAAGTTCCCGGGAAAGAAAACATAGCATGGAAAACAATGCAAAAGTCAAAAAAAGTCAAAGATTTTTTTTTATTTGATACATGTCATCTCTTTTTGAACGTCATATTTTTATTTCTTATATATTTTTTAATATATGCAAAATCGAAATACTACTAACGTTTCGGACCGACCACTGGTGAGAAGAATACGCCGAAAGAAACTCAATCCAGACTTGGTCCCTACGTGCCTGAAGGGCTCTGAATACATTGTTAATATTAGACACAATTTTTTATACAATAAAATAATATGTTAACATGAAGGAAATTTATATAAATTTTTACACATTTTTATCATTTATGTAACCATCAATGCAGTAATAAGCCTTTTTTACTAACTGGTTTTTTACAGTCGTTTTCAACTTAAGTAAAGGCAGATCTAATATTTATCGAATATCCGAGATATGAAGATGATATATTGTAATGGATTTTTTATCCGCTATTAGCAACGTTAATAAAATCTAATAAACACACACACATAAAACAAATAGTGGCTTACACTCTAAACATAGTCATGTTTGTAGGTATATGGGATAAGACTTGGATACCCGCAGTCTGTCTGTGTGCATATCCGGTGGTCAATTGAGCTGATATTTTGCACTTATGTATAAATCGCTTGAGGATGTAAATTATGTCAACGACATGGTATAATAAAGAATTACTGAACCTTTGTTTCAGTAAGCATCTATCTGAATCACCTCAGGAAGCTCAAGGTCGCGCTTTAGAGCTATGGAGAGGGTATACTCGGTGTTAATCTGCGAGATCGAATCAGAAACGAGGAGATTCTTAGAAGAACAAAGGTCACCGACATAGCTCAACTGATTAGTTCTTTAAAGAAGTAGTGGGCGGAGCACATAGTACCACAGAACAAGTACTATACGAGTATAGAACTATAGTATAGCGCGTAGAACTGATACCCGACTGGACGATCTAACCAAAGTCGCAGGAATTCGCCGGATACAGGCCTTTAATTGGAAGTATTGACAATTCTTAACAAAGGCCTATGTCCAGCAGTAGACTCCTAGCGGCTGAAATGTTGATGAATATAACATTGTACATAGTTAGTTATGTTATTATTTTTAGCCGTGTGGTTTCCGGCAGAGTAGAATAGGACCACTCCTAGTCTTCTCATGTAGGTCGTTAGAGGCGACTTAAGAAATACAAGCTAAACAAGGCTCATAAACATTAATGAGACCCCTCCAACCCGGCGCGAGGAGAGTGTAGGCCAAATCTTCTGTCTGCTTTGGCTGTCAAGTATGTCTCCGGTATTGAAGAGAGGGTCATGCTCCTGCAGTAGAGACTAAAAAGACCTGATGATGCTGATGCACGTAGCGATGTACAGGGGACAGAGATACATGACCAGGCTCTCTTCCTATATCTTGAATTTTCTCTTAAACTATAAATAATAATAACATGAAAATGTATATACAAAAAGATTTTAATGAAATCTTTTTTTATAAATTTACATGTTAAGGGCCCGTACTACCTCACACTGCTTTGCATGATTGACTGTTATATCAATAATAATTAAATACTCAAGTTGAAATAAAAATGCAGCAAAGTTCAGGACTAACTCTGGTAACTATCTGACTCAAAAACACGATTGCGTCAAATTTTCTCGATAGAAAAAAATTGCAAAGTTGCCTTCAAATCACGTCTAATTTACTCGGTATATAGCATTATTCACCAAATACATTAAAATTAACCTTGAAACTTTTGATTATTATTGCATTACAGATAAGGCAGCCAGCATAAGTTTTTCTTTTTCGAATAACCCTTGAATATTCCTAAAAAACGAAAATATCCAAAGTAGCCAACGCGTTTAGACCATCCGCGTTTGTATCGCCACGCCGCCTGGCATATGGCGGGCTCTTAATGTTATTTATAGTTTAGGAGAAAATTCAAGATATATTTAGAGAGCCTGGTCCGGTCTTTCTGTCCCTGGCTGTACATATAAACATCTAGGTACATCAATATGCGCTCTTGTAAGAAAAGTAACTATTAAACTACCTACATATAAATGTGTTTTTATTTTGGTATTCTGAATAAACGCAGAAAAAATCGAGAAGAATATTATAATATTACCAATATAAAAAATAAAAGTTAAACTTTAAAATATAAAAAAACAATTACAGGAATTCCGCCATATTCAAAATATGTTGTTCATTGCAATGAAAACATTAAATGTTTGCGCGCCAAAAATATATTCGGATATTTGTACAAAAAATATGTTCGGATATCCGTACGAAAATCAATCTCGATTATGCCTGGAGGCTTTATACCATGAACGTTTCATTACGCGCTCTAAAATATTTATGTTTTAATAAATTCTGCGTTCGGTTTGATGTTATAAAATGTCTGCATTAAATTTTGAGCAGGGTGGGGCAGCGATGTTCCGGGCGTGATAATCCTTATAATTTTCATTGGAATTTAATAACGCCAGTATCCAAAAAAGTGTTATGTGTTCAGGGTTAACAGATATTTCCATTTCGGTCTGGAAAAAACAGAATGTACGAGCTGCTTTCCTTTTGGGCAGATCGTAAAAACCGGTCAAGGAAATAGGCGATACTGCTAGGTAACCATCTCTATTTTGCTATTTGATTTCTTGATCCGCCATGTTCAAGACGTAGCCTCTCAAATTTGCAGCCCTAGGATCTCCCCAAAGGGATGAAGGCGTGATTAATTTATAGGTACTACATAACAAGTATTTTAATGGATTACATTTTGTATTTTATAAACACACTTGTTATATATAGTGTGTAAATGAATCACCGACATTCCCTTGAAGGGTCAACTCATCCCGCCAACATGAACAACTCTTCCTATGGGAACAATACTGGGTTCATAAAAATTTTTGGGCCTGCGGAACGCTTTTATATGAAAATGCCATTTTTTATCTATAGGTAAAATATCAAATGTATACTCATAACATACAGGTCAGGGAAGTCATCCCCAACGGCTTGACTGGTAGTTGCAGGATGTATCGGGTACGCACGCCTGACAACTCGTGTTTTTCCCCCATTCATCCGAATCCCTATACCTTCATTCCATTACCAGATCCAAAAAATTCCTATCCTCAGCTTTAAAATGCTTCCGATGGGCAGCAGCGTCGGAATGTGCTTCCGAAGCAAAAAAAACGGTGATTGCTAAAGCACCTGATAAGCGTGTTGAGGATGGCAATATCCTCCCAAGGAACGAAGAATCGTTGGGAGAATTATTTGTCCTACGGTGGACATCTTACAGCTGAAATGATGATATATATCGTAATATATCAAAGGAACATAATACAACCTCCGTGGTCCAGTGGTTAAGGCGTTTGCCTGTTTACCCGGGTGTCGTGGGTTCGATTCCCACCGGAAGCATACTTTGTTTAGTTGTTTCCAGTTTGGTTAGGACATTGCAGGCTTGAATCACCTGATTGTCTGATAATAAAGATGATTCCGTGCTTCGGAAGGCACGTTAAGCCGGTGGTCTCGGTTGCCATCTGGTAGTCGTTAAAGGAACCACATCAGAGGCCGAGGGGCGGTACCGAAGAACTCTGACACCAGGGTGTGCATGGTCGATTGACCGTGACACCTACTCGAAATGATGATGAAAGGAACATACATCTATATTGTCACGTCTTTATCCCTTACGGGGTTGACATAGCCCATGGACTCAAGACACAAAGGCCAAGTTTAGCGTAAATGGGCTTAAAGGAAAACGAAATAAAAAAGTGTGTGTTGCTAGCCGCATCGCCTATTGTCATGATTCATACTTTTTCGCCCATTCCCTCGACCGGCTTTTACGGACTGCGCGGGTAGAGAAGCTGCTGGTACATAAAACGTTTTTCTTTTCTCCCCGACCAGTATGGTTATTATCAAGAGAAAAATGAGATTATGTGTTTCATCATCATCATCAGGTCTTTTTAGTCTCCACTGCAGGACCATGACCCTCTCTGTACTACCGGAGCCATACTTGGACAGAGCAGACAGAGGATTTGGCCTACACTCTCCTCGCTGGCCAGACGGTTTGGAGAGGACTCATTGATGTTTATGAGCTTTGTTTAGCTTGTATTTCCTATGTGTTTATAACGAATTCACTAAAAAATTACCAAACCGAGTTAATAACTCTCTCACCAATAGAAAGCTTGGTTTTCAGCGAGTAACATAAAATTTAAGGCATTAAGTCCACCCATTTGTACGTTTTTTGTGCAATAAAGTTTAAATAAATAAAATAATTTACGCGGTTAAAGTCGCGGATATCATTATCTCACAAAAACATGAATACGAGATTATTTCCAGAGTCTTTCATGTTTATTCCATGAAACCTTAAAATTAATTAAGGTTTACGTCAAGACGGCCATCTTAATAAAAATCCTTTCATATCTGAAGACAAAAAGTCTCCCTCGGGAACTAGCAGCTATTAATTACAACACACTCGAGGCCGTCCAATCTTCACAAGACTATTAATTAGTATACATACAAACAGTCGTACGCAAAGTAAACCTTATTGCTAATTAATAAGGTTGATATTATGTTAAACGAGAACTAATATTTACTTCTCGTTTAACATATGCCATAAGTATATACATATGCTTATACTGCGGGAAGAGAACGCACAGATCGTAAAAGTAGATCGAGGGAAGCGGCAATTTTAGAAATCATATAAGTAAGCGATGCTGCTAGCAACCCTTCACTATTTTGATTCCGTTTCCATCTATACGCCCACCAAAATGCTAAATGGCTTTTAGGTCTCAAGGAACTCGGCTCTGTCTACCCCGCAAGGAAAAAATACGTGATAGAATGTATGTATGTATATACTTATGGTATACCTACTAGCTTTCGCAATGTTGATCCCTTGGGAACAGTCCTTCTACATACCCTAGATAACGTGTATGCAAAATTTCATGATGATCCGTTTAGTAGTTACAACGTGAAAGCGTAACAAACAAACAAACTTACTTTCGCATTTATAATATTAGTTAGGATTAGGATAGAAAACTAGCTTTTACCCGCGGCTCCGTCCACATTAGTGTAGATTGCTCAACAGTAGATTTTTCAGGGATAGAAGGTACCCTTGGTCCTCCCCCGGACCTCAAACTACCTACACAAGTAGACTTTACATAATGTATGTACATCCTCATACAATGTAGAGATGTGAATTTGTGAGTTACTTTATTCCACCATATCTCTTAAATGCTTTAACTGATTTGGATGTTTTAGCTCTCTTGAGTGGCATCCTAATATTATAAATGCGAAAGTGAGTTTGTTTGTTTGTTTGTTACGCTTTCACGTTGTAACTACTGAACCGATCATCATGAACGATTTTGCATACACGTTATCTGGGGTACGGAGAAGGGCATAGGGCACATTTTATCCCGGGAAAAAGTACTGTTCCCGAGGGATCGACATTGACGCGGGCGGAGCCGCGGGCGATAGCTAGTAGGCTATATTTTTTTCTAGGCAATATTTTCAGTTTTTTTTATTAATTTGAAATAAAAAGTCTTTTTTCTTTGAACTTTTGTGACCGGAAACTTTGATATAAAAGTATTTCGTATACTTTTATATAATTATACAGATTATTAAAGTACTGTCTTCATATGAAGCCGGCTTGCGTGTAAGCGGTTTCTTTATAAGCGTAATTACTGACGTAATACAACTTCCACACCTGTGCGTGGAAATTTAATAACTGTAGACAGTTTCAGGCATAAATTACTATGATGTTGAGACACTAGATGTAACTAGAAAATAATAGGTTGGGAAAAAAGTTATTTCGTATTTTTTTGTATAATTATCATCATCGTCAGCTTTCCTCGATCCACTGCTGGGTATAAACCTCTTTTAGTCTGCGCCATTCTTCCCTATCATTAGCCTTCGCAATCCAGTTCTTACCAGCTATCTGCTTTATGTCGTCGACCCGCCTAGCTGCCGGACGCCCAACACTACGTTTCCCATTTCTGGGATACCACTTAGTGACAGCCCTACTCCACCATCGTTCCTTCTAGCCAGGCGTCCTGCCCAGTTCCATTTAAGAGTTGCAACCCTAGAGAGCACATCGTGAATTTTTGTTCGGCGTCTTTAAATTTTTGGATAAATTTGTAGCTAAATATCTTTGTGTGATTAAATAGTTTTTCTATTAGTACTAAGGCTAAACCTATAAATGAATAATTTTTACCCCGTTTTCAAAACATTTGATTGATGTTTCGCTTCTATTATTCGCAGCGTGAGGTTTTATAGCCCAAAGCCTTCCTCAATAAATGGACTATCCAACACAAAAAAAATTTGAACCTGTGATTAGCGCGTTCAAACAAAGAAACAAACTCTTCAGCCTGATAATATTAGTAAAGATTATGCTGTATGTATCTGACTGTGTTTGAGTAAAAAACAAAGATGACATTTTAAAGACGAATATAATATGGTAAAAAAACAACGGGTTGCACTCCGGAAGTACCGGCAGAAGTAAAAACTCGCCTTTGCGGCGGTCATAGGCCACGTGTCCGTCTCACGAATTTTTGATCAGCTCACGTGTCCTAACGCACGAGAGTAAAATTTTTTACCCATTTTCATGAGCCTTTCAAAGAGCTGGACATGGAAGGAGCTCATCGTCCGGCTGTCTCACTCACCGAACGAAGCATAGAAGCGGTAAAGTTTCTATTCAAACGTCGATTTTCTTTGAGAGTTGGTACTACCCAGGACGAGCTGGCCTATTCATGCTACTAGCAAAAATGAATTTCGCCGGTTGTTGACTCTATCATGACTAAAAAGTTTAAAGCTTTTTCATATCTTATTTCTGTGCACCAAAAGAATACCAAATTTCAACTTAATCGTCTGTCGGACAGATAGAGACACAAATGATCCTATAAGGGATCCGTTTTGTCATTTGGTCGTACGGAATCCTAAAAATATCAAAGACAAAATGTCTGTCTATTTTGCAATCACCAAACAATATTTACAAATCGTCACTCGTTGAAATGCGCCCCACGTAACTGCATAGCTGCAACTACAGCTCGTATACAGGGTGTACTGCTACGTATTGTTCACAATGCTGGAATGATAAGTAGGGTATTTTATCTGGCCAATTTGTCTAGTGACAATTTGGACGCAGTTTTCCTTGGGGGCCGAAATAATCTTACAAGTGAATTTAGAGAAAAACTCAGGGGATTCTCCTTAAAAGGGGATGGACGCACTAATCTTACATTCAGACGCTTAGCTTGGTCAACCACGGAAGAGCTAAATAAATGTTCCCGTGAAGGGGTGACTCAGCCCGTCAAAATGAACAACTTTTCCTATGGGACCAAAGATGGGAATTCAAAAAAATTACAAAGTCATACAAAAGTATTCGGCCAGTCTGGCAATTAGTAAAAAAAAAGGTTAATTCCCATCATTGGTTAGATTTAAATTTCTGGAAAAGTTGTTATTTTTACGGGCTGAGCCACTCCTTATCGGGAATGTCGTTGCTTAAGATACACGCTGTATATACGGACAACTCATACTGAAAAAGACGCAATATCTCAAATAGAGAACAGATAAATATCCGTACCGGTGGTACCGGAGTAAAATTACATAATTATTTTCAAAGATAAATAAAAACATGACTTATAATAAAATATCCTATATCACTCGGTATTGATTCTATATAAAACCTGTATTTTAAAATCCGTTAAGGTATTTATAACTTACGAACACTTACACAAACACAAAACAATACACTTCTTTTTTGAGGCAGCCTATTTTCAACTGATAAATTGGGAGATTTAGCCTTCATGAACAATATTGTATACCAACCACCAATGATTGACTATAGTAATAAAACTCAATAAAATAAAAAAAAAAAATCGTTTGTTCATATATTTTTGAGATTTTAGCACATTTAAAGTAAAAGTTTATTAAAGTATTGAATTGGCCCTTTTGATATATACTTATCGTATATTTACACTCTATAAACAGGATGCTGTGAACAAATTTAGAATTCTGTAATCACAGAAATTGTCACTCGTTAGAATGCGCCCCACGTAACTGCAGTCAGGTCCCGAACTACTGCACTGCACTATACTACCACATATGTATACTCCAGCACGTATATATGGTATACTGCTAGAACAGGAGTGCGATTTTTGAAATGATAAAATGAGATCCACCTATCGTAACGTCAGCCCGTGTGCACATTCGCATGTCATCACTACATAGCAAAAAACAAAGTCGCTTCCCGCTGTCCCTATGTAGTATTCTTAGATCTTTAGAACTACGCAATGGATTTAGATGCCGTTTTTTTTAATAGATAGAGTGATTCAAGGGGAAGTTTATATGTATAATTTATAGCACCCACATGATGCCGGGACGAGACACAAGTTATTATCTAAAATATCACGTTTTCAACAATTTTTAACTTTAAAATGATTCATTCGCATGAAATTGAATTTTGTGTTGCCATTACATTTGAGTCCAATAATGTGCTTCGAAAGGCTGCCATCTGGTAGTCGTTTAAGGAACCACATCAGAGGCCGAGAAGCGGTTCCAAAGAACTCTGATACCAGGGTGTGAATGGTCGATAAACCGTGTCACCTACACGAAATGATGATTAAAATACTTCTAATTAATAATATTCCGGTTAGGCAGAAAATGTCACTAATACTCCAGAATAGTAAATGTTAAACCGATGAGAAAACTTAGATAAAAAGCTGTTTTGGTGGTACTCGTAGCAATTATACTTTCTGATGGGTTTAAAGTATGATTATATAATTTTAAACGTATGCGAGTATCCACTTTTAGAATGTCATGATCCGCATTCTTTGCCCTAAGAGTGTTTCATAAATCACACTCCTGTAGAACGTACAGCTCAGCTGGTCGACTGCTTAATATTCAGCAACATTACCGGGATGGTAAGTAGTTAGTAATGGCAATTTTAGTACTATTCCTTCTATTCTGGATTAGGAGCAACATCAGAAAGTAACTGAAGTACGAAGTTGTGTAAGTGCGTTCGTACTAAATACTTGTTTGTATTCGTAAACCATTTAGCAGATGTATTATATGGCTCTATTTCCTTAGTAGTGCTTAGTAGCTACCAAAGCATTTTTTTGACCTATGACATTTGCGCTTAACTTAAATCAACCTTATGTTCTTTGCCTGGTTTAAATAAAAACTAACATACAATAGAATAGAATATATTTTTTTATTATAGTTCTTGGCGGGAATTTCGACGGACTACACGGCTTTTGTTTTGGATTGTTTTGCAAATTGTTTCTAGTGGACTTTATAATTCGAAGTCGATGTAATTTGGTGTTATAGATGCCCATGTTTATGAAAAATGTGTGGGATAACTTAAATAAAGTGTCATGGTGCGGCGGTAGTAAGATTAACTTAGCGGGCTAGTGTTTGCTCGCCTTACTGTGCCACCAGTGGATTCGTGGAAATGGGCTCCGTCGAATCAGCGAAATAAATTACACCATCAGTTCGTTGATACACAAGATTAACTTGAAAATTAACTAGACACTGGCTAAAATAAGCTTCTGAATGGAGTTTGAGGGCCAAATAGAAGAAAAGAAAAAATATATATTTGCCAGAATACAGAAATGAAAAGCCACTCTATGGGGTGTCCAAATATTGAGACTTATATAAACATACATAGTATATCTACATAATTTGGTAGGCATTAAATCTGTCACTCAATCATCATCATCAGGTCCTTTTTAGTCTCCACTACAGGAGCACGACCCTCTCTGTACTACTAGGGCCATACTTGGCCAGAGCAGCCCAGAGGACTTGGCCTACACTCTCCACGCTGGCCAGACGGGTTGGAGAGGTGTCTTAGATGTTTATAAGCTTTGTTTAGCTTGTATTTCCTAAGTCGCCTTCTACGACATCCACGGGAAGACTTGGAGTGGTCCTATTCTACTCTGCCGGATACCACACGGCTGTCACTCAATATTCGTATATTATTTTATTCTCCTATAATCAACCGCGCAACCTAGATATGTCATAACATATAAAAGAAGCATTTCTCACTGCCTTTTGACACACCGTCTCTGCATACATCTTTATTAGACGACAATTTATACGTGTCGGTATCCCATAGCACCCCTTCACGATATATCCTCATTATACTGACGTATCCAGCCGAATCTTATTCCATGGCGGTAGGAATGTTAGGGACAGGGCACAGTAACAACGCGTACGCGGGAGAAAACACTATTTTCTTGACTTTTGATAGTACTAGTCATTATTTCGTAACTTCTAAATTTTTATAAAAAAATATATGTATAATTATATATATTTGTCTGGCAAGTAGCACTTTATGCTGTCATTGCTCTCTTTTTCTGCAACTGACTTACACAAAAGGAGAGTAATATTTTTCGCATGTAACTTACTATATTTTTTTAAGAGACTATATTTTTTTGCGAGATTTAAAAAATAATAGTTTGGCAGATAAACAACATATCAAGATTTTCTTTGGAAACTATAAAAAAAATATTTGCAATCCCTTTTTTTAAGATGGCGGCCGTGGGACAAGTGTTGCAACCCCACAAACCTTGATCTAACTATACACTAAAACTTTACAACCCTCCCTCCATTATATTTAAAAAATAAAATTGCGTCCTCTGCCAAACGCGCTCTAAACCTAAAAAAAATAACATTGCTTAAATCGACTACACTTAGCAGTCTAAATTGTTGACTTGACAAGAACAAATAAATTAGGAATTAAACATGAATATCAGTTTGTTAAAAGTCTTCAAACACTGTAATTATAATGTCCAAGTCAATTCAAAGATTCAAATATTTATTCAGAAAATAGGCCTTTTAAGGCACTTTTTCACGTCAATCCACATTTAAATTGCTGTAGCAGTAGTAAAACAAATTAATCATAAGTTAATATGACAGTTTTGATACGTTTTCGTAGTTAGCCTTCGCTTTCTTTAAGAATAAGTTTTTGACATTTTGTAAATGTATGTTTTTAGTCGTGGTAGAGCCACGCTACCGGCAAAATGAATTGCTAGTAGCATGAATGGGCCGGCTCGTCCGGGGAAGTACCACACTCTCACAGAAAATCGACGTATGAGTAGAAGCTTTACCGCTTCTATGCTTCGATCGGTTAGTGAGAGAGCCGAAGGCCCATCCTTCTCCCTCATCTCCCCATTTCCATCCCCCAACTCCTTGAAAGGCCGACAACACACCTGTCACACTTGTGTGTTTCTGTTGTCCTTGGGCAGCGGTGATCACTTACCATCAGGTGACCCGCTAGCTCGTTTGCCGTCCTATATCACAAAAAAAAATGTAAGATGCTATCTGTGAAGGGATTAACACGCAAAGGGCTCTCACCTTCGCGTTTCCAATGTAAACGCAAACGGCTCTCACCTTCGCGTTTCCAATGTAAACGCAAACGGCTCTCACCTTCGCGCTTTCAATGTAAACGCAAACGGCTCTCACCTTCGCGTTTTCAATGTAAACGCAAACGGCTCTCACCTTCGCGTTTCCAATGTAAACGCAAACGGCTCTCACCTTCGCGTTTTCAATGTAAACGCAAACGGCTCTCACCTTCGCGTTTTCAATGTAAACACAAAGGGCTCTCACCTTCGCGTTTTCGATGTAAACGCAAACGGCTCTCACCTTCGCGTTTTCAATGTAAACGCAAACGGCTCTTACTTTCGCGTTTCCAATGTAAACGCAAACGGCTCTCACTTTCGCGTTTCCAATGTAAACGCAAACGGCTCTCACCTTCGCATTTTCGATGTAAAAGCAAAGGGCTCTCACCTTCGCGCTTTCAATCTAAACGCAAACGGCTCTCACCTTCGCGTTTCCAATGTAAACGCGACCTAAGAATGTTACTGTTCGCGACGCAATTTTGCTTGAATAATTCCAACAATTTAGTCTGTAGACGCGAATTTAACAAGTAATATACGTCAGTGCTACTTGAGAAAAATGTATCGTGGCAGTTTATTACGCGAAGGTTTCGGGTGTCGCAATTAGTGTTGTTTTAAAAGGTTAATGTGTCAGTTCATATTGTTTTCACAAGATTAATGCCCGTGCAAGTGATAGCAGAAATTGGCCTTGTGAAATAAGATATAATCTTCTTTATTTGTGCAACAGCCTCCGTGGTCCAGTGGTTAAGATGTTTGCCTGTTGATCCGGGGGTCGTGGGTTCGATTCCCACCGGAAGCATAATTTGTTTAGTTGTTTCCAGTTTGGTTAGGACATTGCAGGCTTGAATCACCTGAATGTCTGATAATAAAGATGATTCCGTGCTTCGGAAGGCACGTTAAGCCGGTGGTCCCGGCTGCCATCTGGTAGTCATTAAAGGAACCACTTCAGAGGCCGAGAGGCGGTTCCGAAGAACTCTGACACCAGGGTGTGCATGGTCGATTGACCGTGACAACTACTCGAAATGATGATGATTTCTGCATTTATTATAGAGTAAGTTAGTATTGATCCCACACAAATCCACTAATCTGAAAAACACAACCATTGACCAGCGTCTTGTTCTCCTAGAGCAGGAATAATTAGAGATTTTGTATAAACTTCATTTACGCTGCAAGTGCATCTATTGTGATTCTTGGACACCAAATATCTCTGTCTAGACATTTAGAAAAATCAATTATAACATTCAAACCGAGGTCACGTCAGGGAGACACTATAAACAACACTACTATTACCGAGGTGGCGACCAAGAGATGTCCAAAGTTATGTACATTAACACTGTACTTAAGACTCAGATGTTAGACACGGGTGCACTAATTGCGCTCGTAGCATTGACTAGCGGTAAAAGATGCTGAGGTAGGAAGGTACTGGGGAGGGGGTAACCGCGCGTGTTGTAATTTATTAAATATTTACAAAACAAAAGTTTTGACGTCTGTGAGACGTATATGTCGTCAGTTGGGTTAATAACCACCACAAACGAAGATACAAACACATAACTTTATAGTTGTTTCCAGTTTGGTTAGGACGTGGCAAGCTTGAAACACTTGATTGTCTGATAATGAAGATGTTTCCGTGCTTCAGAAAGCACGTTAAGTCGTTGATCCCGGCTGCAATCTGGTAGTCGTTAAAGGACCACGTCAGAGGCCGAGAGGCGATTCTCAAGAACTTCGACACCAATTTTTTATTTGCGTCGTCGATTGACCGTGACGTGACACCATGGTAATTTTATCGTTTCAAATAACAAATTAAACGACTAGATTTTAAATGGCCTTGGAAATGAAGTCGCATCCTTGTCTCCTAAAATACTCGTTTAACTTGAGCTGTCTTAAGACGAAATTACCCAGTTGGCCCTGTAGGCTCCAAACCCTAAATCTAACTTTCTCACAAATAAATTCTTGAGGAAGAGTTACCAAGTTCGACTTCTTGTTCACTCCGGCACAAAGTATTGAAGGTAGAGAAATAAGGCTGCATGAATTTCGCATAAAAAACACAATTAAACTTATTTTGAATTATGGATGGAAAAAACAAAGGCGATTTAAATGCTTTAATTAAAAATTTTAAGCGAAACAAAGGTAGACCCAAAACGAGATGGTGGAATGACGAGATTAAAATTTAGTATGGCTGACAAAATATAGCATCAGGTTGAGGCGAGATAAAAAATATTAATAAATAATAAATGTTTATTTTCTCTTTACAATGTACTTAAATAACAGGATATATACCTACTAGCTAGTACAGAGTTTTATCTGCTGAGTATAACTAGGAAGATAGTAGAGACCAGTTCCTGAATAGGTTCCCACAGGTAACTGGGCCCCTCCCTGGTAAATGAAAGTTGCAGGAGAGAGTACTTATTTTAGCCAGGTATTTTCTTACTAACTAGTTGGAAATTGTTGAAAATGAGGGAGGTATTAATAGATTATACGCAAAATTTGAGTATTTCTCTTTTGTTGTTAATGACGACACAAATCTTAGTAACATCCTATTCAAATAAGGAAGGAAAGCCTCTCCTAGTATACAAAAAGAAACGTTTACTGTAAAAACATCGAGAGACAATCTATTAATATAACCAGCAGACTTGCAAGTTCTTGTGATTTCTGAATATTTTTCTTCTGTAAATCATCATCAGGTCTTTTTAGTCTCCACTGCAGGAGCATGATCCTCTCTGTGCTACCGGAGCCATACTTGGCCAGAGCAGACAGAGGATTTCGCCTACACTCTCCTCGCTGGCCAGACAGGTTGGAGAGGTCTCATTGATGTTTATGAGCTTTGTTTAGCTTGTATTTCCTAAGTATAGCGACCTCCATGGGAAGACTAGGAGTCCTATTCTACTCTGTCGTAAACACACGGCTATACTTATTCTGTAAATGATGAAAACATATCACACAAGTTAAAGTTTCATATACATCTGGATAAATTTAACTGCCTAATTAGGTACTTAGGTGAGCTTTATTTCTGCACTAATTGTGTTTGTGACTCCACGTTTGTAACCCTAATTCTCGAGAAGTTTTCGTTGCGGCTGTGTTAAGATGAATTTTTAACTGGACAGGTAACTTTTAAAGGGGTAACTTGTGTTTCTGTTGGGAATGTTAAATCTCTAAAACAACAATTAAAGTAAATAGGGAAGTAAATGGCAGATAAAATCAAATATGCATTAAATGGTACAACATTGAGTAAGGATGAAAAAATGGCATCTAACTTTTATGAAATATATCTCTGTACAGTTTAACTAGTATACAAATCAACTCAAATCAAATTTTGACTTGTTTTTTTTTTTAACAAAATGCCTTGAATCTTGGTATCTATTTGCCATTAAGGTACATTTTTTTCTTTCTTTATTCATCAGGTTTATTTTGGAAAGCAACAAAAAAAAATACATTAAAAGTATAGAGTTAAAGAACAAACTCCATTTTATTTACTGTAGGTATTAATTTCATTTTCCCTTCGCAACTGCCTTGAATAATACAAACTTTTTATAGTTCAAAGAATTTAGTTTTAGCCAGGAGCTAAAGAATCCTCAGACTAAGTTAGCCGGCTTTATCTGGTTATGCTACGTGCCATTTTGTGTACTTGTAGTAATAGGAAACAATGTCAAATATACCATAGCAAAGATTCCCATGGATATCGAAAAGGTTGGCATAAATGTATATGTGAAATGCTCAAAAGTCATTTTTGTTTCTTCAAAATAAAAGGCTAACCTGTGGTTAAATTTCCGCAGACAAGCTGGATAAATAACTAGGATTTAGGTCTCAGTTGGTATCCTTGGATGTTGGATTTCATCATCAGGTCCTTTTTAGTCTCCACTACAGGAGCACGACCCTCTCTGTACTACTAGGGCCATACTTGGCCAGAGCAGCCAGAGGACTTGGCCTACACTCTCCACGCTGGCCAGACGGGTTGGAGAGGCGTCTTAGATGTTTATAAGCTTTGTTTAGCTTGTATTTCCTAAGTCGCCTTCTACGACATCCACGGGAAGACTTGGAGTGGTCCTATTCTACTCTGCCGGATACCACACGGCTATGGCGGATGTTGGATTTAGAATGACGCTACATTCATGCATTGTCATCTAAACTAAATGAGTACACAAAACTTCAGCTAAATTGGTAGAAGATATCTGTTTCAAAATTGAATTGCAAGTTTCCTTCCAAACAAACATAGTTACATACATACATAAATTGTAAGTTAAATAACTTACATTTTATAAAAGCTTGTAAAAAGACAGTACCCTATATGAAATAATTGATTTTTACTTTAATGTGATAGCGTAACGTGATATTAAGAATCAAGTGACAGCGATACAAATTTTTTAAAGTGAAATCTTCTTTAGTTGCGTTTTGCACTTTTTGGGATGGGCAAAAAATGTTAAACTCGTCAGGACACGTGACCTGAGACCCCTTTTTTGTCATTTGGAAAATGCGTTATGCATACTGATCTGCTACGAGGGTACAGAACAGTTATGCGGGACTCACACCCGCTAAAAAACCACATGATTGCTCTCTTCACGCCATATTACCGGAATGGTGGGCACGGTGGAGCCACCACTCTTCAAGGCGCGGCATAGGAGAGGAAGAAATATTCCCCTCTCTTTCTACCGCGCAGAGTTTTCACTTCTGCTGGCACTCCCAGGGTGCAACCCCTTGTTTTTTTTATTTTAACCATATCTTCTACATATATATACCTAATTATGTATATAAACGGGACTTAACACGAACCTTTTTATTATTTGTTTCCGTTGACGTTTCAATGGAGTTACATCCATCGTGGTCGCAACGAGACTGGAGTACTGCGGTGTCATCTTGTGGTGGTGGACGCAGTTTCACTAATAATTTTTGATAATTTCACTACCCACATAAAGTTTTGTATTTAGGCATTAGCCCCGGTACACACTACACTAACAGTGTCCGACTTTTTGTTCAACTCCGGACGACGCGGTTTAATTTTGGCAATCACTGGATTCCATGCTGATGATAATTTGTATCCGTCTTCTCTGTTGACATTTTTAAACTTTTTAATTTCTACATCTTCCCGTACTATCCTCTTGTAATAGTGCCGGTCAGTGGATAATATTTTAGGCTGGTGTAATTCAATCCAGTGGTTGCAGTTGGTGTCCATAAGATGTTCAGCAATGGCGGACTTACTGGTCTGGCGATTCTTTACAGCTGCGATATGTTCTTTGACCCTTTCTGCTATGGTCACGCACACTGTTACTATATCAACACATATATCATGTAAATTCCGTTTGACTTTGTAAGTTTCAAGAACTTAACCTTATATGGGTGGAGGCTAATATAAGACCTCAAACAACCATCGTATCTCACCAGACAGTAATGAAACAACAACAAAGTGAACCCTATCATGCGAGTCGAGCCTCCATTCACCCATAGTTTACATATGAGCCATAATCACTATTGACAACAGATTGACTTAATTCAGCGACAGTGCCCCATCGTACTATGATTGATCGCTTGTCACAGCCACCACTATATTCTGAACTTCCCCTCTCTCCTTATTCAAAGCAACATAGATCAAGAACGGGGCTGGAGCCAAGATGGTGATAGGTCAGGATATATTGGTTATTGGTTGTTTCTGTCATGTAGGCTGTTGATAGCTTTAAGACCAGTTTAAACACCTACGCTAAGGGCGATGTACTCAACGCGAATTTGGTTACAAAGTATCTTTTTTCAATACGTTACATATTGGTAGGGTACGTTACATATACGTTATATAGTGCTTGTACTTTTTCTCTGGATGAGTTATCTAATTAAACTTAGAACAAAATAAAAGACAAACGCGCGACACACTTCGCAAGCCGTATAGAGCGGTGTCTGTTAGGGTGTCTATCTTTGTCACGACAAGGCGCACGCGGCGTCCGTGACAGTGTCATAGTCAAACACTGCCAAATCGACGGAACCGCCGAACGTCGACGGTGAGACGAACAGGTTTATACAGGCAGCGGCGCATGGTGTTAGAGCGAGTAGCGACGTGTGAGCGAAGGACGCGTATAATTTTTAGAAAAACCGGAAAAATAATTGTTCCCCGGGAGGTCGGGATACGGGATATTATTAAATATTTATATCCCGAATCCCGACTCTGGTAATAATTATTACCGGAGTCTCCCGGGCAATCCGATAGGGTTGAGAACCCATATTGGAATGATGATAAATGTATTTTTTTTTTTTTATTATTTAGTAAGTCGTGGTAGAGCCACACTACCGGCAAAATGGATTGCTAGTAGCATGAATGGGCTGGCTCGCCTAGGGAAGTGCCTCACTCTCACAGAAAATCGACGTCTGAATGGAAGCTTCACTGCTTCTATGCTTCGTTCGGTGAGTGAGAGAGCCGGAGGCCCATCCTTCCCCCTCCCCTCCCTATTTCCTTCCCCCAACTCCTTGAAAGGCCGACAACGCACTTGTCACACCCTGGTGTTGCAGTTGTCCATGGGGCAGCGGTGATCAATTACCATCACGTGACCCGCTTGCTCGTTTGCCGTCCTATAACATAAAAAGAAAAAACCTATGAACCTGTAGGTTAGTCCTATTGGGGTAGATGAGTTCCAATATAAAACCACAATTATCATTTACTCCGTTTATTGTCACAAACACGAATACGATTTGGTTACAGTTAATTCACTATGGACGCGACACGGTATAGCAAGACTGCCTAGTTAGGTAGGCGAGTTTCGACTGACTTAATCGGGCGACAGGCGTCACTCGCTAAGAATGCATAATGTGCACTTCTGTGTACATACAAACCCAATGCGCCTCCTGGTAGCAGACTGGCATAGTAACCACGCAACACGAAGGTCGTTACTCATTTATGACCATCCATCAACGCATCAGCCTATCATTTTAAGCAGTCATTGTGAGTCCATTACGCGGTGACACTATATTGATAAATTGTTCTGAACCCATTACTGTCCACACGCAATGTATTTACATACTAATGAGTGGCTCGTGGTGAATGATTGAGTTTTTCATTCAATTTTCAGGTATGTGTTTGATGTTTGAGTTGTGGTAGAGCCACGCTACCGGCAAAATGAATTGCTAATAGCATGAATAGGCTGGCCCATCCGGGGAAGTACCAGACCCTCACTGAAAATCGACGTCTGAGTGAAACTTTTACGCTTCTATGCTTCGTTCGGTGAGTAAGAGAGCCGGAGGCCCATCCTTCCCCCTCCCCTCCTTATTTCCTTCCCCCAACTCCTTGAAAGGCCGACTACGCACTTGTCACACCCTGGTGTTGCAGTTGTCCATGGGGCAGCGGTGATCACTTACAGGTGACCCGCTTGCTCGTTTGCCGTCCTATAACATAAAAAAAAAACCTATGAACCCAATGCGCCTCCTGGTAGCAGACTGGCGTAGTAACCACGCAACACGAAGGTCGTGACTCATTTATGACCATCCATCAACACATCAGCCTATCATTTTAAGCAGTCATTGTGAGTCCATTACGCGGTGACACTATATTGATAAATTGTTCTGAACCCATTACTGTCCACACGCAATGTATTTACATACTAATGAGTGGCTCGTGGTGAATGATTGAGTTTTTCATTAAATTTTCAGGTATGTGTTTGATGTTTGAGTTGTGGTAGAGCCACGCTACCGGCAAAATGAATTGCTAGTAGCATGAATGGGCTGGCTCGTCCGGGGAAGTACCACACTCTCACAGAAAATCGACGTCTGAGTGAAGCTCTACCACTTCAGCTTTGCTTCGTTCGGTGAGTGAGAGAGCCGGAGGCCCATCCTTCCCCCTCCCCTCCCTATTTCCTTCTCCCAAATCCTTGAAAGGCCGACTACGCACCTGTCACACCCTGGTGTTGCAGTTGTCCATGGGGCAGCGGTGATCACTTACCATCAGGTTACCCGCTACCTCGTTTGCCTTCCTATAACATAAAAATAACCTATGAACCCAATGCGCCTCCTGGTAGCAGACTGTCGTAGTAACCACGCAACACGAAGGTCGTTACTCATTTATGACCATCCATCAACGCATCAGCCTATCATTTTAAGCAGTAAATGTGAGTCCATTACGCGGTGACACTATATTGATAAATTGTTCTGAACCCATTACTGTCCACACGCAATGTATTTACATACTAATGAGTGGCTCGTGGCGAATGATTGAGTTTTTCATTAAATTTTCAGGTATGTTTTCGATGTGATAACCTGGCATGATGTATACTAATACATAACTGCTTTCGTGGTCCAGTGGTTATGGCGTTTGCTTGTAGACCCGGGGGTCGTGGGTTCGATTCCTACGGGAAGCATACGTTGTTTAGTTGTTGGTTTGGTTAGGATATTGCAGGCTTGAATCACCTGATTGTCTGACAATAAAGATGATTCCGTGCTTCGGAAGGCACGTTAAACTGTTGGTCCCGGCTGCCATCTGGTAGTCGTTAAAGGAACCACGTCAGAGGCCGAGAGGCGGTCCCGAAGAACTCTGACTCCAGGGTGTGCATAGTCGATTTGACCGTGACACCTACTCGAAATGATGATGTATACTAGGCCACAGTGGTTGTCGTTCGGTATTCCGGTAACTAGTGATGTGAAGAGAAATTACCAGTTGTCAAAAATTCAAAAAAATTCTCTCTTATGTTATTCATTTAATTCTATCATATAAATAGAGAAATTCTAGGGAAAAAATTCCGCACCGCAGTTTGGCTCTCTGTCCGCGGTAATTTCGAGAACGCGCATCACTGCCGGTAACCGATACAGATGAAAGTAGGCACAGTTTTTATAATACCGACTTTTTGGGGAGGTATTTATTTGCACTTTTTATATAAAATAAACTTTATTTTAATTTATACAGTTACGGATTAATTCAAAAAGTATTGATTAACTGAAACTGTTAATCCATAAATTTCATTATCTCCAACACAAAATACGTACGCGTATTTTCATATCCAAGTTTATCGCTTTATCTGATTCTATTGTAAAATGCAAGATTTTTGTGGGTCACATATGTATTTATTGCTTCTCTTCCCACGCAGATCTTAAAGGCCGATCGAAGGAACACATACCTGAAGAATCATGTTAGTAGGCGATGCGGCTAGCAACCAATCACTTTTTTTATTCCATTTTCCACCAACAGTCTGAACATAGCTTTTAGATCTTATAGACGTCATCATCATCATCAGGTCTTTTTTGTCTCCACTGCAGGAGCATGATCCTCTCTGTACTGCCGGAGTCATACTTGGCCAGAGCAGACAGAGGATTTGGCCTACACTCTCCTCGCTGGCCAGACGGGTTGGAGAGGTCATGTTTATGAGCTTAGTTCTGCTTGTATTTCCTAAGTCGCCTCTTACGACACCCATGGGAAGACTTGGAGTGGTCCTATTCTACTGTGCCGGAAACCACACGGCTAGAACACGAAATACGAATAGAAGACTTTTGACAAGCTCTGTGGCCTAATGGTCAACATGCCAGGCAACCACACCGGAGGTCCCGGGTTCGATCCCCGGTCAGGTTAAGGTGGAAAATTATCTTTTTCAGATTGGCCTAGACCAATAATAAAAGTCTTCGATGTTTATTTTTAATTTTATTTATTTATCTCAGGCACCGATTAAAAGGTTTACATAAAATAAACAATTATGGCCCATATGAATATATCATCATCATCATCATCATAAGTCCTTTTTAGTCTCCACTACAGGAGCACGACCCTCTCTGTACTACTAGGGCCATACTTGGCCAGAGCAGCCAGAGGACTTGGCCTACACTCTCCACGCTGGCCAGACGGGTTGGAGAGGTGTCTTAGATGTTTATAAGCTTTGTTTAGCTTGTATTTCCTAAGTCGCCTTCTACGACATCCACGGGAAGACTTGAAGTGGTCCTATTCTACTCTGCCGGATACAACACGGCTATATGAATATATACCATAACGTATTTTTAGTCTCCACTGCAGGAGCATGACCTTCTTTGTACTACCGAAGCCATACTTTAAGAAATATTAGAATAAAAAAAAAACTTATAACTAGACTAAGTGGTCACGTTAGGTCTGCGACGTGCTGCCTGTCGTCGGGGTGTCGGGTTCGCGCCGCGAAAACGGCGATACAGAACACCCTTCGGCCAGAAGTTCGCCTCAATGAAGGCTGCCAGCTTCTCCGTCGGTACTCGCACCACAAACGACGCGAAGTTGACGTTAACTGACTCCAGCTTGACAGCCCTCAGCATGATATTGGTCTTCACGTGAATTTATATGTTTTTATCCTTTCCTTACTATCCTTATCCTTACTAATATTATAAATGCGAAAGTGAGTTTGTTTGTTTGTTGATTTGTTTGTTCGTTTGTTACGCTTTCACGCCGTAACTACTGAACCGATCATCATGAAATTTTGCATACAAGTTCTCTCGAGTACGGAGAAGGACATAGGCTACCTTTAATCTCGGGAAAAAGTACTATTCCCGAGGGATCGATATAGACGCGGGCGGAGCCGCGGGCGAAACCTAGTTATAAATATTTAGTATCCCATAACACAAGTCTCGAACTGTCCATATATATTTATATATAGATCTAGGCTCTGAAAGCTCTAACAAAAATACGTCCCTAAATTACGACGGTAATGTACCTACGTACTTTGAATGACAGGCTACAAATTACTTCAGTTAATATTAATAGGGTACTCTCCAAATAGCGGGACGCTATCGATTCAAGGATAAGTCTAATTAAGCCCTTACATGTGACACCTGCTCCCTAATACGACAAGTACTGATAAGGTTTGAGAGGATCTTCCGATGTTTGTTATGTTAAAGGGTTTAACAGCCTTACATATATATACTTAGCGAAATGGAAGAACAAGTTAGACATATGTTTTTGACCTTAGATAAATGACAAGTGTAATAAAATTTACCAACAAAAATTTCTTAATATAAAAACAACCAATAATGACATTGTCTTTTTTTAATTTAAGAAAATGGTGGATATTTGAAACCTATTACTTTTTTAGGGGATTATGAGGTCATGGGTGACAGGTAGTTATGTGCCCGAAAGAAATTCTCCGCTGAAATTTGCGGGAAATTTCCAATAATTCTCAAGAGTTTCTCAATAATTCCCGCACTTGAGAGAAAGAAGAAAAAATTCTCGGGAAAAAATTCTGACCCGTTCTCACCGTTCTCGAAAATTTCGAGCACAGCAGTTGTGTACGAAATTTTAGAGAACAATATGTCTGAAGATTCTGTAGCAAACTCTAAGAAATTGTGGATTAAAACAGATAAACTTTTCTTCCGGTAAATCCAGGATTCTATAAATAAATAAATAATAAATATATACGGACAAATCACACAGATTGAGCTAGCCCCAAAGTAAGTTCGAGACTTGTGTTTTGTATATTCTATCAATCAAAAGCGGCAGCATCGTCAACAAAAACCCCTACCTTCGTATGTCACCGTCAATTATAAGCTCCAATACAAACTGTCACTCAAAATAATATATCTTTTCTTTCCGGGTACTGTGTTGTAGACATTGTGTTTATATATTTTGTAATAGTAATTTGAAAATGTAATCTGCGTATAAATAAACGCTCATTATATTCTTGATGGAATCAATCCTGGGAATTCGACAAAATAATCATCTTTCTCATATAAAAATGTTTGAGTTTACTGCATGATTTCGAAAGCCGTGTGCCCGATGTCTGGTTCACCGAAACCGTTGGCTCGAGCCTCCGGGTTGCCGAGATGTCTGGTTCACCGAAACCGTGGCTCGAGCCTCCTGGTTGCCGAGATGGCTGGTTCACCGAAACCGTTGGCTCGAGCCTCCGAGTTGCCGAGATGGCTGGTTCACCGAAACCGTTGGCTCGAGCCTCCGGGTTGCAGATTGTTCCATGCAAGTCTGGAGGAAAAAACTTAGAATGTACCAGCTGCTTCTCTTTCTGCGTCGATCGTAATAGCTGATGAATGGGTGAAAATCTGACCAATCATATTAGTGGGCGATGCGTCTAGCAACCAATAAGTATTTTGAGTCCGTTTTCCACCCTACCTCCCCCCCCCCCCCCCCCCCACCAACATGCTAAACGTTCCTTTAAGGTCTTAAAGACCTGGGCTCTGTCTACCCCGCAAGGGGAAAAGACTTTATACTATGTATGTGTCAAAAAATCTTAGCTACAATGAAGTCAGGATATTAGTGGGCGATGCGGCTAGTAACCCATCAGTATTTTGATTCAATTTTCCATGTAACACCCACCAAAATTAAACTTGACTTTTACAACTTAAACACCTGGGCTCTGTCTACGCCGCAAGGTAAAAAGACGTGATACTATGTATGTATGTATTAGAAAATTCGTAGCTACAACGAAGTCAGGGTCATTCCCAGTATGCGTACATAAAAAAAATAATATTTTATTAATTGTTTCAGGTACGGCCGATACGTAATTTAATAATAATTGCCGGCTTCAAGGTGAGTTTTGAGTTATTGATCGAAATGTGATATTATTGTCAAAAATTGAGCTTCAAGAACATTCGTAATAACCTGAATACTGTTATTAACTGTCATTGGAAAAATTACATGTGTGGCTTTAGTTTTGGTAATTAACAAAATGTATATGGAATACAAGCTTAACGAAGCTTATCAACATCAGTGAGACCTCTCCAACCCGTTTAGCCAGCGTGGAGAGTATAGGCCACGTTCTCTGGCTGCTCTGGCCAAGTATGGCTCTAGTAATACAGAGAGCGTTGTGCTCTTGTAGTGGAGAAGACTTGATATAATTGTAACGTTGCAGCATGCTACCTGCATGCTGCATCTCATCCAACCTCATTTCTCTCATCCTGTCCATTTTGTCATTCCTTATTTTAATTCAAATTTTCATTTTTAATTCAAATTTCATTCCATTCCATTTTTAGATTACTTTCTCTCTCTCTCATAAATAAATAAAAATAAATAAATATATACGGACAAATCACACAGATTGAGTTAGCCCCAAAGTAAGTTCGAGACTTGTATTATGGAATACTAACTCAACGATACTATATTTTATAACAAATACATATATAGATACACATCCAAGACCCAGGCCAATCTGAAAAAGATCATTTTCCATCTTGACCTGGCCGGGGATTGAACCCGGTCACTCCGTGTCGCAGGCAGGCGTGTTGACCGCTGCGCCACGGAGCTAGTCTCATCACTCAGTCTGCTACCACCTTTCAATCTGTTAACATCTTTCAGTCTACTAATATCTTTGAGTTTATTACCATATCTTAGAGCATAAGTCTCGTTATTAATTTATCGAAGTTGTAAAGCAAAGATTATAATAAAGTTATTAGCTGTGTTCTGTGTGTTCGTCTTGTGCTCTCCCTACCATCTTTATATGTGGAACTCGGCTAGAGCGTCGGGATGGTCGAGCCTTCACATAATGATAATACTATTAGACTCTCTTACTCAGCCGTGGCTCTACCATGACTAAAAATATATAAGTTAAATCTTTCTAAAAATCAGTAGGTACTCTTATTAAATTAAGGAATAAAATATAATGAAAAATACTTACGGCTGAAATGATGATGATGATGATGATGCGTCGTAGGAAAACGTAAAGAATAATCTTCGCACCTTAATATTTTTTAATGGTTTATAATATCGTGGTAACTCCGCGCTCCAAAACTCAAATAATGAATGTAGGTGTGAAATCAGCACAGTTTAAGTGGGACCGAGCAGGACACGTCTGCCGCATGCAACAGGAAAGGTGGGCCAAGGTGGCCACCATGTGGGAACCGGACGGCCGCCGAAAACGTGGTAGACCTAGGAGGAGATGGCGCGATGACCTGGATGCATTTATAAGTGGCTGGCAAATTATTGCCCGCGATAGGGATGACTAGAAACAGAAAGGGGCTCTTCAGTGGAGACTAAAAAGACCTGATGATGATGATTGGTAGCAGCGTCGGAAACACAAGAAGCCAAAGATACTGCGCTCGTCAACCCGTCTGTCAAACGTGGTGAATATAGCAATTACCTAGACTAGCTCCGTGGCGCAGTGGTTAACACGCCAGCCTGCGACACGGAGTGACCGGGTTCGATCCCCGGCCAGGTCAAGATGGAAAATGATCTTTTTCAGATTGGCCTGGGTCTTGGATGTGTATCTATATATGTATTTTATAAAATATAGTATCGTTGAATTAGTATCCCATAACACAAGTCTCGAACTTACCTTGGGGCTAGCTCAATCTGTGTGATTTGTCCGTATATATTTATATTTATTTATTTACCTTCCATGGAACGAAGAATCCTTAGGAGAGGCCTTTGCCCAGCAGTGGGACAAGCAAATATGTCAGTGAAAAAAAAATCGTTGCAAACTTAATCCTACTAGAAAATAGGAGATTAGTTTGCAAAGATTTTTAATAATGGATGCATCAACCTGAACTTAAATTAAAATTATATTAAATACTGTACACTGTGTCGCATATCAAGTATTACATTAAAGGCTCTATTTCCCACGCAATAAAGGCTACGACAGACGGTTTGTCTGGCTGTATCTGAATTTTGCTGTACCGAAGCGGAAATTATTAAAAAGGAAGATAAAAGTGAAGGGGTAGGTTTGACAGGGCTCATTTACCACGGGATCAAAGTTGTTATTTATAAGGCCAGCGATAATATCGTGACGTTAACGAATTTATGATAGTCATTATTCAGATAAATATTTGCGTAAAACCCGTTTGATATTTTTATGAGTTTATTTATTTAACTTTTTTGTAATGACTTAAAATTAATATCTATTAGACTTAGATTATACCATATTTTTTTTAAATCTGGTTTATACACACTTAAGTCATTACATGCTTTTAACAACAGACTTTAAATTTGAAGAAGGTTGTCAATTCGTCGCATTTTTTTTTATTTTGTTGATGTTCCCCTTGAATACGTCTGTACTGTTTAAAAAAAATCGATCCGAGTGACAAAACGGACTTAAGCGGGTGCTGCGCGGACGAAAAACGTCGCTACTGCGCAAGCCTTTAGGCTACGCAAAACCATTAGGCGATTATGAAAAAAAGCCGAAAAGTCTTAATATTATCAAATTTATATTTAAAAAAATAAATAAATAAGAAAGTGGGCGACCTCCGAGATATAAATATAAATATTGAGAATTATTGTTTTAGACGTAAATTAAAGTATATTACAAAGTTTTATCATAATCATAACATATTACATCATTTTTAAATTTCATATCTATCTTTTTCTAATTCCAACAAGAGGGCGATCTTGTTCAAGGATCGGCCTAAACATTTGATGTATTTAATCAACTTAGCGCAAAGTACTAGTGATTTGAAAACACGTAAATTTTCACAATTTTGTGCAGTACCGTCTTAAGGTGATACCACTGTAAATAAGGTCGTTCTGAACCTTATTTATCTCGCAAAATACTTAAATTAGGAGTTTTAAATCTAAGTAATATGATTTTTGACTATTTCATCTCCAAAAATTGAAGATGAAAACACGTTTTGATAAAATTTACTCGATAGAAATATTTTTTGAAAAATGGTCTTCGTTCGCAGAGTTTTTGTTATTGTAGCTCAAATGCGACGAATGAAATAATGATTTTTAGACTAAAAGATAGGTTATTAGTAATTCATCAAAATGTAAATATAAAAATACAATTAACCGGTCTGATTTTATATAAAATAGAAATAACGAATTTGGCGCTTACGTTTTTTTCTTTGAGCGACTCGAGACTATCTCCTATCTCATCATTCACGGGCTAAACCGCCAAGCGCTATCCCTTGCGCGCACTTGATCAGTCCTTTGCCGAGCGAAGGTACCAAACATTTGAGGCCTCGCCTTAATAGGATAACATAACACATAGGAACTGATAAAGTTGAAAAAATCCTTTCAATGACTCTTAAATTTAAGTGAGCCAAAAACGTCCATATTACATAAATATTATTTACTAGCTGTTGCCCGCGGCTCCGCCCGCGTTAGTGTCGATCCCTCGGGAACAGTAGAATTTCCCGGAATCAAACATATATGTCCTTCCTCGGCCTCACACCTCCATACCAAATTTCATCCAAATCAGTTCACTGGTTGAAGCGTAAAAAAACGACAGACAGAGTTACTTTTGCATTTATAATATTAGTATTAGTATGGAAGTATGGATATAATTTATACTTCTAAGTCCAGAAATGAGAAAATTTCCATAAAACCTTTAACCTCCCATTTTACCCCTTTAGGAGTAAATTTTGTCCATTTCACCCACATATATGTTTTTTAACCCCTCAACTGTCAGTTGGACGTGATCCATTTTTTATAGTTTAATCCATAGATTTGTGATCGAGAACTTACATACCTATTTATTTTCATACTTCATAGTCCAGAAATGAGAAAATTTCCAAACAATCTTTACCCCCCTTCTGGGGGATTTTTTTCCAGTTGACCTACACAGATCTTTCTCAATTGTAATCGTGAATTTATTTACCTATTTTCATACTTCTAAGTCTAGAAATAAGTAAATTCCTATACAATCTTTACCCCGCTATTTTACCCCTTCAGGGTAAAATATTTTTTACCTACACATATTTTTAATTGTAACCTAGAACTTATATACTTATTGTCATACGTCTAAGTCCAGAAATGAGAAAATTTCCATACAAAGTTTATACCACCCACCGACCCCCATTTTACCCCTTAATGGAGGAATTCTGCAAATTTCATCTACCTACACACATCTTTTTTAATTTTAATCGAGAACTTATATACCTACTTTCATACTTCTAAGTCCAGAAATGAGAAAATTCCATATAAATTTTCCCCCTTTAGAAGTTAAATTTCTTAAATTCTTAAAAATCCTTTCTTAGCGCTCACTCACATAATTAAAAGAACCCCTGTACCAAATTTCAAGTTTCTAGGCGCAGCAGTTTCGGTTGGTTTGCCGTTTGCCCGCGGGTACGCCGCCGCCGTTAGTGTCCATCCCTCAGGAACAGTTTGGACCCTTAAAGGGGTGACTCAGGTCATCAATATGAACAACTTTTTCTACGGTACCAATGCTGGGAACTTCAAAAAAAAATTCGTCATTTCCATAAAAAGAGTCCCGCCACCCGGCCAGTTTGTATGGGAATGTCGATTTTTTTTTGAGTTCCCATAGGAAAAGTTGTTCATTTTGATGGCCTGAGTCACTCCTTTAAGGGTCCAAAACGATAAAAAATTCACCGTGTATATTTGCAGGCAAACTAATGCCTTGAGTTCATTCAAATGACGATAACTTTTTTTTTAATGAACCGATTTTGATGAAACAAACTTTAGATGTTTTGCTGAGTTAAAACAAAGCAATTGGTGAAAGTTTGAAGTAAATCGGTTCAGTATTTTCGGAGATAATTGTGATCATACATACAGACAGACAGACAGACAGACAGACAGACAGACAAAAAATTCGAAAAAAATTTTTTTGCTTTCCATTATTCTTTTTAAGTGTCCCTCTATCCATTTCAGTCAAAAATTCTAAATGTACAGACAAAATATTTTTACTGTTTTATTATATGTATAGATAGTAGCTTTCGCCCGCGGCTCCGCCCGCGTCAATGTCGATCCCTTGGGAATAGTACTTTTTCCCGGGATAAAAGGTAGCCTATGTCCTTCTCCGTACTCCAGAGAACTTGTATGCAAAATTTCATGATGATCGGTTCAGTAGTTACGGCGTGAAAGCGTAACAAACAAACAAACAAACAAATAAACAAACAAACTCACTTTCGCATTTATAATATTAGTAAGGAAAGGATTATGTATATTCAGTAAAACGGTACTTTTGGTGTTATAATTCGAAAAATATAAAAAGTTTTCAGAGTGAGAGAAATAAAAGGGACTATTGCAAGGATCGATAGTTGAAGCTGCAAAAAATACCTGTAATAATAAAGTGTTTGCCCACCCTAGGAATCTCTCTAAAAGCCTCTCAGTCAGCGACGGAAACCGACCACAAACGACAACCCATTGACCCAAAAAACAAAACCTCATACACGCTTTGTCCATTAAAAATCGACCATTAAAAACCAGCATTTTCATGCAAATCCGTCACTCCGAGAGCTAATGGCTCCTTTATCATCATAATCAATAAAAAGCCAATAAAAATGATTAATATGTCCACTCTAGCTTGATAGATGCTCTGTCCCGATTTTAGGTTATCGCAAAAAATCCCATGAGCCCCTATTATGGACATAGTTTGAGGTTTTTATAAGATATATTGTTCGGAAGTGTATGTTATAGTTCTTGCATAGAGATGTATTGAGTTCCTCCGGACGTGGCACGTGCAGACGCTATAGGTGAGTAACATGTATTTGAAATTTGAAATAATAACATAATTTAGCTAAAAAACAATTCAACTTAATATTAAACATAATTAATAACATCATAAAAATAAAAAATTATAAATAACTTACAAATAAAAAAAATCTTCCAACGCACCACATCGAGGCAAAGTACCCAAAATGCTGGCAGCATTTCCCCGTTGCACAGCGAGTCCGATACGTTGTGCAAAAAAACTGCCAGCTCTTGGATCACTAGTTGCCTCGATGGGACGATTTCGATTGATGTTGTCAATTCCTTATAGAATTTTTTGGCTTCAGTGCCCCAGGGACCCAAAGTTTCTACAGCAAAAGGCAAGAATATAAAGCTG
The DNA here is from genome assembly GCA_947532085.1 of Elegia similella. Lineage (NCBI taxonomy): Eukaryota > Metazoa > Arthropoda > Insecta > Lepidoptera > Pyralidae > Elegia > Elegia similella. Next base: position 4,043,709 of record OX383943.1, read on the forward strand.
TCGGTCAATCCCGCGTATTTTCGCTTTTTGCTAGCTTCAGCAGAACAGGCAGCTGCTCCGCCTTGGCTGGAAGTAGCTGGTATGTGGGATGGAGCTAAAGTATCTACACAAGTGGCATCCCAAACTAGACATTTGCCTTGCCGCCACGGGATTAAAGAAAGACCATCTGGTCGCTTGCCATCGGTGCGGAAGATTCCATTTGGTTCCAAAACTGAAGGAACATTGACAGTTGCTAAAGTTCTACGAATTATGTCGTTTAGTGAGGCATGACGTGGAATTCGGCCAGCACTTTTAATGCAAGCAAGACCATGATGACCTAAACCATCCACAGCTGTACCACAGTGACATAAATGTGGTAATTATATAGATAGATGGATGGATACTGTTGAAAAGACTTTCTTTCGAAAAAGAAAATTAGGTTTCCCATACAAAGTCGCCGATCAACTGGACGAATTTCTATAAAACGTTTTTTACCTTTTTTTCTTACAATTCTGTATTCCATTAGGAATTCAGATTCCCAGATTTCAATATAGCTAGGGGGTTCAAAATCACGTTGTATATAAAGTTCTGTGTAACTGAAATATTTTCGGCATTAGCTTTTCAATTAATTAAAACGTCTATTAAAGTCAATCAATCATGAAAAATTGAACTCAGAACGACTGCTTAATGACAACGGTGTATCCCAAAAATGTTAATTTCCTTTGACTGTCACCGGCAAGACTTTGCTAATGGGATTGGCAATTTTCAATATTAAGTTGCAAGTTTTTGAAGTATACCGAGACCAAAGAAATAAAATATATAGGTATTTACTGATGACAGCTCCGTGGCGCAGTGGTTAACATGCCAGCCTGCGACATGGAGTGCCCGGGTTCGATCCCCGGCCAGGTCAAGATGGAAAATGATCTTTTTCAGATTGGCCTGAGTGTTGGATGTTTATCTATATATGTATTTGTTATAAAATATAGTATCGTTGAGTTAGTATCCCATAACAAAAGTCTCGAACTTACCTTGGGGCTAGCTCAATCTGTGTGATTTGTCCGTATTTATTTATTAATATTTATCTTTTTACTGAGTAATAAAATTGGCTATCTGTAAAGTCGGATTAAGGACGCTAATTTAACATGGTAACGGTGGAAGAGAGATAGATGCGTCACAAGCCGAACGCTTAGGCCGATCGTGCCTCTCTATCGTTTATTTTGCGCTCTCGCTTGCACACGGAACGTGGCACTTTTTAGTGCCTGAGCCGGCGTATTAAATTACAGATGTGGACTTTGACAGATCATAAGAAGAAAATTAAACATTTTCTCAGAAATATGCTGTCTTTTTCCCGTTAATGTAGTCAATAATAATATAAATCTGAAAAGGTTTTATTATTGTGCTCTTTAATGTAGTTATTTTTATAAAGGATTTTATTTAGGAGCTTATTCTTGTATGTATTTTCCATAAATTTATCATTTACAATTTTTTGACAAGAACCCGCCATCTTGGTTTATTCTTTGTATGAAAACCTTCTCAATAGAAGACATCCAAGACCCAGGTCAATCTGAAAAAGATAATTTTCCATCTTAACCTGGCCGGGGATCGAACCCGGGTACCCTCGTGTTGCAAGCTGGCGTGTTAACCACTGCGCCACGGAGCTCGCCATATCTAGGTATTTTTACCCTTTTACACATTTCAATTCATAGCATTATTAAACGCTATCCCAGCATTTATCGACGTCTTGTTTTCATCATCATCATTATCATCCAAGGCACAAGTAGGCCCGGGGCCTGATTAAGTATTTTTCCCTTCGGATCTATATCGGGCTTTGTTTCCAGATTTTGTCGCCGATATAAGATTAACAGCAGTAAACACATTTAGCAAACTATGTATTAGAAATCTATATCATCATCATCATCAGGTCTTTTTAGTCTCCACGACAGGAGCACGACCCTCTCTGTACTACTAGAGCCATACTTGGCCAGAGCAGCCAGAGGACTTGGCCTACACTCTCCACGCTGGCCAGACGGGTTGGAGAGGTCTCTGAGATGTTTATAAGCTTTGTTTAGCTTGTATTTCCTAAGTCACACACAAAGTCCTTCTACGACATCCACGGGAAGACTTGGAGTGGTCCTATTCTACTCTGCTGGGTACCATCTATATGCCAATAACAAATCTTTACATGTAATATAAATAATTCTTAAAACAATTTCCTATAATAGTCTATTAAAAGACTTGTGAAAGAGAGAGAGATAATTATAAAAACAGAACAAAATGAGAAAAAGTTATTTTAAAAGTTACCTACAGGTCAAGAAATGAACTAGCTACCAATCGCTTTCTGCTCTGGTGCTGCAGATGTCCATGGGCGACGGTGACCATTTTCCATCAGGTGGTTCATCTGCTCGTTTGCCGTCAAATAGAAATAAAAAAAATGCTGGGTATACTGGTATAGAATAAATTCAAGTCATGCTGAGTTACGTATTTATTATAGGTAGTACAATTCCTTATCAAAAACGCGTCCAGTTGATAGGGCGGGAGATCGAAAGGATTACCTCGTGCCGCAGGCGTGGGCCAGGATCCCTTTCCGCGCTGGTTAATCTCCAAGCTCGATCACTGGATTTTTGGGGTTGAAGCACTAACACTTTAACCACCGAAAGAATGTCCACTATTAATTATCATTTTCCCTTTGTTTAGAATTTTTTTTATTCGCGAGCTCGTGCCCGGGCCTTTTGGCATTGGTCGAATAGACGCCATCTACTACACATGTTAAACGTTATTCTTCTAAGTGTTAAACGTCTCCTTTGACAACATCCAGCCATCTTAGCTTTGACGTCTTACCTAATAATAATCATCATCTGAGCATCTGAGTGCGCGGAATCCGCTAATATGTCAGCATGAAAGAATGACAAGATTCTAAAGGTACAACAGTACGTTTGAACTTTCTTCAGTTTTGTTCTTATGACGTCACGATTGACAATAATGGCGGCTACCGTTATGGCGCTAATATTTCTCGTTTAATTTTTAATAATTTTTCTTTGGAGAAAGCGATATTATTTTGAGTACTTTAACCAGTGACATCATCATCATCATCATCGATAGCCTTCTATGTCCCACTGCTGGGTATAGGCCTCTTTCAATGCACGCCACCCATCACGGCCTTACGAATCCAGTTCCGACCCGCGATTTTCCTAAAATTGTTGACTCACCTCGCTCTCAGACAACTCTTGGACGACCTACGCTTCGCTTATGACATATTATTATTATTGATGACATTCATTTAAAAATATATTTAGGAAAAAAGGAGAACAGTCTATTACGTAAGAAATCCTGCTTGTGCCCAATTCCTTATCTCATTGCTCACTTCCATTATTTCCTTCCGTAAGGATTATTCGGAATACGTAACCAATTGGGACGGCAGGCTCGGGATTGAAGAGGCTGAGCAAATATTTTCTATCGGTTAACTTAGAATAGAATAGTATTTGCTGACTTTAATTGGAAATAACACATTATTCGCCTATAACTTTTTTCGTAATTCGAATTCCCAATTATTTTTAAAAGCTTTTACTTACGTTTCCGCACGCAATAATTTTATGAATATTGGTATTATGCCAAGCGATATTCATAAAATTAACACTTTTGCTGTCACTGCCCGCCTGTAATTCTATTGTTATTTCTTTTGTGTCTGGGTCAGTGTCAGCGAAAGTGTTAATAATACTAGTGGATATATGGGCTGTAGAAATCACAATAGGTCTGAGCGCCTAAGACCCCCCAATGACGTTTAAGTCATTTAAGCCAATTCCGCCATTACAAAAAATATAAAATCTGAAGTGACAAAAAAAAAATTATTTAACCCACTTGCAAGCTTTCACGTTATTGGTATGGTGTAAAATAATCTATACTAATATTATAAAGATGAAGAGTTTGTTTGTTTGAACGCTCTAATCTTAGGAACTACTGGTTCAAATTGGAAAATTCTTTTTGTGTTGGATAGACAATTTATTGAGAAAGGCTATAGGCTATAAAACATCACGCTGCGACCAATAGAAGCGAAGCATCAATAAAAATGTTTTGAAATCGGGGAAAATCATTAATCTATACTAATTAATCATAATAACAGAAATTGCCGCGGACGAAATCGCGGGCAACAGTTAGTATATAATAAACGCTTATACACCATTTAAAGTAATTTTAAATATGCAAATGTTAAATATTAAAACGAAACTCTATTTTCGACGTCCGAATATAGAACCTCGATCCATGAAAGCACACTTGAATTACTTATAAGATCAAAAATTATAAAAACCAACAACTCATGGCCAAGACCCCGAAGACTTCCGCCAATGTCCTTTGACAGTAAGTAAACATGAAGGAAATAGGAAATTTCGTTAAAGCTTACACAGCTTGGGGCGGCAGCGGTGTATGATATTGAGAAAATTGTGTTTTAAGGATCTGTCGCGCGTTACACTGCGATATGATTGATAGCGATTTACAGGGTGTTACAGAACAGCGGTGATATATTTCAGTAGACGTATTTACATGATAATAAATAAGCCGAAGTCTTTAAGAGATTAAAGACTCCGTCTTACATATTCTGTCATGGAGACACGTCTTTTAAAATATTCCACCGTTGAAAATAAGGATCGTGTATAACATACTAGCTTTCATCCACGGGACCCCAGCATCAATGTCAATCCCTCGGGAATAGTACTTTGCTCTGAGATAAAATGTACACTATGTCCTTCTCCGTACCCCAGACATCGGATATACGCAATTTCATGACGATCGCTTCAATAGATAGGGCGTGAAGGCGTAGCAAACATACAAACTATCTCACTTTCTCATTTATAATATTGTAAGTAAGGATACTACGATACAAAATTCTCTCCTTACACTTTGGGGCACTAGGACAATAGTGACAAATATTTTAAGTTGCTTATTTAATTCCTATCCTTCCTCAGTTTAAAAATGCTTTCTATGCAGAAGCGTTGGAATAACAAGAAGCCAAAGAAACTGGGATCGCCGACCCGCCTGCCAGGCGTGGTAAGCATGGCAATATCGTAAGATACTACCATAGTTTTTTATCCTCTGTCACGATAACATAATTTATAATACCTAGATACTTAAAAAGACAAACCCCAAGACTTAATTTCTATCAACTCCTCTTGATTCCATCCAAAGCCGGGCAATTCGTATTATCGACGATCCCACACTCACAGACAATTTAGACACCCTCAGTCTACGGAGAAACGTTGGCTCTCTGTGTGTATTTTACCGTCTATACCATGGGGAGTGTTCTGAAGAACTTTTTGAATTGGTGTCACCGTCACCTTTCTACCACCGCACCGCTCGCCACAGGAGTAAAGTCCATCCCCACATCTTTGACACTTGGGTCTCCAAAAATGTCAAAGCATCACGTGGTTTTTTTCTTCGTATAGAAGGATTGTGGAATGGACTCCCGAGGTTTTCCCTGTATGCTATGACTTGGGGTCCTTCAAAAGGCGTGTTTACAGGTATCTTAAGAGTCGGCAATGCATCAGCACCTCCTCTGGTGTTGCAGATGTCCATTGTAATAAATAGAAATTTTACCCTCGTCCCAGTTAGGGCTCCAAGTAATTAATTTAAAATTTGTATCTTTACCTCAGAGAGGAGAAAAGAAAAAAAACACAAGTATCTCGTAGCAAGGTTTATTTAGAGATCTTCCAATCACAACACTAACAGTTTAAGTTTGCTTCGTAAACTAAAATTTAGCATAAAGCACAAATTAAAAATAAAGGGGAGGGTTGTTGGTTCGTTTGGCTGGTCCGAGTAACTAAAAAAAACTAAATGCACAAAATTCAGTCGTAAATTCAGGGCAGCTTCGCGAACACCATCAATTCAATTGAAATAAAACTAAATAAAGTTGTTAACTAGCCTTACAAACAATTTTGGCTAATTAAAACGGCAGTATGCTATAAGAAGAACGTAGGAAAACCCACAGGCCGTAGCACAACCAGGAATTAAGCACCTTAAGTGAGTTTAAGAAAATTAATTAGTTTTAAGTTTTTTAATTACATTTACAAAATGACCAATTTGGGTTTGGCCCACTCATAGTAACGCTAAACAGCTAATGCTGCAAGGCTGCTCCTTGTTACGAGGTTTTTAACATTAAATTAAAGTAATTAAAAAAATAAATAAGCTCAGGTAAATCCGAGCCTGACTTGCCAGCCCGTGTGGTCGAACCAGCCCGGAATCTGTAGCAGATACAAACGCGAACCAGCCTCGAATGTCTATCCGATACAAACGCCTCCTGCAGTAGACAAATTAAACACGTCTTAGCTTTTAAAACACATTATCATGCTAGCATTAGCATGTACAGCCTTCAATCACTAAACTACACCTACACAGCATAAAACTGTCTACATGTCTACATAGTATTAAACACAAAGCCAAAGACATCTATATCTAATTAAATACACAAGGACACTCAAGTGATCTAATTAAGGGAATATTCTAGCTACATCATTTACTAGTGTACTCTAAGAATAAACTTGTTCACTCTAATCAGTTACAAAATAAATAAATCACACCCACCCGGGTATGGGAGGTAGACGCTTCAGAGTTGGACGCTTACGATGGCGATGCCACCATGCGGTCACGCCAGAAAAGCATCTCAGGGCGAACATGCTGAGACCTAACCAATGAAACATGGTTAGCCCTCTTTCTACAGTTCACAGTTAAAAGGTTTTTAACCTCAAGGAACGGCTATCGGTTACTTTAGAAAGAGAATTAAGTACACAAAGACTACTTTACATCAGAGTTCACAGCGAGTGAGTGTGTCTGAGTTGGAAAGTATATAATACTCGACGTACCTTTTACGGAGGTGGTTTGGGGTTTATAGTCGAAGACACCAACACGAACAAAAATCCACACAGCCACACTGCAACAAATTGGGTTTACAAATTAACAACCTCGAAATACAATTACACATGGGCTCAAGGGTTCACTAAAGCGCAGTTTACTTACCACAAGAAGCCTTAACACACTTTTTCACAACCACGTGCTGCCAACGCCCCGGTGGAACGACAGCTCTCCTGAAAATGTGTTTCGATTAGATACGAAAACCAAATGCCACATAGATCACACGTCGCACATAACATTATACTCACCAAAAGGAACCAAACACCAACAGCCACTATTTTTCCACAATTCTCCAACTACATGCGATGCGTCGACGCAGACGCCGGCACACCAAAAAAAAAGAAGCTATCCTCGCGTTTCGTTATACACATCACACAGTCCATTTCACACACATCCACGGCATTCGAAGTTAAAGAAATTAATTAAACTTTTTATATTTAAGACTCGTAATATGACAAATAGCCAAAAGTAAACACATCCACTATTCAGCAACCATGAAAAAACCTGAAAAACTACAAAACCAATTTGACAATCCTTTCTGTCAAGTCAGAACCAATGTCAACAAATAATCAAGTACGTGAAACAGAACACAACAGTGTGACCACTTGCAGTAGATTTCCACTTTTTGGTAGATTCTAAGCATTTTCGTCAAGCATTTAGTAGGTTATAGTAGTTTCCGTTTTAATAAATTACCCAAAAGAACAACGTTTTGTATTTTGAAACCACATAATATTTTGAAATAAATTAATTTAAACACCTCACTTGACAAGTCACAAGCACACAAAAGGAGGCATTTAGATTTATAAAAACATAACCCTTTCCTTGAAGTCGGGTAAAAATGTGTTTGGTAGATTCTAACAGTATTTTTTTATATGGTCTCACTGACGCATAAATTTCTCTCGAACCAGCTGTCAAATCGAAATGTCAGTTTACCACAACAAACAATAACATAACCTAATTTATTATTTTAGATTTTTAAATATTTTAAGGATATTATTGAATAAAAATACCCTGTGGAGGTGTCAAATGCTATTTAGGATGTAGTACGCGAATGTATGACATTGGAGACGCACAACCAACCGTCATTGTGGAATAATTTGGTAAGAAAATATTGACTCGAAAATAAAAGTGTTACAGTACCCCCTCGCTCGCCAGAATTTTGCGAGGTAACGAGAAAAATTCACGCTGGCCCTCCAGCTTCACAGTAACCAAAATTCAATCCAAGCCTTTAATGTCTTTCACATGACATTCACTCCTCTTACCGTTCTCATCCTCCAACAAGTAAACCAGTTTAGACAACTTTTCCACTATCCTACATTTCTCGAAACGTGGAGCTAATTTATAGGAGAAGTGCTTCGCAGCATCACTGCGCACATGCGTGCGACGCCAAACCACGTCATTCACTTCGAACTCAACATCTCTCCTGCGCCTATTGTAGTATTTGGCATTTCGGGAGTGCGACTTCTTCAACTCTTTATCCACCTTCAGGAATACCTCTTTCAATGTTCCCAACTTATCAACATACTCGATCCGAGAAGCGAACACAATGTCGTCTAAATCCTCACTGTCACCGTATAATTTTCCATCTGCAAGCGCTTCACGTCCATACACAAGCAGAAAAGGCGTAAATGTGGTAGCATCGTTAACAGCAGTATTAACAGCAAATTGAATCTCACAAAGATGCGAATCCCAACTACGTTGATCAGTACCCACAAGTGCAGCGATGGCCGTAACGACAGTACGATTATACCGTTCCACGGTGTTCACCTGCGGACAATAAGTAGGAGTAAAATGTACTTGGGGTATCCTGTACTTCTCAAACAAAGCTTTCACGTCGCGTGATATAAACTGCGGTCCATTATCGACAATAACAGTTTGTGGAATCCCATGTACCAAAAATACATGATCTTCCAAGCGCTCAGCTACCACTTTACCAGTAGCACGCCGAAGAGGAAACAACATTACATACTTCGAAAAACAACACACAACCACGAGAAGGTACTCATTTTGCTGTCGAGACCTGGGCAGTGGACCAACTAAATCTACGCTGATACACTGGAACGGTCTACGGCACACCTTCGGATTTCCAAACAATCCAGGAGTAGCTTGGTTCGGATGCTTAAATGCTTTACACGTTGAACAGTTCGACACATAGTCCTCAACATCTTGGTACATTTTGGGCCAATAGAAACGAAGACGCAATCGTTTAAAAGTCTTTTCAATCCCCAAATGAGCACCCAAAGGAGAATCATGATTCTCAGTAATCAAACGTTGTCTTTCGTCCAAGGGAACGACTTCCTTCCAATCAAAATCTCCAGTCAACGAAGTTTTGCTTTTAGTGTAGCGGTACAACTTCCCATCGATAATTTGGTAGTTCGGACAGGTTTGGGGTCTCTCACAACACCTATCATATAAATTACGAAACCAGGGATCAACTACCGCTGCATTTACAACAGATATTGGTATAGCACGAGACAGACAATCAGGGATTACATGTTCCTTTCCACGCCGATGCTCTATCACAAAGTTGTAAGGAGAAAGTCTACAACCCCAGCGCTCCAAACGACCTGTAGGGTTCTGTAAGTTAAGAAACCATTTCAAGCTAGCATGATCAGTTATAATCTTAAAAGGTTTAGAGCCCTCAAGATACGGTCTAAAATGTTCCACCACAAGCACTACCGCTAGCGCTTCCCGTTCCGTAGCGGAATAATTGCGCTCTGGTCGGTTTAAGGAACGACTATAGTACGCAATTGGATGCTCCTCACCATCAAAAACCTGAGTCAACATTCCTCCAATACCGACATCAGATGCATCAGTATGCACAATAAATGGAAGTGAAAAATCCGGACACGCCAAAACCGGTGCAGACGACAAAGCACTTTTCAATTGGAGAAACGCATATTCAGCCTCGGGTGACCAAACAAACGGAGGCCGATTTTTTCGGGTAGACGTTAACGCGTTCAAAGGTGCAGCAATCGTACTGAACCCTCGAATAAAACGCCTATAATATGAAGCTGTCCCAAGAAACCGTTTGACGTCCTTGGAGCAGGTAGGTATCGGAAAATCCGTAATAGCTTTCACTTTCTCAGGGTCAGTTCTCAATCCTAAATCATCTACAACATACCCAAGGTATTTCAACTGCTTTCGAAACAGACAACACTTTGACAGACTAATCGTAAGATTTGCAGACCGCAGACGCTCAAATACTTTCTTTAGGAGGTCAATATGCTCCTCGAAAGTTTTACTAGCAACCACGATATCATCTAAATAAATAAATACACTACCACCAAATTCAGGTCCAAACAATTTATCCACGAGTCGTTGCTGCGTAGCTGGCGCAGAGGTCAGTCCGAAGCACATGACTTTAAATTGAAACAGTCCCCGCGATGGAACCGTAAATGCAGTCTTCTCTTTCGAAGAAGGAGTAAGAGGGATCTGCCAGAAAGCAGATTTTAAATCAATGGAAGAAAGAAAACATGAGTCCCGAAGTTGATCCAAGATATTATTGATGTATGGAAGAGGATAAGCATCATGTTTCGAAACTTCATTCAGTTTCCGGCTATCCAAGCAAAAACGCATTTCACCATTTGCTTTAGGAACCATGGTGATAGGGTTGTTCCAAGGACTACAACTAGGCTCAACAACATCTAGTTCAATCATTTCGTCAAGTTGACGATTCAACTCACGAAGTTTATCAGGTGACATAACATAATATCGCTGCTTAATAGGAGCCGCGTCCCCTGTATAAATGGGATGAGATATCAAATGAGTTCGACCTAAACCCTTCTTTTCAGCCGAGATATCTTCAAACATTTTACACACATCACCCGCCAATTTCTTCTGCTCTTCAGTTAAAGCATCAAAAGGGTGTATACGATTAATTTGAGACACGCCCACTCCTGCAGGTTTCTGAAAAGTAAACAAGTCTTTTCGTTCAGTCAGACGCAAGATGTCCGGAGCAACCTGAAAAGCTTTCCAAAAGTTGATACCAAACAATAAAGACGAAGACACCCCAGGTATCACAAAAAACTTTATCACACGCAAAACGTCATTGACAACAACCGGCAAAAACATATACCCCTTCACGGGAGACGTAGACCCATTCGCCGTCACAACAGACTTTACTGTATCTGACGGATGCAGATCACCTAAATTAGAAAAATATTCCACCGCAGATCCACCAATAATTGAAATTTCCGACCCAGAATCCAACAATCCAGAAAACGGAACACCACCTATCTCTACATTCAAATAAGGACAAGCGTCCAGACAATCATTTGAACGGACCGTCGAAACATCACGTTTAGAATTTTGAAAAAACACACGCACATATTCACACCATTCACGCCACTCCTCAGGCGTAGTTAAACGACGGCCCACCTTTACTCGTTTTTTGAAACCGGAGCAGGATTATTCTTAGGCGCACACTTCGGACACTGAGCAATAGTAACACCTTTTTCACCACAACGGTAACAAATAAGGATACGGGGTGCCTTACACTCAAGGAGCGTATGATCATTCACCCGACATCTCACGCAAAACTTTTCCACATTCTTCTCACTAGAAACAGCATCACAACGTGGTCGATTCGTCTTCCACTTATAAGCAAGGTCGGGAGCAACAGCATTTTGAACATTCTTCGGCGGCTCCGTAAACGATTCCGCTCTCTGCTTGGCGGCTTCCAGCTGCCTACAATATTTCTTAAGGACAGACCAAGATTGAATATCCATTGTCGCTAGTGGAATAGAATATGACGGCCTAATGTTAAATTTCACGATACTCAGCTTTTCTTCTGTTCCTATAGGCATTCGCAATCGAGAAAAGTAGTTTTGCATGACACTTAAATAACTAGAAATAGACTCCTCAGGGCCTTGAGTCCTAGAGCGAATCTCTTGCAACAGACGGTGATCATAATCATATGGAAGGTATTCTTCCATCAACAAACACTTCAAAGAGTCCCAATCTGTAACCTCATCGCGCACACCACGGTACCAGTACAAGGCCTCATCCGAAAACAACTCAGCAGCAGAATTAAATAAGTTCCCTTTCGAAATATTCCGGGATAAACACAACTCCTCTATTCTTTGAATAAACGCTTGCACACTATCCTTTCCGTTGAATTTAAGATTCAAAGAGTGGACGTAAGAGGCACGATCACATGTCACCACCGGCTTAACTACCGCTGAACCAGTCTCAGCCATATCAGACTCGCCTGGAACCACATCCTCCGCTGGCTTGAAATCATAACTGCTACTAAACGTATGCGAAATTTGATCGATTCGTTTCAACAAAGGGAGAAGACGGTTCTCCAATTGATCTTTAAAAGTCTGATCCACTTCCGTCGCCGAATCAACACGACTTAGCCTATGAAAGATGTGATTGCCTAATGATTGGATACGCTTAAACTTTTTTAATAAAAGAGCTTTCCCTCCTAGAAGCTCCTCCAATTCACTAATCTTGGAATTAATAGTTTTTAATTCCACCGCCACGTCTCCCTCAAACACACTCACTTCGTCGGTAGGTATTTCCTTCGACAAAAGCCTAATTTGAACACGTAACCGATCAACAGTATTCTCCGGTACACCATCACGCACAGTAACTTCGTAAAGTAACTCATCTTTATTTAACACATTGAAACAAATTGGCCGTTCCTCAATCATGATGAAGTAATATCTAAAGTATTATAACACTAACAATATTGTATTACGTCGGTATTGTTTACACAGTAACCTTAAATACTAGATCACTATTATATTATAATGTTCCCACACAATACAATACAAGCAGCAAAAAGGGAAAATGTAACACAAGTTACGGGCCAGCCAATCCGTCAGTGAGCAAAAGATCAATGCCGGGGAAAATGTCCACGAAACCAACAACGTCCCTGTTCGGGCGCCATGTAATAAATAGAAATTTTACCCTCGTCCCAGTTAGGGCTCCAAGTAATTAATTTAAAATTTGTATCTTTACCTCAGAGAGGAGAAAAGAAAAAAAACACAAGTATCTCGTAGCAAGGTTTATTTAGAGATCTTCCAATCACAACACTAACAGTTTAAGTTTGCTTCGTAAACTAAAATTTAGCATAAAGCACAAATTAAAAATAAAGGGGAGGGTTGTTGGTTCGTTTGGCTGGTCCGAGTAACTAAAAAAAACTAAATGCACAAAATTCAGTCGTAAATTCAGGGCAGCTTCGCGAACACCATCAATTCAATTGAAATAAAACTAAATAAAGTTGTTAACTAGCCTTACAAACAATTTTGGCTAATTAAAACGGCAGTATGCTATAAGAAGAACGTAGGAAAACCCACAGGCCGTAGCACAACCAGGAATTAAGCACCTTAAGTGAGTTTAAGAAAATTAATTAGTTTTAAGTTTTTTAATTACATTTACAAAATGACCAATTTGGGTTTGGCCCACTCATAGTAACGCTAAACAGCTAATGCTGCAAGGCTGCTCCTTGTTACGAGGTTTTTAACATTAAATTAAAGTAATTAAAAAAATAAATAAGCTCAGGTAAATCCGAGCCTGACTTGCCAGCCCGTGTGGTCGAACCAGCCCGGAATCTGTAGCAGATACAAACGCGAACCAGCCTCGAATGTCTATCCGATACAAACGCCTCCTGCAGTAGACAAATTAAACACGTCTTAGCTTTTAAAACACATTATCATGCTAGCATTAGCATGTACAGCCTTCAATCACTAAACTACACCTACACAGCATAAAACTGTCTACATGTCTACATAGTATTAAACACAAAGCCAAAGACATCTATATCTAATTAAATACACAAGGACACTCAAGTGATCTAATTAAGGGAATATTCTAGCTACATCATTTACTAGTGTACTCTAAGAATAAACTTGTTCACTCTAATCAGTTACAAAATAAATAAATCACACCCACCCGGGTATGGGAGGTAGACGCTTCAGAGTTGGACGCTTACGATGGCGATGCCACCATGCGGTCACGCCAGAAAAGCATCTCAGGGCGAACATGCTGAGACCTAACCAATGAAACATGGTTAGCCCTCTTTCTACAGTTCACAGTTAAAAGGTTTTTAACCTCAAGGAACGGCTATCGGTTACTTTAGAAAGAGAATTAAGTACACAAAGACTACTTTACATCAGAGTTCACAGCGAGTGAGTGTGTCTGAGTTGGAAAGTATATAATACTCGACGTACCTTTTACGGAGGTGGTTTGGGGTTTATAGTCGAAGACACCAACACGAACAAAAATCCACACAGCCACACTGCAACAAATTGGGTTTACAAATTAACAACCTCGAAATACAATTACACATGGGCTCAAGGGTTCACTAAAGCGCAGTTTACTTACCACAAGAAGCCTTAACACACTTTTTCACAACCACGTGCTGCCAACGCCCCGGTGGAACGACAGCTCTCCTGAAAATGTGTTTCGATTAGATACGAAAACCAAATGCCACATAGATCACACGTCGCACATAACATTATACTCACCAAAAGGAACCAAACACCAACAGCCACTATTTTTCCACAATTCTCCAACTACATGCGATGCGTCGACGCAGACGCCGGCACACCAAAAAAAAAGAAGCTATCCTCGCGTTTCGTTATACACATCACACAGTCCATTTCACACACATCCACGGCATTCGAAGTTAAAGAAATTAATTAAACTTTTTATATTTAAGACTCGTAATATGACAAATAGCCAAAAGTAAACACATCCACTATTCAGCAACCATGAAAAAACCTGAAAAACTACAAAACCAATTTGACAATCCTTTCTGTCAAGTCAGAACCAATGTCAACAAATAATCAAGTACGTGAAACAGAACACAACAGTGTGACCACTTGCAGTAGATTTCCACTTTTTGGTAGATTCTAAGCATTTTCGTCAAGCATTTAGTAGGTTATAGTAGTTTCCGTTTTAATAAATTACCCAAAAGAACAACGTTTTGTATTTTGAAACCACATAATATTTTGAAATAAATTAATTTAAACACCTCACTTGACAAGTCACAAGCACACAAAAGGAGGCATTTAGATTTATAAAAACATAACCCTTTCCTTGAAGTCGGGTAAAAATGTGTTTGGTAGATTCTAACAGTATTTTTTTATATGGTCTCACTGACGCATAAATTTCTCTCGAACCAGCTGTCAAATCGAAATGTCAGTTTACCACAACAAACAATAACATAACCTAATTTATTATTTTAGATTTTTAAATATTTTAAGGATATTATTGAATAAAAATACCCTGTGGAGGTGTCAAATGCTATTTAGGATGTAGTACGCGAATGTATGACATTGGAGACGCACAACCAACCGTCATTGTGGAATAATTTGGTAAGAAAATATTGACTCGAAAATAAAAGTGTTACACCATGAACGACGGTGACTACTTTTCTTCAGGCTCCAGTCTCCTTAATCTATAGCACAACTTCAACCAATTTGTATTCAATAACTACTCTTTATTTCTGTTTGAAAACACAATTTTACTTTATTTAACCTCAACATTTTCATTCAATAAGACATTGCAACAAAACATTTAGTGGCTCCAGAGATTTAAAATTATTTTATTCGAAAGCCAACCTAAGATCCGTAGAACGAAGATTGAGTAAACATTTCATTTTCCGTCTAGACCTAGGGAGCAAAATAATTTGATATTCTCCCCAGCCGAAATACACCATTCCTGGGCGGAATGTTTTGACGTAGGGCACAAAATTTCACTTGATTGGATTCGGAAGAAATACGGCCGGGAAATATTGCTATTTGTTTTTCCAATTTTTGACTTGTTTTGAGAGGGAAACTCTGTTTCCGTAATGCTGACTGAAGAACTTTGCCAAGTCGTTTTAAATTTGTAGCGTGAGTAAATACTTAGTACTTGTCTTAATAATAAACCAAGCTGAGCTACGATCATTTGGTATCGTTGCAGAACACATGGTAAACAAGATTGAACTGTAAGAAATGAAAAGAAAATACATACATAGTATCACGTCTTTTTCCTTTGTGGGAAAGACAGAGCCTAGGTCTATAAGTCCTAATGGCCACATTTAGGATGTTGGAGGGCGTGTAGATGGAAAACGGAATCAAAATAGTGATGGGTTGCTAGCCGCATCGCCTATTGACATCCCTCGATCGACTATTACGATCTGCGCGGGAATAGAAAGTCCCACGCAGATCGAAGGATCGGGCTAAAATCTGTGGAATCAGCTGCTTCTGCAGCTGGCACATTCTACGTTTTTTCTTTTCTCCCAGACCAGCATGGAAGAGTTGTGACATGTTTATAACTGTTTTTAGAAAAAATAGTCTCGCATAAAATTTTAATGTTTATGAACCCACTGGAATCCCAGCAAAACCAACACAAAATCAATTTAAACATTTTTTTGTATTTGAATTTAGATAACAAATTAACTTTTGTATGAATAGATGAACTCTCCCTCCATACAAGACACGAAAATACTTTTTCCATAATGACAGCTCCGTGGCGCAGTAGTTAACACGCCAGCCTGCGAAACGGAGTGCCCGGGTTCGATCCCCGTCCAGGTCAAGATAGAAAATGATCTTTTTCAGATTGGCCTGGGTCTTGGATAAATAATAAATAAATAAATATATACGGACAAATCACACAGATTGAGCTAGCCCCAAAGTAAGTTCAATCGATCGAAAAGGATGTTTATCTATATATGTATTTGTTATAAAATATAGTATCGTTGTGTTAGTATCCCATAACACAAGTCTCGAACTTACCTTGGGGCTAGCTCAATCTGCGTGATTTGTCCGTATATATTTATTTATATTTATATACGGTATTCACTGATAATGTAGCTTTCTATTGGAGAAAGTTAAGACCTTCTATCCATTACAAAGGAACATACACTTAATATATTCTTTCCATATTCATATACTAGCAGAGACGATTATAAGAAGCACAAATCAAATCTCAATTTCTATTACAATCTTAATAAGAACGAATAGCTGCACAAGCTTAAAGGAAAATTCCAGACGGATATCAAGGCAAATTAGTGCCAATACATCCAAATACCAATTATTTACAATTATTTAGACATTAATAACGCGGTAGTTGCAGTTCGCACACGGCTACAAATTAAATAAAGCACAGAATTTTTATTTGATCTAAAACCATTTTGAAGTGAACTTTCAAGAAATATTTTCGCTGTAACAGATTCTAACGACGAATTTATATAAGTGTTATATTTTGCATTCACAATGCTATTTTGATATACCCTTATTAAATTAATTAGAGTGACGTACGACTTACGCTTTTCCAACTGAGCCACCGCCTGTTCTAACGTCGGCGCCGAAATGCTCTACCATATCCCATTCCCCTTATACCTATTAAGGCTTACGTTTCCTAACACAACTATCCGACTTTTACAAGAGAGGTATTTGATTCAACTCATTTTACAATGAACTTGAAATCAAGGCTTGCAATATTTTTAAGTGTTATATTTTGCATTCACAATGCTATTTTGATATACTCTTATTAAATTAAGAATAATATATATAACTAGCTGTTGCCCGCGACTTCGTCCGCGGAAATTTCTGTTATTATGATTAATTAGTTTTTGTATTAGTATAGATGAATAATTTTCACCCCTTTTTAAAACATGTTTCATTGATGCTTCGCTCCTATTAGTCGCAGCGTGATGTTTTATAGCCTAAAGCCTTTCTCAACAAATGGACTATCCAACAAAAAAAGAATTTTCCAATTTGAACCAGTAGTTCCTGAGATTAGCGCGTTCAAACAAACAAACAAACTCTTCAGCTTTATAATATTAGTAAGTATAGATTCGGATCCTGCGATACAAAGGCACTTGTACCACAATAGGTCCTATTCTAGACAGAATTGAAACTATACAGAGTCTAGGTCTATAAGATATTATGGCCACATTTAGCATGTTGGAGGACGTGTAGATGGAAAACGGAATCAAAATAGTGATGGGTTGCTAGCCGCCTCGCCTATTGATATGATTCCGCAGATTTTAGCTTAACCATTAAGTTTTTTAGGGTTCCGTAGTCCACAAGGAACCCTTATAGTTTTGTCATGTCCGTCCGCTGCTAATGCACCTGAACCGATTATCACGAAAATTGGAGGAGAGATAGATATTAAAGTTCCAAAAGTTAGTTTTTAAAATTATGAAAAAATGTTTTATTTCAGCCCCCATACAACGAAAAAGTGAATTTAAAAATTAAATTCTACTAAATCCAAACCTTCGTGAGCGAGTCCGACTCGCACTTGGCCGTTTTTTTTCTTTTTTCCCAGACCAGCATAGAAGAATGAATTATATCCTTCTCTAAAATTGTCATTTTGTGCCACAGCTACGGAGCTGGGAAGTTGCACCAATTATTGTGATTTACGGTATATGCACAACATTATAGTTGTAGGAATTCTGGAATGGTTAAGATTTGAGCATCGTAAGGGCGGAATTCTTTATCATAAATTAACCACATGTGATCTTATGAAGTTTGGAACTAGAAATTAGTTGCTTATAATTATTTCTGCAAAGTGGTAGTAGCTTAGGTTTTAGGTTGGGTAATACCATAAGTTCTTGGAAATAGGGTGATTCGATGGCAATATTTTAGTGTTGGAATCAGAATCCTTAATAGAATTACCCGCAAGGAATTAAGGTAAAAATACTAGTTCAACGATTAGAAAATTTAATAAAAAAAATTTCTTCTGTTATTAAATGGTATCAAACTTAGGGCGTAAACCAAAGGGCCGAGTTCTTTTTCATCACATATTTTAAATTTTAATAAAGTAATAAGGTCTTATACACCCGGACTCTGTCTACCCCGCAAGGGATAAAGACGTGATACTATGTATGTATGTATTCATTCAACATTGAGTGGTAGAAACATACACTTATATCTACCATACTACTTTCCAAGGCATGCGCACATTGTCAGCGTTTAAAGCTGAGGTCTATACCTCTTGGGGCCCCTTTGGTTATGTAGATTATACAGGTTGAGGGGCACATTGCCTTCGCCTCAAGCTCTCATCTCAAAATAACTTTCTTATCTACCTATGAGTTCTCATGCGAGAGATAGGTAGGTCATCACATCACTATGGTCACTACACTCGGTGGTTTCGTTTAACTTTAAAATACCCACCACCGCACCAGGGATATGGCCAGGGGTACGGTGGGTCGGTAGTAACGCTAAACATGACCTTTCGGTCTTATGGCCTTAGGCTCTGTCTAAACGTAAGGGATAAAGACGTGATAATATGTTTCATTCATTCATTCATTTCGAGTAGGTGTCACGATCAATTGACAGTTCTTCGGAACCGCCTCTCAGCCTCTGACGTGGTTCCTTTGAAGACTGATGGCGACAACAGATGGTTGCCGGGACCAATGGCTTAACATGCCTTCCGAAGCACGGAATCCTCTTTATTATCAGACAATCAGGTGACTCAAGCCTGCAATATCCTAACCAAACTGGAAACAACTAAACAAAGTACACCCGTGGGAACCGAACCGACAACCCCTGGGTCTACAGGCAAACGCCTTAACCACTGGACCGCGGAGGTAGTGGATTGATTTAGTTTCAAGCTAACAAATGTATTGTTCATACACGTCATCATAAATTTGACCGCAGCATTCAAAACGAATTCAGAAATGATTTATACCGCGCGTTGATAAGCTAGCATTGTAACAGAGATTGCTGTATTTGTTTCGAAACAGTTCACACTAACCCCCGACCTAAAAAGAGAGCTGTTATAAGTTTCACGTGCGTGGATGTTATATAAAATAATAAATATATACGGACAAATCACACAGATTGAGCTAGCCCCAAAGTAAGTTCGAGCCTTGTGTTATGGGATACTAACTCAACGATACTACATTTTATAACAAATACACATCCAAAATCAAATCAAAATGTCTTTATTGTGGAAACAGGTTTTAAGATCTTAAATTATTATTAATAGTAGTTTCACTATTACCTGTCCTGTATGGACATACAATTTTATAAAAGACTAAGACCCAGGCGAATCTGAAAAAGATCATTTTCCATCTTGACCTGGCCGGGGATCGAACCCGGGCACCCTCGTGTCGCAGGCTGGCGTGTTGACCGCTGCGCCACGGAGCAAGCCTATTTGCATAACTACTTACCCACAAAATTTACGATACTTCAGCCCGTATATTACGTACCTTCCAGATCCAGTTGGCGAAATTGGTGTTGGATCGGGCACACGTGACCATATCCCCCAAAGAGCTTTGGACTGGAATCCGCAGGGCAAGCGAAAGTGAGGACGCTTCAAACAAACGTGGTGCCGCACTGTCATAGCTGAGGCAAATAGCTGGGATACACCTGGAGTGAAACTAAGAGCGCTATTTTTTTTTTTGAAATGACTATGTAGCTGTTCCATCGATTTTGGCCAAGTAAATATTCCACTTTTGTATAAAAAAGCAGATAATTTTTTCACGATGTCGAAGTTGGTCCCATAATGAAAGTTGTTTAAATTCGTGGTCTGCGACACTCCTTAAACGTATGCTAATGAATTAAATTTTACCCATTTCATTGCTTGATTTTCAAATTTATCGAATATGAGTTGAATCAAAGCTCATTGTGATAGTGTGGTAGTTGTATTAGGTGACGAAAGCCTTAATGCGTTTAAAGAAAATGTGATATAGTGGAGATTTTCGACGCCCAGGATAGAAGCGCGATGGTTCAATTCGTAGAACGTAGGTCGAACACAGACCTAAGGTCGCTGGTTTAAACCCTGCCCACGAGGAACTTCTTCGCCGTAGGTATCTTAGTTTTTGATTCAGTTCTTTTAATTTCTATAAATTCAAACTTAAACTTCCGACCATAGATTTAAAAAAAATTGCGTAACACTTCTATGCTTCCGACCTTAATAATTTGTTTTTATTTTTAGTGTAACCCAGCATTGGCCAGTGCTTTTCATTTCTTTTGTTTCTGTTTATTGACTTTATTTCCAGTGCGTTTTTTTTACTTATAATAATTATGTTTTTAATGTAAATTAGTTTTTTGAGAAAAATAAATATCACATTATATAAAGCCCGTAGATATAGGTATTCAATTATATAGCCTATGTTCATCAAGGATAATGTAGGATTCTTACGGTGGAAGAATTTTTCAAATCACTCCAGTAGTTTCGGAGCTTTTGAGGAATTCAAGAGAAGTGTAGACAGCGTTTAAATTTACCCTCGACATTCCCTTGAAGAGGCGATTCAGCCCGCCAATATGATCAACTATTCTATATAGACCAAATCTGGGATTTCCAAATATTTTTTTGGCTTTTTATACAAAACTGTTAGACCGGCCATGCAATTTTGCACAAAAACATGTGGATCCCCAGGTATTGATCCCATAGGGAAAATTGTTCATTTGGATGGGCTGAGTCACCCCTTTAAGGGAATGTTGACGGTAAATTAACACGCGAGTACTAAAATTGTAGCATTAAAAAATATTTATAAAACAATTTTTAAAAGTCATAAAATCAACATCTGTGTAAAAAATTGTTGAAGTTTTAATAATAAATAAAAATCGTAAATTTAAATGTATTTGCATGCATGTATTTGCATGTATTTTATTTCGTAGCGTACATGTTATAAATTGAACAGAATCATCATCGAATTCAGAAAATGCTTCGGATTCCAACGTTAAAATAATATAATATTTATTTTTCGCTTATTGCGAAAAAAAATATTTATTTTGTTTATTCTAGGTTTTTAGCATTGGCCAGGTCAAGGGTGGTGAAGCATTCCTTTTACATTGTTTTATATTTCCACAGAGATGCATGAAATTTTTTTAAGCTCCTCCATGCTTTGGAAGTCACATTAAACTGTAAGTCCAGGCTGTCTGTAGATGGCTGTTGGTAAGCTGTGTCAGATACTTTCAGGCCGCTTGAGCCACTTTGGCATTTAATATTAATTGCTTTCATGGATAAAATTCCCTAGAGAACTGTAATTTTTCTGGGATGGAAGGAATAACTATGTCACTAAAACTTACGCGAGATTATTATTAAATTCTAAAATAACGGTTTACTCACGTATTATTAGTCAGTATCACCGACCCTGAAGATAGCCTTCTGTATTGGCTGAAACATGTCGGTGTTACCGACTAATAATACGTAGGTAAACAGTTGTTTTAGAGTTTAATACCTTTATTCTTTTTGGTACCCCTGGTGGTACTACCAACCCCTTGACCGAGCCCTATCCTGACCGCACTAATCACGGTGAAATTTTAACGTTTTGGACCCTTAAAGGCTCAGACCATCAAAATGATCAACTTTTCCTATGGGAACAATGCTGGGGTCTCAAAAAAAATCGACATTCCCAAACAAACTGGCCGGACGGCGGGTTTCTTTTGTATGGAAATGACGGATTTTTCTTTTATTCCCAGCATTGGTCCCATAGAAAAAGTTGTTTATATTGATGGGTGGAGTCACCCCTTTAAGGGTCCAAAACGATCAAAATTTCACCATGTATACAGGGTTACTTGACAAACACTAATAAACTTACAGGACTAGATTCTAGATTCTAACATCATAAACAACAATATTTGTTCTACGACTTTTGATAATTTGTTAGATTTTGCATTCATACGAAAATAAATATCAATTTAATTTTCCGGTTCAATGTTATCAACTCTACGCGCATCGCAAAGAAAGATTACGTTCGAGCGCAAGCTTTCGTTAACATAGGCTTACAAATGTCACGACAAAACGATAAAAGCTTGAAAAATATTTTTTTAAATTTATTAAGCTATGTCAGACCTCGTAGAACAAACGTTGTTGTAAAAGATGTTAGTAATCTAGTCTGGCGAGGTGATCATCATGTCATTAACAACCTCCGTGGTCCAGTGGTTAAGGCGATTGCCTTTGCCTTATTAATTAATGTGCAAAAGGTACAGACTACTAGCGTTTCGGAACCGACCACTGCAGAGAAGAAACGCCAAAAGAAACTCTTTTCAACAGTATTGGTCGCCTACTCGCATGAAGGAGAAATTTTTAATTTTATCATCTATATCATTTATCTTCATTTTTTTTTCATTTATTATTTCTTTTTATTAATAGTATTTTAACAACAACCCTGTATATAAGTATAAGACTTTTATATTTCTATACCTTTGTATGAAGAATAGCCCATCCATTCTAAGCCAAAGACTACACAGCACCAACCTACTCGTAGCTAGCTCCACTGGTATAGCGTTAGGACCATAGAAATATATCAATATAGAACAGCCAAGTAGGCGGTACACGCGTGTCTCAATCTTGCACGATCGCACAATATTCTTAAGAGCCCGCCATATGCCAGGCGGCGGCGTGGCGATACAAACGCGGATGGTCTAAACGCGTTGGCTACTTTGGATATTTTCGTTTTTTAGGAATATTCAAGGGTTATTCGAAAAAGAAAAACATATGATGACTGCCTTATCTGTAATGCAATAATAATCAAAAGTTTCAAGGTTAATTTTAATGTATTTGGTGAATAATGCATACCGAGTAAATTAGACGTGATTTGGAGGCAACTTTGCAATTTTTTTCTATCGAGAAAATTTAACGCAATCGTGTTTTTGAGTCATATAGTTACCAGAGTTAGTCCTGAACTTTGCTGCATTTTTATTTCAACTTGAGTATTTAATTACTATTGATATAACAGTCAATCATGCAAAGCAGTGTGAGGTAGTACGGGCCCTTAAGCGTTCATTTAGTCAGTGTGCACGTCCCGACTTGAACACATGGTTTATTCTGTGGTTTTTAACCGTTTCGTATTTATTTCTGTGCATCTCAAATTACTATTTCGCTAGTAATGACGTCAAATTGGGGGCGCGTCTACTGACACGCGCGTTTCCTTAGCAAAATTCTGGCATCACAGTTCTATCTTGATATATTTCTGTGGTTAGGACCCTCAAAGACGAAATGGAATTATCGCAGTACAACTTCACCTTGAAGCCAAGCAATCAAACAAGAACACAAGTTACACTACATACTGTTTGCCTCATCTCCATAATTTCAGCGTGTAACAAACATGTGTGTGTGTTTGCACAAAAGTTAGTCTTCGACGCAATTACGCGAGTTGTGTGTGTGCGTTGGAAGGCGTTTTGGAAATGAGGAATAATGCCAACCGATGTTTGGTTCTTAACCGACCGTTCACTTAATAGGAGTTGCGTTTTTGTAACCACTGGATTCCGAGCTGGAGACAACTTGAAGCCTCGAGTAAAATAGCTTCAAAATGGAGTTGCAAGATTTGACCCTCACAAACAAACTAACAGGGCAAGTAAAATAAAAACTTGTAATAAAAAGGTTCGTGCTAAGTTCCGTCTATATACATAATTATGGACAAGAGTTTAGGTATGAAATGCGTATCATAGAGTGATTCGCGACTCCCGGTTTACATCTGTTTACCCGACTGCTAAGTAGGTTATGTGTTTTGCGCGTACCTATTATGTAAATTCATATTTGTTTGTTCTTCATTACCTCGTATTTTTTATGGTATACTAGCGACTCGGACCCCGGCTTCGCACGGGTGTACTGTACATATAAACCTTCCTCTTCTAAATCCGTTGCATAGTTTTAAAGATCGCATACATAGGGACAGATAGACAGTGAGAATCGACTTTGTTTTATTCTACCTTTGTGGTGAAAACGACAAATGGGCAAGCGAGTCACCTGATGGTATGTGATCTCCGCTATCCATGGACAACTGCAATACCACGCTTTCGCTTAGCTTTCTTAGGCAGCCCTACACACATAATAATTAATAGGTTTCAAGATAGCACAGTGGGATAGTTTCTCTATTAGAGTGCTTTCTGTAATCGTTTCCTGGTAAATTGATCGAAGCATATCTGATTGCAGCTCATATCACGTTACCTATACCAACGGGTAATACACGGTCTGGTGTATTTTATTGTGTGGTAGTTTAATTACGATTCTGGGATGATTTTTAAATAAATTGCTACTACATAAAGTAGAAATCCGGCCAAGTGCGAGTCAGACTCGCGCACGAAGGGTTCCGTACCGTTATTTATAAAGGGAGCCTTTTAATGTTAATTTTATTTTTATTAAATTATTTATTTTTAAAGTGAATATATAACTAATTATTCTGTAAATATTTCAAGCGTCTACCTGTTGCCCTTATCAATATCGATCAAAAACCAGCAAATAAATTACATTTGTTGTATAGGAGCCCCATTAAATATTTTTTTGTATTGTTGTTATAGCGGCAACAGAAATACATCATCTGTGAAAATTTCAACTGTCTAATTATTACGGTTCATGAGATAAAGCCTGGTGACATACGGACAGACAGAAGGACAGCGGAGCGATATTAATAAGGTCCCGTTTTTATCCTTTGTGTACTTTTAAATTTTAACTTTATTTTTATGTGTGTTAGTAGTTAAAAGAGCAGTATTTTGATATTAAAAATAATAACTGGCTTTCTGAAGAATTGAGGAGCCCAATTTATTTCATTCCAATTACGGTCACAACATATCCATATGTGATCCACGCCCAGAGTGGAAGAGATATGAAAATAAAATAAACTGTCAAGGTGCGGCTGTAGAGTTACTTACTTACACAGCAAGGCGGGCAACAGTCAGCTAAGTAGAGGTTGCCCGCCTTGCTGTGTCATCGGATTTGGGGAAATTGCCACCCCGTCGAATCAACGAAATTAATTACAACATCGTTTCGTTGATACACAGGAATTACTCAAGGAATGAATAAATGGCGCCATTAGATTACTAGACACTGGCTAAAGTTTTATGGCCACATAGAAAAACAAAAGAAAAAAGCGTCATAACCAAATTTAAATTTGAATTTCGAATGTTTGCATTGATGTAGGTCTATAGCATAAATCTCATAAAATATAATTGTGGAAAGCATAGAAGTATGAAGAGACGCAATTTTTTTTTAAATCTATGGTGGAAAGCATGAAATGTTATTTTGAACCGACTTGAACAAAAGCACGACTCTCTCTGTACTACTCTAATAGCCAAGTATGGCTAGAGCCATACTTGGCCAGAGCATCTAGAGAACTCGGTCTACACTCCCCACGCTGGCCAGACGGGTTGGAGAGGTCTCATTGATGTTTCTTCTTCTTCTTCTTCAGCCCATTGTCACCCAATGCTGAGTGTAGGCCTCTAATAATGCACGTTATTCTCTTCGGTCTTGCGCTTTTCTCATCCATCTTTTTCCAGCAATTTTGACCAGATCGTCGGTCCATCTAGTAATCGGTTTACCCACACTTCGGCGACCAGTTCTGGGTCTCCATTCCAGCACTATTTTTCCCCAGCGTTCATCTGTGGTGCGACATATTCATATACACTTCCTGGGCAATGTCGGTAAGTCCTGTCCGTCTTCGGATCTCAGTGTTTCTGATCTTATCTCGGATAGAAACACCAAGCATTGCCCGCTCCATAGCTCTCTAAGCGACTTGCAGCATGCTCACAAACTTCTTTGTGAGCGTCCAAGTTTCTGCGCCGACCACCATCACGGGAAGGACACATTGCTCGAAGACTCTGCGTTTCTCTGGTTTACTCTGGTTTGTTGGTATGCTGCTGTCCTTGAGCACATCAGACAGTTTACCAAACGCTCCCCATCCTAGACGAATGCGGCGTTTTATCTCCTCTATCTGCTCATTTTTATAAAGGCTCAATCATTGACCGAGATAGTTTGATTTAGAACATTGATGTTTATGAGCGTCGTTTAGCTTCTAATTCCTAAGTCGCCTCTGACGACATCCACGGGAAGACTTGGAGTGGTCCTATTCTACTAGAAACATGTGACTATGTGACTGTGTATCTAGATTTTTATACTCGATCAAAAATCTACGCCATCTTTTGCAAGGCGGCCAAGCGCGTACCTTTTACTTTTTAGACAAATAACTCTTTTCTATGAGGAGACAATAACAGATCGGCATGGCCAGTGCTCTGGAGGCAATCAAACCGTCAATTTATTTGGAAGACGCTGCGTGGCCGACGTTGACAAATCATTTCATTTCTTTTACCAAATCTTACGTAAAGCCGAGTGTATATTAGAGGGATATATTATAAAATGGTCTTATAGATTAATATAAATTGCTTCATTAGAGTTATTGATACTAGATACTAGCTTTTGCCCGCGTCTCAGCTTGCGTGAATTCATATAAATTATTGACCAACTAAAGAATTATTTATTTTTTACTATAACGAAAAGTGCATACAATAAAAGAGAAACATTCAGAATTCTATCTAAAAGCAGTTTTGACATCGAAAATTCATTTAAGTAAATATTTCGTCGCATAAACCGGTCCAATCCGGATTTGCGTGACAGTTCAGCGCAGGCACTGAGCCAAACTGCGCAACCACAAAGTGAGGAAGCTATAGAATACACTCCATATAAACTATCCACGCTAGAGCACACACGAATTTATTCATGTTTCAAGAGCAACATTCAAAAGAGTTCGCTAACAATAGAAAAATGCGCGTAAAATGAAGGGAATCATCATCATCATCAGGTCCTTTTTTAACCTCCACTACAGGAGCATGACGCTCTCTGTACTACTGGGGCTATACTTGGCCAGAGTAGCCAGAGGACTTGGCCTACACTCTCCACGCTGGCCAGACGGGTGGAGAGGTCTCACAGATGTTTATAAGCTTTGTTTAGCTTGTATTTCCTAAGTCGCCTCTGACGACATCCACGGGAAGACTTGGAGTGGTCCTATTCTATTCTGCCGGATACCACACGGCTAAAATAAAGGGAATGCAGCTTCGTAAATAAAAATTTTATTCATACGGCGATAAAATCGACATTTTAGACGTTTTAGGATTATTAAACTTCAGTAATTTATTGATAAAGAATTATTTCCTATACATATATGCGTGAAGAAGTCATATCAAATATGACCTCTCCACACATATATGTTTAATAGCCTTGTTCAAATATATAATATAAATAATAATAATCAAATATGACCTCGCCAACCCGTCTGGCCAGCGTGGAGAGTGTAGGCCAAATCCTCTGTCTGTTCTGGCCAAATATGCTCTGATAGTACAGAGAGGGTCGTGCTCCTGTAGTGGAAACTAAAAAAGACCTGATGATGATGATGCTGATATATGTGTGGGATAGGAAGAAGTAACAACGTGTTGAATTAATAATCTTTTACTTAAATTGTCGTCTTCAATATTTATTGCGTCTTACATTCTTTGACATCTTCTGTGACACTCAACACAGACTAAACATAATTGTACCGTAATATGTAAAGAGTATTATATAAATAAATTTATATGGACAAATCCCACAGATTGAGCTAGCCCCAAAGTAAGTTCGAGACTTGTGTTATGGGATACTAACTCAACGATACTTTATTTTATAACAAATAGATAAACATTCAAGACCCAGGCCAATCATTTCCTTCTGGTTCAGATCATTTTCGATCTTGACCTGACCGGGGATTGAACACGGGCACCCTCGTGTCGCAGGCTGGCGTGTTAACCACTGCGCCATGGAGCTCACCATATTTAATTATAGATAAAAAACAAAACTAAATATTAAAACAAAATAATATAATATATATACATAAATGTGAGAAGAGCTCACATATATTATATTATACATTAAGGGCCGTGATAACCTTAACACTCGCCCTGAAGATAGCCTTCTGTATAGGCTGAAACACGTCGGTGATACCTGGCGTAACCCTTGTAGGATCAATTTGTTGTCTGTCTGTCTGTTTGTCTTTTTGACATTCGCAAGGAAATAAAAACAGGATACTTCCCGTAAACTCAGAATCTTGAAATTTGGTATGAAGAAACGTCTTAAAGCACAGACAAGGGAAAAATTGCGAAAAGTATTAATTTTTAGTTACATCATATAATAAAAATATTTAAATAATTTTAAACTTATTATATATAATGGTACGGAGCCTTCTCTTGCGCGAGTCCGACTCGCTCTTGGACTGTTTTATTTATTAAAAGATACTCGTATAAACAGCTTGACTTATCCATATCAATGATAAATATATCAGATCAAAAGATGCTACACTCATCTTAAAATATCTAAATAAATACAAGGCAAACCTGACTGACTCATCTATCAACGCACAGCCAAAACTACTGAACAGATTTCTCTGAAATTTGCCATTCAAATATTTGTAATGACGTAGGCATCCGCTAAGAAAGGATTTTTGAAAATGCGCCCCCTAAGTGGGTGAAAAAGGGGTTAATATAACTGAACTCCACGCCGACGAAGTCGCGGACAAAAACTAGTTAATATATAAGAAGGATTTACGTGAAGACTCAAATGTGTTACCTTTCTATTACGTCTCTTTTTTATAGCTTTACATATTATTGAATACACTGCCAACCCGTCGGCCGTCAGTGTACGATGCGCCTTATGTTACCAACCCTCAGAACAATAACTATAGCCAAACAAACACACTTTGACAATTTAAGAAGGTACTGCACGAAAATTGAGAAATTGGAGTATTTTCAAATCACTAGTACTATTCGCTGGATTAATTAAATATATCAAAAATGATATGAATGATTTAGGTTGATCCTTGGAATTTGAATAAGTATATAAAATTTAAAAACGATACATTCAAGTTATGATATCTAAAAAAATCCTTCAAAACGTTTGTATAGTTTTGTCTAAAACAATAATTCTCACATGAAAATTTGAAAATATTGACTTCAATTTTGTTTATAAACGCCTAATGGTATTGTGCAGCCTAATGGCTTGTTTTTCATTTACACTCTTAAGGGCCCGCCATAGGCCAGGCGGCGTGCCGGTACACAGGCGGATGGTCTAAACGCGTTGGATACTTTAGATATTTTCGTTTTTAAAGAATATTCAAGGGTTATTCGAAAAAAAAATACATAATGGCTGCCTTATCTGTACTGCAATTATAATCAACAGTTTCAAGGTTAATTTTAATGTATTTGGTGAATACTGCTGTATACCGAGTAATTTGGAGGCAACTTTACAATTTTTTTCTATAGAGAAAATTTTACGCAATCGGGTTATTGAGTAAGATAGTTACCAGAGTTAGTCCTGAACTTTGCTGCATTTTTATTTCAACTTGAGTATTTCATTATTATTGATATTACATACAATCACGAAAAATTGACACTTTCTGAGTGCAAGCGAGAACGTGAAACAAGCGATGGAGAGGCATAAAAAGATTTCGGCTTGTGACGCATCTATCTCTCTGCCACTGTTATCACGTAAAATTATCATCTGTAAACTTGAGTTTACAGACCACTAATTTTTTATCCAACACGCCCACCATCGCACTATACGTGGCTTCTGTTTTATGACCTGAGGCCTTATCTACCCCGTAAGACCGTAGTTAATGCTCCAGGAGGTCACTACTCACCAAAATTTATCAAGTTAAAATAAGTTATCCCAATATATATATACCTATAATATAATGTTATATTTATATATGTGTATATGTTATATTTAGATATGTACTTATATTCATATTTTTAATTTATTTGTATAAAATTGTTTATTATTAAAATATTGCTATATGTACTTGTAAGTAATAATGTATGATCCATTGCACCACCCAAACTTAATTTCTCCGGTTGGTCCTATGGTTGACTGGCAGAGAAAAAAAAAGCTATAAGCCATTAAGTCCACCATTTTTAAAATTTGTGCAATAAAGTATAAATAAATATATAAATAAGACGTAAAAATATATCTTTCAATGTTTCTTCTTCTCTTCAGTCAAGTAAATGTACACCCCACCCAACCCGTTCACCCCCACATATTTATTTCTTTCGATAATTCTGGCATAACACATTTTTTATGGAATAATAAATCGCCGGTCCGACGACATTTATATTGTATATGATCGTCTGTAGATCTTCCTTCGCTGCCGAATATGTTGGCGGTATATTGTTTAAGGGTAAAGCTTTTTCTTGTAAATTGTCTGCCGTCAATAACTTTCTGTATACGTCTTGCTAGATTTTACTTTGAGGCAATTTACTTTGCGTGCTTCCGCCACCAGTTAGTTCATGCAAACTATTGCTGGCCAGCGCCCACCCACTACTGTTAGTCTCTTCATGCCCGCAAACAAAAGTTTATGCATGCAACCCTGGTCGATACTGCTGCATCTGTTGAGGCTGCAGCAATATCGGCCGTCGTGCTCGCGACACGTCATCATCATTTCGAGTAGGTGTCACGGTCAATCGATCATGCACACCCTGGTGTCAGAGTTCTTCGGAACCGCCTCTCAACCTCTGACGTGGTTCATTTAACGACTACCGAATGGCAGCCGGAACCACCGGCTTAACGTGCCTTCCGAAGCACGGAATCATCTTTATTATCAGACAATCAGGTGATTCAAGCCTGCAATGTCCTAACAAAACTGGAAACAACTAAACGAAGTATGCTTCCGGTGGGAATCGAATCCACGACCCCCGGGTCAACAGGCAAACGCCTTAACCACTGGACCACCGAGGCTGTCGCGACACGTGTTTCGCCTCTACACCAGGCATCTTCAGGCAGTGAAACCTAGATGTTAGTCGTTCGAATGACAAGCAACGAATGACAAAGATTACTTTTTTTTAAATGACTATGTAGCTAGCTCCAAGACGCTTTCGCTACTTCACTGGGCGTTTGAGGTGAGAGCAGAGTGCCCTCAACCTTTATAGACAACATCACCAAAGCCTCCTGGGGGTCCAGGAGGGACGGACCTCGGCTTTGGGCGTTGCCTGTGTGCGCAAGGCTTGGAGAGACAGCAAACTCTCATACTGCCTGATGGGCTGAGTATACGTGCATGCAAGCCTGAAGGGCCAATCTGAGAAACAATGGCAAAGGCCTTTTGAGAGCAGCAACTCTCATCTTTTGCCTTATGGGCCGAGACAAAGATTACGCCGTTATGCCGCCTTTTATACTATTTGTGTAATGTTTATCTATATAAGTAGATAAAATTCCAAAACTTAGATAAAAGATAAAGAGAAATATAGTATACTAGCTTTCGCCCGCGGCTCCGCCCGCGTCAATGTCGATCCCTCGGGAATAGTACTTTTTCCTGGGATAAAAGCCTATGTCCTTCTCCGCACTCCAGAGAACTTATATGCAATATTTCATGATGATCAGTTCAGTAGTTACGGCGGGAAAGCGTAACAAACAAACAAATAAACAAACTCACTTTCGCATTTATAATATTATAGTAAGGATAAGGATGATACTAATACCGTGTGGTTTCCGGCAGAGTAGAATAGGACCACTCCAAGTCTTCCCATGGATGTCGTAAGAGGCGACTTAGGAAATACAAGCTAAACCAAACTCATAAACATCAATGAGACTTCTCCAACCCATCTGGCCAGCGAGGAGAGTGTAGGCCAAATCCTCTGTCTGCTCTGGCCAAGTATGGCTCCGGTAGTACAGAGAGGGTCATGCTCCTGCAGTGTAGACTAAAAAGACCTGATGATGATGATGATACTAATACATCGTTACTGAATTAGACGATCTCTATGGCTCAGTGGTACTGCATGTGCATTTGAATGGCTCGTTAAAATCGCTCAATCCCGGGATACAATGTTTGATTTAAAACTTTAATTTGTGAATCTACTATCTGTTTTATTTGTTTTTAGTCCGTGTGAGTGTTCAACCACTGGCGCACATTTTTTTAAAGCTGCGTTAAGGCATCTGACAAGCGACATCTAATAATAATTGCCGGGATCAACGATAAAGCGTGCCCTCTATATACCATTTGTCAAAAAGTTATCACCAATCTACCTAGTAACCATGGCTGGGGTTGCTTAACACGCGGAAGCGAAAATACGCCCACTTAACTATCAAGTATCCTTTAATTAATTAGCTCCGTAATAACCAGCAGTATTAATTAAATTAATGGGCCGCATCATCGAAATGACGAATATCAAAGTGTATATTTAATTATTTGTCCATTCAAGATGAGTTATTTTGCTATGGGGTATATTTTGTGCATTCATTTTGGCGTAGGTACGTACGGTCGCCTGCAAAAATCCATATACAAGTTGCGTAAAAGTCGTGTACAGCTACAGATACTATTTGAAAATAATAGCAATTTCAACCTTAAATATGTGGGATAAGGTTCATGATATTTTAAAACATATATGCCTAATCACTGCAATCGATTTTCACCTTAAGGCTATGTATGGAATTTTACTTAACTAAAACCACGTTTCTTATACTGGGACTGATAGGGAGTGGACGTTCAAGGAAATAGCCCTAATGAATAGACTGGACATTCCAGCAATAGGACCTAACGCTCCGAAAGGGTACAAGCGCCGCCGGTCTCCGGTCACGTGTACGTCTTACGAATTTTCGATCAGGACACGTGTCCTGACGAGAGTTTTACATTTTTTACCCATCTCAAAAAAGGGCACAACGTCGCTAAAGAAAACGAGCGGTGCGTCGAGAGCAGTTAGTTCGGGACACTCCGCCGTGCGTCTCGCACTCGCCTTGAAAATGGGCTCCTGACGAGTCCGAAACTATAGTCGGCAATCCCGACAAAATAGCACGTGAGTGACCCGTTTTTAGTACATAATGTCTGTATCTCACGTTAGTTTCAATAATATAGTCGCTAAAGAAGTTATTACTTCAAAAATACTTTTCAATCCAAGCCTTAGTAATAGTTAGTTTAGCTTATTTAGTTTTTGGGTGTAATTCTTAGGTCACAATCCACTGGCGTATAACATCTGTTAGGTACAATCGAGTGTTTAGTATGCGAGTCAGTGTTCAGTGTTCATACAATGTTGCTCTACGTTTTAGTGAACAGTTTAGTTCAGTTGTTTAAAAACCTAGATGTGCCGTATTTTTTTTTGTGCGTGTAACAAAATGAACAACTGTTCCTATGGGACCAATTAGTGATGTGCCGGAGAGAAATTCTCTGCTTTTATGAATTCCTTCTGACGGAAATTTGCAGAAAATTTCCAATAATTCTCATGAATTTCTCAATAATTCCCGCACTTGAGAGAAAGAAGAGGAAATTCTCGGGAAAAAATTCCGACCCGTTATCACCGTTCTCGAAAATTTCGAGCACAACACAACACTAGGATAGTGATGTGCCGGAAAGAAATTCTCTGTTCTCATGAATTCCTTCTCACGGAAATTTGCGGAAAATTTCCAATAATTCTCATGAATTTCTCAATAATTCCGACACTTGAGAGAAAGAAGAGGATATTTTCGGGAAAAAATTCCGACCCGTTATAACCGTTCTCGAAAATTTCGAGCACAGCACAACACTAGGACCAATGCGGGAAGCCATCATGAGGAAACACATTGCCTCGGTGATGAGGCGGGTTAGAACGTCTTCTTGCTGGCCACTGTTTCATCATGTATTGATAGTCCCATATAAAAACAGTGGACATAATCTGTTATTTTGAATTATTGTTATGTTTATCTATTATTAAATTAAATTAAATTTAGGTACTAACACTAGATGTAAGTCACTACTGTTTTACTAACAAATATGGACTTTTCTGAAATAAAAAATAAATAATATTATTGTTGGAAGATGTCTATCCTGTTCAGAATCAACTTTAGAGTGTGTATGACTAGCTCCGTGGCGCAGCGGTCAACACGCCTGCCTGCGACACGGAGTGACCGGGTTCGATCCCCGGCCAGGTCAAGATAGAAAATGATCTTTTTCAGATTTGCCTGGGTCTTGGATGTGTATCTATATATGTATTTGTTATAAAATATAGTATCGTTGAGTTAGTATCCCATAACACAAGTCTCGAACTTACTTTGGGGATAGCTCAATCTGTGTGATTTGTCCGTATATGAGGAGACTTGTTCATCAAGTTGGTCCTCTCGCTAGGTTTTTAATTTTACCAATAAGGCTGTCTTTGGCGCTCCACGTATTCATTCGGAACGCAGAACTCCACTCTTTTAAGTATTGTAATAGCTTATTATCGTAATAGACATTGTCTCGGCCTTTTGTCAGGTCGGCTGCACGTACAAAAAAGACAGGAACTCCACGAACTTATCCCACCCACACCCACCCTTTTCCGACATCGGTCTACTCGACGGGGTAAAAGTATGCAACAGTATGTGGTTGATATTCTACCAGCTCGCACAAAGCGCTTTTCCTCTTCGTTCCTGTTGCGTACGGCTAAGAAATGGAATCTCTTGCCACCGGAGGTTTTCCCTGACATATATAATTTGGGTCTCTTTAACACTAGAGTAAATAGGTTTTTAAAGAACCAGCAAGTTCCACCATAGACCACATCTTCACTTAACATCAGGTTAGATCGTGGTCAATAGCTGGATCCTCCAATATAAAAAAAAGTATGATTATTACTACATAGTACAAAACAAAGTCCCTTCTCGCTGTCTGTTCCTATGTATGATGAGATCTTTAAAACTAAGCAATGGATTTTGATGCGGTTTTTTTAATAGATAGAGTGATTCAAGAAGAAGGTTTATATGTATAATTTATCGCACCCGTGCGGACCTAGTTTTTTTTTTTTTTATATACGGACAAATCACACAGATTGAGCTAGCCCCAAAGTAAGTTCGAGACTTGTGTTATGGGATACTAACTCATTGACTATAATTAATAACAAATACATATATAGATACACATCCAAGACCCAGGCCAATCTGTAAAAGATCATTTTCCATCTTGACCTGGCCGGGGATCGAACCCGTTTACTTCGTGTCGCAGGCTGGCGTGTTGACCGCTGCGCCACGGAGCTAGTTTCGTTAGTTTGCTAGTTAATATCGCATATACTATTAGCAATATTCCGAATTATTTGTCTGGCTGTTCCAGTTATGTTTATCTTGAAAGAGACGGAATGTAAGCGTTTGATGACAGACATGTTAAACGATAGGAACCGACATGTTCTGCTGGCTTTTTGGGTTACGAGCGAATGAAGAGTGCAATAAACATGGAGAGCCAGATTATTTCCAGTCTTCTTTTCATTCCGTCTCTTTTTAAATTGTCTACTCTACATTTCAAACTATTTTGTTTTCAAGTCGATGGCAAACCGTTAAATAACAATTTTAAACTATGCTTATATATCAACGTTTAATAAAATTAAATAATTACTTCCTTGCTGGTTTGGGAGAAACGA
Source organism: Elegia similella (assembly GCA_947532085.1). Lineage (NCBI taxonomy): Eukaryota > Metazoa > Arthropoda > Insecta > Lepidoptera > Pyralidae > Elegia > Elegia similella. The sequence continues at coordinate 4,079,618 of OX383943.1, forward strand.
AAAAAAACAAGCTGTTTCTCTTCTCTTCCTGCGCGGCGGTGTGGTTGGCAACTCATCACTATTTGATTCCATTTTCTACCTACGCTCACCAACATGCTTAATGTGGCATTTAGGTCTTTAGACCTGGGCTCTGTCTACCCCGCAAGGGAAAAAGACGTGATACTATGTATGCATGTATTAAATTATGTTCTGCCAATATTTAGTTACCTGAATATTTAGTTACCTGAATGGCGTCAGATTATCTGTTTTGCAGGTGCTGGAGCATTTAGAGTTTGGAGCAATAATTATCACATGAAAATATTTATATTTACATCTCAGAGGTCTCCCCAATTTCCTATTTTTTTATATAAAGATAAAAATGAAAATAATAAGACAATTTTTTTTTTAAATAAACGCCTAATGATATTATTAAAATTGAAAATATGTGTTGAAAAATTAATAATATACCGAGCATTGTAATGCTATTTCAAAATCAATTTAAATAAGTAAAAGCTTTCTTCAATTTAATCAACTTTCTATTCATCGGATATGAATGAAGTAGAATACCACACTACTAAATAGTGGGTAGTATTGAAGAAGTACGCATGCTTGAAATGCGTATACCCTACGGGGTAATATGTGATGAGAGAATTCGACGCGGTGATTCGAAGTCACGGTAGTGTAATGGTATCACACTTAGGGCGTTAACCTAAGGGACGTGGGTTCGAATCCTACCTGTGGCCGAGTTCTTTTTCATCACATATTTTCAATTTTAATAATATACCGAGCATTGTAATGCTATTTCAAAATCAGCCTAATGATATTGTTCAGCTTAATGGCTTGTTTTTCGTTTACAATCCTAAAGACTAACTTGTTTAGATTTTTTTTGATACACAGACCGGAACAGCCGGTCAAGGGAATGAGCAATAACCTCAGGAATCACGTCAAGAGGCGATGAGGCTTATATTACCGTTACCAAAAAAATACCAAAAATTAGCAACCATTAGATTATCTGCTCTGCAGGTGCTGGAGCATTTAGAGAGCAAATGGCTCATTGTATGCGTTTTTCCATATTAGCATACTGACTATTATTATTATCGACCAATAGGCACTATTTCACCAGGTTTTCTTTCAACCTTCGAGAGAGAGAGAGAGAGAGAGAGACTTATTATTGAAAACAAAGACGTAGGCAGAAGTGTTTAAGTATAAATGAAAAAAAAATGGCCGCTTTTTGTAATTTCCACGAATGTTTAATTCAAACTAGAATTGCGCTTCAACTATATCTACACAGAGGGCGTTAAGTACGTCCTGCATAAGTACGTACGTACGTCCTGATATTCATACTAAGATTTCGGTTTTTAAATATTCAGATTGTATTTTTATCATTTAAATAAATGCGTTATATCTACTTTACGCACAAACACATTCTAAATTAACTAGCAGTAGACCTATTGCCATCCACCGACGACTGTTAGAACTAAGTTTGCCAGAGTCTTTGCCAAGGCACCTGCCGTCAGAGAAGATATCTATTCACCTAGAATTAGAATAAACTATCTTTCGCCCGCGGCTCCGCCCTCGTCAATGTAGATCCCTAGGGAACAGTACTTTTTCCCGGGATAAAATGTACCCTGTGTCCTTCTCCGTACCCCAGATAACGTGTATGCTTTTGCGTGGTCATGATGATCGGTTTAGTACTAAAGGCGCGAAAGCGTAACAAACAAACTTTGCAATCACAAATGCACCTCTGGCATGCATTTTTTTTTTAAATTCAGTTATTGGATTATTTTTTTTTTACTAACCACTAATTCAAAAACGTCATGCGTCTCGCTTCAAAAATGACGAAGATTCATACAAACTGGCAACCCTTATTTCACCCCCTTAGGGATAGAATTTCCAAAAATCCTTTCTTAGGGAATGTCTCCTAGTCACAATCTACCTTCTTGCCAAATTTCATCTTCATTGGATAAGTAGTTTTTAAAATTTTGTGATGAGTGAGTGAGAGATTAAAGTAATTATACTACATTTATTGATGAGAAGTATAATTTCCTTAATTTTCAACTGAAATCTGAATGCAATAAAGGAAATTGTTTGTTGCAAGTCAATAAAACACTTACAACAGTTTGATCGTAAAGCAAGTTATGTGGGATCGTAGTCATTAAAATTATTACATCATCAAACTTGAACAATTAAAACTTAACTCTCTACGTATGTACGTACGTATACAGTGTGTAACATAACCCACGATGTTTCCGCGAAGGGGTGACTTACCCCGTCAGAATGAACAACTTTTCTTATGAGACCAATGCTCAGAACTTTTTTTTTGACGTATTCATAATATGCCTGGCCGGCCGAATACTTTTGTATGAAAATATCTTTCTTTTTTGAGTTCCTAGCATTTGTCCCATAGGAAAAGTTGTTCATTGTAACGGGCTGAGTCACTATTTATATTATTTTGTATGTCTGTTTGTCTGTATATGTATCATGCAAAAAGTACCTGGTTAGATTTATCTGAAATTTCATATGGGTGTATTCTTTCCTACGGGTTGTCTATCTAATACATATTTTATCGCAAAAAAATTTACTTGATAGGAACCAACGCGGTACTGAAGCCGCGAAGAAAAGATCGTTATAAAATAAAACTAAGAATACAAATGAAAATGTAATCTAAAAATATTCACCTTTCTGAGCATCGTATTTAAAATTAAAATAAATAAATAAAAAGCTACTTCTCTTCCCGCGCAGATCGTAAATGGGCGAAAATCTAAGAAATTGTATTAATAGGCGATGCGGTTAGCAACCCATCACTATTTTGGCACCTTTTTCCACTGAATGTATACCAACTAGTGTTGTGCCGTGCTCGGAATTTTCGAGAACGGGTCGGGAAATTTTTCCTAACAATTTCTTCTTCTTTCTTTCAAGTGCGGGATTTATTCAGAAATTCTCGAAAATTATTGGAAATTTCCCGCAAATTTCCGTGGGAGGGAATTGGTGAGAACAGAGAATTTCTCTCCGGCACAACACTAACACCAACACACTGAGAAAAAATTCTCGTTTAGTTAACTAGAATATAGTTAATGTTACTAGATTTTATTGTAATATATATGACAGCTAACTGTTTTGTTGACTTTACTAGAAAAATCTGGTAATAGCTTACCAAAATATCTAGCACAGATAAACATAATGCTGGTACATATGAATAACATTTTGGTATCGTGCACATTGCATTCATTTGTATAAATTACATTTGTTTTATTTTAAACATAACAGAATGAGTATATTGTTCAGTTGAATATAATTTTATTTTGTGTTTACTTACATTTACTTAGCTATCATCATATGCAATGGTTAAGTTTACTAAAAAAATGAAAAAAGATTGTGCAGTTTACTATATTTTTTTTTTTATTACAGCAATACTTTATTTTTTACTTTACCTACGTTAAGTAGTGAAAACGTGACAGATTTGTACGACTCGGGCTCTTATGACGACTTAGATGCCTATTCGCCCACTATAAAAAACCCGCCCGCGAGTAAGTCTCCAACATCAACAATTTTAAGTCACAAGTACAATCGCCCAGCATTGGGCTAGGATAAGGTACTTCTTAAATTAAGTAAGACTTAAAATTAATTAAGGAGGAAGGTCACCAGCCGGCGGCTTTTATAGGAGGTGAATTGGCACCTAAGCCATCATACGAGCCGAACAAATCTATCACGTCAACACACATATATTAAAAACAAGACCAACGTCCCTTTGGGTCTCCAGAGAGTGAACTGGATTCATGGCACAATGCTGGTTTTAAAGCCTGGCTCCGATGTATGTAGTGCACAAAAAACAAGCTGTTTTATTTAAATGGTTACAATGTTATTCTGTAAGGTGTACCTATGGGTAGGATGCCTGAAATAAATTCAATGATTATTATGTTATTTATATACTATTTAGTCAAACATTCTCCTTGCTAAAAATAGTTGAAATATCTTGAGCGTACTGCAGCAGTGTTGAACTGGATGTCCTTTACAATAATGTTGAATATCTTTCTACGACTATTACTTGATAACATTCCACTTTCAGAATATAACTCTTTTAGTCCCTAGAAATAAAAAAAAATGTATTATACAAGGGTGTTATTAAAAAAAGTTTACAATTTATATTATTGTTATAAAGTGCCTATTTAAAAACTTACAGAATATATAAAAATCCAATTAACTGCTGGGTTTGAAGCATTGTTGGTACTGGTAGGTGAGTCAGTGCACATATTGTGGTTGAAGTACTTGCAGGTGATCCAACAATACTATAGTGTGGAGTTACGCTTCCTTTTTGTGTTGATTTGCTGGACGAAGATGAGAACCACATAAAATTATATAAAATTACGAAACGAGTTCAATTTTACTAAGTTGCACATTTAATTTCACATTAACCGCACAAAAACCACAAATTATAAAGAATATGTGCACAAAAAAGGCCCGCCTGCGCACACGACACACGATAAATAAAAAATGGCTCGAAAAGTGCGTAACAATCTTTTTGACAAACGTAAACAACGTTTCGTTTGATGCACGGTATTTATGTTACACAAAACCATTATATGATAACCTTTATTAATTTAAATAGTAGTTCCAACTTTTAGTACAATGGTTAACATAATACGCCTCATTTAATAGTTAGAACCATATTGCTGGTTAATACAAAATACATTGATAGGCACAGTGAAAAATAACCTGGTTGATAGTACTATAAGAATCTAGCATATTCTAGCTTAGTTAACCTTACTTGCATTATTTTAGAACTTACAAAAATATTGTAGTTTTCAATAGACAGCTAGTAAAAACAAACAAACTATACAGGTAGACTTTATAATTATTACAATTTTCTTTTTACAATAATAAAATGTACTTTTAAATAGGTTTAAGTATTGTTTACGAAAAATACGATTACTATAATATTCTGGCATACCCTACAATATGATTATTAGATGTTAAAAGTAAATCTGGTGAAAATAACATAATTCTGTTTCTTTATACTAGAATGATATTTACGATACGTTCTGGTAGTATTGTTAAAATTATTTTTCTCCGTGCATACTAAATGTAGCTTTTAGGTCTCAAAGTCTTAGTCTTTGTTTACCCTGCAAGGGAAAGAGAGAAGAATACATACATACATACATTAGTATGTATGTATGTATTCTTGCATGGGTTTAAATACATATATATGTCATCCACATCAGTGAGATACATGCGTCATATACCTGTCTCTTCACTTACACAAAATAACCTGTTGTTACTTTTGATTACTTTTGAAACTTAGCCATAAGTAAATTACTGACGTCAACAATTCTCAGTTGAAAATATATGACATTTAATAAGTGTCCAAATGACCTATATTAAATAAACGTTTTTGAATTTTGAATTGAATTTCGAATTTTGATTATAACTTTTCGTTATAACCACTTAGCTCCATCTGCAAAATTATTATATCTATGGCGTTTGCCTATAGACCAGGAGGTCGTGGGTTCGATACCCACGGGAAGCATGCTTTATTTAGTTGTTTCCAGTTTGATTGCGGGCTTGAAACACTTGATTGTCTGATAATAAAGATGATTCCGTGCTTCGGAAGGCACGTTCAGCTGTTGGTCTCGGATGCCATCTGGTAGTCGTGAAAGGAACTATGTAAGTGGCCGAGAGGCGGTTACAAATAACTCTTGACACCAGGGTGTGCATGGTCGATTCATCGTGGCACCTACTCAAAATGATGATGACGATGAGCTGCAAAATTATTGTTTGCTGCAAAATCAAGACAAAGTAATACGTCCATGATTATCAATTTTGATACCCATGGACAAACCTCAGTGTAGACTCTCCCTTACACATCGGAGCTGCGAATTATTCGTAGCATCGGACGACAATGTAATTGACATTAGGAACTAACTTCCATATTATTGCCGCTAACTTATCGTTGCGGGAAGTACAATTGAAATTCAACTTTGACACTTGGAGATAAAAGCTAATCGAGCTGTAAAAGTGATTTGTACTGAGTATTATAACTGTTGGGTGGAGTTTCTGAACTGTTATAGATATGGTGGTAGGGTTGTCAATATTTGGTTCATTTTCGATGTTTGTGTTTAACTTCAAACTGTATAGGTACGGGATTTACGGCTGTATAGTGATACATAATTAAAATTCTATTGAGATTGTGAGAGCCGGAGGCCCATCTTTTCACCCCATTTCCTTCCCCCATATGTCCTCCTCCAACTCCTTGAAATGCCGGCAACGCTCTTGTTACACCCTGGTGTTGCAGTTGTCTATGAGCAGCGATGTAGCACGTACAAACGCTACATTACTTACTAGAATTATACATAGCTTACTAAAATATGTACATAGCTTATATATAGTACATAGGATACATAGCTGCATAGAATATATAGCTTACTAGAATATGTACATAGTAAGAGCAAGGTAATTCTTTAGATGGCGTTTGAGTTGAGGCCTTTTGTGGTTTTATAATCCTACACTAATATTATAAAGACGAAAGATTTGATTATTTGTTTGTTTGCATTAAATAGGCTCCAAAACAACTGGACTTTAGAATCCTACATTATCCTAGATTGACATAGGCTATAGGCCTAGAATTAAATATCTTTATCTACCCATGCGAAGCCGAGGCGGGCAGTTACTTTACAAAAAATAAACAGCACGGTATTTATTTAAGAATGTTTTTAGGAATTAATATTATTAATGTACTCATCATATAACAACGCTGCCCATTTTAACTTCAGATATAATAAGCGGCCATTTTGGATACAAAGTGCTTGAGACGGCTTAAACAATAGCGCAATTTGTGCAGACCACCACCTCAAAAGAAAATAGTAACGGAAGGATAACTTGTACATTCATACATATTACATACATATCATCACGTCTTTTTCCCTTGCGAGGTAGACACAGCCTTGGTATTAGACCTGAAGGCAACGTTTAGCATATTGGTGGGCATTAGGTGTAAAACCAGACCTACATGGAAGAGCATGTATAACTTGTGTAACATTATTTTTTCTTCTTCCTTATCTGAGCGACAGAATAAGTACTCGTATTAGTACTTACGTACAGAAGTGTTACTCTGCAAAAGTATTCAAAGAAATATCAATTCAATGTGGTTAGCGACATGGTGTAATTTAGCTGTCTTCAGAACGCAGCACCTTTTCGTTCAGATACCTACAGAAATCATGCAAGCTAATTTTGTTCTTATAGCTCTGGATAAACGAATCATCATTAGTTGAAGTCTGTGACGTTAGCAAAACGCGCGGTATCCCTACTGGTTTTACCGCTTCGACGTGGTCGCCGCGCGTAGGGCGTAGGTATTTTTTCGATATCGACACGGGAAGTGAGACAGGCCTGTCTGAGCGTCTGTTTTGATTACGTCCTCAGCATGGTGAGTTGGGACTCAAAGTCCGCTATTATAACAGCAATACTGTAATTTGATACTACTAAGCTTCTACGGTCGGCTTTCAACCTGACGTTTATCCTCCTTGGGTAGAAGAAACATCATTTCAATCCTTTTATTTCTGTACTAGCTTTTGCCCGGGGCTCCGCCCGCGTTACTGTCGATTTTTCGGGAACAGTAGAATTTCCCGGAATGAAAGACCTCAAACTACCTCAATACCAAATTTCATTAAAATTGGTTCAATATATAAATAAATATATACGGACAAATCACACAGATTGAGCTAGCCCCAAAGTAAGTTCGAGACTTGTGTTATTAGATACTTACTCAACGATACTATACTTTATAACAAATACATATATAGATGAACATCCAAGACCCAGGCCAATCTGAAAAAGATCATTTTCCATCTTGACCTGACCGGGGGTCGAACCCGGGGCCCTCGTGTCGCAGGCTGACGTGTTAACCACTGCGCCACGGAGCTCGCCGGAGTTCAATGGTTGCAGCGATAGACAGAGTTACTTTCGCATTTATAATATTAGTATGGAAATATGGATTCCGTCGTTGTTTATATGCAACATGTGATAATGCGGCAGTGGAGCGCAAATTGTTTAAAGTGTCGCATCTATCCCATCTTCATTTGTGCCACAATCTCCCACAAGCACGCAACGAAGCGTACCCTGAAATGTATAAGGCACAATATACATATATGATACATTTACTAGAACGTTGTTCTATGCACATACCGCATTTAGTCTTAGTAAGCTTAGCAGAGTTATACGTGGATGCGATTTGCGAAAGTGAGTTTGTTTGTTTGTTACGCTTTCACGCCGTAACTACTGAACCGATCATCATGAAATTTTGCATACAAGTTCTCTGGAGTACGGCTAGTAGGCTACCTTTTAACTTTCCCGGGAAAAAGTACTATTCCCGAGGGATCGACAATGCAGGCCAAAGCTAGTATTACATTACATCTTTTACCTGCACTACGTAGTAAATAGTTAACTAAACTTAATAACCAAATTGAGGAGCACGATGGCTCTGTGGTCATGAGCATAAAAAGCGTTTGCGTAAGTTAAGCAACCCTGGGCGCAGTCCTCACTGTAATGGGTGACCGCATGTAGTACAAGCAATGACAACAGAGTTGGCCACTCACACACACGTAAAATAAACCCGCAAAGCGCAATTAAGACACGTTATATATACGTTAATCTAATAGGTTCAATGAATAACCAGCTCGTTTAGTCACTCTGGCTAATAAAGTGCATAATATGCATAAGTACTAAACTAAACGCTGACTGGCAACCCTATTGGGAATAGTCTTGATAGCGATAGTTGCTGCTAACAGATGTTGGACGCATTTTGTGACTTGTATCCAGTAATTTCAGACTATTGATGTTTCACAAAATACGATATACTCGTAGTAGTAGTAGGAGCCCTATGGCTCAGTGAGCATAAGCATGATTAGTATTTGCACATGTTAAGCAACCCCGGGCGCAGTTCCCACTGGGATGGGTCACCGTAAGTGGCATAAAAAATCTCGAGCTCTTCCATGCATCGGGAAGCAAGTTGCGCCATTGGTCCCGGCTGTCATATGTCAGATGCCTTTAGGCAGCTTGAAAACTCTGACACGAGAGCTGCCAACTTACACACACGAAAAAAAAACTGCCGCAATACGCAACCCTAAGAGAGTACGTTAATCTAATAGGTTCAATGAATAACCAGCCCGTTTAGTCACTCTGGCTAATAAAGTGCATAATATGCATGAGTACTAAACTAAACGCTGACTGGCAACCCTATCGGGAATAGTCTTGATAGCGATAGTTACTACTAACAGATGTTGGACGCATTTTGTGACTTGTATCCAATAATTTCAGCCTTTTGATGTACCAGTAGAAGTAGTTAATTAATGTGATTTTACCTTCTTTGACAACTTAGTTCTAGAACCAGTAAATAAATAATTTTCTTGTTTTTAACAGATTTCACACGAAGGAGGTCATGAATTCGACCCGTAAGAATTTAATTTTGTCTTTTTATATGTTCATTTTTAATAGCTACTTCACATTGTGTGCCAAATTTCATGAATCAGAATGAAATAATATTTAAGGTGCATGATCAGTCCATAATATTAAACAACTTCCCCCATGGGACAAACTTCGAAACATAAAAAGAAAAATTTCGAGCCTTAGCTCTTCGCACCTCAGTTCATTCGCGCCTCAGCTCTTAGCACCTCAGTTCATTCGCGCCTTAGCTCTTCGCACCTTCGTCTTTCGCACCTAAATTACACACTCCAAAATAGGTAACGGCTGATCGACTTTCTATGGAAGGTCAAAACTTTTTATGTATTTCGATGTATGTTCCAGGGGATAGTTGTTGAATATCATGGACTGATCATGCCCCTTAAAAATTATTTTGTAGTTTTGTAACACCCGCTATAGTCGAAGTGCAAAACTTTGCAGTTCGTTACACACACACACACATAGGGTAATGATAGAATCTGATAGTGATATAAATGATAGACAGTGCTAGAGAGTAGAAGGGTTACTCCAAATAATAGGAATGACAGATGCACGAGTTGATAACACTGATAGATAATAGTTCGACCGGAATACACTGATACAATGATCGAAGAGCTGATAGAACATAGCGAGCACACAACACTTTGCTTATACCATCGAAGTTGTTTGTAACGATAACGTAACGTGAACGTGACGCGAACGTGGCATAAACGTGACGTGAACGTGGCGAAAACGCGACATGTACGTGGCGTGAACGCGACGTGAACGTGACGTGAACTGATTGTTTTATGCGGCCGACTGTCGCGTCGTGTGTAGATTCGCTGACGTCTGTGATTTGTACGTACGTACGTGTCGTGACCCATACAGAGTCCAAGATCGATATAATTAGCTCCAATATTTAATATTATCCCTCCAATCTTTTATCAAGGTAGTCCAACTTACACCATGTATCATACATCATAATAAGTAGCCCAAAACTGTAATTGCACACCAGTAATGGTAAACATGTCGGTCCTTTTATAATATATCCATTTAATGCAGTTTACACATGTTTATGCAAATAAATACAAAAAAAAAAACTAGCCCGTTAAATCTTGTTTCAATCCGAGATATATCTTCCTCCTTCCTCTGTTTGACCTCGGCAGAGATAATATAATACTAACATATAGACTGCCAAACTCTTACGAAAATATTAGCCTTATTTGGCCTGTTAAAACGCCTAAAAGGTGCTTGAAAGCATGCGCGCAGCCCGTAGCAATTAGTTCCACTAACTGCCACTACGGACGGCGGCGAGGGCGCTGCAGTGCACTAGTGACAGTCTTATCCACCCGTCACTAGATGGAGTTAGCCTAAACATGGTATAAAAACAACTAGAACAATGATAATTTTTATGAACCATAATCTTCCGCCATATTCATTATATTATGGTGGAAGAATATGGTTCATAAATTTGGTATAAAACCAACTAAAACAATGATAATTCCACCATATAATGGATACACGCGAAATAACCGCGATAAACTTATGGCGACATCTATGTGATGAGTATTGGTACGTGATAGATAAGTGTTCGGACTACATGGTCGGGGTATAGACCCCGACCATGTAGTCCGAACACTACATTACAGTAGTTTATTTTTAGGGTTCCGTATCTCAAAAGGGAAAAACGGAATCCTTACAGAATCACTGTCTGTCTGTCAACGCCCTTTTTGTCAAGAACGCGTGATCAAGCTGAAATTTATATCAAATACTCAGGTCTGCTGTCCTTGCAGCTGTGAAAAATCAAACATTTGAGTTATAGATACAAATATTAAAGATATAGCCGTTTAAATTTAGTACGAAGCAACTTCTTATTGCACAGATAAAGGAAAAAATGTGAAAAGCATACATTGTCACTTACATCATAATATTAAAAATATATTTTTAATAATTTTAAACTTATTATCGATAATAGTACGGAACCCTTTGTGTGTTAGTCCGACTCGAACTTTGCCGGTCTGTGTTTCTCAATTTTATTAGCGTGTACTGTACATAAACAGCAGCATCAATATGTTCCACGAATTGCTGTATACGTTTTTATTGCTCGCAGCATCATTTCTCACTATAATCAAAGAAACTAATTAATTTTCATAATTCTCAGTAAGCAGAGTAATTAATAAATAATAAATAAATAAATATATACGGACAAATCACACAGATTGAGCTAACTTGTGTTATGGGATAATAACTCAACGATACTATATTTTATAACAAGACATATATAGATTTTTGAATAAACATAATATTGTTAGTAGAGATCAAAACGGTTTTCAAAAAAATAAATCGACAACACTTGCAGCTTTTTCCTTAATTAAAATTGTGACTGAGAATATTGATGAAGGTAAACCGGTAATAGTTATATTTTTCGACATGTCCAAAGCATTTGACATGGTTAATCATAATATTTTACTGAGCAAATGTGAAAAATACGGAATTAGAGGTAATGCACTTAATTGGTTAAAAAGTTATTTGACTGATAGATCCCAAAGTGTAGAAATATCTAATATAAATAAAAACAAAGAAATGAATAATTTCAGGTCGTCATTTCTAAAAAATACTACAGGCGTTCCACAGGGTAGTATCTTAGGCCCCTTACTATTTTTACTTTATATTAATGACTTGCCGAAAATTACTGACTATAAATGTGTTTTGTTTGCCGACGATCTATCTGTAATAATACCCAAAGACATGAAAAAATCGCATGTTATTGACGACTTATCGTATGAAAATGACATTAATAATACTGTTAAAATAATATATGACTACTTAGAAGCTAATGCATTAAAAGTTAATTTAACCAAGACCAATTATATTCAATTCTCAAACTATCAAGCTCGACGCCCTAAGTTAAATATACATTGTCAAAATCAAGAAATAAAAGAAACTGTAGACACAAAATTTCTAGGAATAGTGGTAGATAAGCATTGTAACTGGAAATCACACATAAACAGTGTCTGCACGAAAATAGAACGATTTGCATATGTATTAAAAAGACTCAAATGTACAGCAGGTATTAAATCTGCTCTGACTGCTTACCATGGCTATGTCGCATCTGTGCTTAGATATGGCTTGATACTATGGGGTAACTCAACAGATATACATAAAGTCTTTGTCTGTCAAAAAAAATGTATTCGTGCTTTGGTTAGTGTGGGACCACTTGTATAATGCAGGCCCTTATTTAAGAAACTTAATTTATTAACCCTGACTGGTTTATACATATATCAGTGCTGTTGTTTTGTTAAGACACATTCAGATTTCTTCGATAGCAAAGTCGTAAATCAGAGACTAAGACCAAGAGATCCTACGCTACTATTGCACCCTATCTGTAAGGGCACTATATTTAATAAAAATTGTTACCTTATGTCGATAAAAATTTATAATAAACTGCCAGTCGACCTAAAGATGCTTAGTTTTAACCAATTTAAACATAAATTGCATAGATGGTTAATTGATAAATGCTATTATGACATACACGAATATATGACATGAATTGTATTTAGTAGATAGTGAATTTTGTATGCTAATTAAATCTGTATTGACTAATAATATTTAACTTCCTTCTAATATAATTTTTGCATGCCTACTGTAAAAGGCGGGAATTTATATGTATGATGACCCTTGCAAATAAACATTTCATTTCATTTCATTACACATCCAAGACCCAGGCCAATCAGAAAAAGATCATTTTCCATCTTGAACCGACCCGGGACCGAACCCGGTCACTCCGTGTCGCAGGCTGGGGTGTTGACCGCTGCGCCACGGAGCTAGTCTAATGTAGTAACTGCATACAAGTTATATTGGCAAAGGTGCAGTTAACACGTTTATCATAACACTACTAATAACTACCCGTCAAGCGCGAGAAACGCAGACACATTGGATTTTCTATTGTTATACGGACCGATCGGCCCGCTTGGTGGTTATGAGGTCAAAAGAAACCTTTATTGAATAACATAATTATGCGTCAGGTACGCTCCAACCCTCTGTTCGCATTGAGTAACTATCGAACGAATTGTGGTTTACGAGTCCCAATTCATCACATTATGGAGACTTATAACGAAAATTTTAATAATATTGATATTTTTGCATGCAGTATATCAAAATTCAAAAAACTTGTAATTGTAAATTTAATGTTGGACTAGTGGTAAGTATTATTTGTTTATTTTCTGAACTTGCACAATTTTAATTATATTACAAATTTTAGTTTGTACTAATTTTAATTTCTACTGCTTAGGTATAGGATGCTCCTTGTGTTATCTTTTAATAATATAATAATTTTTTTTTTTTTTCGGCGGTAGAAGTGAAAAAAGTAAACACATATCTCTGCACATCTCAAGTTATTTTAATTTAAAATACAATAGTTAAAGTACTTAAAACACTTACATAATATACTCCAGGAAGCCTTTAAGCACTGTGCATATTATCTCCACTGGATTTATGAGATAAGTAGTATTTTTCACTCTTTGTCCTGCCTGCCATACTACACACCTACATAATAACCGTCACATTACATCTCACTTCACTTATCAACAATGGCAAATTTTGAAGAGGTGCTTGAGGGACAGCGGGCGTTGATGAGGCTTCTGCGCGACAAGATGGGAGGCTTCGAGTCGCAGCTCAAAGCTACAACATCAGCAGATCCAACGAGCCACACCATAACAAGCCTCGCAGATGAGTACGGAGCTTTCAAGAAGGAGGTTTCAGATATGGTGTCGCTGCTCTTCCGGCAGATTGTGTCACTAACTACATCTTTTGATCACATGGAGACACGGCATCGTAGGAAGAATCTTCTTCTCAGTGGTGTATCAGAGGATGTTAAGAGCGGGCTATCCCAGCATGTTGCAAACCTCCTTCAGGACACTCTAGGGCATAATGAGATTGGACCTGACAAGATAACATTGTGCCATCGTATTGGGAAGGTCTCTGAAGATAAATGTAGGCCTGTGTTAATAAGGTTTTCATGCCTTGCTGACAGAGATGCCGTTTGGAGAAAGAAGACTTCTTTTAAGGGAACCCCATACAGCGTCGCAGAGTTCCTCACTCGACATCGGCAAGAGTTGTTCATCGAGGCACGGAAGAGGTACGGCTTGAGAAGATGCTGGTCAAATAATGGCGTGGTTATTGTCAAGCTGCACGATGGCACGTTGCGGCGCATTTTCACTGAGGCCGATCTGAGCGGCCTGCCTCAACCCGAGCTGCAGGAGCCCCAGGCGACTTCTAGTTCCAGTACCACCGCAAGTTCCAGTGCCACCTCAGCAGTGGCTACGCCTGTGTCTCCTGAGCATCGAGGCAAATCAAAACGGGCGACTAGGGCGAAAAAATGAGTCTTCGGGCAGTGTTGGTGATTCATTCCCACAATAGTTATTATTGTTTTTCATTCTATTTATTTTATTGAAGGCGGTGGATGACAAATGTTTCGTTTTGATTGTTATTTGTTTCTGTTATATGGTTAACTTTACTTGACGTCTCTCTGTGTATTTGTATTTTGTTATTTTGTTTGTCACTGTCATCCTTCCGTCACATCAATGCGTTTTATTTCTATTATGGCCTTAAGCTTTTTTAAATTTTGTAATGCGTTTTGTTGTTTAGCAATTTCTCTGGCAACCGGCAGGACATGCTGTTTTTTGTAATTTTATAAGTTATTTATTTTTATATATCACTTATTATATTTTATATATTTATTTAAAATGTCTAATGATGAATCTTTTCATACCGCCTGTGATTCAAGTTTTTCGTCCAGTGATGGTGATACTTTACTTACTTTTCTTGAAAAAACTATGTCTGGAACCTCACATTTCTTTAACGTTTGTCACTTGAATGCACAAAGTATTTCCGCTCATCTCACTGATATTCTTGACACATTTTCTTCCTCTTTATTCGATGCAATACTGGTTTCTGAGAGCTGGCTTAAACCGTCCATATCCTCCGCATATGTTTCTATACCTGGTTATGTTTTAATCCGTAATGATCGTGAGGATATGGTTGGTGGTGGTGTAGCAATATATTTGCGCAGTCACTATTCGTATAAAATCCTAATGTCTTCACCTACTGTGCGTTCAAGTGCTGTTCAATTTATATTCCTTGAAGTTTCTGTCAACGGTGCTAAAGTCCTTCTTGGAGTCGTTTATAGTCCTCCTGGCTATGATTATTTCTCTCAAATTGAGTCAGTCCTCGATTCTCTCTGTTCGGACTACACACATCACATAATCCTAGGTGATTTTAACACTGATTTCATTTGTAGCGATGAACCGCGTACTCAGAGGCTTCTGAATATAATCGAGTCAGTAGATCTCTCTTACTTGCCTTTGGGGCCTACTCATTATAACCGTTATACTGATGATACATGGCTTGATTTAATTCTAACTTCTTCCCCAGATCTCGTGTTTAAACATGGACAAGTATCAGCACCCGCTTTCTCAAAACACGATCTTCTCTATATGTCGTACAAATTGAAACCACCCAAGATTAAACCAACTATTTTATGGATGCGTAACATGACCAATATTGACGTTGAAAAGTTGTTGAGTGATGCTGCTAAGTTGGACTTTTCAAAAGTTATTGAGGCAACAACCATAGACGATAAGGTAGAAAACTTTAATTCAGTCATAACAGCTCTGTATGATATTCACGCTCCATTGAAAGCCGTCAAACTTAAGCGTCCACCCTCTCCATGGATTACCAGGGGCATCCGCATAGCCATGTCACGGAGGGACCGGGCGTTCAGGACTTTTAAAAGAAACAGAACGGATGAGAACTGGGCTGCATACAAGATCGCGCGGAATCGTTGCAATGGTATGGTAAGAGCAGCCAAGCGAAAATATTTCTGTGAAAGTCTTACTGAATCTTCTTCGGCCGAAATTTGGAAGTTTCTACGTTCTCAAGGTCTAGCCAAAAATAAAAATATATCTTGTTCCTCTTTTAATTTTTCTCTAAATGATTTCAATAATCATTTTTCTACATCAAGTTCTCTTGACCCTGCTATAAAATCTTCTACTATTTCAAAAATTTCTTCCATGGCCAAACCTTCTATTGGACTTTTCTCCTTTTCTCCAGCAACTGAGGATGAGATTTGTAAAATTGTTCTGGCCATAAAATCTAAAGCAGTAGGGTGTGACGATGTAAGTCGGCACATGATTACTAGCATACTGCATTTTATTCTTCCTATTCTAACCCATATCATTAACTTCTCTTTAGCCACTGGGACTTTTCCATCTTTGTGGCGAAAGGCTTTCATAATACCTCTACCTAAAGTATCCTCTCCACAAGTTTTAAATAATTTCAGACCAATTTCAATCCTTCCCTTCCTCTCCAAAATCCTCGAAGCAGTTGTGCATGACCAAGTATCTTCTTTCATTTCCGCGAATTCTCTCCTCACTCCCTATCAGTCCGGATTTCGCCTGGGCCATAGTACGGCTACTGCTCTTCTCAAAGTTTCTGAAGATATTCGCTTGAGCATGGAGAATACGTTGGTTACCACTCTCGTTCTAATTGATTTCTCGAACGCTTTCAATATGGTTGATCACGATATTCTCCTTGCCATCCTCCGTCACCAGCAATTCTCATCCTCAGTAGTGGATTGGTTTTCAGCGTATCTCCGCGATCGGCAGCAAGCAGTTCGTATGGATCGCGATCTGTCGGCGTGGAAATCTCTGTCTAGTGGTGTACCTCAAGGAGGAATCTTATCACCCCTACTTTTTTCTCTTTTTATAAATCTTCTTTCTTCTTTCATTGGTTGCTCTTATCATTTCTACGCAGACGATCTTCAAATTTATACACAGTCACCAGTCCAGGACATAGAGTTGAGTATAGCCGTAATGAACTCAGCCTTGTCATCTATATTATCTTGGTCCAATGATTATGGCATACAAGTTAATCCTACAAAGTGCCAGGCTATAATTGTGGGAAGCGTAAGGCAAATAAATCAGATTGACTTCGATACTCTCTCACCGGTGACGTTCGATAATAACGTAATTCCTTTTTGCAAATCCGTGAAGAACCTTGGCTTGCATATTGACTCCACACTTAGCTGGATCACTCATACAAAAGAAATCAGTCGCTCTGTTACTGCCACACTCCAACAACTCAACCGTCTTAGAAACTTCC
Source organism: Elegia similella (assembly GCA_947532085.1). Lineage (NCBI taxonomy): Eukaryota > Metazoa > Arthropoda > Insecta > Lepidoptera > Pyralidae > Elegia > Elegia similella. Next base: position 4,097,183 of record OX383943.1, read on the forward strand.
TGCCCTTGAAGACCAAGATCTTACTTGTCCAAACTTTAATTTTTCCTATTATTGATTATGCAGATGTGTGTTGTCCTGATCTCAACGAATATCTTCTCAATAAGCTCGATCGTCTCGTCAACAATTGTATCCGTTTTATTTTCTGTCTTCGCAAGTACGATCACATTTCTGCCTATCGTTCTGAGTTAAAATGGCTTCCGATCCGTCAACGTAGGCAGCTACGTCTACTTTGCACTTTATTTTCTGTTCTAAATAATCCTCACTCTCCTGATTACTTAAAATGTAAATTCAAATTTCTTTCTGAGACTCATGATCGACAGCTGCGTTCTACAGACACCCGTCTACTCTACACCCCCCTCTTTCGGACAAATTTTATGTTTAATTCATTTACCCTTCATGCTTCACGACTCTGGAATGCATTGCCTGTTGACATAAAAGAATCTTCAACAAAATTCTCCTTCAAGAGAAAAGTGCATTCTCACCTTCTAAACTCTCTATCTACTTAAAACTTCCATCTGTCACTATCTTTCTGTATTCATCATTAGCATATATATTTATATATATTTAATAGTTTAGTTTATATATGAATTATATAATTAAGTATATATTTATTTAAAATATGTATATTACTATTATACTTATATAATCAGTTTAACTTTTGCGCCGCACATCTTTCTCCGTTTTATCCTTATGGTTGACTGGGAGAGAATGCTCATAGCATTAAGTCCGCCAATTGTAACAATTTTATTTGGGTACAATAAAGTTTTAATAAATAAATAAATAAATAAATAAATAAATAAATATGTACGGACAAATCACACAGATTGAGCTAGCCCCAAAGTAAGTTCGAGACTTGTGTTATGGGATACTAACTCAACGATACTATGTTTTATAACAAATACATATATAGATACACATCCAAGACCCAGGCCAATCTGAAAAAGATCATTTTCCATCTTGACCTGGCCGGGGATCGAACCCGGTCACTCCGTGTCGCAGGCTGGCGTGTTGACCGCTGCGCCACGGAGCTAGTCAATCTTTGTACTATATCTTTTATTTAATGTACGTAAGTGATTGGTTATAGTAGTTAGCAGCCCGAACATATTATGTCACGCCGTGAATAACGCTGTGGGCAACATTACTGTTATTTATTCAAGTTTAAAACTATTTGTTATGTATCATTTGTAATGTAACTGTTTGTTATTCCCAATAAATAAATAAATAAACATATAATAATAATAAATCATTTATTTCAGGTACTAAGACCCATATCTTACATATACATTTCCCTTACATATACATTGAAATTGGTAATCCATATCAAATAGGGGCCTGAAAATGGGGCGTAATGGTTCCAGTAAAGGATGGTAAGGCAGTGTTTGCTTCGCGCTGGACTTGGCGGGGGCAATGCCGTGCCCCCCGATAGATGTTTTTAAAAATTAAAATGAAAATTTTAATAGTATTAAAATTAAAAATTATAAATTAAAAAAACATGTCATCAATTATTTATACTATATATATGGATATATAATTAATAATATATCCATATATATATAGTAATTTGTCTGTTTTCCTTCCGGGGTAGACTGAGCCTAGGTCTGTTAGAACTTATGGCCACATTTAGCATGTTTAAGGGCGTGTAGATGGAAAACGGAATCAAAATAGTGATGGGTTGCTAGCCATCGCCTATTAATATGATTCCGCAGATTTTTGCCCATTCCCTAGATCGGTTTTTACGATATGCGCGGGAAGAGAAGCAGCTGGTACATTCTACGTTTTTTCTTTTCTTCCAGACCAGCATAGAAAGTAAAATTGAATAAAATGTTGTATTTAAACGAATTAAGTTCAATTATGACTAGGCTATTGACCTCCTCGCATCGTATCTTAAATAATCATTTTCTCACAATTACGCTCAAAGCAACTCTAATTAATTTTCTCAGTACGCAGAGTAATTAACTGCATACATGTTATACCGGCAAAGGTGCAGTTAACCAACTCATCAAAAGACCGAAACTACTGCAACTGGGGTACAAATTACATCACAACTTTAACACTCCTGAGATTTTCATGAAAATTATATATATATTTGCAATAATGAGGTACAACAGTTTGTTTGTGATGAAATCGATTACAGAAAACTTGGGACAAAATAATAAGTTTTTTGATTTTAGGGTTTCGTGGTAGATAAGTAACTATCCTTACTATATACTATATGCTATATACTATATACTATATACTATATACTATATACTATATACTATATACTATATACTATATACTATATACTATATACTATATACTATATACTATATACTATATACTATATACCATATACTATATAATATATACTATATAATATATACTATATCTAATATATGACAAGTGCTGTCAAATCTAACGGACGTGTTTTTGGAGTTCCTAATTAAATTATTGATTTTAAAAGGTTGTTAAAGAAAATCCTAGAAATGGGGACGAAATGTAACGGCTGTAATGCCGTTATATACGATATATTATACATGGAGTGTTCTCAGGAGACTTGCAAGAAAATGTATCATCTGAAGTGTTTGTCCCTAACGGAGGAGAAATTTCAAGAACTTACCGTGGAATATAAAAGTACATGGTTGTGTCCAGAGTGTGTTCGCGCGCTTCCTAAAAAGGATAACACTAATACACCGGTACGCGGCACTGTTGTCTTGAACAAAACTTTTACACCAAGCAGTTACATCAATATGGAGCGCGGCACTCGCCATAATCCAAATGAGTCATTGTCAATGGGAATGGATATGGAAAATAGACTACTGGAAGAAATTCGAGAGTTTCGATTTGAAATGAAAGCGCAAATGGAGCAGCAAAGTAAGGAGTATGCATTTCTACAAGATCGATTTACAATACAAGAGACAGAACTTAGAGACCTACGGAAAAATATGGAGGTAGGCAAAGAAATGTACATTAATAAAGTAAATCTTCTTGAGAAGCAGGTTCAAGAGCTTACAGATAGAAACCGAATGTTAGAAGAGGCTCTTAACATACAAGAACAAGGCGCTAGTACTACTAAATCAACTAAAGAAGCTAAAACAGTGCCATTATCATATGTTAATATTGTAAAGCAGACGAAGGTAGTTAGTAATAATCAAGAAAAACAAGGTGGGGCTCCGAAACCAGCGGGCAGTATGGACAAAAACATAGAAACCACTAAAAACAAGAGTGTTGAGTGTTTAGAACATGTATCGGAAGAGGAAAAGATTGTAGAAAACAAAATACAAGAAGAGCAAGAGTGGACCACTGTTAAAAAGAGGAGAAGCAGATATCCTAATAGTGACGTCAAAAGAGGAGGTGGAACAAATGATTGTATCGTCAAAGGGACAGAACGTAAAAAGTTCCTTCATGTGTGGCGCTTAAGCCAAGAAACAACGGAAGAAAATTTACACAAACACGTTAAGAATATTTGTGGTGAAGAAACGCAAATAAACATTGAGAAAATAAGACATAAGACAAAGAGAGACTACGCATCATTTATCATAGGCGTGCCGGAGAGTAAATATAGTAAATTATGTGCACCAGAAAATTGGGCCGTTAATATTGAGTATTGCGAGTGGGTGTGGTTTCGTCGACAAATCACCAAATCAGAAGAGTCAAAATAAACAGTTGGAGATATATTACCAGAACGTGCGAGGGCTCCGAACAAAGTTAGAAGACTTTTATATTAGCCTAGCATCATCAAATGCCGATTTGTTCGCTATTACAGAGACTGGTTTTAATGAATCGATACACGACGCGGAAATGATACCGCCCGGCTACACAATAATGAGATGCGATCGCGCAGACGGCCGTAAGCAAGGAGGCGCGTGTCTCGTGGCCACACCGCGCTTCGAGATGCGCCCAGTACATTGTGATGTAAACATCGATAAACACGTATTTGAATTAGTGAGTGCCAATGTTTACTTACGGGATAGGCATTTATTTTTGTTGTGTGTCGTTTACATACCACCTAATAGTTGTGAAAGTGAATATTTATTGTTATTTAAACTTATTGAACAGATTTGTGATAAATATCAAAAAGTAATGGTAATAGGTGACTTCAACTTGTATTCGTGCTCACCGTGCGTAAACAATTACTATGAATATTTTGAAACTTATTGTGGGTTCACTCAAAGCAACAAAATAGTTAATTGTAACGATCGTTTATTGGATCTAATCCTGTCCAATTTTTCGGATGGACAAGGTGTGAGTGTGTGTTCAGCAGAGTCTCCGTTGGTGCCAGTGGACACACAACATCCTCCGTTGGAGATATTCGTAAGTGTTTGTAACAGTTCTTACACCTGCCGGAATGCGCCAGCAATTGATGACGAAACACACATAAATTTAGATTGGAACTTCCATAAAGCCAATTTTTCGTCATTGTACGCATTGATTGCAAGCGTAGACTGGTCTCCATTATATAATATGGATTTAGAAAAGGGTCTCGATTACTTTTACGATTCCTTAAATTTAGTTTTCGAAAAATGTGTTCCGAAAAAGAAAAAAAGGGTTGTTAGGTCACGTTATAATTATCCAGATTGGTTTACGGCCGAAATAATTTATAGTTTAAAACAAAAATCACACTTGCATAAATGTTTCAAAAAAAGTAAGTCGCGTCTTGACTATGAGGAGTTTTCCAAATGCCGGGCAAAAATTAAAAATATGATATTAGATGCGAAGAAGCAAAATCAACTACGCGTCCAGAGTCAATTGATAGAAGACCCGAAATCATTTTGGAACTACGTAAAATCCAAAAAAGTATGTAGAAGTGTGCCAAAGATAATAAAAAATGGGGTATATTTAACAAATGAGCAAATTGCTTCGGAGTTCGCGAACTACTTTGCATCAGTATATAGCTCAAAAAAAGCCAAATTAGACGTAAGTGCGGCTATGGCGGAGGCAGGCGGCGGAAATGGGGCTTCCCGAATACATCTTGAACAATTGCAGCCAAACGAAATGATGCGTGCCCTTCAAAGACTTAAGCCGAAAAAGTCTGCAGGACCAGACGGCATCCCGCCTTACATCCTTAGGGATTGTCGTTCTGTTTTGGCCAAGCCATTACTACACATTTTTAATACATGTCTTAAGTTAGCAGTATTCCCAGAGAGGTGGAAAACAACTAGAGTAGTTCCCGTACCTAAAAGGCAGGCTAGTAATCAGGTTGAAGATCACAGACCTGTGGCAGTGCTTTCAGCCCCAGCAAAAGTCTTCGAGTCGGCTGTTAATGACAGTTTATTCCAGCAGGTTAAAGCACAATTATCTGATGCTCAGCATGGATTCCGACCGACGATGAGCACTACTACTAACCTATTTAGTCACATGACCAATATTGTCCCCATAGTAGATAGTGGGGGGCAGGCAGATACGGCTTACTTTGACTTCAAAAAAGCGTTCGATTTAGTCGATAATGACCGGCTGTTAATGAAGTTTGCACGACTCGGATTCACCCCCCACCTGTTAAATTTTTTTACTAGCTATTTGGGTGATAGGAAACAGTACGTAGATTATGCAGGACATTCGTCAAGGTCGTATTTCACAAGGTCTGGGGTGAGCCAGGGCAGTAACCTTGGTCCTTTGCAGTTCGTCCTAATGGTGAATGACCTGCCACAGGTAGTAAAGGAAGCTAAATGCCTGCTATTCGCTGATGACCTGAAGCTGACGATGAAAATAACAAGCTCAGATGACTGCGAAAAACTTCAAAGAGATATTGATAGCGTGGTGAACTGGAGCAAACAAAATCTCTTAGAATTTAACACCGCCAAGTGCGTAACAATGTCATTCTCACGAGCTCGGACACCACTTAGGTATGACTACAATATTGAGGGTGTAGTTCTAGGAAAAGTTTCTGAGGCTAAGGATTTGGGAGTTACTTTTACCACCAGTCTATCTTTTACTGGACATATTTCTAATATATGCAAAAAAGCATTCAAAAATTTGGGATTTTTACTACGCACAGTTAAAGACTTTAATAATGTTAATGCAATTATATCATTGTACAATGCACTGGTCCGAAGTCAGTTAGAAGTAGCATCGGTCATTTGGGATCCGCATGAGACAAAGTATAGTCTTATGTTGGAAAAAATCCAAAATAAATTTGTTAGGTATCTATATATGAGATTATACGGTGTGTATCCCTTCTATCCCTTAATGTATCCAACCTTATTTATCTTGGGTATGGTTGGATACAATGAACTTAGGGTTCGGAGGCGGCTATCTCTTGTGCTATTTATCTTTAAAATAATGAGGGGAAAATTGTGTAATTCCGATATGCTGTCGCACGTAGGGTTGTGTGTACCAGATAGGTACGTGTGGCGTCGTCGCCGACCGCCGCTGCTGGCAGTGCCTCACGCGCGAACCAATCTGTTCCAGGAGGCCCCACTGACGCGGGCACTGTGCTATCTAAATCAGGTAGCTGAGGAGATCGACCTATTTTGTTGCACTTTGAGTGAATTTACAAGGATGTCATTATTGATAATTTGCTATAGATTGAAATAGCTACACTATCGCATTAGGTACCAAATCCTGTAATGATAGCTGTAAGAAGTAAATAAATAAATAAATAAATAAATAAAATATATAAAATTCTCGTGTCACAGTTTTCGTTGCCATACTCCTCCGAAACGGCTTGACCGATTTTGATGAAATTTTTTGTGCTTATCCGGTATCTATGAGAATCGGCCAACATCTATTTTTCATCCCCCTAAATGTGAGGGGTAGTCCACCCCTAAATTTATTTTTTATTTTTTAGACATTATTTATATGGCAAAACAACGTTTGCCGGGTCAGCTAGTACTATATACTATATCATCATCAGGTCCTTATTAGTCTCCACTACAGGAGCACGACCCTCTCTGTACTACTAGAGCCATAGATGGCACAGAGCAGCCAGAGGACTTGGCCTACACTCTCCACGCTGGCCAGACGGGTTAGTGAGGTCTCATTGATGTTTGTGAGCTTTGTTTAGCTTGTATTTCCTAAGTCGCCTTCTACGACATCCACGGGAAGACTTGGAGTGGTCCTATTCTACTCTGCCGGATACCAGACGGCTGCTATATACTATATACTATTTGCTATATACTGTATACTATATACTATACTATACTATACTATCCTTACTAATCCTTATCCTTATCCTTACTAATATTATAAATGCGAAAGTGAGTTTGTTTGTTTGTTACGCTTTCACGCCGTAACTACTGAACCGATCATCATGAAATTTTGCATATAAGTTCTTTGGAGTGCAGAGAAGGACATAGGTTACCTTTTATCCCGGGAAAAAGTACTATTCCCGAGGGATCAACATTGACGCGGGCGGAACTGCGAGCGAAAGCTAGCAAAAAATAAAAGAGAAAAATGCTGGGTCACTAAGACATGATGCCCTAATTAAAACAATAGTAAAAGAAAGATAGAAGGAAAACGGGAGGGGAAAAACACTTCTTGTTTTTCCCCTCCCGTTTTCGATCTTTTAGTGTTTTTTCATATAAAAAACCAACTTCAATCAAACTACTGAACCGATTATGATAATACTTAAATGTGGCAATTTTTAAAATCGGTTCATAAATGACGTAGCTTTGAGGTAATAAATATAAGGGAGGTTTAAAAGGTGACAATTTTTTGACAAAAATAAGAAACGAAATTCGCTAACACAGCTAGTTATGGTATAAAAATATTTTTTTGTATATTTTTAATAGACTAAAGTTACGTACTGAGTACAAACGAAGTTCCGATAGTTAGGTTATAACTACATATACTTTAAATAAAGCTTTAAAGTATTTTTATTCATACATAAAAACAACATAAGTTGAGAATAAAAAACCTTTAGACAGCGTCTGGTTTCTAAATTACTGAATTACAGCACTTTTATACTCTTAAATTTTTTGTCAAAGGAATGTTTTGGACAAGGACTTCGGGTTCGTTAGTGACTATTGTATTTTAAAACACGAAAAACACGGGGTCATTGGACTTTTTAGTATGTACTTGAATGTATATTTCGTAGTACACCTTGGAATTTTAGGCGCTTTTTGTAAAATAAATGATACTTGTATATGTAATATTTTTATAAGTGTTTATTTTGCATTCAAATGGTATTTTGATAAAGGCACTCTTATTAATTTTTTTTTTTTTTATCATAAATTTGAGTGCGTTTGACCTCCATCGTGCCTGATGGGAAACAACGATGAGGTCTAGGGTGGTACACGCAAACTCAAATAATGCCTATTCACTCTTGCCTTATTATTACTATTATTTATTATTTCGAGCCATCATGTGTCCCACTGCTGGGCAAAGACCTCCCTCCACTTCTTCCATTCAGTCCGGTCCTGCGTTATTTCCTTCCAATCATTCTTAAATTTATCCAGCTCATCGCGTCATCGCATTCTGGGTCTACCGAGTCTTCGAGTATAAGTAGGGATCCAGCCGGAGGTGATCTTTGCCCAGAAATCATTTGGCCTGCGATATATGTGGCCAGCCCAATCCCATTTCAACTTTGCTACCTTCAGAGCTACATCTTCGATTCCTGTTCGAGAGCGTAGTAATAAAGTAAATCTATACTTCTATATAATAAAATTATAAAGCTGAAGAGTTTGTTTGATTGTTTGTTTGTATGTTTGTTTGAACACGCTAATCTCAGGAATTACTGGTTCTAATTGAAAAATTCTTTTTGTTTTGAATAGTCCATTTATTGAGGAAGGCTTTAGGCTATAAATCATCACGCTGCGACCAATAGGAGCGAAGCATCAATAAAAAATGTTTTGAAAATGGGGAAAAATTATTCGTCTATACTAATAAAAAAAAAAACTAATTAATCATAATAACAGACATTGCCGCGGACGAAGTCGCGGGCAACAGCTAGTTAAGAAATAAAAATATGGTGAAATAATTCCATGTGGCCGAGGGTTGAATCAGTGACCTAAAGTCGTACATAGATCTAATATTTTGTTTCTTAATTTAATAAGAGTACTTGTATATTTATTTTAATTCTGCTCTTGATTTTGTTTAATTTTAACTGATGGTTATTTGACTTAAAACAGCATTGGCTTTAAAATTGAGATTTTTATCACAAAGACTCAGATTCAAAGATTTATTCAGAAATAGGCCTTTTCAAGTAGTTTTAAACATTAATTCAGATTTAAAAAATATTTTGATCAAATGATATTCAAATTATTGATTACCAGCTTTTGCCCGCGGCTCCACCCGCGTAATATCGATCCCTCGGGAACAGTAGAATTTCTCGGATGACCCTCTCGGAGGACCCTATGTCCTTCCCCGGGCCACAAAATTACCTCCATACCAAATTTCGTGCAAATTGGTTCGATGGTTGAAGCTTGAAAAGGTGACAGACAGACAGACATATTAAATAAATAATAAATAAATATATACGGACAAATCACACAGATTGAGCTAGCCCCAAGGTAAGTTCGAGACTTGTGTTATGGGATACTAACTCAACGATACTATATTTTATAACAAATACATATATAGATAAACATCCAAGACCCAGGCCAATCTGAAAAAGATCATTTTCCATCTTGACCTGGCCGGGGATCGAACCCGGTCACTCCGTGTCGCAGGCTGGCGTGCGTCGATATTAGTATGGATTGTTAAAAATTACAAACTACTAGCTTTTTGAAACCGACCACTGCAGAGAAGAAACGCCAAAAGAAACTTTTTTCAACAATATTGGCCGCCTACTCGCCTGACGGGTTTAGTATGATATTTCATGTTTCTTTTTTTCTGATTTCAATTTACATAATATCATTAAGATATGCCCGTCAGTTAGTAGTCGTTTTTTTCTTTTGTCTAATGCAAGAAATTAATGAATCTCAATGTGACTAGAATGTGCTCGTGACGTCAAAGTTTGCTTAAAAAATGTAACAAACTATGATGTCACACGGAAATTCAAAGGGAAATCTTTATAATTTTTTTATAATCGACAAAAGAAAAAATACGTATCCAATATTTTTTTAATATGTAACTAACGCAATTATTATATATTTTTTTTTTAAACTTATTAAATAATTAATATAGCCTAATTTCATAAACATTATTCAGTTCTTACAGTGTATTGGTTTGCTAGTTCATGTACATTGTCATCATCATTTCGAGTAGGTGACACGGTCAATCGACCATGCACACCCTGGTGTTAGAGTTCTTCGAACCGCCCCTCGGCCTCTGACGTGGTTCTGTTAACGTTTACCAGATGGCAGCCGGGACCAACGTGCCTTCCGAAGCACGGAATCTTCTTTATTATCTGACAATCAGGTGATTCACGCCTGCAATGTCCTAACCAAACTGGAGCAACTAAACAAAGTATGCTTCCGGTGGGAATCGAACCCACGACCCCCGGGTCAACAGGCAAATGCCTTAACCACTGGACCACGAAGGCTGTTTATATACATATGTACATTGTTATTAAAGTTCCTTTATTTCACCATAACCTGTAAATGCCGTTTATCAGGGTAGAGCCAATCAAGTAAAATTAAATTAAAACTTATAAATCTTTTATTTGTTCCAGGTCAGTTGAACACAGTGAAGTGGGTCAAATTAGGCTTGAAAACTAAGTCCTGCAAAGTAAGTTTTACCTATTTTAAGATGAAAAACGATAGACAAACGGAAGTAAGTCATAGTGATTGAAACTAAAATGCGTTTTGAATCTTCTTTGCTGGTCTTAGAGAATAGAATAGACGTAGAATGTACCAGCTGCTTCGCTTCCCGCGCAGACCTTAGAAGCCGGCTGAGAGAATAGGCTAGTTTCCTGGGTCGTAATAATAACATAACAATTAGTCCGTCAGTTAGATAATCAAAAAATATTGGACACTTATTTTTTCTTTTGTCAAATAAACAATAAATAATAAAGATAAAGCGCGTCAAAGTTCAGGAGTGGGGGCTCGTGACGTCAAAGTTTGCTAAAAATTGTAGCAAACTATGACGTCACACGGAACTTCAAAGGGCTATATCTTTATAATTTTTTGTTTAATCGACAAAAGAAAAAATACGTGTCCAATATTTTTTGAATATCTAACTGACGGACTAATTATATTTTTTAGGAAACTAGCCTATTAGTGAAAATCAACGAGTGTCGACAATTAGTTTTCGAGTTTTGTGCTTGAGATCGAGTAAGTCATGCTCACTAAAATGTTCAAACTGGTGGCGGCGTTGTGTGTCGGGTCGTCGAGTTCCCTCTAATATGGTTGAGCTCAGCGATGGCTGATCCATGCGTCAACTCGTGAACGGGTGCTGCCAGGGGGGACAGGTCTGCTCGGCCTCTTTGAGACTTTTATCATATCTGTTGTTGTTGCACGCTCGATCGCTAACATAACGTGTTCCACAAAAATATGTAAATTAAAATTGTATATAACATGACATCAAAAAAAAAGAAAAGAAAAATATTAAATATCATACAAAGCCCTTCAGGCAAGTAGGCGACCAATACTGTTGAAGAGTTTCTTTCGGCGTCTTCTTCTCTGCAGTGGTCGGTTCCGAAACGCTAGTAGTTTGTAGCTTTTAAACAAGAATTAATAATTTGAATATAATATAATAAGTATTATTTAATTTTAAAGGTGAATTGACGTGAAAAAGTGCCTGAAAAGGCCTATTTTCTGAATAAATCTTTGAATCTTTGAATCTTTGAATCTTCTAATTAATCATTTTAATATGATGCAACTAGCAACCTGCCTAGCAGTACACTGTACGTGGCATATGGGTTTAGCCTTAAGTTCTATCTACTCCTGCGATAAGTCCGCCTTTGTACCCATTATTTTTTCTATCTTAAATCTTTTGTTTTTTCTTTTTTTTTATGTTTTGTAATAATAAATAAATATACCCACAGTAAGTTGTGAACTTGTGTCGTAGGATACTAACTTGACGATATTTATTATAAAATAGATACTTAAATAGATAAACATCCCAGACCCAGGTCAATCTGAAAAAGATCGTTTTCCATCTTGACCTGGCCGGGAATCGAACCCGAGAACCCTCGTGTCGCAGACTGGCATGTTAACTACTGCGCCACGGAGCTCGGCAAAAAAAGCTATTTATAATGGTGCAGTAGTCTATAGTTATTCATTCGCACAGATTGACAGGCGGCAACTTGTAAGGGTTTTTTTCTGCCTTTTGAGCTATGGAACACATAAAGAAGTCGCGCAGAGAAAAAAAATCACGCCACCTACCGTCTGTTTCCCTGCACCCCTACGTGCCGTTTAATATTCTTATAAGCCGGGCGCGGAAATAAAAATGAATTGTCATTGGGATGAGCCTTATTTGATTAAATGCGCGCCGTGTCGATTCGCCGCCTACTGTTTTGGAATGCCAATGCCGGCGCTTCGGCGCTTGTGTTTCAGCGTGGAATTTTACGTCGATTTTTAAATCTCTTGTTGAAAGTGAAAATTTGTTTTTTTTTTCTTTTCACGCGTTACGTATTTAGCCAGTATCAAGTATAAATGAGTATTCCCGCGCTTTTTCTAAGTCTTGTTATCAATGAAACGATGATGTAGTTCATTTCATTGTTTCTATGGAGCCCCTGGCGACAATTCCCACGAATCCACTGGCTTGATCACAGACGCAACGAGGCGAGGCGGTCCACCAGCCCGCTAAGTAAATCTCACTACAGCCGCACTGTGACAGTTTATTTCAGTTATTCCATACATTGTTCATAAACATGGGCATTTATAACACCAAATTACACCGATCTCACGTTATAAAGTTCACTAGAAAGAATTTACAAAACAATCCAAAACACTAGCCGTGCTCTCCGCCGAAATTCCCGCCAAGAACTCTAAAATTTGATGGTGTACAGTCACGAGCAATGATATGTATACAGATCGGTTCTATCTAAGTCAATGGGAAAAGGATGACTTACTTTTGACTTATAGTCCTATGTCCCCTGGGATAGAGGGCGTCCACAAAGGATCTCCATCTCGATCTGTCTTAAGAAGGATAAGCATTGATATTACAAGTATATACAATTGTATTCCAGAAATACAATTTTATACAGCGAGTAATATAACGGCGTTCAAATGAACAACTTTTCCTATGGGACCAATGCTGGGTACTCAATTTTGTTTTTACATTTTCATTCTAATTGCCGGGCTGGCCGAACACTTTTGTATGAAAATAGGAACAGTTTATTTTGACGAGCTGAGTCAACCTTTCACGGGAACGTCGTTAAAGATAAAGATTATTTATTTGTCAAAAATATGTTACAATGTGTTAATTAATATAAAAATAAGGAATTAACATGTTTACCGTTAAAGGTGTATAAATATTGAATCAGATGAGCTACTGTTAGTACCTCATATAATAAACATTATTAAATTACGAAAATAAGTCCATATAGATACAGTAAGCACTAAATAATATATAAATAGAAAAAAAAACACTATATTTTATCATTAAAAACGCAATAATATCATTGTAACACTTCTGTTTTAGGAATGACTTCAGTTTTTTTTCTTAAATAAATTTATATTTAATGTTACAAGCTGCATCATCAATGCCCATGACTATACGTCACAATTCTATATACACAAAAGCGAAAATCACTCATTCACTCATAACGAAAGCTCGAAAACTACTAAGCCAATGAAGATGAAATCAGGCAAGAAGGTAGATTGTGACTAGGAGACATCCGCTAAGAAAGGATTTTTGGAAATTCCGTCCCTAAAGGGGTGAAATAGGGGTTGCCAGTTTGTATGAAATATCGTAATTTTAAAAGTAAATTTTAATTTTACAAAAAGTGAGAGAGAAACATGATATTTTTTATTTATTTTAGTAGTTAGTAAAAAATAATAATGCATTTTTTAGATTTTGAAAATTAATGGTGAAATAAGTGTTGCAAGTTTGTATGAATCTTCGTCATTTTTAAAGTGAGACACATGACATTTTTGAATTAGTGGTTAGTAAAAAATAAAAATCCATTTATCTGATTAAAAAAAAATGCATCCCCGGAGGTGCAAATTTATATTATTATAAAACTTCGTAATTATTTGAGTGAGAGTAAAAACATGAGGTAATAGCCCTACGTTAGATAGATTAAGTTAAAAAAAAAAATCTTATCTATGTTGTCTGTGCGGGTGAAACCGCAGGCAAAAGCTAGTTCCTTAAATGTGGTGAAGAATGCGAAGCGAATACCTGCGTTTTCACAAAAGCTTTAAGTCATATCGTATAAAACGAGCAAAAATTTGTTAATATATAGTGTGATTTTGAACCCCCTAGCTATATTGAAGTCTGGGAATCAGAATCCCTTATGGAATACAGAATTGTAAGAAAAAAAGATAAAAAACGAAAAAATAAATTTAACCTTTCATAGAAATTCGTCCAGCTGATCGGCGACTTTGTATGGGAAACCTAATTTTCTTTATCATTTTTCACCTTTTTTTCTTGCAATTCTGTGTTCCATTAGGGAATCTGATTCCCAGATTTCAATATAGCTAGGGAGTTCAAAATCACGTTGTATTATGAGGATCTTGAAAACAGCTTGAATGATTTCGATGAAATGTGATATACAAGGGTTGTCGATGGCGATATCTCGAACTGGCGACAGTTCTCATCCCTGGGGAACTTCTTCGAGCGGAGCGTGAGAGTGATAATGGCGAAAGAGAGATAGATGGGTCACAAAGGCTGAGAGTGCGAAACAAGTGTATCGCTTGTTTCGCACTCTCAGCCTCAGTGCAGCTGGCGTTAATCGATTAAGTCGTTATCACGCCAAAAATATCTGAACAAAAACTATTCAAGCGTTTACTAAATTATTTAAATTAAAATATATAAATCAAACCGAATCTCTTTGAAATGTTAATATACAAATGAAGTTATTCACAAATATCAGTAATTTAATTTTTAGACCACGCGATGTGGCACTAGATAATCTTGCTTTTATTACCTAGGTATTTAAATTTATTTTAAATTTTTGACATCGTACCGTCTTAATAATCGATGAACGCTGGTTGCATGCACGAAAAAGTGTCACGTTCCGTATGCAAGCAGGCGCGGAACAAGCGATAGAGAGGCACGATCGGCCTAAAGGTTCAGCTTGTGACGCATCTATCTCTCTTCCACCGTTATAACGTAAAATTTTCTTCCGTAAACAAACGTCACAGACAACCAATTCTTTTTGTAAAAATAACTAAAAATGTTTCTTAAAATAATGAGCTCAAGAGATTAAGATTAAAACAAGGTAATTCAGATAAAAAAGGTAAAATTATGATTTTAAAAAAGTCAGCATACCCAATTATATTTTTATTTTACACTAGCTTACGCCCGCAGCTTCGCTCGCGTCAACGTCATTCCCTCTGGAACAGTACTTTTTCCGGGATGAAAGGTAGCCTATGTTCTTCTCCGTACTCCAGATAACTTGTATGCAAAATTTCATGATGATCATCGAAGTCGTCATTATGATCGAAGTCGGCGGGCACTGCTAGTCCTTTATAATGGTGTTTTTGAGTCCCTGTCTGTGAGATCAGCAATATATCATCATAGATTAGGAATGTTACGCCAACTAGGGCAACGAGCACCTCATTCCAGCTATATTTATTATTCAAATGTCATTGTAGACTCAAATTGTAATCTACACACGATGTGATCACACTGAATGACATTGCTTTGTGCTGTTGAAATTAATTTCAACTTTTCATTAAAGCATTCCTTAAATATTCCAAACTCATATAAAAATTCACTGGTCTTTTAAAATTTCATATGATTGAAATATAAAGTAAAAATTTGTTTAAAATTATTCGGTATGTGAAACAAAATATTTTTGGTTGATGCTTGCATGAAATAAACACATGTAGCACATATTTCATGCAAGAATAAGTATGCTTTTATAATATTTATACCACGTATGCGTACAAATAAAATACCTGGATATAATTATTTTTATGTAAATGAATTTGCTGGTCTGGGAGAAGAAAAAAAAACGTAGAATGTGCCAGCTGCTTCTCCCATCCCACGCAAACTAAATAAATAAATATAATAAATATATACGGACAAATCATACAGATTGAGCTAGCCCCAAAGTAAGTTCGAGACTTGTGTTATGGGATACTAACTCAACGATACTATATTTTATAACAAATACATATATAGATACACATCCAAGACCCAGGACAATCTGAAAAAGATCATTTTCCATCTTGACCTGGCCGGGGATCGAACCCGGTCACTCCGTGTCGCAGGCTGGCGTGTTGACCGCTGCGCCACGGAGCTAGTCATTCAAACTGTAGAAGCCAGTCAAGGAAATGGGCAAACATCTAAAGAATCATAACAATAGGTCATGGAACCCATCACTATTTTGATTCCGTTTTCCACCTAAACGCCCACCAACTCGTTTAACGTAGCCTTTCAGTTTTATGACCTTAGGCTTTGTCTACCCCGTAAGGGATAAAGACGTGATAATATGTATGTAATGTTATGAATTTCCACTTGAAATGTTTCGAGATAAAGCGTCAACAGCCTTATTTACTTATTATGGTTCATGAGATATAGCCTCCGGACAGAAAACTGTTAAAGAAAGTTTAGCGATGTTGTTTTGTTTTGAGTAAGTAGAAGAAGTTGTTACCTCGAGAAAAGAAAAGTAAAAACGTAAACACAAACTTTTTCTCCTGATAAAGCCTATTTCCAACTATTTCTAAGTGCCATGTTACCTAGTTGAAATGAAATAAAATGAAATATAATTTTATTCAAATTAGGATATCTTGTATTCCTTTTTATAAATCATATTATTATTTTTAATATTTGCACAATCGATAAACTACTTGTATCGGCGCGTATAGATACGTTTTTTATTTGGGAATGATAACTTGGTCCGAAATAAAAAGCAGTGATCTAGTTGAACGGTAAATGACGAGTGCATTCGATTTAAAATTTACATGAATTAGGGAAAAACATAGTGGGAACAATTTTTGACGAAAAGCACGCACATCCTTGGAAATTTGGAAATTTGGTGGCGCATTCCATTGGCCACCCACGCAGTGCTACGTCACGCGATGATGATGGGCGGATGATGTGCGTTTCCCACTGTCAGGCTTCACTGCAGCAGCGTTGCTATTGCGTTAACACTACTAGAGTTTCGAAATGACCACTGCTGAGAAGAATACGCCGAAATAAACTCAGTCCAGTTACGAGGTAGAGTTGTACTACCACTATTTGAAAAAGGGACTCTAAAATTCTACATGCCTTCTTTTTCCGTGAAAAACGGGACAATTTCCAACAATTTCTAAGCACCCTGTTCCCTAACGCCGTCGCATGCTCCCGTTGGAACTTCTATTCCTGTTGTCGGTGAGAAAAACAATAGAAGGACATTTTTCACTCTTTCAGTTTGAAAGCAGCAGCGACACTAGAGTACAAGGTGGGCGAAGCTAAAAGCGTTAAGCGTATAAATATGCCGTTTTGGTTAAAATTTTTGCTTTTAACAAAAGTTACAGTTTGAGGTAGTTTAAAATATCAGGGTAATTATTAAGCTTGAGAGAGAAAACATAATTCTTGCGAATAATCAGACGTAAATTAATTTTTGATAGCTACTAAGACTATGTGAGTAAAATTTGTAGTTCAAAGAAATGTGTGTATTCTTGAACTAAAGGTTTTTTCATAAATTTCAAAGGAAGATAGGAAAATAAAAATAAAATAAAAAATGACCGTGCACAAATTGATCGATTAGCTGGTATGGACATTTGTAGAGGAAGAATTTAATTTTTCGCTATATGCGTCAAAAGGATCGATCGACGATCAGAAAATAATCTAATTACGATAATGAACAACTTATTGGTTATCGTAATTAGGTTTTTTTCTGCGACAATTGGTACAATTGACATCAACACATTGTATATTCTTCCTCATCTAAAGAGACGAGGAAGAATATAAATAAAGATATGGCCTCGAGAGAGCACTTTTGTTTCATCTTATCTTTTGCCGCTATAAGATTATTTTTTGACTATAGCCTCATTTACGCCCAAAGTACAAATAATATCTATTTTTACTTTGGGCGTAAATGAAGCTATAGTCAAAAATAATCTCATTAAATCTCTTTCCAGATATACAATATGCAAAGAAAACCCTGTCCAATCTTTAAAGGGGTGATTCAGCCCGTGAATATAAACAACTTTTCTTACGGGATCAAAGCTGTAAACTCAAACAAACATGGTCATTTTCAAGCAAACATATTCGGTCGCCTTGTCAACTTGTATGGAAACGTAAAAACAAATTGTGCTCCCAGCATCGGTCCCATAGGAAAATTTGTTCATATCGACCGGCTAAATCAACCCTTCAAGGGTCGGACAGGGTTTTCTTTACATATTGTACAACATCTGATTTTAAAATAAATGTAGATCACTTTAGCAAAGGCGTTTAAATACACAATGCAACTGCATATCAAGACGATTTCAATTTATTCGCAAAAACGTGTTGCTTTGCATTGCATTTACTTTGACTTACAACACGTTTTTCAGACCAAAGAAACGTTTGTTTTACTCAAGAAGAAAAAAACATTTAACCAAGAAAAAAGTTTGTTTGATATAAATCGCTTCCGCATTTGACTCGCAGCTCTAAGTAACAAACAACACAGCTGCACGACGAGACGTTTCCAATTTACTCGCGCATACGTGTTGGGTCGCATGTACCCTGACTTGCAGATAGTTTTTATACAAACTAGAAGTAGGAAGATGAATATTTCAATCTGGTTTGTAGATTTTTTCACTTTACTCCAGTAAAGTGAATATTATTATTAGCATTAGATATAGCGGGTAATACCGATGCCGATGGGGCAAAATGGTTCTCGAATGGCGACCACGTAAGTGTCGATCACGGATTACTCGTTGAATTCGTCGACTAATTTTCTAACTTAGTAGGCAAATTCTTTTACAAAGACCATCATCGGGGTGAGTATTAGGGGGAGACACATTTGGCTACGGAACACAAAAAATGGAAATTTCTAATACAGTTGTAAAAATATGAAAATATTTTAAATGAAAGTGCTTTCTAATGGTTCGATCATCAAACGATTGAAATCCATTCAACCGTAATTTAGATTCCAGCGAATCGTCAATAAGAACTTAATAAATGGAACATTCTAGAAAATGTTTCTTAAAATATCAGGAATATGACCTAAGTATTATTGTAGCGTAAGAATCTATTGAAATAATATTATTTAAAGGTAAGCGAGACATAACTACTATTATAACAAATGGTTTACTCACGTATCGTTAGTCCGTATCGCCGACAAGTTTATTTATTTATTTAGTACGTAAAACAGATTACAGTCGTTACAGCATTACAATAACAAGAAAAAATATAGTATAGTGACTAGACTGTACCCCAAAACATACGCACACAAATAGATTATATGTAATAGGTAACACAAACACATTAACAAACACGCAGCCAAAGAGAAAAAACTAACAAAAAACAAATGCTACTAATAATCAACACAAAATTACATAAAAATTAATAATGATTACAACCAAACAGACACAGAAGAGGAAGAAAAGAAGGAACAAGTAAATATAAAAGCAAAGTTTCAGCCCATTCAGATGGCCATCTTCAGGGCGAGTGTCAAGGACGTCGCGACACGGCAGTCCCTCGAACACTGAGGTTCGCCGCCCGCGCCGCCCGTCTCTCCGCACAAAGCGCTCGCGCCGATGCGTTGATAAGGGGGTCCACAAAACAAAAAACACATTAGAAGTATTATCACGCGTGATTTCTATAAGCCAGCGTGGCCTCATTTCAAGCATACTAACGCAACACAATTGAGTAGAAACTCCACTTTGGTCAAAGTTTCACTAGGACTTCTTACTTTACACATAATAATAGCACACGTCGGCATTTTTTTTTTCACGTACATCTCACTTTTGTTCCTTTGACGATCGCGGGACATTCTACTTAGGTGATTCAGTGAGATCGGCCCCAGCATTTGTTCCCATAGGAAAAGTTGTTCATATTGATGGGCTGACTCACCCCGTTAAGGGAAGGTCAAGGGTCAATTTACACGCTGCATAGATGTAAGTGTTAAATTACACTTTAATTTGTAAAAGGCTCAATATATTTGGACCTAGAGGATATTGTTAGAATTCATACATAATCCTTAGTGACATCTATACTACATACTATTACTACTAATATAATACTATAAATGCGAAAGTGACTCTGTCTGTCTGTATGTTACCACTGCTTCATCTATTAAACCCGATTAAATCAATTGCGATAAAATTTAATATGGAGGTAGTTTAAGGTCCGAGAATGGACATAGATACGTTGCATCCCGAAAAACCACTGTTCCCTAGGGATCAACATTAAAGCGGGTGGAGCTGTGGGCAAAAGTAAGCACTCTAAAATACTCTTAATAAATTAAGAAATAAAATATGGTAATAAAATTTCATGCGGGCGGGACTTGAACCGGCGACCTATGCTCTGCCATTTGAGCTACCACACAATTCAATCTCGGCGCCGAAATTCTCCACCATATCCCATTTCCCCTTAAACGTATTTAAGGCTTACTCTATAAATGCTGTCGCAGGGCTTATTCCCTTTTCGATATAGAACCAAAAAGCAATTACCGCAAACTTTAAATGTTATACATCAATGCGGTTCAGTGGGAGTCAACTGGCTGGTGTACACCCAATGATTCGGTGGTCAGCCGGCATTCATCAGTCCATTTAACAATATCGATTTTGCCGGCTACAATCGAAACCATAACGCACCTTACGTAACCATTATCATCATTTCGAGTAGGTGTCATGGTCAATCGACCATGCACAACCTGGTGTCAGAGTTCTTCGGAACCGCCTCTCGGCCTCTGACGTGATTCCTTTAACGACTAGATGGCAGGTGGGACCACCGGCTTACCTGCCTTCCGAAGCACGGAATCATCTTTATTATCAGACAATCAGGTGATTCACGCCTGCAATGTCCTAACCAAACTGGAAACAACTAAACAAAGTATGCTTCCGGTGGGAATCGAACCCACGACCCTCGGGTCAACAGGCAAACGCCTTAACCACTGGACCACGGAGGCTGTCGTTACGTAATGATAACAAATTGTTATTACCTTACGTAAGGTGATTAATTAATAATAACAGCTCAATCACATTTTACAGCTGCTTTTATCCATAGCAGTATCCCAAATGACATTTTTTTTAACCTATATTGTCCTACTGCTGGGCAAAGGTCTCTCTCATCTCTCTCCACTTGTCTCTATCGGATGTTAACCTCAACATTAAACCCATATGACATTAAACTATAAAAATAACAAAAATATACTAGCCTAGCAGTTGCCACATCTGTCAACTGTCTGATTCTTAATAGCGTAAGCCGCAGAACTAAGTTTATTGTAAATTTCAGATATATGAGCGCCCCATTAAATTTTCGAGTCTCCAGTAATTCCTAAAAACGTTGTATGTTCAACCAAATCTATTTTTTGACTATTCATCTATATATCAACGCGAGCCTGCCTTTCATTGGGTAGTGTGAATCTAATGCATTGGGTCTTTTTAGTATTTAGTATGAGGTTATTGGCGGAAAACCAATCAGATATAGCAGATAGAGTACCTACTACTCACAATGCTTGCATCTTCGTCTCATCTCCGACATCATCTTGACAGCTCCGTGGCGAAGCGGTCAACACGCCAGCCTGTGTGTGATTTGTCCGTATATATTATATATTATATTATATTAAATTATATAGCCTGCGACACGGAATGCCCGGGTTCGATCCCCGGCCAGGTCAAGATGGAAAATGATTTTTTTCAGATTGGCCTGGGTCTTGGATGTTTATCTATATAATGTATTTATTATAAAATATAGTATCGTTGAGTTAGTATCCCATAACACAAGTCTCGATCGAACTTACCTTGGGGCTAGCTCAATCTGTGTGATTTGTCCCTATATATTTATTTATTTATTTTATTTATTTATCTTGCTAGCTGCGTTAAATATTGGATTTCGATATACCACAGGATGTAACTCAGAATACTTTGGGTGAGAGAGAGTTGTAAATTCAGCGGTTAGCCGGCATTTCGCAGTCCATTTAACAGAATCGATTGTTCCGGAGGAGGTCCACTTTGCCGTACGGTCTGTGAAAGAAAAATACAAGTGAAGAAAAGGAAGTTTCGAGAAAAACGGAAAAAAACTTTTAACTAATGTTAAAACTATTAATCAATGTTAAAAATTAAATCCTTTGTTTTTTGTTGCAGAATATATAATGATCTAATTAAATTAAGCGCAAATATTTTAATAATAAGCTAGTAAAATGCATTATAAGCAAAATAAAAAAATAGACACGCTAGTTTTCGAGATTTCTGGACCTGAACAAGTAAAAAATACACCCTGTGTACAAATAAACATTTTCTTGGCCAACAACTTTTTAGTATTATCTACTATGGATACTAGGTCATTGACCTCGACAGTCAAAACAGCTGATTTAACGATTTTAATAAAAATAAGAATTATTTTGTATGAAAACATTAAACTAGCGTGTCGATTTCCTAGAATTTGTTACTAAAGCATTTCTTTGACCTATGAGACCTTAAAATATTTGCGCTTAATTTAAATGCCCCCTGCTGGGCAAAGGTCTCCCCCATTTCCTTCCAAACATCCCTATTTTGTGCCACTTCAGACCATTTCTTTTACTTATTAAATTAATAAAATAGATACATACATTACATACATAGTATCACGTCTTTTTACCTTGCGGGGTAGAAAGAGCCTGGGTCTATAAGACCTGATGGCCACGTTTAACATGTTGGTCATCATCATCATCATCATCATCATCATTGGAAATGAGAATTGTTGACGTCAGTAATTTACTCATGGCTAAGTTTAATGCCGCTTCCAAAGCGGAGTGCAGAAGAAGCGGCAACAAATTGCACAGCGCATTTTCTCCAATCGACGTCTACTTACAATTTTAGTTTATCTTGTTGGTATGTGGACTGAGTATACATTGTCCTTTTATAGTCATTATAAATTGAATTTTAAAAATGATGTTTAGCTTTAGTTCAGCTAGTTTTAAAGTCTTCTTATATCACCAAACGGAAAACTTTTTGTACTTTAATAATGTTGCATAGTTCTTCCTTCCTTCTTTGAGTGACCGCAATAGTTCGCCATAACAAGCCCTCCAATCAACGGGACGGGAGTAACTTTAAACATAAACAAAGTTCCAAGTTTCTGTTACTTACTGAAAATTTGATTCGCAAATTCCATTAGGTTGATCAAGTATTTAGTTCGCTGACCGTTGTCCCGCAATCAAAGTTTAAACGTGGCTTTTACTTTGGGGAAATCAATGCGAGGATCTCTGGTGGTGGCGCAAGTTCCAAGATTTTAGCAAAAGGCTGTTTCATCTATACTAATATTATAAAGCTGAAGAGTTTGTTTGTTTGTTTGAACGCGCTAATCTCAGGATTTACTGGTTCAAATTGAGGAAACTTTGAGGAAACTTTGCAATTTTTTTCTATCGAGAAAATTTAACGCAACCGTGTTTTTGAGTCAGATAGTTACCAGAGTTAGTCCTGAACTTTGCTGCATTTTTATTTCATCTTGAGTATTTAATTATTATTGATATAACAGTCAATCATGCAAAGCAGTGTGAGGTGGTACGGGCCTTAAAATAAATAAATCAATCACAATATCGGGAGCCCTCATAAAGTATCGCTTTTTGCTAGCATGTGAACAAATTGACTCATTCTGCCCCAATGGGCAAAGATACTATTCAAAGATACTGGCAATGACAAAGAATAGTAGCTTTGTCACAATAGTGTGATAGTTAGTAAAGTCACAGATTACTAAGTGCTTAAAATATAAAATTTAACTGATTTCAAATTATTCGCTTCTTCTTTTCACTTGCACCATCTAGCTAGAACTGAACCTTAACTCTATGAATACTTAGCATGAACTCAGCCCTCACGTCTTCCCATCTCCCTTGCAGATTAGCAGCCAGCATGCCACCCATTTCATTACCGACAGCTTTACAAATTGAAATAAGCCAAGTAGTGACGTCATCGATTTAATAAATTACCTAGTGACATTTTCTGTTCAGAGACTAGCGACATTAAATTATAGTCAACTAGTTGTCGCCCGCGACTCTGCTCATGTTAATATCGATCCCCCTGGAACTGTACTTTTTTCCGAGATGAAAAGTAGCCTTACTATGTACACGATGAAATTATGATCGTTCTGGACCCTTAAAGGGGTGATTCAGCCCATCGATATGATCAACGTTTCCTATGGGACCAATGCTGGGAACACAAAAAAAAATGGGCAGTTCCATACAGAAAATTTCGGCCACAAGGTCAATTTGTATGGGATCGTCAAAACAATTTTTGAGTTCCTAGCATTGGTCCCATAGGAAAAGAACGATCAAAATTTAATCGTGTATGTGCAAAGTTCATACATTTTTTTTATTATTTTGCCATGCAGCTTGAAAAATCTAAAACCAACACACAAAACAACAGCTATAACAACAATTAATAAAACCAGAAATAGGCAAACAGAAAATATATTTTTTTATAAAAAAAAATTGTACGTTTTCTCACTCGTTTGCTTCGTGTGCAATTTCAACTGAAACATGGACCTTTTTTTTAATTTAGGCACCAAACAGATGAGCAGCACTTTGCTGTCGACCAGTTAACTGCAGCTGTCGAAAAAGCCAATGGCAGCTATCCACACAGCCTCCGTGGTCCAGTGGTTAAGGCGTTTGCCTGTTGACCCGGGGGTCGTGGGTTCGATTCCCACCGGAAGCATACTTTGTTTAGTTGTTTCCAGTTTGGTTAGGACATTGCAGGCGTGAATCACCTGAATGTCTGATAATAAAGATGATTCCGTGCTTCGGAAGGCACGTTAAGCCGGTGGTCCCGGCTGCCATCTGGTAGTCGTTAAAGGAACCACGTCAGAGGCCGAGAGGCGGTTCCGAAGAACTCCGACACCAGGGTGTGCATGGTCGATTGACCGTGACACCTACTCGAAATGATGATGACAGCTTTTAGTTGACTGGTCGCAGCAAAGTGCTGTCGGCACTATTCGGCAGCAGCATTTTTGCAGTCATAGGTGGGCTGCATTGGTCGACGTGTTGAAATCGACTGCTGAACAGTGTCGATAGCTGCATTTTGCACTGCCGATAGCTGCAGTTGGCTTTTTCGACAGCTGCAGTTATATTGACTGGTCGACAGCAAAGTGCTGCTCGTCTGTTTGGCGCCTTAGTAAAAAGACGTGATTAGTACGCTTCAGCCAGCTTTCACTTGCGACTTTGTCCACGTAGTTATAGCCTATGTGCTATTTTAATATTTAATGTACATTCAATCTAAATAAGTATTTCAAATATCGATGGGAATCCGTCGAACACGGCAGTACGAAATAGAAAAAAAGTTGTAAACGAAAACACAGAAGCACTCTATGCAGATTGAAAACGTTACTGACGCGAATATCAATAACTTAAAAGAGTACAAAGTGTTAAGAATACATATTTACATACTATCACGTCTTTTTCTCTAGCGGGGTACACAGAGCCTAGGTCTATGAGACCTAAAAGCCTCATGTAATATGCTAAAGGTTACTGGTTGTTCAGAAAATGATTGAATACATACTGTTACGTCTTTTTCCCTTGTCGGGTTTCCTAATAGGGGTCGTGTTCAATATTAATTGCTGTAGACATGGCATGGCACCAACGTCCAGCATTCCCATAAATAATATTCGGCCTACAGCCCAGACCGCCTCGGATTTCGCCATTTAAACCTCTGTAATGAACCCCTGTCAATGTTATTACGGATTCCGTCTGATTTGATTAGTGCGGACAATTCGAAGACTGAGATTTTTACCGAGGAAATATTTTAGCAAATTTACTTTTTTTGTAAAATTCACGAACAAGTTTTTTTTGTCAAAGACAATAGAAGCACGATTGATTAAAAAAAAATTGTTGTTTGTAAAGTCGATTTAAGGACGATAATTTTATGTGATAACGGTGGAAGAGAATAGATGAGTCACAAGCCGAACGCTTAGGCCGATCGTGCCTCTCTATCGCTTGTGCCGTGCTCTCGCTTGCACACGGAACGTGACACATTTTGGTGCGCGCAGTGTTCATTGATTTATAAGATATTATCACGTGAAAATGGTTTGCGCCGAAATAATCATACCACTGCTGGACGTAGGCCTCCCCCATGGATTTCCAATATGACCGGTTGGAAGCAGTGGACTTTGTGCGGCTGAGATGATGATGAATCATACCACGGAGGTAATTTTCAAAGGTTTTATTTCAAGTTTAATCTATATCATCGCTTGATATATGTGTTTTGTAAGTAAATTTTATGCTACTTTGTTTGAATGTTTGCATTATTTGAAAAAGAACGATACAAGCCTGGGCCGCAATGAGATATTCGACATACTCAAGTTATGTGGTACCTTGGCTTCGCCTCGATCCACATTTTCGTTATCGTCCGTCAATGCTCTGTTGCCGACTACTGTAGTAGTACTATAAGCTATTGCTTATTTTTAGACGTAGCATTCTTATATTTAGACGAAAATATCAAGTCAGAATAATCTCTTATCATAACACATGACCATAACAAACAAAATAATGGTAAATTTTACACAAATCGAGATCAAAATGATAATTTTGAAACCGCAATGTTGGCTACCTTAACTAATCAGGATAATGCAGCGGTCGCGCGTAATTTGCATAGCGATACCGGTAAAATTCGTACCAATACCGGTAAATTTGGCTAACCGCCGCGCCGAACGAATTTACAGTGCCCTCACGTCCTACCACTGATTGTATTTTTTCTACAATTATTGCCAACCTAAATAAGAAAATTTGGTAATTGGACTGGTAGGATTTTGTTGCACCTGTTGACCTTTTGTTCTTGCGCCTACCATGAAACGACGATAGCAGCAGACGAAATGCTAAAATCATAAACAGCTTAAAACAAACATCGCATAGAGCCAGTATTACTTTGCTGGGAATCTACAATAACTTTACGATTCGACTCATCGAAAAGTAGTTATTTTAAAAAAATCTGAGTAAATCAGTAAATGTACTTAATTTTCTTTTGCTCGAGATGGATAGAACCATTAAATATTGTTTTTTTTTTTCTTACAATATACCGGATATAATTGCTATAATTTTATATGAGAAACATTTCACTGTCATTAATATTTAATTACTATGCTTCACGGCCCAGAGTACTACCTGTAATTTTTAATCTCTTATTTATTTATGTTATAGTGTTAGCTTGGTAAATTTTATCGTCATAATTCCAAAATATCAAAATTAACGTCACGTATTTTTAAACCTTTATAACTATATATATTTTGACAGCTCCGTGGCGCAGTGGTTAACACGCCAGCCTGCGACACGGAGTGCCCGCGTTCGAACCCCGGCCAGGTCAAGATGGAAAATGATCTTTTTCAGATTGGCCTGGGTCTTTGATGTTTATCTATATATGTATTTGTTATAAAATATAGTATCGTTAAGTTAGTATCCCATACACAAGTCTCGAACTTACCTTGGGGCTGGCTCAATCTGTGTGAATTGTCCGTTATATTAATTTATATTTATATATTACTTTAGAATAGTTATAATTCCCAAAAATATTTAAATATTATTTGTAGCAATTAGCTTCTTGAGCCTTTAAGTTGTATTGATGCTTGCTTTATTATATTTAACGGGTTATATATCGCAAAAGGTAAGGGTAAGCGGGTGCGTACCCGTTAAAATTAGGCCGGTAAAATAGCCTTTCCTTATTTACGATTTTTCATTATGTTTGGAAAATCTGTTGTTTTATCAGATATTGGAAACGATTATTTATATTCCTTTATTGGTTTTTTTGAGAGTCGTTAGGACAATATTATTGTATACTCTTTGTGTAGCAATGTTTTATTATT
Source organism: Elegia similella (assembly GCA_947532085.1). Classification (NCBI taxonomy): domain Eukaryota; kingdom Metazoa; phylum Arthropoda; class Insecta; order Lepidoptera; family Pyralidae; genus Elegia; species Elegia similella. The sequence continues at coordinate 4,125,047 of OX383943.1, forward strand.
TCTTTGTAGAAGTTGGGGAGATTAAAATTTGTATTTGAAAGCATTTTTTGAGAAAAAAATAACAAGAGTACTAAAGGAATTGTACAAAAAAAAAATAACATCATCATAATCTTCTTTATAGTTGTATTTGTTATAATCATCATTATAATCAGCATTCTAATTAAAATTTTAGAGCGACGCTCTTATCGATGGAGTTTCTTCCAGCTTTCTTTGTCCGCGTCGTTTTATCCACTCCAACCTTCTTTTTATTTGTTTCATGAAGTTACACCTGGCTTTCTTCTTTTCTTTTCCCTTCTATAATTGTTTGCATAAATTGGGAATATTGGGACATTGGCATGTCATACCAATGTCCCAATATTTAAATTGTAATTATGACTACGATTTGATTATTGGTAACGTCTTATGTGTTTATTTTATTGGGTCATGATGATACAATCATCCTTTATTCCAAATTTTAATTTTCTCGCGTTATTTGCGGCTATCATCCATCATCATCATTATCAGGTCTTTTTAGTCTCCACTGCAGGAGCATGACCCTCTCTGTACTACCGGAGCCATACTTGGCCAGAGTAGACAGAGGATTTGGCCTACACTCTCCTCGCTGGCCAGACGGGTTGGAGAGGTCTTGTTGATATTCATGAGCTTTGTTTAGCTTGTATTTCCTAAGTCGCATCCTATGACATCCATGGAAAGACTAGGAATGGTCCTATTCTACTCTGCCGGAAACCACACGGCGGCTCTCATTCATATCTATACAAAAGGCAAAAATGTGTCCACGAAAAGCCTTAAGCGCCAATTAGACCATCCAAAATTTAGGATCCGGAATTCAGTCAACGGATAGTCAACGGACAGTTTAATCGCATTCAGGACGGTCGATCCGTTTTCAGGACAGAATGGCTTCCGACGTCCTTATCGGAAGCATAGGTGAAACCATCCGAAATTTAGGATACGTTAGAAACGATACGAGAATATCTCAAATCGCATCGCACGTATAGCGGCGTCCCTCTCACGCATTCAGGATGGCCAACGGATGGCTCTCTCAGGACGCGCAGTCTCCGTTCAGGACACGTTCCGGACGGTGTAATCAGGAGCTCCGATGACTGAATTTCTTGTCCTTATCGGATGCTGAATTCCGGATCCTAAATTCAGGATGGTATAATAGGCGCTTTAAAGGGGTGACTTGGGTCATTTATATGACCAACTTTTCCGAATTCTGGAAAAAATACATTTCCATATAAAAAAATCGAGCCAGCCGGGTATGAAGTATAAAATTTGGTCCCATAATAAAAGCTATTCGTAGTGATGGGATAAACCTATCAAGGTCTGGTTTGATTACGTCTTCTTACCATTAGGTACATTCAAATGAATTTTGTTAGTTAATTTAATGTACAGAGTAGGTTACAATGAATTCAAATCCATTACTATTATAAACGTGGACAAAAAAACCTTTAAACTGGATGCTTCAAATAATAAAGGAGAAATTGCCATGTAATCATTTAAAATTGTCACCATCTGCAAAATTGTTCCACGAAATTGTGGGCTCACGGTTCGTTAGTTCGGAATATTGGTTCATTGTTGGTTTCGTTCATTACGTCTGTACTAGGAGCCTGTTCGGTGTAATAGAAAACTGTTTACTGAAACTGAGGAATCTTCCATGCTGGTCTGGGAGAAAAGAAAAAACGTAGCATGTGCCAGCTGCTTCTCCTCCCGCACAGACCGTAGAAGCCGGTCAAGAGAATGGGCGAAAATCTAAATAATCATGACAATAGGCGATGCGGCTAGCAACACATCACGATTTTGATTCCATTTTCCACCTTTAAGCCCACTAGCACGCTAAACGTGGCCTTTCAGTCTTATGACCTTAGGCTCTATCTAACCCGTAAGAGTTAAAGACGTGATAATATGTATGAAATCGAGGGAAATGTAGATTTGTAAATGTGGATTATTGATGTCCTTGTCCCTTGCAGAATATAGAAAAAATTGAGTCAAGGGCCTCACTTAGCGTTTTTGAGAGCATGTGTGTAGAAAATATGGTCAGGTGTGTTATCAATTACTTCCCCGGCGGTTGCTGCGGCATCGGATACGCACGCCCGGTCTCCCAAGCTGCTATTTCTTTTTATCCCATTTATCTGACTACCTTCATTCCCTTCCCAAATCTACTTATTTCTAACCTTTTTTAGCTTAAAAATACTTGACTAGCTCCGTGGCGCAGCGGTCAACACGCCAGCCTGCGACACGGAGTGACCGGGTTCGATCCCCGGCCAGGTCAAGATGGAAAATGATCTTTTTCAGATTGGCCTGGGTCTTGGATGTGTATCTATATATGTATTTGTTATAAAATATAGTATCGTTGAGTTAGTATCCCATAACACAAGTCTCGAACTTACCTTGGGGCTAGCTCAATCTGTGTGATTTGTCCGTATATAAACAAAAAAAAAAAACAAAAAACAAACTTCCAATTGGCAGCAGCAACGGAAAAAAGAAGCCTAAGGAACTGCGTTTGCCAACCCGCCTGTTGTGAGTATAGTGAAATTCTTCCATCGATCGAAGGATCCTTGGGAGAGACTTACTTTTCTCCTATAGTGTTGGAAACTCAAAAAAAAACATTTTCATAAAAAAGGTGCGTTCATTACGACTGTACTAATATGATCGGCGTAATAATGAACTGTTTACTGAAACTGAGGGAAATGTATAATAGCAAATGTGGATAAATGATGTCTTTGTCCTTCACGGAATCTAGAGAAATTTCGGCGGTCTTAGGTCACGTGTCCATCTTACGAATTTTCGATCAGGTCACGTGTCCTGACGCGAGAATAACATTTTTTACCTATTCCAAAAAGTGCACAAAGCAGCTAAAGATTTTTTTCACTTCAAAAATATATAAGTAATTTCTTCTTAGTCGTTGCCACCGTTGCAGTCTTTACAGATTGGTCGTGGTCATCATTAAGAGTTGGTGGCGCACTTCACAATCTGAGGCCACTCCTTGCAAATAGCTGTCTTTCTAGTGCACTCGTGAAGAGTACCGTCAAGTGCAGCCTTCATTTGTCTGGTCTGGTGTCTTCGACCCTCCCCTGAACCACTAGGCGCTCCACAGAAGCATTTCCCTTGCGAGAGACGTGTCCGAGAAAGGTCAGTATCTGAGCCTGGACGATGGAGGAAGACGCTGCTCGATGCCGAATTCCCGAAGAATGGATGGATAAGAAACTACCGTTATTCATATATCTTCAAAAAATATCCGGAAAAAGCTAAGCTAAAGGAGTTTTCACTTCAAAAATACCCTTTGTATGTTATACTAGATGGCGCTGTAACCAATGAAATCAGGAAATCGCTGATGAAGAGGCCCCAACCCAATACTGCTTACTTGCTTTTATTTACGTTATTTTCGGGTAATTGCGTTATCTTCGCTCCATTTGCTCTCCCAAAATGAATTATTTGGCATTTATTTCATGTGAGTGATTATCGGAAATTTCACGTTTATTGCTTTTGTGAACGAGAAATCTTCACTGTTCTAAATTATATTGATGTGTTTCATTTCAAATTTCATTTTGAATCATTAAGTAAATATATTTATATTGTTGTAAATTGCGTTTTGCAATTTGACACGTATATTGTATAGTAATATAATGTCAAAAAAAATTTGGTAATTAACAGATTCGTGATATTTTTTTATTTAAACTAACGCGAGATAATAACATGATTTATATGTGAATTACGGGTTACTCAGTGCGAATCGGGATGACTCCGTGCGCGCGTCTCGGTTCACATTCGCCCTGAGGAAGACCTCCGGATGACGTTGAAACAAGTCGGCCTGTAGCTGATTTCGTACGAGTTACCTGTAATTCACATATAAATAAGATTCGTGATACTTTGCGGAAGTCAAAGCCCCTTTTACTTTGAGATAATTTACTATGCCGTAGTGAATATATTCTTTGCTATGCGTGCCTCCGTCACCAGTTATACTATTGCTGGCCACCGCCCACCCACTACTGTTAGTCCCTTCTTGCCCGCCACCAATAGTTGATGGTAGTGGTATCTCTGAAGGTATATTTGTGTGTTATATTAAAACACTTAATGCCACGTGTTACGTGTTGTAACAGCCTCCGTGGTCCAGTGGTTAAGGCGTTTGCCTGTTGACCCGGGGGTCGTGGGTTCGATTCCCACCGGAAACATACTTTGTTTAGTTGTTTCCAGTTTGGTTAGGACATAGCAGGCGTGAATCACCTGATCGTCTGATAATAAAGATGATTCCGTGCTTCGGAAGGCACGTTAGGCCGGTCCCGGCTGCCATCTGGTAGTCGTTAAAGGAACCACGTCAGAGGCCGAGACGAACGAAGAACTCTGACACCAGGGTGTGCATGGTCGATTGACCGTTACACCTACTCGAAATGATGTTGGTGACGTGTTGTAGTCCTATGTGGGCAGAGGGCGTTCACAAAGACTCACCATCTTGATCTGCAAGACAGATTGAGCTACGCGCTTAACTTCACTCCAGCCCCCATAGCATGGCACGAGCGACAGCGTTTATCGACTATCGCCATCTTGTTTTCCGTTATATCAAAGAGCGAGATGTGGATAGTTTATCGCGCGATAAAAATGGCGTCGCGGGTGCCATGCTCTTGACAGCTCCGTGGCGCAGTGGGTAACATGCCAGCCTGCGACACGGAGTGCCCGGGTTCGATCCCCGGCCAGGTCAAGATGGAAAATGATCTTTTTCAGATTGGCCTGGGTCTTGGATGTTTATATCCAATGTATTTGTTATAAAACATAGTATCGTTGAGTTAGTATCCCATAACACAAGTCTCGAACTTACCTTGGGGCTAGCTCAATCTGTGTGATTTGTCCGTATATATTTTTTTATTTATTATTTATGCTACGGGCGCTGGTTTTGCCGATTTAATGCCAGAAATAGCTAAAAAGGGTGGCCCAACAGACTTGAAAATACATTTCACTTTTACACCTGAGGACATGAAATTGAATGCCGACATTCCGCTATGTCTCCAGAACACGTTTTTAATAAAACGCCAATATCTCCAGTCGTTTTTGTTAGCTGCACTGCACTCGAACGCAAACGAATGCATTTTCAATAGCTTCGTTTTTTTCGTTTTATGTTGAAAATATGCCTTCAAATACGCTACGAGACTTAATCTATATCTATGAATAATAAATAATCTGAAAATTAAATTATATTTGTTTTTGTTATACTAAATAAATAAATAATAAAAAAATAAAATACGTCTATATAGTAAGTGATCACCGCTGCCTATAGACAACGGTGATCACTTACCATCAGATAACCGCGAACCACCATATGATGCGCCTTATTTTTATCACCTTTAGTTTGATTAAAAAAAGTAAAAATACGTATCTAATATTTTTCGATAATCTATAAGACTGACTAATTATTTTAAATGGTATTATTTTAGGAAACAAGCAAAGTGATTTTGTATGTTTGTTACACTTCCTCGACCTAACTACTGGACCAATCATAATGATAAATTACATATCAGTTTGCCAGAGTCCGAAAAAAGTCATAAGCTACCTTTCATTCCGAATAAAAGTATTGTTCCTAAGGGATCGACATTAACGCGTGCTTCGGAAATCACTTTTAGCTGTTCATCCCTGCTGTTATCATTGATGGCAGTCATAAAGCTTTGTCAGGTGCCTTTAGGTAGCTCGAAAAATCTGAAACCAGTATTGGTCACTTACACACACCAAACAAATATTGACGCGAGCCGCATGCGAAAGCTTGTATAAAATAAATTTAACCAAACCCACTTTAATTTTGAATTCATGATATTAACAGAACTCAAACAACGCTCCGTCTGCTTGTCTCTCCTTAGCTCGTTAACGACGTCATAACTACGGAACCCGGTTAATGAATCACCCTTTAAGGCACCCTGTATATTGGACTTTGACAAAAACATATTTTAGTTTCACCAAAAATAAAAGGCAGCATAAATGGCATTTCTACAAACAAACTTTAACACTTTTATTTTTAATGGAATAACGTTTAACATCGATGAACACCGGCTGCATGCAAGAAAAGGTGTCACGTTCCGCGTGCAACCGAAAGTCCGGAACAAGCGATAGAGAGGCACGATTAACCTAAGTGTTAAGCTTGTGACGCATCTATCTCTCTTCCATTGTCACCACGTACATTCGTCCATAAACCGACTTTACAGCCAACCAATTTTTTTTCATGGTCACTTTCTTTGGACTACTTCCAGTCGGCCTATTTGCTAACTCAGTGTACAACGTTTTGATAGTCACTTCAAAATACATTACGTTTTATGTATCTTAGATAAAAATAGTCAATCATACGAAAGCCGCAATGTATTTTGAAATGATTAACAAAACGTTGTATACTGAGTTAGCAAATAGGCCTCCTGGTCTATGTCGGTTAGTACTATACGTCTTCAGATCTCAGTATTTCTAATCTTTTCACGAATAGAATTACGAAGTATCGTCTGCGTCATAGCTCTCTAATTGACTTACAGCATGTATACAATTGTTTGTAAGCGTCTTAATTTCCATACACCGTCACTCACCGCACTATGATGTGGTGAGTGACGGTGTACGGAAACTTAGAAACGCTATTATGGTCATATAGTGTGAAGTCACTCTAAAGGCTGGTCTTCATAGTTCAGTAAATTATTACGGCCGTTAAAACATAATTTAGGTTCTCAAAGCCTCGGGGTGATGGGTGAGCTTGGTCTCCAGGTTAATTACCCAACATTAAAGGTCCTTCGACGCCGTTATTAGTTTTAGTACCGTTTTTATTTACGCAAAGTCTTTAGGGCCTACCTCAACCTACTTATGCTCTCTAGCTACCATCTTCTTTACAGCGTGTAAATTGATCCTCGACGTTTCCTTAAAGGGGTGACTTAGCCCATCAATATGAACAACTTTTCCTGTGGGTATATTGCTGGAAGCTTTTAAAAAAAATCGTCATTCCCATACAAACTGGCCGGGCGGCAGAACTCTTTTGTATGGAAATACCAATTTTTTTTTGAATTCTCATTGATTTCATCACCTGTTACATAGTATACCACACTATGTAAAATTACGAGCAAGCGAGTCACCAGATGGTAAGCGAACACCGTTTCCCATACAAAACTGTAACACATGGGTGTGACAGGAACGTTGCCGGCCTTTAAAGAGTTAGGGGGAGGACATGGGGAAAAGGATGGGCTTCCGGCTGTCTCACTTACATTGATTTTCTGTGAGAGTGTGGTACTTCCCCGGACGAGCCGGCCCATTCATGCTACTAGCAGAAATGAATTTTGTCGGCTCACCTAAAGTGGCCACAGCTAACAGAAATTACTTCTTTCATAAATACCTATTTTTAATAACAGATAATATTTTGAAAAAAAAAAAAAACTCTTTTCTATTCTCTTTGTAGTTGTTACTTAAGCTGCAGCGGATTGTTAGTAAAAACTTTTAATCCTACTTTGCAGACTTGTAAGTACGAGGCATAGTTCAGAAATAATTCATTGAACATTTGTTGAAGTTAAGTCGAAGAAAACAAAGACAATAGAACGCACCGAAGTAATAAAATATTTCCAGCGCATTTGTCGGACGCGGTTCGAAAGAAAATAAGTAAAACATAAACAACCTTTGTATTAAGAGTTGTTCTACAGCGCATTTTTATTTCCGCCGCAGACGAATGCAAAGGAAATCGTTCAGTACTCAACTCCGTGGTTTAGAATTCCTTGACACAAGCACCAAATAGAAAATCAGGGAGCACAAAATAATTTCTGCAAGGCAATAGCGCTACACTACAATTGGAGGTTCAAATTCGAAATTGGAATTCTGGCACGAACCGCATTTCATTTGACGCGGCAAACGTTGCACGTACGCGCGAAAATTGAAATTCGAATTTTGAGTCTGACGACGACAAGCCTTGTTGTGTTTGCCTTCGACGTCGACTTGCAAATAAATGGGTTTGAGCTTGCACTAATAGACCAGAAATTAAAAAGTTAAATACAACGAGACTTGTCGAAATGAGAAGTCGATTGAAGGAGTGCTATTTTTGAAATGACGTCAGTCATGCGAAATTACAAAATTCACTCGAAGATGAGTATCACTCTTTCAAAAATAGTACCTCAGGTGTGGCGCAACACCAAGAAGGATATAAAAAAAATTGTTTATGCAAAAAGTCGGTTTATAGACGAAAATTTTACGTGATATCAGTGGAAGATAGATGCGTCACAAGCCGAACGCTTAGGCTGATTGTACCTCTCTATCGCTTGTTCCGCGCTCTCGCTTGCACATGGAACGTGACATTCAGCCAGCGCTCATCAATTAATAAGCCGTTATAACGTCAGTAAAGTTACGATGCATCAAAATTTTCTTATAGTTTCATCTTAGATATTGTTACTAGATTTTAATTCTAACTACTGATTGACAATACAAGGTAAATTTGTTTCTCATGCTTTCGATTACAGCTGTCACGATAAGTATTATTATTATATACCCGGGAGACGCGGGTTCGATCCCTGGTCAGGTCAAGATGGAAAATGATCGTTTTCGGATTGGCCTGGGTCTTGGATGATTATTTTATCGTATATCGTATTTTTGTCTATTTTCTAATAAAGGGTCTATCTATAAATAAAATATAATAATAAATTATACGGACAAATCACACAGATTGAGCTAGCCCCAAAGTAAGTTCGAGACTTGTGTTATGGGATATTAACTCAACGATACTATATTTTATAACAAATACATATATAGATAAACATCTAAGACCCAGGCCAATCTGAAAAAGATCATTTTCCATCTTGACCTGACCGGGGATCGAACCCGGCGCCCTCGTGTCGCAGGCTGGCGTGTTAGCCACTGCGCCACGAAGCTCGCCAAACTCTTCTATATATATAGAGAGTTATATAACTCTGTATAGAGAGTTATATAACACATGAAAATCACAATCATCCTTTATGCTTTAATCAGTTAAAAATATATTCTTCTCTGTTGTTCCAGATGCCCAAATGAGGCGATGTTCCGCGTAAAGTGATGTGCAATCGAACGTGTGTTGTGAGTGATGTGATGTGATGGTGCAGTGATAGATCAGCATGCTGCCTACGGCGGTGCTGGTGACAGCGGCGCTGCTCGGGGCTGCGCTGCGAGCTATGGCTGCTAAAAATGGTGAGTTTCTTTTTTTTTTTTTTTTTTTTATTTATTTAATTCTTTACAAATACAATGTTTTTATAATTTCTTATTCTAAAACTCTGGGGATACAATGTGTATCTGTACATTGTAGGAGGCGGTATACTACAACGGACGCACACACTATACTCCTGGCTCCTGTGCTAATCTGTATAGAGTTTCTGTGAGTGTTCGCTATCCGTGTATATGTGTGGTCTCCCAGTTACGATGAAGGTTGCACAAATGGATACACCAACACTGAGTTCACGACAGTTTATTCAGAACCAAAAGTTATGTACAATTACAGTCACAGGGGAAAAACGTACAAAAGTTACTTATAACACTGCACTACTTATTAGCGTCTTAACCGGCGCGGTTATCGGGGGCGACTGACTGGACTAGCGAGAGCGATGCAGAAATGCTTAGATGACAATTTGTATACCCCTACAACATAATAAAGAAGCACATATTTTAACATACAAATATTTACGAAAAGAGTTTTAGGAATGAAAGAAGTCGCAGAAATAGGGGAAGACCAAAGGTGAATGGAATGCGTAAGGGAGGACATAGGGAAGAAAAATGTAACAGAGAATATTCCCGGCGGCAAATTGAATTGGAAGAAACTGACATGCTGTTCTGACTCATATATTGTATTTTTGTTGCTGTAGTAGAGCTACACTACACAGAAAATCGACGTTTGAGTAGAAACTTTCTCGCTTCTATGCTTCGTTTGGTGATTGAGAGAGCCGGAACTTACTTTCGCATTTATAATATTGCAAAGCTGTCGCCCGCGGCTCCGTTCGCGTCAATGTCTATCCCTAAGGAACAGCACATTTTTCCGGGATGCAAAATTTCATGACGATCGGTTTAGTAATTAAGGAGTGAAAGCGTAACAAACAAACAAACTAAGTATGGGAATCTGTCCATCCCAACTATCCATTAGACATTATCTGAGCATTTTTTCTGATTATATCCTTACCTGTTGTGCGTTAAAGTCCGGAGTCTACTATTCGTGCTGCAATATTATTTGGCAGAGGCAGGTGCCAGCCTGCCTGACTTTATGCCTCTTTAGGTAAATTTACATACGAGTAAAATCGAACGCAAAAAGTACAAAATTCCGTATCTGCGCCGCTTTAAGCCGAGCACGGCCGAAACCTGTCCGGCGGATAAAAATGTAATCCGCATAAAAGTGGGAACTTCGCGGCCGCAATGCGACAGGCACGGTTTGAGTCCGAACATATCTTGTCTTCGTTATTGTTACGTCTTTATAATGTATGGGGTAGACAGAGGCTTAAGCCATGAGACCTAAATGTTCAATACATAGTATAAAACAAAGTCGTTTCCCGCTGTCTGTCCCTATGTATGCTTATATCTTTAAAACTACGCTACGCATTTTGATGCGATTTTTTTAATCATCATCATCATCAGGTGTTTTTAATCTCCACTGCAGGAGCATGACCCTCTCTGTACTACCGGAGCCATACTTGGCCAGAGAAGACAAAGGATTTCGCCAACACTCTCCTTGCTGGCCAGACGGGTTGGAAAAGTCTCATTGATGTTTATGAGCTTTGTTTAGCTTGTATTTCCTAAGTCGCCTCTTACAACTTCAATGGGAAGACTAGGAGTGGTCATATAGCTGGATAAATTTAAGAATGATTGGAAGGAAAAACGCAGGACTGGGCTGAATGGAAGTTAATATTAAATGAACAAAAAATCTGTTGTGAAAAAAATTAACGCAGGCAGGTCTTGAACCGGGGAACTTGGGTCTTTGAAAGGATTAATAGCTATCATAGCAAGTTTGATAGCCTTGTTGGGCGTGAGTTTTCATTATTAGTGCACACGCATGTCAAGCATAGTAGAGCGAGTAGAGGTTAACAATTCGATTGGTGACATTTTTGAAGGTAATTTAGCCGTTAGTCACGAATATGAAAAAGTCTGGATTGAGTTTAATTCGGCGTATTCTTCTCACCAGTGGTCGTTGCGAAACGCTTGTAGTATTTCGATTTTGCATAAATTAAACAAATATACCTAACAAATACAAATATCACGTTCAAAAAGAGATACATGTATCCAATTTTGAATAAAAATCTTTGACTTTGACTTTGACTTTTTTATGATTACAAAATGACAGTCTTTCAGCCATATTAGAACTCTGATGGCAGCTTGTAGTATAATATTAAATCCTATTCTACTAATATTATAAACGCGAAAGCTTGTGTGTTTGTAAATGTTAGATGCTTCAATCACGCCAAACAGTCTTAACGGATTTTGACGAAATTTAGCATAAAGATTATTATTTGGATTACAACTGCCTCCGTGGTCCAGTGGTTAAGGCGTTTGCCTGTAGACCCGGGGGTCGTGGGTTCGATTCCCACGGAAAGCATACTTTGTTTAGTTGTTTTCAGTTTAATTAGGACATTGCAGGCCTGAATCACCTAATTATTTGATAATAAAGATGGCTCCATGCTTCGGAAGGCACGTTAAGCCGTTGATCCCGGCTGCCATCTGGAAGTCGTTAAAGGAACCACGTCAGAGGCCGAAAGGCGGTTCTGAAGAACTCTGACACCAGGGTGTGCATGGTCGATTGACCGTGTCACCTACTCGAAATGATGACGACCTGGATTAACACAAAGGCTATCTATCAACCTGGAAAGAAGTACCGTTTCCGATGGATCGATATTAACATGGACGGAGCCGGGAGAAGTCCTTACTAATATTATAAATGCGAAAGTGAGTTTGTTTGTTACGCTTTCACGCTGTAACTACTAAACCGATCATCATGAAATTTTGCATACAAGTTCTCTGGAGTACGGAGAAGGACATAGGCTATCTTTGATCCCGGGAAAAAGTACTATTCCCGAGGAATCGACATTGACGCGGGCGGAGCCTCGGGCGAAAGCTAGTTAGTAATAAATAAAACAAGATCAGCAGGCTTTAGCCTTTACGACAGAATCTAAACTCGCTACATACAACGAAATATAAAATACTAGATATAATATTCCTCTTTCTGCTTGTTTTAAGCCGAGCACGGCCGAAACCTGTCTAGGAGATAAAAATGTAATCCGCACAAAAGTGGGAACTCCGTGGCCGCAATGCGACAGGAACGGGTTATCACAGAACTTATTTCGCATGGAAACAGGGTCGTATTTGTAATAAGTGAATTAACTAATAACGGTATTAAAACTTATGCGAGATAAATTCATTATAAAAACACGGTTTCATTCACGCTTATTCAGTTGGAATCGCCAACGAATTTCGGTTTGATACGAAGACCATCATCAGGGCGAGTGTTAGGGGTGGCGACACGGCGGTTTCGCTTTCCTCAGAGCACTCAAGTGCAACCGTGTTTTATAAGTTATATCGATAAAGGTTATTTAACGAAGGCGGATGAAGCCTCGCCTTCCGATTGCTCTTATTATATACCGCACAGAGCTGTTTATCGCCCGATAAACAGACTTCTAAAACACGCATTGTCATAGACGCAAGTAGTAAGACAACGAGTGGAAAGTCACTCAATGATTTACTCTATATAGGTCCGAATTTACAGGCGAATATTTTCGACCTTATAATAAACTTACGCATGTTCTCTGTCGCTATGACCGCTGATATTGAAAAAAATGTATTCTCAATTAAAACTCACACCTGAACACCACGCTTTCCAATGTATTCTATATCGTTCTGATTCTCAACTGGTTATAACCGGCTGCTCTGGACAAGTATGGCTCTAGTAGTACAGAGAGGGTCGTGCTCCTGTAGTGGAGACTAAAAAGGACCTGTTGATGATGATTAATGAATTATATTTTTTTATTTTACGGCATTATACCTAACACGGTATACTGAGTCTGCACCACAGAGCAACAAATACATTAGAAGTGTTATCACGCGTGATTTCTATGAGAAACAGCGTCGCCTTATTTCAAGCATACTACTAACGCAACACAATTGAGTAGAAACTCCTCCTTTGGTCAAAGTTTCACTAGGACTTCTCACTTTACACGTTAGAATAGCACACGTCGGCATTTTTCGTTTTTTTTTTCAAGTAAATCTCACTTTTATTCCTTTGACCATCCCGGGACAAACTAAGGTGATTCAAGTGAGCTGATCGAGCGCAGCGTTGGCGCGCGTGCCACGCGCCCTTGCCATTTCTAATGTCTTTGTTGTTCTATGGTCTGCACCATAAGTCCTACACATCCTTACTAACATTATGAATTCGAAAGTGAGTTTGTTTGTTTGTTACGCTTTCACGCCGTAACTACTGAACCAATCATCATGAAATTTTGCATACAAGTTCTCTGGAGTACGGAGAAGGGCATAGGTTACTCACACATTAGGTCGATATTGACGCGGGCGAAAGCTAGTTAAGTACGATACAACGATTAATTTATACCCCGAGCGTGGCGATTTCGAGCATAAAAATATCTCAGGCTTCTCCGTAATTTGGATGACTTTTTGAGCCTGCATTATAAGTCATCATTAAATAGGCCAATTACACACAAAAATCATCCAATTGGGGACCGCACCCGGAGTTGCTTAACAAGGGTAAGCGGTTATAATCATCACGTCTACTAGGTCATTAGTCTAGTAGTATTTCTTAAATTATAGAAGATTAAGATATTCTTATCCATCCTGACTTTGCCATTAGTCGATACTTATTTGTTTGTTTGAACGTGCTAATCTCAGGAACTACTGGTTGAAATTAGAAAATTCTTTTTGTGTTGGATAGTCCATTTATTGAAGAAGGATTTAGGCTATGAAACATCACGCTGTAACCAATAAGAGCGAAGCATAAATAAAAAATGTTTTGAAAACGGGGGAAATTATTCATAGTTGAGGGCATCCGACGGACGCGTGCGATGCGCCAACGGTTTAAGTTACCCAATAAATGTGTATTAAAGAATTATTCCTCTTTAAACGAACTAAAAAAATCCGGACAGTATATGTCTGTAATAACAGAAATTGCCGCGGACAAAGTCGCGGGCAACAGCTAGTACTGGATAAAAGTAAGAGTATTTTAATACTTTCTAGAATTTCTAAATTATACCTAAGTACGTGAGCGGTTTCGCCAGTTTTCGCGACTTTATAGCCTTAATGAACTGGCGACGGCTGCCGCAATTTGGGACGTAATAAAAAGATTTGGGTCCAGACCCAACTCTCCGTCGTGTGGTTTCCGACATTGTTATCTGTTGTCGCTTTGTATAAATGTTTTACTTGGTTTAAACTATTGGCTGACACAAATTAATATACATGTTATACCCATATTGAAATAAAAGCTAAACAAAGCCCATAAACATCAATGAGACCTCTCCAACCCTTCTGGTCAGCGAGGAGACTGTAGGCCAAATCCTCTGTCGGCTCTAGCCAAGTATGGCTCCGGTAGTACAGAGAAGGTCATGCTCCTGCACTGGAGACTAAAACGACCTGATGATGATGATGGCCCATATTGAGTAAAAGCTTTCCCACTTCTATGCTTCGTTCAGCCTCCGTGGTCCAGTGGTTAAGGCGTTTGCCTGTTGACCCGGGGGTCGTGGGTTCGATTCCCACCGGAAGCATACTTTGTTTAGTTGTCTCCAGTTTGGTTAGGACATTGCAGGCTTGAATCACCTGATTGTCTAATAATAAAGATGATTCCGTACTTTGGAAGGCACGTTAAGCCGGTGGTCCCGGCTGCCATCTGGTAGTCGTTAAAGGAACCACGTCAGAAGCCGAGAGGCGGTTCCGAAGAACTCTGACACCAGGGTGTGCATGGTCGATTGACCGTGACACCTACTCGAAATGATGATGATATGCTTCGTTTGGTGGTGAGCCGGAGAACCATCCTTCCTGCCCCCCCTCCCCCCATCCTCCCTTCATGTCCTCCTCTCAATGTTTTCTCTTCTCTTTAAAAGGCCGGTAACGCTTTTGTCACACCCTGGTGTTGCAGTTGTTCATGGGCAGCGTTGATTGCTTACAATGAGGTGACTCGCTCGCTCGTTTCTCGTTCTATATCATAAAAGAAAGTTCTCTGTGGCTCAGTGATTCTGCAAGTTCCTTTGAATCGTGTAGTCTAGGAATCAATTTCCGGCTAGGTCATGATGAAAAAGGATCTTTTATAGAATAGTGGGTCTTGGATGTTTATCTATTGATATAGATATTGATCTTTCTAGTATAAAATATATGAAAAAATGAAATGAAAAATATTTATTGTAACACACAATGGCACACACAACACAAAGAAAAAAGGACAGTATAAGACAAAACACAATTATAAGGCGGTGCCATCAGTATTACAAAAGGTGACGGCTCAGTATTACGTTGTACTAGGCATATGCATGACCTAGTACAACACTGATTTTCAGCCGTCACCTTCTGTGGCATCACGGACCGTCCCACGAGTAACATATAAAGAGAAAAAAAATAAATAAGTAAAATACATACACAAAAAGAAAAAAAAAACATAAGAAAAGAAAATAATGAATAACATAACAGTACACTCACACAAGACAGTCGGTCAAAACTAAGACAAGCAGCACAACACGTGGCATTAGTGCCACGTCACTAGTAAAAACAAAAAACTACTATTTTCAAAACGTCAAATCATAGTCGACAACCAATGAATCAATCACGTAACAGATCCATTCAATCAATGGCTGCCGCCGTGCTTTGTGATTAATACAATAATTTTATGCTTATCAGTAATTATTTACACATAATAGGCATCACAGACACAGTGAAATTGTGTGGATCAGCATTACTCTTCCATGCTGGTCCGGGAGAAAAGAAAAAAGTAGAATGTACCAGCTGCTTCTCTTACCGCGCGGATCGTAAAAACTGGTTGAGGGAATCCCAAGTCTTAATACTTGTACTTAGAAAGTAAACTGTCCTTAGATATTTCTTTTAAAGGAAGGGCGGTAGATGTTTTAATTTTTGAAATAATAATAACTGTTATAATTGTATATTTATTATATATAGTGAATTATTTATTTTACAATAAAGAAATACCTATATAACATCACAGAGTTTAACAGGCCAAATAGTCTAGCCGCTACTATTTTCAACAAAATTGCGCAATTTATTGAGAAACCAAATAAATGGAAGTAATTCCCTCTCAACTTGGCATCACGGATCCCCGGGGAGTGTTTCAGAAAGCACAGATAAAATAAACTGGCTTTATCAACATAGATTCTTTCGCCGCTCCTCCCGACGACGATTTTAAAAAGTTTAGAGTGACCTTTTTACTAAAAGTGCTCATAAATGTCGCAGTTAAAATATTTTATTGAGTAGAAACATTTTGTATTTACAAGATTAAATAAATAAATATATACGGACAAATCACACAGATTGAGCTAGCCCCAAAGTAAGTTCGAGACTTGTGTTATGGGATACTAACTCAACGATATATATTTTATAACAAATACATATATAGATACACATCCAAGACCCAGGCCAATTTGGAAAAGCTCATTTTCCATCTTGACCTGGCCGGGGATCGAACCCGGGCACTCTCGTGTCGCAGGCTGGCGTGTTGACCGCTGCGCCACGGAGCTAGCCAGATTTTATGTACAAATAGTTTCACTCGCGTATCTTTAGTCGGTATCGCCGACAAGTGTAAGCCAATTCTGAAGGCTATCATCAAGACAAGGTGAAGTGTCAAGGACCTCGTGACACGGCAATCAGGGTGATCTGAGCCATATTTCGTCTATTCTGGGGTAAGTCAGGGTACCAATTTAGATCCTCTTGATTTCTTAGTAATGTTCAATGACCTAGTTGATGTGGAGGTAGACGCATCATGTTTGCTATTTGCGGATATTTTAAAACTGTTTCTGCCAATCAGAACCAAAGATATACTATTCAGAACAACCTCAGACTGTAAGTGCTTGCAAGATGATATTGACAGAGTGTGCCCTATGCGGCATTTCTTACCATTTTGACCAACCGTACTATTAAACAATATATCGCATTTTTGAAAGATACAGGCGTCTGGAGTGAACGAGGGCTCGAATTTCAGCCCGGCCTGTATTTGGTACACCTAACAAAATTTACTCCGTGCTTCCAGTGTTAGTAACACCGTAGTAAAATCTGCACTTATATCACTAAAAGTAAGCAAATAGTTTAGTGTTTAAGGTTATAGTACGTTATCTGCTGGACTAACTAGCTTTGATAACAGTCCGCTAGTGGTCTCTGATCCCAAGATTTTATCGCAGGGTTGAGTACTATTCATAATAATCTTATTATTATTTAATAATAATGTCATATCGACCATCAGTAATCGCTTTTACACAGACTCTCTCATACACACATACACACACACCCCTCACCAACACACACACACACACACCCTCACGTACACACCCTCACACTCACACTAACACACACACACACACACACACACACACACACACACACACAAACACACACACACACACACACACACACACACACACAAACACACACACACACACACAACACACACACAAATAAATATATATTATCTTCTGCTCTAACTTTCATCATGTAATTACGTTAACTAGGCCTCAGTTGTTATGATGTGTTCTGGAAGAGCGGATCCACCTGTCACAGGCTTTATCTAAGCTTACTAGGTGGGGTCCCTGAAATATATATTTTTATAAAATAAGGCTTGGAAATAAAGATTTTTCATTTTTTTTTTATAGTCCGTTGTTCCTCGATTCCCACCCAGGTGACAGTAACTAACACCATTTACCAGTAGTCCCATACATAGTGTCTTGGGACACCAAGATTATTAAGCCTTGCGTTACCTAACGACTTTAGACGCCTAGGATTGAAGCGCGGTAGCTCAATTTATAAAGCGTAGGTTGTACATTATAGACCTAGGGTGACTGGTTCAAACTCTGTCTGCGTGGATTTTTTCAACATATTTTCAATTGTAAAAAGGTTAATCGACAACACAGGAGACCGAAGAGCTGGCAGCTACCTCGGACAAAGAATTTGTCTAGCCATTCAAAGGTAGAACGCTGCCAGTATCTTCAGAACCTTGCCTCAAGAAACTCCTTTTAGTAATTTATTTTAGTTATTATATTTTATTTTTAAGGTTTTAAGTTTTAGGTTCACCATAATTAAGTACTTTATACATTTTATTTTTAAGATTACCTATATCAAAATAGCATTAAGAATGCAAAACTCTTATAAAAATACACTAAAGGTATACGACATGCGAAAAAAAGAACAATCCAAGTCATATAACATCTCATGAGAATACATACTTACTAATTAACATTCCAAAAGTATTCGAAATCATCTAGACAACAATCTAACTTGTTGTTGAGAAATTGTTCATGCAAACGGTATGTTAAATAAAAGTTCCAAGGCAAAACTGCGGTCTTGGAAACTTATACAATTCCTTGAATTCTAGGTACACTTATCCGCTTCTGCTGTTAAATTCTAAACAGAATGTTTAGATCTGAATGGAACGACATTATTTGCTCAACACTTTAAAGAGCTTGCTTTTACACAGCTATCGTTAAAATATTCTCGTTTCGTACTGGCAGCACAAGATCTTTTATATAAGATGCAAACGAAACTGCAACACTTCGGATAAAAAGGCGAAACGGAACGGGTCAGAATCCCTCAGGGATTTCAGCGCTGAAATCGCCGGTAATAGCGGTATGCAAAACAGCGATTGAAGCGCTTATCCTGCCATAATACTCTGGAGACCAATGCTTTAAAAACATACTTTTGAAATCAGAACCCGTTCTAAATTCAAATTGTAACACGTTGCCTGGAAAATATTAGGATGAAACTGGAAGAGAATTTTAGACGAGAAAAAGAAAATGTTAAAAATTGGCGCTTTAAAGGCCAGTGTCACAAAGCTTAATAGTACATTAATTGTTTTTCGTTTTTTATTTATAAGTAGACGATCGACCTCTTTAAGTTTTTATTGTACATTAACTTTTTAAAATACAAAAGTACGAAACACAAGGAATCAATTCTACAAGTCCCTAATTCTTTATTTTTACAGCGTTTTCTACAAAACCCTCCGCCAAATTTTCATTTGTAATTTGCAATACCCATTAAAATTCGCAACGTTTTCACGTCCAACAATGATCTCTTCAAACTTCCGTCCACTAGAGCAATATCGAAAAACTATAAAACAAAACCTTTCATTTCACAAACGGCGTAACGATTCGACTTTGTGGAAGTTTTCAAATCCATGAGCCGAATTAAACAGCAATACCAGTACGAAGATTCGAAATTTTATGGGGACTGTCACTGGCGAGATTTACAATAAAACCGTGGCCGCATATCTACAAACGATTTTATATCGTAAGTCTATTGTTTTAGCGTCAATTTTATGTTGTTATAGTTGAGTTTTCGTGTGTAATGAGTCACAAAACATCGGTTTAGTGTGTTTTGGCTGTTTATCGGTCCTTTTAGCCGTTAACTTGACACTGCCGTTTTGAAATTCAGTTTTATGGCTGTGAAGTTTGCTTGAAAGTGTGTATAAGTTGTTTACGCATCGACGCTTGCGAAAAGAACTTCTTTTTGTTTTCAAGGCGTCTAGACTCTTTTAGACGTGATTCTAGTAAAAGAAAAAGCTTTAGTTTAAAGTGTTGCCATGTTTGAAAATTCCGGTCTAGGTTTATTGAAAACTAGTAAACCGCACTGAAGGCGTTGTAGGTAAAAAATAAACAAGTATTCAAGATTATATTTACTTAAAACGGAAGTAGTGGAGTTTGTTTTTTGTGTGTTAAGTGGCTGACACTGGTGTTAGATTTTTTAAGCTGCCTAAAGGCATCCGCTTGCTAGTTTGTCGTCCTATACCATATTAGCGCTTACACTGCTTCGGGAGGCACGTTAAACTGTTGGTCCCGGCAGTCATTGATGACAGTTCTTAAGTATAACTTGTCAGTCATTGATGACAGTTCTTAAGTTATACTGACGCCGGGACCAACAGTTTAACGTGCCTTCCGAAGCAGTGTAAGCGCCAATATGGTAAAAGACGGCAAACTAGCAAGCGTGTCACCTGATGGTAAGCGATCAATGATGCCCATGGACAACTGCAACACCAGGGTAGCCGGTCAAGTTAAGTGAAGAGCGTAGCCGGCAAAAAAAAATTGTATTCCCATACAAAAACGTGATTTTTTTGTTTTTTGTTTTTTTGCCCCGGGAGCCGCTTATTTTATTTCTTTTTAGCGGCAACAAAAATACGTAATCTGAGAAAAATTCAACTCTCTAGCTATCACGGTTTATGAGATATAGCCTAGTGACAGACTGACGGACAGACGGAGCCATATTAATAGAGTCCCGCTTTTACCTTTTGGGTACGGTACCCTAAAAAAAACAGAATTATAAAAAACTTATAAAAACGAGAACGACTGTCAATTTCCCTCAAGTTTGACGTCGAATTCCATGTTTATTCATGATATCTTTCCACTAGAGATTTTATCATAGACTTGTTGCGTTTTGTTTGGATACAGTCCAAAAATATTCGATTCTCAAAATAGCTCTGGTATTTTTAACGAACTAGTTTATTTTAACTGTGGTTTCTAATGGAGTTTTTAAAGTACTCAGATTTGCAGTATGGGAAAATTAAATGGTAATGAGGATATTAGTATCAGTTATTAAAGTGAAACTTCTTTAGCGACGTTGTGCGCTTTTTGGGAAAATTCGTAAGACGGACACGTGATAGGAGAGGAGTAGCTTTTCTCCCAGACCAGCATGTAAGAAATACTCTTAATAATAAGAGAGTACTTCTCATTATACAGGGTGAAATTGAATTCATTAGCAAACGTTGAAGGGGTGACTCAGACTACGAATCTGAACAACTTTCATTATGGGACCAACTCCGAAATTGCAAAAAATGAAATCCATAGATTTTGGCCAAGATATTCCACTTTTGTTTGAAAGAGCAGAAAATTTTGTCACGATGTCGAAAGTTGTTTAGATTCGTGGTCTAAGTCAAACCTTAAACGTTCGCTAATAAATTCAATTTCATCAAAAAAAAAAAAAAAAAATTGACATGTATATTTTAATATTAATTTGACTTGAGTTGTATTTGCTTATTTTATCCTGTATACAATCGCATTGAGCAGTCAAAATATAATAAATAAAGAAACTCAGTTTCGTTTTTATATTATTGTACAATACTTTAGAAGGGATTACAAGTAACTAAAAGCATTACTTTTTGTTGGTATAGTTGCGTAACAACAATTGTGCCAAATTGTATTCGTGAGGTTGCAAAAATAAAACGGGATAGAACCTCGAATTTGACGGAGGGTTACAATAATGAGCTGAGGAAAGTGGCTGCAGACCTTTTTAGGGTTAGGGCCGAGAGCTGGAACTACTTAGGTATTACTCGTGGGTGAAAGAGTAATTGCCGTTCCTATATTAAAGTGCTAGGTACTTTTATTTTAACGTCCTAATGAATTGAATTGTTTTATTAAAAAAATAGAAGTTTTTTTTTTTGTATATTATCATGTCCATCTTGGTATTTTTTGTACTTAAACTATATTTTCATTACTTTAAAATCATTTCAAATAAGATAAATAAGAAAATATTTACGTTATTCAATTTTTTTTTTACTACTTATTGGTTTAGGCATTTGTCTCCCATCTCACCTGATGGTAAGTGACGATGAAGACGAGGATGTTACATGCCATTTTATTTGTCGATGGTGAATCTCAGTGCCCCTGTATTCAAATTACATGAACCAGGTATGAGTACTTATAGTCATAACAAAAACGGGGTGAACCGCTTTTGTTTTTTTTATTTAGGATAACATGAAATTCATAATGCATTTTTGAGCGAATTTGTAGTTTGGCAGAAAAAATAAGATTTTTTGATTTTGTTTGTCAAAAAACATAAAAAAAAAAAAAAAAAAAATATTTTTATTAACTGCAACATAGTCACATAGTACAGGACGACTTAATACTATTTATATTCGAACATATATTGCAGAATTAATTTTATTTACAAGAAACTTATCCTATGGTTTCCTCACTAGGCAAGCCTGTATCGAGGAAGCCAGAAAAAATTACATATAAAGACATTAACACTAGAATTCTCAGTCAGAGCTTATTTTGGTTACAATAATAGAAGGTAACATAAAGATTCCAAATATTACATAAATAATTTAAACACAAATCTCCACTATTTTCTCAGTTTCTTCATCACATAAATCCAAATATTAGTTTACCTGCCTCCTTATGAACTATTTAAAAGTATTGCATGACGGAGGTGAAAACCACTTGGTTCTCGCCTCCGCCATGCGTTACTTTCGCCGTAAATCGTATTTATTTTTGTTTTTGAAGAAAATTATAAATAAAACATGTAGTATTATTTTTTTAACAAGGAAGTCCATATTCAAAATACAAAAAATAAACTTTTAATATGATGTACGATTTATTTAAAAAATCGGGTCAACATTTTCATGTCAGATAGAGAAAACATTTGTGCTAACTTGCCTTATGCCGAATTGAATGTAAAAACAAAACGACGAAAAAGTTCTCGAGCTTTATTGTAATACATCCGTAACTTTATTAAATTAAATTTTTTGAATCAATGTATTTTTTTTGTCGGACATCACTATTTATTTAGTTAAGCGCTACAACATGGCATCGTAGCATTTCGTAGCACATCGTAGAGCCAGCGTAGCGAGTTGTAGCACTTCTACGATATACAGGAGCAACTGGCTTTTGCTTTTGCAATCCATAAACGTTACACCAAATATTATTTGAAGACTACCTCCGTGGTCCAGTGATTAAGGCGTTTGCCTGTAGACCCGGGGGTCGTGGGTTCGATTCCTACGGGAAGCATACTTAGTTTAGTTGTTTCCAGTTTGATTAGGACATTGCAGGCTTGAATCATCTGATCGTCTGATAATAAAAATAATTCCGTGCGTCGGAAGACACGTTAAGCCGTTGGTCCCGGCTGCCATCTGGTAGTCGTTAAAGGAACCACGTCAGAGGTCGAGAGGCGGTCCCGGATAACTCTGACACCAGGGTGTGCATGGCCGATTGACCGTGTCACCTACTCGAAATGAATGATGATGTAAACATTCGATTAAATAAGATTACATTGTAAAAACATTGGAAAAAATTACATTCAAAAATTCGCACTTATGCACACAAGTCTCACGTATACACAATAAATAAATAAATAAGTATAACAACTGAGCCCCTCTCTTATCCTTACTTCCTTACTAATATTATAAAAGCGAAAGTGAGTTTGTTTGTTTGTTACGCTTTCACGCCGTAACTACTGAACCGATCATCATGAAATTTTGCATACAAGTTCTCTGGAGTACGGAGAAGGACATAGGCTACCTTTTATCCCGGGAAAAAGTACTATTCCCGAGGGATCGACATTGACGCTGGCGGAGCCGCGGGCGAAAGCTAGTATTGAATATCGTGGTAAATTTATGTTTTATTATGCCAGCATGCACGCATGCACTACAAGTATGCATGCTATCTAATATAGGACTGTTACCCGCTTCAATGATTTAATATAAACTAGCTACCGCCCGCGGCTCCACCTACGTCAATGTTGATCCCTCAGGAACTGTACTTTTTCCCGGGATAAAATGTACCCTATATCCTTTTCCGTACATCAGATAACGTGTACGCAAAATTTCAAGATGATCGGTTCAGAAGTTACAACATGAAAGCGTAACAAACAAACTAAAAAACAAACTCTCTGTCGCATCCTTACTTATCCTTACTAATATTATAAATGTGAAAGTGAGTTTGTTTGTTTGTTTGTTTGTTTATTTGTTTGTTTGTTTGTTACGCTTTCACGCCGTAACTACTGAACAGATCATCATGAAATTTTGCATACAAGTTCTCTGGAGTACGTAGAAGGACATAGGCCACCTTTTATCCCGGGAAAAAGTACTATCCCCGAGGGATCGACATTGACGCGGGCGGAGCCGAGGGCGAAAGCTAGTTTGTTTGTTTGTTTACTTGTTTGTTTGTTTGTTACGCTTTCACGCCGTAACTACTGAACAGATCATCATGAAATTTTGCATACAAGTTCTCTGGAATACGGAGAAGGACATAGGCTACCTTTTATCCTGGGAAAAAGTACTATTCCCGAGGGATCGACACTAACGCGGGCGGAGCTGCGGGTGAAATTTAGTTTCTAATATAAGTAAGGATAACGTCGTCCAAAAAACTATGAAGTACTTGCTTTTATAAGTGCCTGCATCTATTATCTATATTTAAAGAAAGGTTCTTAACTGATGATTTCGAAAGTGAAACAGCGAGCATTATTGTATCAGACATCGTGAAATTTTTATCATTTTGGACCCTTAAAGGGCTGATTCAGACCATCAAACTGAAACGAAATTCGACATTCCCATACAAACTGGCCGGGCCGCGGAACTCTTTTGTATGGCAATGACGAATTTTTTTTGAGTTCCCAGCATTGGTCTTATAGAAAAAGTTGTTCATACTGATGGTCTGAGTCACCCCTTTAAGGGTCCAAAACATATATATTTACATGGTATACAGGAGACTTGTGTGCTTAAGGTAATAAATAAATGCGCTTAGGCGCAAAATTTACAGTCCCTCATTTATGCCCCTGTGGGGTGGGTTACCGTTGATGCTTGTGGGCATCACGGACTCTCATGTTCCAGAAGTGCCGGCCGTTTGGGGCGTCATGCTGCCCTAAATAATATTATCTACCGTGCTCTTGCCAGCATTCACGTTCCTGCCGTTTTAGAACCAAACGGCCTGACACAGGATGGTGGCAAGAGACCAGACGGAATGACTTTGGTACCCTGGAAATTGGGGCGACCGCTGGTATGGGACGCTACTTGCGTCGATACACTGGCGCCATCTCATCTCCAAAGTACCAAGTCGAAGGCAGGCACAGCCGCTGCTGGAGCAGAAACCCTTAATAGACGCAAATATGTAGGTATCGGAGGTAACTACATATTTGAGCCTTTTGGGGTAGAAACATTGGGTCCGTGGGGTCCATCAGCGCATAAGCTTTTTAGTTTCTTGGCTAAAAGGCTTATTGAGGTATCTCGTGACCAAAGGGCTGGAAATTACCTAGCTCAGCGTATCAGCATTGCCATTCAATTAGGCAATGCTGCCAGCCTTTTGGGCACGATGCCCAGAGGTGAGCATCTGAAGGGACTATACGATTTGTAAATATATATTTTTAAGTAGGTTATTTTTTTTTTGTATTATATTAGTTTCGTCTTTTTAAGTAGTTTAAATAAGCATTATGTGATTTGTTATAAATAAATGAATTCTTGAAAATGTTTCGTCTCGAACTCTAAATATACACCAAAAGGCTTGCTTGCAAACAATAGCTCCTCAACGCATCTATCAGAGCAAAGTACCCAGAGAGTTCATTGACTCAACACATACCGTTATCACATTGGGTGCTCTTGAAACGATTGACTTCGGAGCGAGAACCATAAACTAAAAAAAGAGCAGAAGTGAAGATCAATGTGCCCAAGAACCAAAAAAAAAAAGTGTGGTGCATTGTGGCTTTAGCCGTAGAATAAATAATATTTATCGAATAAGATAAAGACCAAAAATAACTTCTCACTTTGTTGTAAAAAAAAAATGATTGTAAAGTCGGTTTTTGGAAGATAATATTACGTGATAATGGTGGAAGAGAGATAGATGCGTCACAAGCCGAACACTTAGGCCGAACGTGCCTCTCTATCGCTTGTTCCGCACTCTCGCTTGCACGCAAAATCTTGCGTGCAACTGGCGTTCATCGATTTATCATCATCATCATTTCGAGTAAGTGTCACGGTCAATCGACCATGCACACCCTGGTATCAGAGTTCTTTGGAACCGCCTCTCGGCCTCTGTAGTGGTTCCTCTAACGACTACGAGATGGCAGCCGGGACCACCGGCTTAACGTGCCTTCCGAAGCACGGAATCATCTTTATTATCAGACAATCAGGTGATTCAAGCCTGCAATGTTCTAACCAAACTGGAAACAACTAAACAAAGTATGCTTCCGGTGAGAATCGAACCCACGACCCCCGGGTCAACAGGCAAACACCTTAACCACTGGAAAACGGAGGCTGTTAATCGATTTATAAGACTTTATCATGTCAAAAATTACTACAGGAAGGTTTGATATCAGGTAAAAACTTTGCCAAATAAGTTTATAGGGTGATAATCTCTGGCACCAGGTTGTACATGGTCGATTGACCGTGTCACCTACACGAAATGAATGAATGAAAGGTGATAATATAAACTTGCTTGATATTTCAAAGGGGGTAGTTTTACCCGCAATGCATGCATTCATGTATAACCCTCGGGATGAAAAGTAGTTTATGAAGTCAGAAGATGATCTACTTACATGGCAAATTGTTACCGAAATCTGTCCAACGGTTGTTTCTTGATTTATGAACTAAACCAAAATTCCCACAAATAAAAACATACAAACATTCTCGTTTACAATATATGTATATAATTAAGTACAGTAAGCTTTATATTTGTACACTTATTAATTTGCACTCAGGTCAATGATCTTCGTAAAGCAAAACAAAGAATTGTTTTCTACAACTAATGAAATCGAACAGAATTACTCTGGGAAAGGAACTTTAACGGTAGCAGTTTATTAAAGAAACGTATTGGGAATACGGTTAAGTAATAAATTGGATTTCTAGTTTATTTTTTATATAGTTGTTAAAATGAATACTAATAATATATTACTCTTTTATTAGGATACCCGCGGCTCCGCCCGCGTCAATGTTGATCCCTTGGGAACAGTACTTTTGTCCGGGATAAAATGTATAAAGTTCTTCTCCGTACCCCAGACACGGGTATGCAAAAGTTCATGACAATCAGTTCAGTAGATAGGGCGTGAAGGCGTAACAAACAAACAAACTTCGGAGTCCGGAATTAACAGTCTCTAATTTAACACTTCAGCTGGTAACATTATTAGCAAAGTACGTGTATTACGTTTGGGTTTCTAACTAAAGTCAATTTTCTTAGCTGTGCTTTTGTTAATCTATACTAATATTATAAAGCTAAAGAGTTTGTTTGTTTGAACGCACTTACCTCAGGAACTACTGGTTAAAATTGGAAAATTATTTTTGTGTTGGATAGTCCATTCATTGAGGAAGGCTTTAGGCTATAAAACATCACGCTGCGACTAATAGGAGCGAAGCATCAATAAAAAATGTTTAGAAAACGGGGGAAAATTATTCATCTATACTAATAAGAAACGAATTAATCATAATAACAGAAATTGCCGCGGACGAAGTCGCGGGCAACAGCTAGTAATATTATAAAGCTGAAGAGTTTGTGTGTTTGTTTGTTTGAACGCACTAACCTCAGGAACTACTGGTTAAAATTGGAAAATTATTTTTGTGTTGGATAGTCCATTTATTGAGGAAGGCTTAAGGCTATGAAATATCACGCTGCGACTAATAGGAGCGAAGCATCAATAAAAAATGTTTTGAAAACGGAGAAAAAATCTTCATTAATCATAATAACAGAAATTGCCGCGGTCGAAGAAGCGGGCAACAGCTAGTACTCATATATTAGTCATTTTGTCCCTCAGAATTAAATGGAACAGTGGAAATGTCAATATACAGGGTAAGTTGTATCTGACGCATATCCTCCTCAAGGTGACTAAGATACATCAAGATTAACTACGTTTGTTCAATGACTTTTTGTAAATCGATGTTAGCATTTTTCATATAAAAAAAAAAATGCAATTTTGCATTTTTACTCGTCTTAACTTCGTACTTCGTCTTTGGCCGTGTGGTATCCGGCAGAGTAGAATAGGACCACTCCAAGTCTTCCCGTGGATGTCGTAGAAGGCGACTTAGGAAATACAAGCTAAACAAAGCTTATAAACATCTAAGACACCTCTCCAACCCGTCTGGCCAGCGTGGAGAGTGTAGGCCAAGTCCTCTGGCTGCTCTGGCCAAGTATGGCCCTAGTAGTACAGAGAGGGTCGTGCTCCTGTAGTGGAGACTAAAAAGGACCTGATGATGATGATGATGATGATGATGATGACTCGTCTTAACTCTAATATTATGTACCTACGCTCACGCTCACTGCAACTTACTGTGAGGTACTCTATTTGTGTGATATGTCCCTGTATATTTATTTTGGCTATCTCCGTGGCGCAGCGGTTAACACGCCAGCCTGCGACACGAGAGTACCCGGGTTCGATCCCCGGCCAGGTCAAGATGGAAAATGATCTTTTTCAGATTGGCCTGTGTCTTGGATGTGTATCGATATAAGTATTTGTTATAAAATATAGTATCGTTGAGTTAGTATCCCATAACACAAGTTTCGAACTTACTTTGGGGCTAGCTCAATCTGTGTGATTTGTCCGTATATATTTATATTTATTTATTTATTATTTACTAATATAAGATGCTACTTATCAAGTCACTATTGCTGCCAGGAGGGTATACAAAGTACGTTTACTTATATTGGCATGTTTGATATGCTTATCTACGATGCATATCGTCACGTTACCACAATATAAAAATAGCCGGAATTCCAAGGGCTAATAGCCAACATTATCTGCTGGTATAAAAAACTGTTCAGCATCCGCCTCGAGCTGAATTCCAAATGAGCGGCAGTTGGCGGACCCACTGAATACGCGCCACTTGACCGACTTTGGAAAATAATGAATTTCTTTTTGACTACTGAGAAGAGTAACTACTTATACGACATAAAGTTTAGAGACCTGAAACTTGGAGGTTGTATTCTTTGTTTGGCTCAGGCATCCGACAAGAAAGGATTTTCCGAAATTCTAACCCTTAGGGGGTGAGAAGGGAGGCAAAGTTTGTATGAGACGTGATTTCTTGGTCCAATCTACTCCTATTAGAATAATTTTCGACTTCTACGCGGACGAAGTCGTGGAGTAAACCTAGTTTGCATATTACAATAATGTGCTAACTAACCGCTCTCTATGATGATGTCCGGTGTTGTATTGTCGCTATATATTTATACTTCTATTCTAATATACTAATATTATAAAGAGGAAAGATTTGTTTGTTTGACGTGAATAGGCTCCGAAACTACTAGACGGATTTGAAAAATCTTTCACAGTTGGAAAGCTATACTATCTGCGCTGAACATAGGCTATGTTTTAAGCGGACGAAGTCGCGGGAACAGCTAGTTCTAAATAAAACTGTCGACTTGAAGAAGTATTAATTAAATCTCCTTCTCTAGAAGTTCAGTCAAACATAGTTAAGAGACAATTACGAAACGAAACAAGTTCGTTGCAAGAAATAAACCTGTTTTGAAGTTCAAGCTAGATCTGCATTCGCTTTTTGTGTAAAATATTCCGTTTCTTTAGTTGTAACTTTTTATAACGTAAATGGATATATTTCTTTTTTTCGAGTCGAAATCATCATCATTTCGAGTAGGTGTCACGGTCAATCGACCATGTACACCCTGGTGTCAGAGTTCTTCGGAACCGCCTCTCGGCCTCTGACGTGGTTCCTTTAACGACTACCAGATGGCAGCCGGGACCACCGGCTTCCGAAGCACGGAATCATCTTTATTATCAGACAATCAGGTGATTCAAGCCTGCAATGTCCTAACCAAACTAGAAACAACTAAACAAAGTATGCTTCCGGTGGGAATCAAACCCACGACCCCCGGGTCAACAGGCAAAAGCCCTTACCACCGGACCACAGAGGCTGTTTAGTTCGATCGTAGATAGTAGATCGAGTCGAAATGGATCCATTTGATTAAATTTCTTTTCACCAGTATTACGCTATCGCTTTTAGCCTCATTGAGGTTCTGTGCCGTAGAAATATCTCTTTAAATGGATATATTTAAAAAATATTTCTCGAGTCTAGTTGTGATCAGGGGTGTTTTTTTTATAGTTAATAGTTTCAGGTGTTACTTTGCGGAAGTCAAAGCTACATTTACTTTGAGACAATTTACTTTGCGTGCTTCCGCCACCAGTGGCGGAAGCACGCAAAGTAAATTGTCTCAAAGTAAATGTGTTTTTTTTTATGTATATTTGACGGCAAACGAACAAACGAGCCACCTGATGCTTGTCCGCTGGTTGCAGGTATGTTATATTCGGGTACGCGCGTCCGGCGTCCCGAGCTGCTACTTGCTTTTCCCCCTTAATTCAGAAGTATACTTGAATACTGTAGTCCTGTTTGGAATCCATCATACGCAATACACATCAATAGGATTGAGGGTATCCAAAAAATGCTTCTTTATCATTTGACTTATTCAAAAAACCTTTGCCATCAGTTACCATCTTACCAATTTAATTTCTTACCAATTAAGAATTAAGCACTTCAACTTAACCTCGCTCTATCAACGTCGTTTAGCTGCAGATATAATACTTTTGTATAAAATTATTAGTGGTAAAATTGATAACCCTAACCTTCTTAGTAGGCTCAGTTTGTCTGTACCTAGAACCAGCAGTCGCCTACATAACCGTGTGATCTTTTATTTGCCTCCATGTCGTACTAATTATCGTCAGTACTCGCCATTAATTCGTAAGTGTTCTCAATATAATAAAATTTGCCAGGAGATAGACATTTTCAATGCATCAGCCAATTCTATCAGGAATTCTTTGTTGTAGTTTTTTTTATGGCTCTTTATTTTGTAGATTTATATAATGCTAATAACTGAGAGCTAATATAATATATTTTATTGCATGCTGTGTTCACTCTGAGAAGGTTGTTCAATTTTCATGTTTATATGGCTTTTCGTTTTTATTGTTAGCAATGCTTGTAACAAGCAGTTAGTGAACCAAATAATTAAAAAAAAAAAAAATCCTAGTGAATGGTATCCTAATACTTGCATTCTCGCAGAGTGGCGTGTTGAACTGCGCCACGGCGCTCGCCAAATCTGTACGTTTGTTCTTAGATTAATCTATACTAATATTATGAAGCTGAAGAATTTGTGTGTTAGATTGTTAGATGGAACGCGCTTATCTCAGGAACTACTGGTTCAAATTGAAAAAAATATTTTTGTGTTGTATAGTTCATTTATTGAAAATAGTTTTAGGCTATAAACAATCACGCTGCGACCAAAAGGAGCGAAGCATTAATATTTTTTATTTTGAAAACGGGGGAAAATTATTCATCTATACTAATAAAAAAACTAATTACGAGTAATCATAATAACAGAAATTGCCGCGGACGAAGTAGCGGGCAACAGCTAGTTCTGTTATAATAGCGAACACGCATACCAACTACTAATGTTTTTTCGCACAGAATTTATATATTTTGTTTTAAAACTCCTCAACTGAGTAACTCAAAGTTTTCTTACAAACAAAATTCATTTACTTTGAAAAGGCCCGAGAAGTAACTACAAACCTAAATTCGTTTATCCGGAAGAAAAATGTTGACTTCTGCCTTATCAATGCTTTGAAGTTACGAATAGGGTTGCCAATTTTAATTTAATTTTATTGTTTAATACATTATTTGACAAATAATCTATAATATACAAATTAAAGTCTCTGTTTGTGTAACTAAAACAATTTGTCTATATTTATATTATTTATTTATATTCACAGTAGCCGAATTCAATAACAAAAAGGCGACTTTTGATGAATGAATAATTTTGAATTGAATTTCTAAAGCGAGATCTGAAGGGAAGCTCACATGGACATGAACCCCAGAAAATTATACACGTCTATTATTTTTTGTAATACTTTAATACTTAAACAACATTAAAAATAAACCATGAAAAATCACTCTAAACTTACATGCTAACACTAATATTTATAATTTACGTTGGACATTAAAAAATTCGATAACAATCGCGAGCCGCAAGAAAAATTACTAGTAGCAGATCTTTTATCTTCTTTCTAATCTTCTGAAATACAAAATTCTCGTGTCAACACAAAATTTTCGAAAAAAAAAGAAAAATAATGTTTTAAATTTATATGGCAACACTATGTTTGAGGGGTCAGCTAGTAAAGTAAGTAATTATGATGTTTTTAAAAATTATAGTAATAAACACGTCATTAAACCTAATTTCCATTTGATTAGTAGATATTCTGTTTAAAATAATACCTAATAAAATTCAACATACTCATAAATTAAATTTATTGGATGAATTGAAAATGTAAAATCCATAGTTGAGATCCATCAGAATCCCTTTACGTAATGAAAACATCACATATGGTATGGCATAGTCAGCAAAAATCCAATGAATATCCTATATCTATTTTAAGTTCTTCAGCCAGTCTTATTACTATTGAAAGTGACTAATGAATCAATATATATACAATTTAAATATAAAATACTTAAACTAATGCTACAACTAAAAATAAATAAAAATTAATATATATTTACAAATAAAAAAGGCCCGGTAAATCGTTGCCTCGCGGTAGCGTGCCCAGAAGGCTGGCAGCATTGCCACGTTGGATGGCAATGCTGATCTTTTGGCCAAGATATAGACCAGCCTTCTGGTCACGGGTCACCTCGATCAATTTATGGGCAATGGTGCCGAACAGCTTATGGGCTGATGGCCCCCACCAGGTTGTACATGGTCGATTGACCGTGTCACCTACACGAAATGAATGAATGAAAGGTGATAATATAAACTTGCTTGATATTTCAAAGGGGGTAGTTTTACCCGCAATGCATGCATTCATGTATAACCCTCGGGATGAAAAGTAGTTTATGAAGTCAGAAGATGATCTACTTACATGGCAAATTGTTACCGAAATCTGTCCAACGGTTGTTTCTTGATTTATGAACTAAACCAAAATTCACACAAATAAAAACATACAAACATTCTCGTTTACAATATATGTATATAATTAAGTACAGTAAGCTTTATATTTGTACACTTATTAATTTGCACTCAGGTCAATGATCTTCGTAAAGCAAAACAAAGAATTGTTTTCTACAACTAATGAAATCGAACAGAATTACTCTGGGAAAGGAACTTTAACGGTAGCAGTTTATTAAAGAAACGTATTGGGAATACGGTTAAGTAATAAATTGGATTTCTAGTTTATTTTTTATATAGTTGTTAAAATGAATACTAATAATATTTTACTCTTTTATTAGGATAACGGGTACAACCTAGTACTAGGGTACTAGGTTGTACCCGCGGCTCCGCCCGCGTCAATGTTGATCCCTTGGGAACAGTACTTTTGTCCGGGATAAAATGTATAAAGTTCTTCTCCGTACCCCAGACACGGGTATGCAAAAGTTCATGACAATCAGTTCAGTAGATAGGGCGTGAAGGCGTAACAAACAAACAAACTTCGGAGTCCGGAATTAACAGTCTCTAATTTAACACTTCAGCTGGTAACATTATTAGCAAAGTACGTGTATTACGTTTGGGTTTCTAACTAAAGTCAATTTTCTTAGCTGTGCTTTTGTTAATCTATACTAATATTATAAAGCTGAAGAGTTTGTTTGTTTGAACGCACTTACCTCAGGAACTACTGGTTAAAATTGGAAAATTATTTTTGTGTTGGATAGTCCATTCATTGAGGAAGGCTTTAGGCTATAAAACATCACGCTGCGACTAATAGGAGCGAAGCATCAATAAAAAATGTTTAGAAAACGGGGGAAAATTATTCATCTATACTAATAAGAAACGAATTAATCATAATAACAGAAATTGCCGCGGACGAAGTCGCGGGCAACAGCTAGTAATATTATAAAGCTGAAGAGTTTGTGTGTTTGTTTGTTTGAACGCACTAACCTCAGGAACTACTGGTTAAAATTGGAAAATTATTTTTGTGTTGGATAGTCCATTTATTGAGGAAGGCTTAAGGCTATGAAATATCACGCTGCGACTAATAGGAGCGAAGCATCAATAAAAAATGTTTTGAAAACGGAGAAAAATTCTTCATTAATCATAATAACAGAAATTGCCGCGGTCGAAGAAGCAGGCAACAGCTAGTACTCATATATTAGTCATTTTGTCCCTCAGAATTAAATGGAACAGTGGAAATGTCAATATACAGGGTAAGTTGTATCTGACGCATATCCTCCTCAAGGTGACTAAGATACATCAAGATTAACTACGTTTGTTCAATGACTTTTTGTAAATCGATGTTAGCATTTTTCATATAAAAAAAAAATGCAATTTTGCATTTTTACTCGTCTTAACTTCGTACTTCGTCTTTGGCCGTGTGGTATCCGGCAGAGTAGAATAGGACCACTCCAAGTCTTCCCGTGGATGTCGTAGAAGGCGACTTAGGAAATACAAGCTAAACAAAGCTTATAAACATCTAAGACACCTCTCCAACCCGTCTGGCCAGCGTGGAGAGTGTAGGCCAAGTCCTCTGGCTGCTCTGGCCAAGTATGGCCCTAGTAGTACAGAGAGGGTCGTGCTCCTGTAGTGGAGACTAAAAAGGACCTGATGATGATGATGATGATGATGACTCGTCTTAACTCTAATATTATGTACCTACGCTCACGCTCACTGCAACTTACTGTGAGGTACTCTATTTGTGTGATATGTCCCTGTATATTTATTTTGGCTATCTCCGTGGCGCAGCGGTTAACACGCCAGCCTGCGACACGAGAGTACCCGGGTTCGATCCCCGGCCAGGTCAAGATGGAAAATGATCTTTTTCAGATTGGCCTGTGTCTTGGATGTGTATCGATATAAGTATTTGTTATAAAATATAGTATCGTTGAGTTAGTATCCCATAACACAAGTTTCGAACTTACTTTGGGGCTAGCTCAATCTGTGTGATTTGTCCGTATATATTTATATTTATTTATTTATTATTTACTTATATAAGATGCTACTTATCAAGTCACCATTGCTGCCAGGAGGGTATACAAAGTACGTTTACTTATATTGGCATGTTTGATATGCTTATCTACGATGCATATCGTCACGTTACCACAATATAAAAATAGCCGGAATTCCAAGGGCTAATAGCCAACATTATCTGCCGGTATAAAAAATTGTTCAGCATCCGCCTCGAGCTGAATTCCAAATGAGCGGCAGTTGGCGGACCCACTGAATACGCGCCACTTGACCGACTTTGGAAAATAATGAATTACTTTTTGACTACTGATAAGAGTAACTACTTATACGACATAAAGTTTAGAGACCTGAAACTTGGAGGTTGTATTCTTTGTTTGGGTCAGGCATCCGACAAAAAAGGATTTTCCGAAATTCTAACCCTTAGGGGGTGAGAAGGGAGGCAAAGTTTGTATGAGACGTGATTTCTTGGTCCAATCTACTCCTATTAGAATAATTTTCGACTTCTACGCGGACGAAGTCGTGGAGTAAGCCTAGTTTGCATATTACAATAATGTGCTAACTAACCGCTCTCTATGATGATGTCCGGTGTTGTATTGTCGCTATATATTTATACTTCTATTCTAATATACTAATATTATAAAGAGGAAAGATTTGTTTGTTTGACGTGAATAGGCTCCGAAACTACTAGACGGATTTGAAAAATCTTTCACAGTTGGAAAGCTATACTATCTGCGCTGAACATAGGCTATGTTTTAAGCGGACGAAGTCGCGGGAACAGCTAGTTCTAAATAAAACTGTCGACTTGAAGAAGTATTAATTAAATCTCCTTCTCTAGAAGTTCAGTCAAACATAGTTAAGAGACAATTACGAAACGAAACAAGTTCGTTGCAAGAAATAAACCTGTTTTGAAGTTCAAGCTAGATCTGCATTCGCTTTTTGTGTAAAATATTCCGTTTCTTTAGTTGTAACTTTTTATAACGTAAATGGATATATTTCTTTTTTTCGAGTCGAAATCATCATCATTTCGAGTAGGTGTCACGGTCAATCGACCATGTACACCCTGGTGTCAGAGTTCTTCGGAACCGCCTCTCGGCCTCTGACGTGGTTCCTTTAACGACTACCAGATGGCAGCCGGGACCACCGGCTTCCGAAGCACGGAATCATCTTTATTATCAGACAATCAGGTGATTCAAGCCTGCAATGTCCTAACCAAACTAGAAACAACTAAACAAAGTATGCTTCCGGTGGGAATCAAACCCACGACCCCCGGGTCAACAGGCAAAAGCCCTTACCACCGGACCACAGAGGCTGTTTAGTTCGATCGTAGATAGTAGATCGAGTCGAAATGGATCCATTTGATTAAATTTCTTTTCACCAGTATTACGCTATCGCTTTTAGCCTCATTGAGGTTCTGTGCCGTAGAAATATCTCTTTAAATGGATATATTTAAAAAATATTTCTCGAGTCTAGTTGTGATCAGGGGTGTTTTTTTATAGTTAATAGTTTCAGGTGTTACTTTGCGGAAGTCAAAGCTACATTTACTTTGAGACAATTTACTTTGCGTGCTTCCGCCACCAGTGGCGGAAGCACGCAAAGTAAATTGTCTCAAAGTAAATGTGTTTTTTTTATGTATATTTGACGGCAAACGAACAAACGAGCCACCTGATGCTTGTCCGCTGGTTGCAGGTATGTTATATTCGGGTACGCGCGTCCGGCGTCCCGAGCTGCTACTTGCTTTTCCCCCTTAATTCAGAAGTATACTTGAATACTGTAGTCCTGTTTGGAATCCATCATACGCAATACACATCAATAGGATTGAGGGTATCCAAAAAATGCTTCTTTATCATTTGACTTATTCAAAAAACCTTTGCCATCAGTTACCATCTTACCAATTTAATTTCTTACCAATTAAGAATTAAGCACTTCAACTTAACCTCGCTCTATCAACGTCGTTTAGCTGCAGATATAATACTTTTGTATAAAATTATTAGTGGTAAAATTGATAACCCTAACCTTCTTAGTAGGCTCAGTTTGTCTGTACCTAGAACCAGCAGTCGCCTACATAACCGTGTGATCTTTTATTTGCCTCCATGTCGTACTAATTATCGTCAGTACTCGCCATTAATTCGTAAGTGTTCTCAATATAATAAAATTTGCCAGGAGATAGACATTTTCAATGCATCAGCCAATTCTATCAGGAATTCTTTGTTGTAGTTTTTTTTATGGCTCTTTATTTTGTAGATTTATATAATGCTAATAACTGAGAGCTAATATAATATATTTTATTGCATGCTGTGTTCACTCTGAGAAGGTTGTTCAATTTTCATGTTTATATGGCTTTTCGTTTTTATTGTTAGCAATGCTTGTAACAAGCAGTTAGTGAACCAAATAATTAAAAAAAAAAAAAAAACCTAGTGAATGGTATCCTAATACTTGCATTCTCGCAGAGTGGCGTGTTGAACTGCGCCACGGCGCTCGCCAAATCTGTACGTTTGTTCTTAGATTAATCTATACTAATATTATGAAGCTGAAGAATTTGTGTGTTAGATTGTTAGATGGAACGCGCTTATCTCAGGAACTACTGGTTCAAATTGAAAAAAATATTTTTGTGTTGTATAGTTCATTTATTGAAAATAGTTTTAGGCTATAAACAATCACGCTGCGACCAAAAGGAGCGAAGCATTAATATTTTTTATTTTGAAAACGGGGGAAAATTATTCATCTATACTAATAAAAAAACTAATTACGAGTAATCATAATAACAGAAATTGCCGCGGACGAAGTCGCGGGCAACAGCTAGTTCTGTTATAATAGCGAACACGCATACCAACTACTAATGTTTTTTCGCACAGAATTTATATATTTTGTTTTAAAACTCCTCAACTGAGTAACTCAAAGTTTTCTTACAAACAAAATTCATTTACTTTGAAAAGGCCCGAGAAGTAACTACAAACCTAAATTCGTTTATCCGGAAGAAAAATGTTGACTTCTGCCTTATCAATGCTTTGAAGTTACGAATAGGGTTGCCAATTTTAATTTAATTTTATTGTTTAATACATTATTTGACAAATAATCTATAATATACAAATTAAAGTCTCTGTTTGTGTAACTAAAACAATTTGTCTATATTTATATTATTTATTTATATTCACAGTAGCCGAATTCAATAACAAAAAGGCGACTTTTGATGAATGAATAATTTTGAATTGAATTTCTAAAGCGAGATCTGAAGGGAAGCTCACATGGACATGAACCCCAGAAAATTATACACGTCTATTATTTTTTGTAATACTTTAATACTTAAACAACATTAAAAATAAACCATGAAAAATCACTCTAAACTTACATGCTAACACTAATATTTATAATTTACGTTGGACATTAAAAAATTCGATAACAATCGCGAGCCGCAAGAAAAATTACTAGTAGCAGATCTTTTATCTTCTTTCTAATCTTCTGAAATACAAAATTCTCGTGT
Organism: Elegia similella; assembly: GCA_947532085.1. Classification (NCBI taxonomy): domain Eukaryota; kingdom Metazoa; phylum Arthropoda; class Insecta; order Lepidoptera; family Pyralidae; genus Elegia; species Elegia similella. Next base: position 4,163,297 of record OX383943.1, read on the forward strand.
CAACACAAAATTTTCGAAAAAAAAAGAAAAATAATGTTTTAAATTTATATGGCAACACTATGTTTGAGGGGTCAGCTAGTAAAGTAAGTAATTATGATGTTTTTAAAAATTATAGTAATAAACACGTCATTAAACCTAATTTCCATTTGATTAGTAGATATTCTGTTTAAAATAATACCTAATAAAATTCAACATACTCATAAATTAAATTTATTGGATGAATTGAAAATGTAAAATCCATAGTTGAGATCCATCAGAATCCCTTTACGTAATGAAAACATCACATATGGTATGGCATAGTCAGCAAAAATCCAATGAATATCCTATATCTATTTTAAGTTCTTCAGCCAGTCTTATTACTATTGAAAGTGACTAATGAATCAATATATATACAATTTAAATATAAAATACTTAAACTAATGCTACAACTAAAAATAAATAAAAATTAATATATATTTACAAATAAAAAAGGCCCGGTAAATCGTTGCCTCGCGGTAGCGTGCCCAGAAGGCTGGCAGCATTGCCACGTTGGATGGCAATGCTGATCTTTTGGCCAAGATATAGACCAGCCTTCTGGTCACGGGTCACCTCGATCAATTTATGGGCAATGGTGCCGAACAGCTTATGGGCTGATGGCCCCCACGGTCCCAAAGTTTCGACCCCAAACGGCTCAAATATGTAGTTGTTTCCAAGACTACTGTACTTGCGCCGCTTGAGGTCTTCTGCCGCTGACGCTGCTGAACCGGCCATTTACACTACATGGTTATTTTTAAGTGAAAACCCTGAATCGCTTACGACTTAACGATTCCCGTCGCAAGTACAAATTAACTTTGCAACTAGGAACAAATTTGGCAACCCTAGTTTTGATTTATTTCAAAATGGCCGCCATAGGCCGGGAGTCCGCATTTTGCAGAACTTTTGCTGCTTCATTTATCTGCGACAAGCTTAACTCGGGATAAGGAATTTGTATGATTAATCTTTTACTTCGCTAATCCTGTTTTTGTTAGCAGCCAGATTAATTATATTTAGTCGGATATTAAATAAGAGGGTCTGCCCTCCCCTACAAATAAATGGGGTTTGTGACATAAAATCACATCAAATTATTGTAAGTCAACCCTTCAACTCTATAAAGTAAACAAAATAATAACAAAATCATGCTGTGCGCACTGGTTTGACGACGTAGTAAGGCGAGCGACTACCAGCCCGCTATGTAAATGTAGTGAGATTGACATAACGGCAGTGAGAGAGTAAGCGGCTGCACCATGAAACTTTATTTTAGTTATTCCACACATTGTTCATAAACATGGGCACCAAAATACACCGATTTCACATTATAAAGTCCACTAGAACCAATTTGCGCCGCGCTTCTTCAAGCAGCCATGAGAACAGACGTTTTCAACCGCATGTCATAGTAGTTAAGGTTTATTTTAAATTGAAGTATTCTCAGTATTTTCGCCCCTCCATTGGTGTGCGCTGGGCCTAAGACGGGTCTAGGGCACAAAATCGCCAGTCACTACATCGCCGGTCGCCAAACTAACTTTCTTAGCCTTCGTTGGTTACTTTATAAAGTCATATATCATAAGAAGTTCGATCATTTATCGCCATATTCACTACATTTGCTGGCTCCTCATAAAATGATCATTAGTTCCATTCACAAGACCTTTTTACAGAATGTGTCTACGTGACATAAAATGTCTCATATTTTTTACTTGTTTCGGTCTCCTGAAAACGCTGAACTCATTGACGTGATAAATAACCTTATCCTTATCCTTATCCTTATCCTTATCCTTACTTCCTTACTAATATTATAAATGCGAAAGTGAGTTTGTTTGTTTGTTTGTTACGCTTTCACGCCGTAACTATTGAACCGATCATCATTAAATTTTGTACACAAGTTCTCTGGAGTACGGAGAAGGACATAGGCTACCTTTTATCCCGGGAAAAAGAACTATTCCCGAGGGATCGACACTGACGCGGGCGGAGCCACGGGCGAAAGCTAGTGTCTTATAAATCGATGAACGCTGGGTAAACGCACGAAAAAGTGTCACGTTCAGTATGTAAGTGAGAGCGCGGAACAAGCAAAAGAGAGGCATGTTATAGCGGCAATAGATTAGGGTACTCCTCTGGAGTGCCGGTAGAAGTAAAAACTACGCGCGGTAGAAAGAGAGGAGGATATTACCTACTTCCTCTCCTACGCCGCGCCGACGGTCTCAGGTTACGTGTCCGTCTTACGAATTGCAGGTTATGTGAGTTTAAAATTTTTTACCCATCCCAAAAAGTTCACAATGCTGCTAAAGAAAGAAGTGAACACTTCACTTCAAAAATAAGTATTTTATTATTTATAGAATAATATTTCCAAAAATAATATTCAAGTTTTGATACAAAGCTGTTCACTGTATCAAATTTTGAAAATGTTTTCAATTACCTACCTCAGTCGTTACTTGTTTAACATCTGCCTGCAAGTGACAAGCAGTAATTTTTCTAATGTCGGTAAATACCTAGAAACACCATTTATCATCTCAGAGTACACCCTGTAACAATATGTCGTCATACAGATATTTGACGTGTAATATACCAGGCGTCATTCCACTAACTACTCCAAAAATCCCTTGCTACGCTAAACTCAATCTTACACAGACGCCGTAAAGTTGATTTCAATTTTTCTCTAACTAATTGCTTTGTCATTTGGAGAGCCACTTTTAGAGTGTAGTAATTACTTAAGTAATGCTAGTAATTTAGAATGGTGTAAATTGTCAAAGCAGTGTCTAAGGCTGCGTTTCCATCAAACTATGCGAGGGAGCGAAGCGATGCGAGGAAAAATCAACCAATGAAAGCACTTCATTTACTCGTATTAAATTAACAGTACCTGGGCGACTGAACTTGGCTTGGTTATTACTATTTATTGTAATATGGTAGTGTTCACGTGGTAATCTACATAAACTGAAAAGTAAAATCAAACATTATCTACATTTTTTTAAACTTGCCTAAATACAATAAAAATAATATAAAATTTAACATATAAAAAATAAATAAAAGTAAGTTACCGAGTAGGATTCGAACCCGTAACACTCGTTTCTTACCGTCCGCTTCTTAAGCCGCTTGAACAGCGGTAACTTCTTCAGCCGCATTTCCTTTAGCGAAGCGACGTGCGACGTGTTTCATCAAAGCCACGCTACATCGCATTTTAGTGGAAATGTGGCCTAAAGGAGTTACAAGTATAACTAGATGCTTTATGATGATTTTGATGAAATTTTCTTTTGATGTGCCTTTATTAATATGAGAGAAAATGAAAGTTATTGGATGTTAGACGTAATATATATTATAATTATACGTAATTAAAACGTACGCGACTAAATTGATGATAAAGGGAAGAGTAATTATGAAAGAAAATGTGAAAACCGATACAAAATCATAATAAAAATATGTTACGACAAAATTGTTAGGCTTTTACTAAAATAATTATCAATAAATTACTAAAAATTACTACAAATGAGAATTTCGGCGCTGAGGTTAGAACATGGCTCAGTTAGCAGAGCGTAGGTCGTATGTAGTGTAGATATAGCCTTAAGTTAGTATTAGGATATATAAAGGTTGTAGAATTAACCTCTCCAACCTCTTCAACCCGTCTGGCCAGCGTGGAGAGTGTAGGCCAAATCTTCTATCTGCTTCGGCCAAGTATGGCTCCGGTAGTACAGAGAGGGTCATGCTCCTGCAATGGAAACTAAAAAGACCTGATGATGATGATGAATAAAGGAGTCTTCATGCAACACTCGGTCGTATCACTTGTCAATCTATGACATGGCGACCCCGCCAGTCGGTGTAGCCTTGCACAGACGCGGGCGTGCGCTCGCGTCTTCTGCGTTATTCAATTAAATTATACAAAAAAATAGAATTTATAGACCTGGTAGGTCGCTGGTTCAAGCCTGCATTCAGCATATTTTATTTCTTAATTTAATAAAAGAGACTAGATATATTGTAAAAGTTTTTAATAAACGGAGGTTTGAGATACAAACCGATACACTGCGAACAGCTGGCACTTGTCAACAACTTTACTCATAAACATGGCCGTCTTTGTAAACTTCTGTTTCCTTCAGAGTTTGCTTTATAGTGTTTGACTCAAGCTAGATTCCGACATGTAGAGAATCATTTACTGCACCTTCTTTAAAAAAATAACGGACAGATTTTGATAAAACTATAATGTTAAATTTAACTAGCTTTAACTTTCGCAGCAATTTCTTTCAGTCTAATACTGACAAATTGAAGTCAAAATCAAAGATTTTTATTCAACATTGGATACATGTGTCTCTTTTTGAACGTCACATTTTGTATTTCTTATATTTTGTTTAGTTTATGCAAAATCGAAATACTACTAGCGTTTCGGAACGACCACCTGGTAAGAGGTTTACGCCGAAAGGAACTCAATCCAGACTTGGTCCCTATGTGCCTGAATGGCTCCGGTTGCATTGTTTACATGTGTTATATTATTAAATAAATTTATATTAATTGCCAAGCATTTTTATCAATTATATAATCAGCAATGCAGTAATAAGCCTTTTTACTAACTGGTTTTTTAGTCGCTTTAAACTTAAGTATAGGCAGACCTAATATTTTTGCAGGAATTTTAGTATAGAAGCGTACTCCTAGACCCAGAAATGAATCCATAGTTTTCTGCAATCGCAAAAATGGTATGGCTAATTTATTTTTATTTCTCGTGTTTCGATTATGTATATCAACATAATTTTTTTCTTATATAAATCAAGATTATGGCGCACAAACATAATATTCGCAAATATGTACTGAGAAGGTAATATTAAAATATTTATATCTTTAAACAATTCTCTAAGAGATTCTTTAGCACCAAGGTTAAATACAACGTGATTTTAATCCCCCAGCTATATTAAAATCTGGGAATCAGAATCCCTAATGGAACACAGAATTACAAGAAAATAAGGTGAAAAACGAAAAACAAAATTAGGTTTCCCATACAAAGTCGCCGATCAGCTGGACGAATTTATATGGAAGGTTAAATTTATTTTTTGATTTTCTATCTTTTTTTCTTGAAATTCTGTATTCTGTATAAATCTGATAGCGCGTTTCTGCAGGACATAAATATGGTGTTTACTTCTGCAGCGTTACCCCATAATAAAATCCCGTGAGACATAACGCTATGAAAGAAAATGAAAAATTAAATCAATTCGTATACGTTTGTTAATGAAAAGCGATTGCATGAAGCGTATATTATATCTACCTTCATTTGTAAATGCGTATTTCTATGCAGCACGTAGCCAAACACTTTAAATTCTCAGCAAACAACACTCTATTCATTTAATAGCCCAAATTGCAATTCAAACTCTGCTGTCAGACTAGAAAACGTTTTACGAGCGTTTTTATCACAACAAGCAAATTGTTTTCAAATTGAGCTAATTCTATTTGTTCTAACGTATTTTCTTTTAGCAGTGTTCTTGAAAATGTTGGAGTTCTTTAGATTTATATTGGAGGTGATAAAAAATGTTAAAGCAATTTGAAAATGTAAAAGGTTTTATGCAAATTTTCTTGAAGACCTAGAGGTTAAAAGTATAATGGTTTCTGATGTTTTAGCGATTGTTACACATTTAAATAAAATACTTTAATACGGTATTATCGCGTATATTACATGTTTTTTCACCTAACGTTTCAAAAACTTTACAGTTTTCATGGTCGCAGGTACACTAAGTTGACATTTGTCTTTGTGTTATAAGAACAATACAAAACTCACGGACTGCAAGACCTTCAGACACCATGAGTTAGTAGGTACCTTAGTCTACCTGCGACCATGAAAACTGTAAAGTTTTCGAAACGTTAGGTGTAAAAATAATGTAATATACGCGATAATACCGTATTAAAGTAATTTTCTTTAAATGTTAAAAGTATCTTTAGGTGATTTACTAAAGATTTGTTTTCGTCCGTTGCTCCGCTCTTGTTTGTGTATTTCTCACGAACAACATCTTTTCTGGGATAAAATGTACTTACTTTGTCTCTTTTTCCGTATCATGAACTATTTAAGGAATATTATCATTATTTTTATCACAAAGATTAAAGAAGTCTCTTGACGACATATTTTTTTTATTATCGTAAAAAAAATCATAGTTGCATGTCAAACATGATGAGCTGTGTGGCTTAGTGTCATCATACCAGGCTGCCGGAGGTCCCGGGTCAAACCCGGGACCTCCGGCAGCCTGGTATATATACCCGGTCAGGTCAAGATGAAAAATTATCTTTTTCAGATTGGCTTATGTTTAGAATGTTTATCTAATATCCTTATCCTTATCCTTACTAATATTATAAATGCGAAAGTGAGTTTGTTTGTTTCTTTGTTTGTTTGTTTGTTTGTTTGTTACGCTTTCACGCCGTAACTACTGAACCGATCATCATGAAATTTTGCATACAAGTTCTCTGGAGTACGGAGAAGGACATAGGCTACCATTTATCCCGGGAAAAAGTACTATTCCCGAGGGATCGACATTGACGCGGGCGGAGCCGCGGGCGAAAGCTAGTACTATATAATATCGTTGAGTTATTATCCCATAACACAAGTCTCGAACTTCCTGTGGGGCTAGCTCAATCTGTGTGGTTTGTCCATATACCTATACAGCGTGATTTTGAACCCAGAATTCCTAAATAAACACAGAATTTTAAGAAAAAAAGGTAAAAGCCGGCCAAGTGCGAGTCGGACTCGCGCACGAAAGGTTCCGTACCGTTATCCATAAAAACGGCAAAAAAAACATGTCTGTTGTATAGGCGCCCCTTTAATATTAATTTTATTTTTATTTGATTATTTATTTTTAAAGTGAATAAACAATTAAGCGTCTAAGTGTTGTCATTATCAATATCGAGCAAAAACAAGCAAAAAAAATCACGTTTGTTTTATGGGAATTGGACCTCCCTTACAAAATTGCCGATCAGCTGGGCGGATTTCTAAGGGTAGTAAACTTTTTTTTCGCTTTTTCCTTTTTTTCTTACAATTCTGTTATTATTATTTATTATTTACATATGCCTATTTTTGGCAGAAAATGTGAAGTAGTACATACATTGCCAAGTATATGAGGTAAGATTGTATAGCTAACATATATAATATGCTTGATAAATTAACTCATTTATTATATAACTTACATATAATGACATTAGCCCAAAACAAGTAAAGATACACACACTTAATATAACATTTTCATAACGTATACGGAATCATAGTACAAGCATACGTAAAGCCGTATATCCTGCCCGTCTCATCGCAGAGACAAAAACACGACCATTATTCATTCCAGCCATTTTCCTGTCTCATTCTCATAACTACGGACGAGGTGAAATAATAACTCCCAGTAACTGCGTTTAGATTCCCTCTTGACAATGTTATCAGAAGTGGTTACTTTATCTTCTCGTTTTATATATAGAAAACAAAAGCAGACACAACAAATGAGATTTATACATACATAGTATCACGTCTTTTTCCCTTGCGGGGTAGATAGAGCCCAGGTCTATCAGTCTATCAGTTCGTTTGCTCGAGTGTTGGGAAGGTGAGAGCACTCACCTGTTTTACTGGTGATTGTTATAGTTTCCTAAAAACAAACTACTCGTATTAAAATTTATATTTTAATCTGTTAATAAGCCGTGTGGTATCTGGCAGAGTAGAATAGGACCACTCCTAGTCTACTCTGCCGGATACGAATCTAGTACTAGTCTTCCCGTGGTTGTCGTAGAAGGCGACTTAGGAAATACAAGCTAAACAAAGCTTATAATCATCTGTGAGACCTCTCCAACCCGTCTGGCCAGCGTGGAGAGTGTAGGCCAAGTTCTCTGGCTGCTCTGGCCAAGAATGGCTCTAGTGGTACAGAGAGAGTCGTGATCCTGTAGTGGAGACTTAAAGGGACCTAATGATGATGAATCTGTTAATATCCCGGGTAATTTTGAATTTCTTGGCAATATCTTAACGTCGGTATCAAAATGGAGCAACAAGAAAATAGGCAAGACATAGTATAGTATCACTTCTTTTTCCCTTGCGGGGTAGACAGAGCCCAGCCGGCCTATTTGCTAACTCAGTGACCAACGTTTTGATAGTTACTTCAAAATACATTGCGGGTTTCCTGTGATAGACTATTTTTATTAAAGATATACAAAACGTAATGTACTTTGAAATGACTATCAAAACGTTGTACACTGAGTTAGCAAATAGGCCGGCTGGTCTAGACCTTATGGCCACATTTAGCATATTGGTGGGCATAAACTGGAAAACGAGATTTATGGCGTAAATGAATAAGTATATACATATCGAGGTTTTTTGGATATCGGTACGTGTTAAAATAACAATCCCATTATTATGTTGGAAAAGTTTAATCGGCTGGTCACCTATTCAGATAATTGACCAACCGTAAAAACTTTTCCATGTTTTAGGAATCATGTTGATAGGCGAATCGGCCAGTAACCCATCACTATTTTGATTCCGTTTTCCACTTAGTGCCCATCAATATGCTAAACATGGCCTTAAAAACCTGGGCTCTGTCAACCCCGCAAGGTAAAAATATGTAATAGTATATATTATTTACTTACTCAAAAGCTAGTAATCAAGTATATAATATTTTTTCAGTAATTGGTGTATTTATAGAACGGAAAATTAGCAGAGTCGATAGAAATAGGTACTGCACTGTTAAGGTGATACCACTGTAAATAAGGTCGTTCTGAACCTTATTTATCTCGCAAAATACTTAAATTAGGAGTTTCAAATCTAAGTAATATGATTTTTGACTATTTCATCTCCAAAAATTGAAGATGAAAACACGTTTTGATAAAATTTTCTCGATAGAAATATTTTTTGAAAAATGGTCTTCGTTCGCAGAGTTTTTGTTATTGTAGCTCAAATGCGACGAATGAAATAATGATTTTTAGACTAAAAGATAGCTTATTAGTAATTCATCAAAATGTAAATATGAAAATACAATTAACCGGTCTGATTTTATATAAAATAGAAATAACGAATTTGGCGCTTACGTTTTTTTCTTTGAGCGACTCGAGACTATCTCCTATCTCATCATTCACGGGCTAAACCGCCAAGCGCTATCCCTTGCGCGCACTTGATCAATCCTTTGCCGAGCGAAGGTACCAAACATTTGAGGCCTCGCCTTAAGTTAAATGAAAAAGCTATAATTTCCTTTGTTGGTTCGTATACATATAATTTGCATTTTAAAAACTAATCGATGTTTTAATGTTCTAGTTGCTGCAGTACCGCAATGCTGATATTTAAAAGGAATATCTTGACTTATGTGTGTGCCTTTGTCCAACACTGGGACATTTGTTCATCATTATCCTTACTAATATTATAAATGCGAAAGTGAGTTTGTTTGTTTGTTTATTTGTTTGTTTGTTACGCTTTCACGCCGTTACTACTGGACCGATCATGATGAAATTTTGCATACAAGTTCTCTGGAGTACGGACGAGGATATAGGCTACTTTTTATCCCGGGAAAAAGAACTATTCCCGAGAGATCGACATTGACGCGGGCGGAGCCGTGAGCGAAAGTTAGTTCATCATAATAGTCACAAAAAGTTCAAAGCTGGGCATTGGCCTCTCCAAAGGACTTTTCTTCGTTCCATAGGATATTACCACTCACCACGCTTGGCAGGTAGGTTGGCGAGTGCAGTTTCTTTTGTTTCTTATGCTTCCGATGCTGCTGCCCATAGCAAGCATTTAGAAACTGGGATAAGATGGGAATTTGTTGGATTTGGGAAGGGAATGAAATGTATTATAGGGTAAGTACTCACTTGGATGAATGGAGGAAAAGCCAGTAGCAGCTCGGGAGGCCGGTCGCTCGTACCCAAAGCTATACCTGCAACCACTGGACAGACAATCGAGGATGACACCCCTGGTCAGAGACATTTGTTAATGGCTCATTATAATTATAATAATCATCATCATCATTTCGAGTAGGTGCCACGGTCAATCGACCATGCACACCCTGGTGTCAGAGTTCTTCGGAACCGCCTCTCGGCCTCTGACGTGGTTCCTTTAACGACTACCAGATGGCAGCCGGGACCACCGGCTTAACGTGCCTTCCGAAGCACGGAATCATCTTTATTGTCAGACAATCAGGTGATTCAAGCCTGCAATGTCCTAACCAAACTGGAAACAACTAAACAAAGTATGCTTCCGGTGGGAATCGAACCCACGACCCAATTAATTATAATAATAATGTGTATGCTCCACTCATCTCTGTCCTTCGCTATATTCGGTCATCTACGTCTAAGTCTATCTAGGTCATCGTGCCATCAACATTTTGGTCTTGTTCTGCCACGGCGACCGTCTGGCCTTTACCTATCAATGGGACACAATATCAAGAGGCCGGAAAAATATGTATGCATCATGAATTAGAAGTGTAGATGCAAATCATAGAATTCCTTTTTTTTAAGCGTGTTCTAGGTTAGGCGTGTTATCCTCAGCTTTGGAGTGCGGAGTTTTTATGTGCAGTATATTTTTTTTAGCTAACGATACTTGGATACAGTTTAACGGTCTTGTAACTGCCTGACGGCACCCTACCTGGGTCTACTGTCGATAACTCATGTCCTAGAGACCGCAGTTCCGCAATGCTGATCTTCTGAAATGATAGGTACTTCGATTTATAAATTTATGCTATGACAAAAAAATTTGCTGTCTGTAAAGTTGGTTTACGGACGATAATTTAACGTGATAACGATGAAAGAGAGATAGATGCGTCACAAGCCGAACGCTTAGACCAATGGTGCCTCTCAATTGCTTGTACCTCGTTCTCGCGTGCACATGGAACGTGATACTGTTTTGTGCGTCCAGACGGAGTTCATCGATTTATAAGACAACACGTAAAAAGCTTAGAAATAACTTTCGCTCGCAGCGCCGCTCAAGTTTATGTTCTTCGTGAATAGTATATAATCTTTTATCTGGGATATAAAATATATTCTTGTAACCTTCTCTGTACACTAGAAAACGTGTTTACACGGTCTCATGATGCTTGGTTCAGTAGTTAAGGCGTGAAAGCATAATAAACATACAAACCCAATTTCGCATTTAAATACGTGTCAGGATTATTAATCATCTAGGAGACGCTGGATGCAGGTCCCTTTCAACTGGTCGTATTTATTTATTTAGGAAAAACAAACAGTTACAGAACAGAAAATGCTTACATTAAACATATTACTTATTCTGTAACCAACTACATTTTTTATAGATTATTTATTAAAAAAAATATATAAGTAAATAATAATAAATATATATACGGACAAATCACACAAATTGAGCTTGCCCCAAAGTAAGTTCGAGACTTGTGTTATGGGATACTAACTCAACGATACTATATATTATAACAAATACATATATAGATACACATCCAAGACCCAGGCCAATCTGAAAAAGATCATTTTCCATCTTGACCTGGCCGGGGATTGAACGCGGTCACTCCGTGTCGCAGGCAGGCGTGTTGACCGCTGCGCCACGGAGCTAGTCAAATATATCGTATTGAAAATCTTTGGGAGAGTTAGTCCAGCAGTGGGCTTCTTACGGCTGGTTATATCCTACCTGCTGGTTGTACTATTCATGCTGCTCATAGATTTGGCAACAATTTTTACTACTATTTTTCTGCGTAGACATTAACTGCTTAACTGCACTGCCTGCCAATTCAAAAGGATTAGATTTAGAGGATAAGTGATTTTGCCCTTTATTTGTCTCGTAAGACATTTATAATTAATTATCAATAGTAATTAAAATAATTACTACGTAACCTAATGTAATGAGGACGAAGTTTCTAAAATTAATTTAATTAAAACTTCCAAGAAATTTATAAAAAATAATTTCTGTTCAATCTACATAGTTGAAAATTAAATTTGGAAGCAACTCAAATTAAAGTAACTTGAAAATAGTTAAGAATTATTTCGTTAGTGCAAAGAGCCAGTAAAGGTGAAATTTTAAAAGAAGTCTAAATACATTAAACATTTCTTGACGTTTTTTTAATTTTTTCAGTAAGTTATGCTTTAGTCTGTTCTCTTTTGCCACAAATTTAAACTTTGACCATACCTGAGCAGAATTTATTTTGTTGTTTGGTGAATCCTACTGGGTCTTTATTGTATGACAGGATGGCTAATAAGCAAGCGGTTCACCTGACGGTACCGTGAATCCGGCCAACTTTGCCCTTGGCTGCTATGTTTGCCTAAAAAAAAAATACTTTGATCATGAATTGCAACGAAGTTTATTTGAATAGCAACAATTTTTCTATTTTAGATAAATTTTAAATCCTTACGTGACAATATTGGTTACTTGTTGTGTCGCTAAGTTCATTTAGTTGGACATGAGAAGCGTCTGAAGTGGGAGGTGTGTAGGGTGGTGCCAAAATCTTCATTTTGTTTTTTCCACGGCATGCGACGAAAACTGCCCGCATGTAAGTAATTTTAATATCAGAGTAGACATGGTAAGGCATGTATTACTTTTATCTATTGATCTTTGGTAACTTATTCTTCGAGATAAAATAGTGGGCAATGATTCCCGACATATCGTGAATATAGTGAGGACAACATTACTCACCGCAAAACTTACTAGGGTTAACACCACATAACACTTTCTTCTGCAAAAAAGTCATAATTGAGATTTAATACCTGCAATGAAAAAAATATTTTTTAATTACAGATTCGGATATGGTGACAACAGTTTATGTATTATATATCTTATTTTTGTTGTAATAGAGCTGATAGTTCTAGAACTGATAGCCATGTTGGACGCTTGTGAAGGTAACTCTGCCCAGCTCTTCCAATATTTTTGCGTTCTAGGTTCAGTTCTTTAAAAATATTTAAAGCATTTAATAGTTAGCCATCTGGACCATTACATATCGCCGTTTTAGTTTGTTTTAGATTCCAATGAATAAAACTTTAAAAATCTTTAAATTTATCAAAAACGCTGGCAAAGTTGGACGGTTTCACAGTAAGTAAACACCGCCGCCCATGGATAACTGCAACACCATGCAAAGGTATGACAAGTGCAATGCCTGCCTTTCAAGGGGGGTGGGCCTCCGGCTCTCAATTCTAAATGAGTTCTTCTTACGGCTCATACATCGTAGACCACTATCATCATCATCAGGTGTTTTAAGTCTCCACTGCAGGAGCATGACCATCTTTTTACTACTGGAGACATACTTGGCCAGAGCAGACAGAGGAACCACTATTTGAACTAGTCTTTGCTTTTTCTGCTTCTTTAGGTACCTACTAGGTATTTAGAATAGTGTAGATAGTTCATGGTCAAACGAGGAAATAAGATTGTATTATCTTAATTAGCCGTGTGGTATCCGGCAGAGTAGAATAGGACCACTCCAAGTCTTCCCGTGGATGTCGTAGAAGGCGACTTAGGAAATACAAACTAAACAAAGCTTATAAACATCTAAGACACCTCTCCAACCCGTCTGGCCAGCGTGGAGAGTGTAGGCCAAGTCCTCTGGCTGCTCTGGCCAAGTATGGCCCTAGTAGTACAGAGAGGGTCGTGCTCCTATAGTGGAGACTAAAAAGGACCTGATGATGATGATGATCTCAAAATTAGGTTCCAGAGTAAAACAATCGAAGTTATTTTAGCCCATAATTAGGTTATAGAGTAAACGGGCAGAGATACGGGTAAAAGCTACATAAAAATGAAACATATATTCACAAGACACCTCAAAAGCAAGACCAAAATTTGGATTGGGTTCTATCAAGGAGCATTGCGTCCAATTCCAGAGCACTAACTTTCCACTCCTGTCCACAAATGTCTCTAATCCTGTAGGATTTTAGAATTAGTGCTCGCAGTCCCAACACTATACTGAATATTTATACATCAAAAAGACAATACGGTTTTCAGAATGTGTTGCTTTTTAGTTAGTTAGTTCCCTACCTAACTAAAAAACATAGCTCATATTAAAAAAAGCTCTTTACAACATTGGTCATATATGCAATTATAGCTTTTACTCATGAGTCACTTAGTCGATATCGCCGACAAGTTTCAGCCAACTTGTCGGCGATACCCACTAACAATACGTGAGTGAAACCATTTGTATTGATAGTTATTATGTCTTGAGTAACTTTTATTAATATTATGGTAACATACAGAGAGGGCCATGCTCCTGAGATTAGGAAGACTAGCTCCGTGGCGCAGCGGTCAACACGCCAGCCTGCGACACGGAGTGACTGGGTTTGATCCCCGGCCAGGTCAAGATGAAAAATGGTCTTTTCCAGATTGGCCTGGGTCTTGGATGTTTATCTATATATGTATTTGTTATAAAATATAGTATCGTTGAGTTAGTAAAGTTTCGAACTTACTTTGGGGCTAGCTCAATCTGTGTGATTTGTCCGTATATATATATATATATATATATATATATATATATATATATATAGATATCTCCACTCGACATTTGTTGATCGACCGTCTCGTGGCATCAGTTAATTGTTGATCAGTTGGCAATTGTTGATCAGGACAGCATTTATTGATCTAATGCTGGATTTTGCGTACATTGTGAACAATCCGATCTCAGATTAGATCAATAATTGCCAGCCCTCTGGCGGCAGAAAATTGAACTTTTTTATACAATTCCACTCCGTCAATTATTGATCTGATTCAAATGGGCCAATGAGAGGCTTCCTGCTCTACGATTGGCTGAGTCCATTGTGCGCTGTTGCCACTTCGCTCTAGATCGCATCACAACTGTTAGCTAAACAGCTGTGATGGAACGACCTGTCATCTATTCTGTAGTTACCTATTTATTAGGATTATAGAATGCAAGCAGTGCCCGCGACTCCGTTCGCGTACATTACTAATTAATTATATTATGTTTGTATGGAGGCAATAAGTTATGAGCTTCGGGGCGAGGGCGCAGCCCGAACCGATCGAAGTTTCGAGGGAAAAGCCGACTCCCCCCCCCCCCCCTTCCACTCCCCCAAGTGTGCTGCAGTGAGGCCGCAGGCCAACCTGCCAGACACTTATCTGCCGCAAGGCCGCAGACCGAGCTCCAAGGCGAGGGCATAGCCTGAGCCGATGAGGATTCAGAACGACCCCCCTCCCCCGCTCCCCCCCCCCCGATGGTGCTGCATTTAGGCTGCCGGCCGAACTGTCGAACACTTGGGCCGCGAGGCCGCAGACTGTGCTCAAAGGCGAGGGGACAGCCTGAGCCGATGAGGATTCGGAACGACCCCCCTCATCCCCCCCCCCACCGATGGTGCTGCATTTAGGCCGCCGGCCGAACTGCCGAACATTTGGGCCGCGAGGTCGCAGACTGAGCTCCAAGGCGAGGGCATAGCCTGAGCCGTTGAGGATTCAGCACGACCTCCCCCCCCTCCCCCCACTCCCCCCACTCCCCCAAGTCTGCTGCAGTGAGGCCGCAGGCCGAACTGCCAAAGACTTGGGCCGCGAGCCCGCAGGCCGAGCTCAGAGCGGAGCCCGAGCCGCTGAGGATTCAGCACGACCCCCCCCCCCCCCCCATTCCCCTAAGTGTGCTGCAATGAGACCGCAGGTCGAACTGCCGAACACTTGGGCCGCGAGGCCGCAGACCGAGCTCCAAGGCGAGGGCATAGCCTGAGCTGTTGAGGATTCAGCACGACCCCCCCCTCCCCCCACTCCTCCAAGTGTGATGCATTGAGGCCGCAGGCCGAACTGCCAAAGACTTGGGCCGCGTGGCCGCAGACCGAGTTCCAAGGCGAGGGCATAGCCTGAGCCATTGAGGATTCAGCACGACCCCCCCCCCCCTCCTCCCCCCACTCCCCCAAGTCTGCTGCAGTGAGGCCGCAGGCCGAACTGCCAAAGACTTGGGCCGCGAGCCCGCAGGCCGAGCTCAGAGCGGAGCCCGAGCCGCTGAGGATTCAGCACGACCCCCCCCCCCCTCCCCCCACTCCTCCAAGTGTGATGCATTGAGGCCGCAGGCCGAACTGCCAAAGACTTGGGCCGCGTGGCCGCAGACCGAGTTCCAAGGCGAGGGCATAGCCTGAGCCGTTGAGGATTCAGCACGACCCCCCCCCCCCCTCCCCCCACTCCCCCAAGTCTGCTGCAGTGAGGCCGCAGGCTGAACTGCCAAAGACTTGGGCCGCGTGGCCGCAGACCGAGTTCCAAGGCGAGGGCATAGCCTGAGCCGTTGAGGATTCAGCACGACCCCCCCCCCCCCTCCCCCCACTCCCCCAAGTCTGCTGCAGTGAGGCCGCAGGCCGAACTGCCAAAGACTTGGGCCGCGAGCCCGCAGGCCGAGCTCAGAGCGGAGCCCGAGCCGCTGAGGATTCAGCACGACCCCCCCCCCCTCCCCCGACTCCCCCAAGTGTGATGCATTGAGGCCGCAGGCCGAACTGCCAAAGACTTGGGCCGCGTGGCCGCAGACCGAGTTCCAAGGCGAGGGCATAGCCTGAGTCGTTGAGGATTCAGAATGAAAAGAAGAGTGTTTATCTTACAGCGAAACAATGTTCGTCGGGACAGCTAGTAATAATAATAAATCTGTAAGGGTTGGTCATGGCGTAAGTTACTTGGTTTTCAGAGATATTGTGTTTATAAGCTCTATACATGATACTGAAACTAAATTGACGATTTTTAGTATCACGTCTTTTGCCCTTGCAGGGAAGACAGAGCCTAAGTTTTAAGACCTGAAGGCCACGTTTAGCATGTTGTTTGGCATTAGGTGGAAAACGGAATCAAATTTGTTGTCAAATGAGTTATGGGTTGCTACCCGCATCGCCTATTAACATGATTCTGCAGATTTTATCCCAATCCCTTGATCGGCTTACGATCTGCGACGATGTCTGTATGACATGTAGCAAAATTTGCAACATATGAATTCTCTTCGCTTTAAACTCAACACTTCCTAAGTAAGAGGCCGGTAAAGGTGGATCAACAATTAATGCGGATTTTAGCCTGATCAACAATGGAGGTAAGAAGTGTCATTCTCAACTGCCTATCCGGTAGTCGAAGTAATGGCATTGGGTACGCGCACCCGGCCGCCCGAGCTGCGTCTTGCTTTACCAGTGTTAGTAGTATCCCAATACCTTTATTCCCTTCCTTAATCCAACAAATTCCTATCCTTCTCCAGCATAAAATTGCTTTCGATGGGCAGCAGCGTCAGACGCACAAGAAGCCAAAGAAACTGCGCTTGCCATCTCGCCTGCCAAGCATGGTGAGTATGGCAATACACTCCCATGGAACGAATAAGTATCCTTGGGAGAGGTCTTGCAATGGACTATTTGCTGTTGTATTGATGAATGATGATGATGAACAATGGCCGAAAGGAGGACAACACAGGAAAGGCTACTTCTGATTTTAATATTTATTTTGTTATAGCGGCAACAGAAATATATCATCTGTGAAAATTTCAACTATCTTACTATCACGGTACATCAGATACAGCCTTTTGACAAACGTACGGATGGACGGACAGACAGACGGACGGATAGCGGAGCCATATTAATCGTTCGATACACTTCGATTTTGCAAAGAAAATATTTTTTAACTATTTCTGTTTAGCCATGTCAAGAAAGAGATTAAATCTTTTGCAATTTTAAAAGCATCAAAAAGATTGGGAATGATTAGATCCCAAAAATTTCAGACAAGACTTAATGCTGATCGAGAACATCAGGCTGCATCTCGCTCAGCAGAATCCTCTTCGACTTGCGAAGCACATCTGAGCGCTGATCGTGAGCGTCATACGTCATCTCGCGATTCAGAAATTTACATAATTCGAGAATCACGCCTGAGTTCTCAACGTATTAACACGTCTACGTCTAGGTATCTAGAGACCAGTGATGAACGTGATGTGCGATTGACTTCTTGCCGTAGGTATATGCACAACCACGTCTAGGTCTCAGTTGCGATCCACGTTCCTCACTTGTTTTAGAGTGCACTACAGAGTACTGATCATGAACGTCAGTCCACGCGAACGAAGTCGCAGGCATCATCATCATCATCATCATCAGGTCCTTTTTAGTCTCCACTACAGGAGCACGACCCTCTCTGTACTACTAGGGCCATACTTGGCCAGAGCAGCCAGAGGACTTGGCCTACACTCTCCACGCTGGCCAGACGGGTTGGAGAGGTGTCTTAGATGTTTATAAGCTTTGTTTAGCTTGTATTTCCTAAGTCGCCTTCTACGACATCCACGGGAAGACTTGGAGTGGTCCTATTCTACTCTGCCGGATACCACACGGCAGGCATCAGCTAGCAATCAAATATAACACGCCTACAGAATATACTATATACCTATTTATTTTAGATGGATTGTTCGCAAAGATCCCTTTTATCACAGCATAGATAATAGATAGTGTTATATACTACTATGAATGGATTGTTAGCAAAGATCGCCTTTTATGACAGCATACGGCGTGATTCCCGTTGTACGTAAATTTCTGAATCGCGAGATGACGTATGACGCTCACAATCAGCGCTCAGGTGAGCTTCGCGAGTAGCATAGGATTCCGCTAAGCGAGATGCAGCCTGATGTTCTCAACAAGCATCAAGCCTTGCCTGACATTCTTGGCATCTCATCATCATCATCATATCAGCCGCAAGAAGTCCATTGCTGGACATAGGCCTCTCCCAATGATTTTCGAAATTACCGGTTGGAAGCGGCCTGCATCCAGCGTTTCCCTGCGTCCTTGTTCAGGTCGTCCGACCACCTGGTAGGTGGGTGTTCGACGCTTCGCTTGCCGGTACGTGGTCACCGTTGGAGAACCTCTTTGCCCCATCGGCCATCGGTGCTACGTGCTATGTGCCCCGCCCACTGCCACTTCAAAGAGCTAATCCGCTGAGCTATGTCGGTAACTTTCGTTCTTCTACGGATCTCCTCATTTCTGATTTTGTCTCGCAGAGAAACACCGAGCATAGCCCTCTCCATTGCTCTTTGAGCGACCTTCTCTTGAGTGATCTTGGGAACTAATGATTCCCAATCTTTTTGCTGCTTTTAAAATTGCAAAATATTTGATCTCTTTCTTGACATGGCTAAAGAGAAATAGTTACAAAAATATTTTCTTTGCAAAATCGAAGTGTATCGAACGATTAATATGGCTCCGCTTTCTCATGAACTGTGATAGTTAGACAGTTGAAATTTTCACAGATGATGTATTTTTGTTGTTGCTGTAACAAAAAAATACTAAAATCAGAAGTAGCCTTTCCTGTGTTGTCCTCCTTTCGGCTATTGTTCATTATCATCATTCATCAATACAGCAGCAAATAGTCTATTGCTGGATGAAGGCCTCTCCCAAGGATACTTATTCGTTCAATGGGAGGATATTGGCATACTCACCATGCTTGGCAGACGAGATTGCGAGCACAGTTTCTTTGGCTTCTTGTGCGTCCGACGCTGCTACCCAACGGAAGTAATTTTTAGCTGGGGAAGGATACGAATTTATTGGATTAAGGAAGGATATAAAGGTATTGGGATACTACTAACACTGGTAAAGCAAGAAGCAGCTCGGGCGGCCGGGTGCGCGTACCCGATGCCATTACTTCAACTACCGGATATACAGTTGAGGATGACACCGCTTGCCTCCATTGTTGATCAGGCTGAAATCCGCATTAATTTTTAATCCACCTGTACCGGCCTCTTACTTAGGAAGTGTTCAGTTTAAAGCAAAGAGAATTCATATGTTGCAAATTTTGCTACATATGAATTCTATTCCTAACGATGCTATGTTTAATTTGGAGTAAAGTATGTAACTCGCCAACGACTGTCTCGGCATTCATTGGTCCCTTAGTTGAAAAGTTGTTCATATCAACGGGCTGAATTATGATCGAGAATCCCTTCAAGGATCGGACACTACTATTTATAAAATATGCAAGTGTTTTTTTTTTTCTATGAGGATTGGGTTTGATACCTACCTTCCTACTACCTTCCTACATATGGTACGAAGGATGAATGATAGATAACACGAGTAATCAATCATTTAATTAAAGGGAAAATCTAAAACAAGCTACCTAAGACAGGTAGGTCATAACAATTACTTAATTAACGAAGTAAAACACATTATTTACTACAATTACGAAGTAATGAAGTCACTTTAATACCTTTTTGTGGTAAGATTAAAGTACCTACCTATAATCCTATAACTATTATATCACTACTAATAAATAACCTGTAAGGGTCGGTCATGGAGTAAGTTACTTTGTTTTCAGAGATATCGTGTTTATAAGCTTTATACATGACACTGAAACTAAATTGACGATTTTTAGATTTTTTTTGTATGCATCTATGTATGTTCCTCCATAACTCTTTAACGAATTCAGTTCATTATATGAATATTGGTAGATAAATATTTTGACGTACAGTCAGGTACCTGTCGCAGACGCAAGTTTATAGAAAACTAGCTGCGCCCGCGGCTCCACCCGCGATAATGTCGATGCCTCGGGAATAGTACTTTTCCCGGGAAAAAGGTAGCCTATGTCCTTCTCCGTACTCCAGAGAACTTGTGTGCAAAATTTCATGATGATCGGTTCAGTAGTTACGGCGTGAAAGCGTAACAAACAAACAAACAAACAAATAAACAAACAAACTCACTTTCGCATTTATAATATTAGTAAGGATAAGGATACATCAATGCGTCATCACATCTCTCTTATGACTTTTTCAAATGGCAGAATTGAACAGCTGAGCTGGCTGAGTCCATTGTGCGCTGTTGCCACTTCGCTCTAGATCGCATCACAACTGTTAGTTAAACAGCTGTGATGGGACGACCTATGTCATCTATTCTGTAGTTACCTATTTATTAAAATTATAGAATACTAGCAGTGCCCGCGACTTCGTTCGCGTACATTACTAATTAGGTAATTATGTTATGAGGCTATATCTTATCATAAATTGAAGTAGCCTGTCCCCCCACAGGAGTGGGGGGGGGGATTTTTCTGCCAACATGTAGGGGGTTGTAAGCCCCCTTCCCCCAAGTGTGCTGTAACACTAGAGCCGCGAGGCCGCAGGCCGAGCTCTAAGGCGAGGAGAGGACGATGGTGAACCCTGAGCCATTGAGGATTCAGCACGACTTCCACTCCCCCCAGTGTGTTGCAGTGAGGCCGTAGGCCGAAATGCCGAACACTTGGGCCGCAAGCCTGTAGACCGAGCTCCAAGGCGAGGGCAAAGCCCATGTCGTTGAGGATTTAGCACGAACATCCCCCCCCCCCCCTCCCCAAAGCGTGCTGGAATGAGACCGCTGGCTGAACTGCCGAACACTAGGGCCACAAGACCGTTGGCCAAGCTCCATGGCGAGGGTAATCCCCGAACCGTTGAGGATCCAGCACGACCCCCGCTCCCCCCCCCCCCCCCCCGAGTGTGTTGCAGTGAGGCCGTAGGCCGAAATGCTAAACACTTTGGCCGCGAGACTACTGTAGACCGAGTTTCAAGGCGAAAGTGTGCTGCAGTGAGACCGCAGGCTGAACTACCGAACACTAGGGCCGCGAGGCCACAGGCCTAGCTCCAAGGCGAGGGTGAACCCCGAGCCGTTGAGGATTCAGCACGACCCCTCCCCCACTTCCCCCCTAGGTGTGCTGTAATAAGTTCACAGGCCGAAATTCCGAACACTTGGACCACGAGGCCCCAGGCCGAGCTCCAAGGCAAGGGTGAACCCCGAGCCATTGAAGATTCAGCATGACCCCACCCCCACTCCCCTCCCAAGTGTGCTGCAGTAAGGTCACTGGCCGAATTTCCGAACACTTGAGCCACGAGGCTAGGGCAAACCCCGACCCGTCGAGGACTGATGCAACATAAAAATTCTCTTTGCATTAAACTTAACAATTCCTAAGAGAGAGGCCGGTAAAGGTAGATCAACAATTAATGCGGTTTTTAGCCTGATAAACAATGGAGGTAAGAGGTGTCATCCTCAACTGCCTATCCGGTAGTCGAAGTAATGGCATTGGGTACGCGCACCCGGCCGCCCCAGATGCGTCTTGCTTTACCAGTGTTACAACAGTGTCATAACGATGCTATGTTTAATTTGGAGTAAAGTATGTAACTCGCCAACGACTGTCTCGGCATTCATTAGTCCCATAGTTGAAAAGTTAATCATATCAACGGGCTGAATTAGGATCGAGAATCCCTTCAAGGATCGGACAGGGTTTTCTTTACATATTGTATGTATTGATTTACAACTATTTACAAAGTATGCAAGTGTTTTTTTTTCTATGAGGACTGTGTATCAATGCTACCTTCCTATCTATGGTATGAACGATGAATGATAGATAACACGAGTAATCAATCATTTAATTAAAGGAAAATCTAAAACAAGCTACCTAAGACAGGTAGGTCATAACAAATACTTAATTAACGAAGTAAAACACATTATTTACTACAATTACGAAGTAATGACGTCACTTTAATACCTTTTTGTGGTAAGATTAAAGTACCTTCCTATAATCCTATAACTATTATATCACTACTAATAAATAACCTGTAAGGGTCGGTCATGAAGTAAGTTACTTTGTTTTCAGAGATAATGTGTTTATAAGCTCTATACATGACACTGATCCTAAATTGACGATTTTCAGATTTTTTTGTATGCATATATGTATATTCCTCCATAACTCTTTAACGAATTCAGTTTATTATATGAATATTGGTAGATAAATATTTTGACGTACAGTCAGGTACCTGTCGCAGACGCAAGTTTATAGAAATCTAGCTATCGCCCGCGGCTCCGCCCTCGTGAATGTCAATCCCTCGGGAATAGTACTTTTTCCCGGGATAAAAGGTAGCCTTTGTCCTTCTCCGTACTCCAGAGAACTTGTATGCAAAATTTCATGATGATCGGTTCAGTAGTGACGGCATGAAAGCGTAACAAACAAACAAACAAATAAATAAACAAACAAACTCACTTTCACATTTATAATACTAGTAAGGATACATCAATGCGTCATCACATCTCTCTGATGACTTTTTCAAATGGCATAATTGAACAGTCGGTCCTAATATGATGTTATTGATATGTACCCTTTTAAGGGTTCCGTACCCAAAGAGTAAAAACAGGACCCTATTAATATGGCTCCGTAGCCCGTCTGTCTGTCTGCCGTCCGTCCAGACTGTATCTCATGAACCGTGATAGTTAGCCAGTGTGAAATTTTTACAGACGATGTATATCTGTTGCCGCTATAACAAAAAAAAACCGATCAAGTGCGACTCGGACTCGCACACGTAGGGTTCCGTACCGTTATCTATAATAAGCTAAAATTTAATTATTTAAAATATTTTTATTATATGTTGTAAATAAATATTAACCCTTTTCGCAATTTTTTTTTTTACTTATGCTTTACGACGTTGCTTTGCACCAAATTTTAAGATTCTGAGTTCACGGGAAGTACCCTATAGATTTTGATTCCCTTACGAATGTTGAAAATTTGCGGCATTAATATCTATACATATAATAAAACAGTAAAAATATTTTGTCTGTACATTTAGAATTTTTGACTGAAATGGATAGAGGGACACTTAAAAAAAATAATAGAAAGCAAAAAAAAAATTTTTCGAATTTTTTGTCTGTCTGTCTGTCTGTCTGTCTGTATGTATGATGACGATTATCCGAAAATACTGAACCGATTTACTTCAAACTTTCACCAATTGCTTTGTTTTGACTCAGCAAAACATCTAAAGTTTGTTTCACCAAAATCGGTTCATTAAAAAAAAAGTTATCGTCATTTGAATGAACTCAAGGCATTAGTTTGCCTGCAAATATACACGGTGAATTTTTTATCGTTTTGGACCCTTAAAGGAGTGACTCAGACCATCAAAATGAACAACTTTTCCTATAGGAACAATGCTGGGAACTCAAAAAAAATCGACATTTCCATACAAACTGGCCGGGTGGCGGGACTCTTTTTTATGGAAATGACGAATTTTTTTTTTGAGTTCCCAGCATTGGTCCCATAGAAAAAGTTGTTAATATTGATGACCGGAGTCACCCCTTTAAGGGTCCAAACTGTTCCTGAGGGATGGACACTAACGGCGGCGGCGTAGCCGCGGGCAAACGGCAAACCAACCGAAACTGCTGCGCCTAGAAACTTCAAATTTGGTACAGGGGTTCTTTTATTGATGTGAGTGAGCGCTAAGAAAGAATTTTTAAGAAATTTAACTTCTAAAGGGGTAAAAATTATATGGAATTTTCTCATTTCTGGACTTAGAAGTATAAAAGTAGGTATAAAAGGTCTCGATTAAAATTAAAAAAGATGTGTGTAGGCAGATGGAATTTGCAAAATTCCTCCATAAAGGGGTAAAATGGGGGTGGGTGGGTGGTTTAAACGTATGAAAATAAGTATATAAGTTCTAGGTTACAATTAAAAATATCTGTGTAGATAAAAAATATTTTCCCCTGAAGGGGTAAAATAGCGGGGTAAAGATTGTATAGGAATTTACTTATTTCTAGACTTTGAAGTATGAAAATAGGTAAATAAATTCACGATTACAATTGAAAGAGATCTGTGTAGTCTGGAAAAAAATCCCTCAGAAGGGGGGTAAAGTTTGTTTGGAAATTTTCTCATTTCTGGACTATGAAGTATGAAAATAAATAGGTATGTAAGTTCTCGATCACAATTAAAAAACATATATGTGGGTGAAATGGACAAAATTCACTCCAAAAGGGGTAAAATGGGAGGGTAAAGGTTTTATGGAAATTTTCTCATTTCTGGACTTAGAAGTATAAACAATATCCATACTTCCATACTAATACTAATATTATAAATGCGAAAGTAACTCTGTCTGTTGTTTTTTTACGCTTCAACCAGTGAACTGATTTGGATGAAATTTGGTATGGAGGTGTGAGGCCCGAGGAAGGACATATATGTTTGATTCCGGGAAATTCTACTGTTACCGAGGGATCGACACTAACGCGGGCGGAGCCGCGGGCAACAGCTAGTTTAATAATATAATGATTACATGATGTTACAAAAAATGTATACTTTTCGCAATTTTTTCTTTATCTGTGCTTTATGATGTTGCTTCATACCAAATTCCAAGATTCTGAGTTCACGGGAAGTACCCTGTAGGTTTTGATTCCCTTGCGAGTTCGAAAAACACGAAAATTTGCGGCATAAGCGGCTGTATCTTTTGATTGCGTTAGCTTAGAAGTTAGATTTTTTTACAGCTTCAAGGGACAGTAGATTTGAGTATTTGGTATGAATTTTAGCTTGATACCTCAACGCGTTCGTGAGGAAAAGGGGCTTGACAGAGCGACAGACAGACGGACAACCTAGTGATCCTATAAGGGTTCCTTTTAACCTTTTGAGGTACGGAACCCTAAAAATACTAAAATCAGAATAAAATAAATATTTAACGTGGCTCCCATACAACAAACGTGATATTTTTGCTCGGTTTTGCTTGATATTGATAACGGCAATATGTTGAGGCTTGAAATATTTACGGAATATTAAGTTATATATTCACTTCAAAAATAAATAATTAAATTAATATAAACTTAATATTTAAGGGGGGCTCCCAAACAACAGACATTTTTTTTTACCGTTTTTATAGATAATGGTACGGAACCCTTAGTGCACGAGTCCGACTCGCACTTGGCCGGTTTCTTTCTATAGTCATACAGATATTATAACAAATGACAATGTATTTGATGTTTCTATACTATCACCAGGTAGTCAGCTTTCACAGAACCGACATTGCTGCAACTTTGTTCACCTGTGCAATGTGCAATAATAAACGTATTATTCATATAGTCTTCGCCTCACTCACCTCATCGGGAGGGGGGGAGTCATACTGAATCCTCAACGGCTCGGGGTTCACCCTCACCTTGGAGCTCGGCCTTCAGTCCCAAGTGTCCGGCAGTTCGGCCTGCGGCCTCACTGCAGCTCACTTGGTCGTGGGGGGTGGGGAGTTAGGAGGAAGGGGTCGTGCTGAATCCTCAACGGCTCGGTCTTCGCATTCGCCTTGGAGCTCGGCCTGCGGCCTGGCGGCCCTAGTGTTCGGCAGTTCGGCCTGTGACCTCACTGCAGCACACTTAGGGGAGGGGGGGGGGGGTCGTGGATCGTGCTGAATTCTCAACGGCTCGGGGTTCACTCTCACCTTGGAGCTTGGCCTACATCTCGCGGCCCGACTGTTCGGCAGTTCGGCTTGCAGCCTCAGCACACTTTGGCGGGGGGTTGCTGAATCCTCGACGGCTCGGGCTTCGCATTCGCCTTGGGGCTCGGTCTACGGCCTCACGGCCCTAGTGTTCAGCAGTTCGGCCTGCGGCGGCACTGCAGCACACTTGGGGTAGAAGGAGGGTCGTGCTGAATCCTCAACGGCTCGGCCTTTGCCCTCGCCTTCAAACCATTTTACCCTTCGTGGCTTTAGGGTTGAATTTGGCCCAGTTTCCCCTACATAATCTTTTTTAATTGTAATCGAGAACTTATACACCTTTTTGTATACTTCTAAGTGTAGAAAGTACTGCTGTAGCGTTATTAAATAAATAAATATAAATGTGAAAATTTCCATACAAACTTCCCCCCTGTTTTATCCGTTAGGGGGAAGTATGTATGGAAATTTTCTAAATGAAGACAGATGAAGTGTCTATGAAGACAGACAGATAGACAAATGACAGAGTTACTTTCGCATTTATAATATTAGTATGGATATGGATACTGGTAGTATGGAATATAAAAGTAAAATAAGTTCTTACATACTTACTTATGTCGTCCGTCTCCTAAACAAAAATACGAAATTTTATTTCCTTAAAAACACGTCATCCAACGAAATACACCGACTGCACGGGCACACTTTCTATCTCACTTTAACATAGTTCCATTTCGTTTTTTGCGACGTTGCCGCTCTGCCGCCGCGTTGCTCGAAAGCAATAATTCGCAGCAAATATTGATCAAACGCGGTATATATTCGATCAACAAAAGTATCCTCAGTGCATGAAAAAAGGCGGTTAATAGATCAATAATTATCGTAATAATGTATGACGAGTATAAGACTTTACGGCACAATTAAGCAAAGTGTCGTAACGAGGAGAATTCATATATAGCAGAAAGAGCACGATAGACCCAAAACTTTCAGAGTTAGAGGCGGGTAAAGGTTGATCAACAATTATATCGGATTTCGGCCTGATCAACAACGGCCGAAAGGAGGACAATATATATATATATATATATATATATATATGACGGCGGGAGCTGCACATCATCATCTTCATGTTTACTCTGAAGATGGTCAGACATCAGGATGATCTCAAAATAACACCACGACATATGCACTTTACAGAAGTTTATTGATAACACTTTGGTTACAAAATAATTAAAGATGCTACTGATATTCTTAGATTTTAAATAAACACGTGGAATGCAGTGAGGTTAGCTGTGTCGCGATCACAACCGTTCGTTAGCTCTGCTCCAATTCGAATCCTCCAATCCAAATCAACCGTATTCGAATCTCAACTATCATCTGTCACCGACGTTTGACATCTCCCGTCAAACGTCAACTGTCACTGTCACCTACGATCGCTTTTTTTTTTTTTTTTTTTTTTTTATTTATGGCTTTCACGCGTTACGTATTTAGCCAGTATCAAGTATAAATGAGTTTTCCCGCGCTTTTTTCTAAGTCTTGTTATCAATGAAACGATGGTGTAGTTCATTTCATTGACTCTACGGAGCCCCTGGCGACAATTCCCACGAATCTACTGGCTTGATCACAGACGCAACGAGGCGAGGCGGTCCACCAGCCTGCTAAGTAAATCTCATTACAGCCGCACTGTGACAGTTTATTTCGGTTATTCTACACATTGTTCATAAACATGGGCATTTATAACACCAAATTACACCGATTTCACATTATAAAGTCCACTAGAAACAATTTACAAAAAAAACCAAAACACAAGCCGTGCTCTCCGTCGAAATTCCCGCCAAGAACTCCCCCTACGATCGCTTCACAACTAAACACACTCAAGCAAAGGAATTAAAATAATCGTATTCAACAGATCTGACAAATTAAAATTAACAAAATCGTTGCTTGGCATTCCACTATGAACTACGCTTAGATACTGCAGTCTGCGACATATATATTTATATGCTCCTGCAGTGGAGACTTATAGACCTGATATGATGATAATGGTAATATATAATATATGTTTTGTCTTTTTCTTTCTTGTTCCTGATACAATTATCACGTCTATATCACTTACGGGGTAGACCGAGTTAAGCTTAATTAATGCAAGGAGTTAAGTAGTAAATAGAAAACCATTTAATGCAGTCTTCTTGACCGGCGGCTTAACGTGACTTACAAGAATAGAAAGGTGGTAATATTTTAGCTATATAAGTGTTTCAAGAATAACCAACTCAAGGGATTGCTTATTATGTTTCTTTTATCCTTAGCCAGTTCCTTCGCCATACAATGGAAACTGGGCAAAGTTTTAAATCTCTCCATTGATCTTTTTCATCCAATACTTGTAAACTTTGCAAGTCATCTGACCATCTCGTGCTTGGACTTCCTCTTTTTCTGTAGACCTTTAATAAAAATAAATAAATAAATATATACGGACAAATCACACAGATTGAGCTTGCCCCAAAGTAAGTTCGAGACTTGTGTTATTGGGTACTAACTCAACGATACTATATTTTATAATATAAATATATACGGACAAATCACACAGATTGAGCTAGCCCCAAAGTAAGTTCGAGACTTGTGTTATGGGATACTTACTCAACGATACTATATTTTATAATAAATACATATATAGATACACATCCAAGACACAGGCCAATCTGAAAAAGATCATTTTCCATCTTGACCTGGCCGGGGATCGAACCCGGTCACTCCGTGTCGCAGGCAGGCGTGTTGACCGCTGCGCCACGGAGCTAGACATACCTTTACCTTTACTTTTGAATCCAGTTTGTTGGTTATGTATATAATAAAATTGTATATTGAAATAAAAAAAAAAAGGGATAACTAAAATAGTCCCTTACCTTTAATAATAGCCCTTCAGGCGAGTAGGTTACAAATACTGTAGAAAAATTCTCATATATTCTCATATCTTTCTCTCATATCAGTTGTGATTGGTTCCGAAACCCTGGTCTAGTAATCTGCAGGTTTCAACGTTGGTTAATAATATAAAAATTACTAATACAATACAATACAATACAAAATATCTTTATTGCGCCATAGTAACAAAAACACATAATTAACATAACATATGACACAAAGGCGGACTTATTGCTAAGCAATCTCTTCCAGCCAACCTTTGGGTAGAGTAGAAGATAACTTTAAAAAAAAAACTAATTAAAGTGAAAAAAGTGTCTGTGTGCCTATTTTCTGAATAAACGTTATGAATTTTAACTTTGACATTTGAATAAACGCTAATAAGAGATATCGAGTATCTCCAAGATTTAAGTTAAAGTCCTTTAATTACATCAAACTATCCAGTTTCGCAACAGTAGCGCCATCTGTCCCAAATTCCAAGTCTGCCGTAGCATCAAATTAGTATCTCAACACTGAGCATAATGAAACTTAAATAAGCACTGCCTGCGCTAACTAATGCTCTGTTATTGTTGCAGACGACTATGAAATTTACCAATGTTATTTTGATGGATACAAATAAAGTGAATTATAG
Source organism: Elegia similella (assembly GCA_947532085.1). NCBI lineage: Eukaryota > Metazoa > Arthropoda > Insecta > Lepidoptera > Pyralidae > Elegia > Elegia similella. Next base: position 4,192,835 of record OX383943.1, read on the forward strand.
AAGTGTTATCTTAGGAAATACAAGCTAAACAAAGCTTTAAAACATCTGTGAGACCTCTCCAACCCGCCTGGCCAGCGTGGAGAGTGTAGGCCAAGTCCTCTGGTATGGCTCTAGTAGTACAGAGAGGGTCGTGCTCTTGTAGTGGAGACTAAAAAGGACCTGATGATGATGATGATAGAAGTGTTCATCGGTAAAATAAAATCCTACTTTTGTGATTGTAATATATTGGAGTTATATTTCATGGAGCTCATTGAATGAACTTGCCTCGGGCCTTGATTGTATAGTTACGTCACTGATATAATGAGATTTGGAATTAGTCAAATATTTTTGTCTACCAACACGTTTGTTGTGAAAAAAAAAATGTGAAGAAACCTGCAAACTGGGTAGTTAATTGTTTGAAATAGAGAAATAAAATGAATTTTAATCCAATTAAGATAATGTGTTTTTTTTTTTATTTGTTTATAATATTTGCATATAGGTACGCTAAGTATGGCCCTTGGGTCTTATAACCCTCGGCTCTGCCTACCCCGTCAGGGATAAAGATGTAATAATATGTATGTATATTTGCATAATCTACAAACTACTAGCGTTTCGGAACGACCACTGCGAAAATGATGGCAAAACTAACCTTTTTTTTTTCAAAAATATATGTCCTTTTCTTATGATACCCGGTAAAAGCCTAATATATTTTTGTAAGTCTAAAATTATTAAATATCTGTTGTGAAACATTTCTTAAATGATCATTATGCTCGTCTAGACAAAGGTTCTACGTCGTCTTCAAAATATAAGCAGTTGGTTTATCTTCTAATATGAAATATCTACGCCCTCAAAAGCTTTAGAAACTTATTTTTAAATTAGCTCCAGTGAGTTCTAAATTCAACTGCTGTATAATTTAAGATTCATAAATGTTTGCATTGTTGAGCTGTGCTAATGCGAACGTCTTGCGGTTTCTGACTTAGAAGCTGGATTTAGGAACAGTTGCTATTGTGCTAACTTTGCAAATGATGGAAAATGTTCTGGGGAAAAGCCTGGTTTTCAGTAGAAGTTTTATAAGTTTATTAGTATCTAGGCAAAGTGTTACTATTATTAACTTTTTTTCCAATATTGAACTTAATAACAAAATATTTCATTGTTTTTGCCAAAGTTCTTTGAACAAGTCAAGCCTTAGCACGAAATATTAAAGAGTAATAGATAAAGAAATAGTCAGATTTTGAGTATATAATTGCGTCTATTTATTTGTTTTTCTGGCCCTTAAACATTGTAGTATGTAGAGTTTTACTATATTACTAAAATTATGTCTTATCCCAAAAACAATATAAATGTCTATCATTAAACATTTCTTAAATAGCTCTGATCTAGATATTAGGAGTGGACTGTTTTGTGCTGGTTTTACGTTGCAGGTGTCCGTCACGGTGGTGAGATATTAAAATGCTGGCTTCCAGACGATCCGTTTATTGTAGCAGCCATACACAGAGAGAGAGTTGACACTACACACAATGTTACCAACTAAAAGTATCATAGATAGACAAAATTCTATAAATTGGTGTTGCTAGTTGCGACACTAGAGATACATTGACTTCAAAATACGAACACTGATATTAAATATTTCTTAAAACTTCAGATATTTATATTAAATTAACTCTAGTGAGTTCCAAATTCAACTGCTGTATAATTTAAGATTCATAAATGTTTACTGGCATTGTTGAGCTGTGCTAATGTGAACGTCTTGCGGTTTCTGACTTAGAAGCTGGATTTAGGAACAGCTGCTATTGTGCTTAATTTGCAAATGATGGAAAATGTTCTGGGGAAAAGCTTGATTTTCAGTAGAAGTTTTATAAGTTTATATGTATCTAGGCAAAGTGTTACTATTATTAACTTTTTTTTCCAATATTGAACTTAATAAACAAAATACTTCATTGTTTTTGTCAAAGTTCTTTTGAACAAGTCAAGCCTTAGCACGAAATATTAAAGAGTAATAGATAAAGAAATAGTAAGATTTTGAGTTAATAATTGCGTCTATTTATTTCTTTTTCTGGCCCTTAAAAATTATAGTATGTAGACTTTTATTATATTACTAAAATTATGTCTTATCTCAAAAACAATTTAAATGTCTGTTATTGAACATTTCTTAAATGGCTCTGATTTAGAGATACATTGACTTCTAAATACGAACACTAATATGAAATATTCCCTTAAAACTTCGGATATTTATATTTAATTAGCACTAGTGAGTTCCAAATCCAGCTGGTGCATAATTTAAGATTCATAAATGTTAATTAGCATTGTTGAGATGTACTAATGCGAACGTCTTGCGGTTTCTGACTTAGAAGCTGGATTTAAAATCAGCTATTGTGCTAACTTTGAGAGATGACAGAGAATGTGCTGGTTTTGAGCTTAATTTACAACGCTGTCTGCGAAAAAGTGTCACGTTCCGTGTGCAAGCGATACTGCGGAACTAGCCATAGAGAGGTACGATCGGCCTCAGCTTGTGACGCATCTATCTCCCTTCCACTGTTATCAATCACGTAAAAATTATCGTCCGTAGACCGATTTTACAGACACTCAATTTTTTGCCTAAAATATACAATATGCATTTTATTTATCTTAAATCTATCTATTCTTCTTCTTATCGAATCAATGAATCAAATTCCCTTTTTCGCCCAATACAGTGCAACTTGAAATGCATTTTCTGTAGCCATGTACAGGTACTCCAGTGTGCAGGTCTCAGGGCACGCTGGGCATGACAGCAGATGTGTCATGATCTGGGGAGACACACCACAGTTGCAGATATTAATTGCAGATCTATCTATTATAGATTAAGAAGGCAAACCTGACTCACTGACTTAGTAGTTTTGGCTGTTCGTTGATATATATCAATGCACAGCCAAAACTACTGTACCTAGAAGCTAGAAATTTGGTACAGGGGTTTCGTTCATGTTGGAAGTGAGCACTAAGAAAGGGTTTTAAGTAATTCAACCCCTAAGGGGATAAAATTTATGAAGAATTTACTTATTTCTAGACTTAGAAGTATAAAAATAGGTATATTAGTTCTCGACAATAATAAAAAATTATCTGTACAGATGAAATAAACAATCACCCCTAAAGGGGCAAAATGGGGGTAAAGGTTTAAATTCATACAATTTCCATGACAAAACAAAAAGGACTTATTTAATGTAATTTACGTAAACAATTCTGGTAAATTAAAAAAGAATACAAAGCTATAAGTACTATTCAAAACGTACACAATACAGTCATTCGTAGAAAAAAAAAAACTATCCATAAAATGCCCTAAACTACCTACAAAATCCGTCAAATCCCCCCACTTACGGCCCTAATGAAAATAAAACAAAAAGGCCCATCACATATGCACGAGCGACTCATCCCCCTATAAAACTTATTCTTTCAAAGTTACTGACACTTTTAGAGGAGTAGTCGAATTTACGAGAAAACTTGCTACTTACTATCTGTCACCCGGACTTGGAGAGTGAACAAAATAGATCAGCCAAGTTTGGGATTCAGGGAAGTTGGAGAGCGATGGGTCCCTATATACGAGTACTTGGCAATTGGACAAATGAAGTTGCCACGTTTGAAGTTTTTTATTGATGTTGATTACTCATGGAAAGCTAAGAATAAGGTTATTTGATACAGTTATGTCGTCTTTTTAGGGTTCCGTAACCAAATGGTGAAAATGGGAACCTATTATTAACCCTCGGTTGTTTGTCCGTCCGTGTGTCACAGTGACCGTCGATTGACCGTGATTGACCGTGTCACCTACACGAAATGATGAATTGAATAAAAGGACAGGAGGATTATCAAAACGTATGTAGTGGTTGGGTTTGTCCAGAGCATGTTCACAGACTGCAGACTTGGTTGAGTGATTGTTTATGTCATATTGCTGACATAAAGAATGAAGAAATTATAATGTGTAACAACCGTGAAAATATTAGAAAGCATACGTTCATGCTACACAATGTAAAGCGTAAAACTCAAATGAAAATAAATTGGCCCTGAATAAAATCACGAGAAAATTCTGCCTATTTTTGTCTTTTACTGAACCTTACTGCTTAAGTCTTAAGAGTTATTCAAAAAGGTGTATTATAACGTGATGGAAATCGCTCGCCTAAGGAATGTTTAATTTGCTCAGTTGTGATGTGCAAACATCGTGTTCCTCGCTCATACGTGCGTACACAGAACTCACCTTTATTGACTAAATTGGTGATTTGCTTGGAATAAAGGATCCGAAAATCCTTGGGGATTTCGTTCATATTTAACTTCGGAGACGAAAGGCAAAGGAAACTTTGGCAAATGAAATGAAAGCCTAAACTTGTGCGTCTGATAAATTTGTTTCGGCTATTTTTCCTTAAGGGCTCGTACTACCTCACACTGCTTTGCATGATTATCTGTAATATCAATAATAATGAAATACTCAAGGCCTATGCCCAGCAGTGGGCTGATGTGGGCTGAAAATGATGATGATGATGACTCAAGTTGAAATAAAAATGCAGCATAGTTCAGGACTAACTCTGGTAACTATCTGACTCAAAAACACGATGCATTAAATTTTCTCGATAGAAAAAAATTGCAAAGTTGCCTCCAAATCACGACTAATTTACTCGGTATACAGCAGTATTCACCAAATACATTAAAATTAACCTTGAAACTTTTGATTATAATTGCAATACAGTCATCATGTATTTTTTTTTTGTTTGAATAACCCTTGAATATTTTTTAAAAACGAAAATATCCAAAGTAGCCAACGCGTTTAGACCATCCGCGTTTGTACCGCCACGCCGTCTGGGCTATAGCGGACCCTTAAACATTCGGTTTGAAACGATTCTGAAGTTGTAGCGCTTGCGACAAAATAGTTTCGTATTGGTTGGAGAAAAGATTTGCTGTAGACTGGAGGAATTTAGTATTAATGTATGTCGAATTTCAAACATTTTACAACATAGAACAATTAAACAAAAGTTAGCTGTGATTTCATCATCATCATCATCATATCAGCCGCAATAAAACCACTGCTGGACATAGGCCTCTCCCAATGATTTCCAAAATGACCAGTTGGAAGCGACATGCATCCAGCGTTTCCCTGCGACCTTGGTCAGGTCGTCCGACCACCTGGTTGGGACCACCGCTTGCCTAACCGATGGCCGATGGGGCACTTTTTGCCCCATCGGCCATCGGTTCTACGCGCTATGTGCCCCGCCCACTGCCACTTCAAAGAGCTAATCCGCTGAGCTATGTCGGTAACTTTCGTTCTTCTACGGATCTCCTCATTTCTGATTCGGTCTCGCAGGGAAACACCGAGCATAGCCCTCTCCATTGCTCTTTGAGCAACCTTGAGTTTTTTTATGAGACCCATAGTAAGGGATCACGTTTAGTAAGTGACCACGTTTTTTTTTTCTCTCAATTTTTTATAAAAAAAAACTCGTTTTGGCCCTCAAACTTCATTCAGAAGCTTATTTTAGGCATTATCTAGTTAATCTTCGAGTTATTCTTGTGTATCAACGAAATGATGGTGTAATTTATTTCGCTGATTCGATGGAGCCACTGGCCACAATTCCCACGAATCCACTGGTTTGATCATATACGATGCAGCAAGGCGAGCAAACACCAGCCCGCTGAGTAAATCTCACTACAGCCGCACCATGACACTTTATTTTAATTATTCCACACATTGTTCATAAACATGGGCATCTATAACACCAAATTACACCTACTTCACATTATAAACACCACTAGAAGCAATTTGCAAAACAATCCAAAAAAAAACCGTGCAGTCCGCCGAAATTCCAGCCAAGAACTCTTTGACGTCACTGACTAGATGCGAATATTTTTTTATAAATGTAGTTTTGGTCTGCCTGAGAAATATTAAATTCATAGTCAGCAGAATATGCAGTTTTCAATATAACATATTCATCATCATCATTTCGAGTAGGTCACGGTCAATCGACCATGCACACCCTGGTGTCAGAGTTCTTCGGAACCGCCTCTCGGCCTCTTACTTGGTTCCTTTAACGACTACCATATGGCAGCCGGGACCACCGGCTTAACGTGCCTTTCGAAGCACGGAATTATCTTCCGTGCTTCGGAAGGCACGTTAAGCCTAATTATCAGACAATCATTATATCTTAACAAAACTGGTTCCAAAACCTCACTGTCATATATGTGGGTATTTATATACCTTTGGCCAGAACAGACAGAGGATTTGATTTGGCCTACACTCTCCTTTGTTTGTTCTGGCCGAATATGCACTGATAATATAGAGAGGGTCGTGCTTCTGTAGTGGAGACTAAAAAGACCTTATGATGATGATCATGATATACCTTTGTGAATACATGTTTTTCTTAATGTGTTAACAAAGTTAGCAGTTCATAATAAGAATATCGTAGCTACCTGAATGGTCCATAATTATGCATGCACCGTATTGAAATCGAAGCTAAATTCAGATTTTAAATTTGGAACATAAAAACGATGGCCGAAAATGCTTGCTGTCACCGTGAGGCGGCAGAAAAAAAAACAATAAAACGTCACACACAGCTAAAGCCTTATTTACACAGGCTCACTTGTTAGTTTTCCAAATGGTCGGAAAGTTTGTAACACTGGGATAACTAGGATTTCGTTGATTGTGGGTTGGGGTCGTTAGAGTAACACTAACGGCAGATCATGAATCTTTTAATATGATTTAAGGCTTCACTTTTACTATTTTACCTTGTTTTTGAAATATCTTTTGTTAAAAATTGCGCTGACAAATTTGATGTTTGTAACATATTTTTGTTTTACAACTATCACAAATATTTCAAAGATATATTTTTATAAATATAATCTCATTTCAATTGAAAAATATAAATTCAATTATAAGTTCTAAATTACTTCGAAAAAGTTATTAAAATCATCACATGGATCATCATAAAAATTCTCTATGATACGGGCGAAATTTCATCATTCTATGGGCAATTTCTTCCATGCTTTTCTTTGCACCTGTCCACAGCTTTAGTTTAAAACATTTGATTGCCGAGTAGGTACTAGCTAGTGAACTAGCTTTTAAACGCCAGTTCTATCTGTCTGTCCATTTTCAAACTGCATTCTAGACGATTAGTATTCTAAAAGCACACGGTAGCTACGAAATGTGTTCGAAAACGGTCATTCCATGCTCGCACGTGTAAACGCGGTATAACAGACTCAGCGTTCCATTTTCAAATTTGCCTACCACCGAGCCATGTCGTACGTAACACTATTCTTGAAACAGCCTATGTAAATATTTATGTTCTTTATAGTCATTGAAATACTATTTCTAATCCTAATCCTAACTAATATTATAAATGCGAAAGTGAGTTTGTTTGTTTGTTTGTTACGCTTTCACGCCGTAACTACTGAACCGATCATCATGAAATTTTGCATACAAGTTCTCTGGAGTACAGAGAAGGACATAGGCCTTATCCCGGGAAAAAGTACTATTCCCGAGGGATCGACATTAACGCGGGCGGAGCCACGGGCGAAAGCTAGTCTACTATAAACATTCATTTTCTAGTAGTATCGCTAGAAAGCCACTCATTAACAAACACAAATTGGGCGAACACTTTTAAATTTCTTCCATTATATCAAATTACTTTCTTATATTTATCCACCACAAGCTTCGTCAGATGAATAGCAGCAAAGATATACTATTCAACGTAGATGGGCCATAAAAAGTGAAACGTTCAATGCTGGTTGCATCTCTTTTTAATTCTTTATGGATATCTTTTGAAAAAAAGACAAAAAAGTAGCTTTCTTGGTCGTTATATATCGTTACCGTTCTGTCTATATATATACTATTTCTACCCAAAAACATGACAAACTGGTGACACCTCGCTATATTGTACTATATTCATGATATAGGATACTATATACAAGGATATGAATTCAGGTTTATCCTGTAGAATGTAGAATTTTTTAAACTGTTACTGTTACTGAAATAAATGAATTTTATTTATTTAATACTCTTCAACTACTTTAAATCTTTTTGACACAAACAGTCATTACAAAATAGAAATACTTAACTAAATTACTAAGACAAAACATTGATTGCCGATATTTACCACTATAATAATAAAAATACTGTGACTTCATAAAATAAAATAATTCAAATTGAAAATTGCATTACAAATGTTAATTACCAAATTAGTAGTTTGTACCATTTTTAGCAACAAAGCTTTTCTAAAGCTAGGCAAAGATAAACTAAAAGGGTCAATGTCAGAGAATTACACTCTGACATTTGTCTATTATACAGATTTTATATTATGATGTGATATTATGTTTGATGGTAGATCTTTGAATGGTAGAACGTTCAACTGCGTCTTGTAATAAATGATAAGCATTTTGAAGGCCAGTTGTAAAAGAACGTCCGAAATTTCAAAAATGGCTTGTGTAAACGCGGCGCATTCGACTCAGCGTTCCATTTTTAAATTTGCCTATCACCGAGTCGTAACGCCATCGCAAAGAGCTGGCTTGATTAAATTCTGTCTTTATGTACGCTGAAACACGCTACTTCGAATTAACTATACGAGGCATATAATTGCATTGCGAAATAAAAAACGAACATACACCGTGTTCGTTTTGTATTGTGGTGTTATCTCTTCGTTTATGCTGATTAAAATACCTATGTGAATGTATTTGAATATTAGAAACGTGTACCTACTTTCATTTATTTTTACGACTAAAAGTTATGATAGTTGGCCGGTTTTTACTTTGGAATTATAACAAAACATGAAAACCCTTTTAAAAGTCATTTTAGAGTGCTTTTTTATTTATTTTAGATTCCTTTATTTTCTAAATATTAGCTTGTCTAGTAGGCTAGGTTTACAAGACCCGTTTAAACATTATTCTAGAAGATTAGTATTCTTAAAGCAAATGACAGCTACGAAATGTATTCAAGAAAAGTTACTCAACACTTACACGCGTAAGCATATGGCGCATTTTAAAATTAACCTGTCAACAATCCATTACATAGCACCACTCATTATGACTAAATTTGGCCTTTATACCAATTACTTGTAAATATTTCCACAACTGCACTAGCACATAATATTAAATGACTTAGTTTAGTATAGTGGAAAGAAGGTAGAATCTGTTTTAATTGGGTAAATTGGGCCTTATCTTCTTATTTTAAACACAAGTTATAACAAGAAGCGTTCGAAATTTTAAAAACAGAACGTAGCACGTTCAAATTTCAAATTACCTTACATGCGGTGCATCCAACTCACCATTCCATTTTCAAATTTGCCTATCACCGAGTCGTAACACCATCACAAAGAGCTGGCTTGATTAAATTCGTCTTTATGTGCGCGCAAACACGCTACTTCGAATTAACTATACGAGGTATATAATTGCATTGGGGTGAATTCGTTTTTTTTTTTACCGTTATCTCCTCTCCGTTTATGCTGATTAAAATATGGTAGCGTTTGCTCTGAATATTAGAAGCGTGTATCACCGTAGCCGCTTGTTTTCATGTACTATTTCGTTTAAAGTTATTGTAGCTGGAACAACTGTTTAAATTCTAAAGGCTGCTTGTTAAGTTTAGTATTATTAAGAGTTGGGAAAGGAGCGTCGGACGTCCTCCGATGAGATGGGTTGACGATATAGTCAAAATCGCGGGTCGCTCCTGGATGAGATCAGCACACGATCGAGACGGATGGCGGAAACGAAGAGAGGCCTATGCTCAGCAGTGGGCGGAAGACGGGCTGAGATGGTGATGATAATGATGATGGTTCTCTCTAATTTGAGCGTGTTGTTCCTGACGCTTTTTCAGAAGTAGTGCTTCCAAAGGGAGTCTTAAACGCATACTTGTTTCTACACACATACTACCACGTCTTTTTCCCTTGCGGGGTAGACAGAGCCCAGTTTTTTAGGACCTAAAAGCCACGTTTAACATGTCTGTGGGCGTTAAGTGGAAAAACGGAATCAAAATAGTAAATAAATAAATATATACTGACAAATCACACAGATTGAGCTAGCGCCAAAGTAAGTTCAAGACTTGTGTTATGGTATACTAACCCAACGATACTATATTTTATAACAAATAGATATATAAATACACATCCAAGACCCAGGCCAATCTAAAAAAGATCATTTTCCATCTTGACCTGGCCGGGGATCGAACCCGGTCACTCCGTGTCGCAGGCAGGCGTGTTGACCGCTGCGCCACGGAGCTAGTCGTGATGGGTTACTAGCCGCATCACCTACTAACACGATTCATCAGGTTATCGTTTTTAATTTTTTCATGAAGTCTAAGTTATCACTAAAGGCCTAACAATACATACCCCACTTTACTCTTACACTAAACATTAGTACTCTACTAGGTAGGATCGTTTTTTAATATAAAAAAAAATGTTTTCTAAGAAGTTAAAGAAAAGAGATAGAAGCATAAGTCACAAGCCGAACGCTTAGGCCGATCGTGCCTCTCTATCGCTTGTTCCGCTCTCTTGCTCGCACATGGAACGTGACACTTTTACGTGCATGCAGCCGGCGTTCATCGATTTTTACGACGTTATCACGACAAAAAGTTATCAAAGGATACATATTGGCCACGATGGACTATTGTCTTCAAAAGTGGCTATATTTTAATACAGCTGGCCAATATATACTTGTAAATACTTTTAAAATTATCAAAAAAAGCAATTGTCTAAAAATTCAATATTCTATTCGATATTTCATAAAAATATATACAAACTTTTTTTTTTATTACATATATCTCTAGTGGATTCTTTTAATTAATAAGCATATATTTAATCTGTGAATAACGTTGTTGGTTACATAATTATCTAAATGTGTTATAATTGTATGTAGTTTTTTAAGCTCATTATGTAACTGTTTGTTATTCCCTAATAAAAAAAAATAAAAAAAAATGTGTCTACTGTACAATTGTATAAAACTTAAAAAATAAACATAATAAAAACATATATAGCTGTATATATTCGCCTTAAAAAGCCCTCAGCATTGATCCCTCGTATCTCAAGATTTTCCATTACGTGATCATTTTCATTCCATCTTATCCCCTTCAGCATAGAGTTGAGTATCGTCTAAAGCACTCCTTCCAGGAAAATATATGGCTATACAAGAAACGTGTTTTTTGTCGTCAAGTACCGTTGGAAGAGGCTATTATGTAAGTACTTAATCTAAGTACCGTATTCAAGATAAATATCACTGTACTGAGGATGCAAGGAAACTCTGTGATATCTCCTTCCTTTATACTCCTTTTTGTGCATCCGGATAAGGATTGTGCTGATTCAAGCTTAGTATTTTGTGAAATAAAATTCTTTGTTAAATAAAATTACCTTGAAAATTTAGAAATAAACTTCTTTTTTTATTTTATGACGTGTGTGTGCTTGGGGAACACTGAATTAGTATTTTTAAGTGTTATATTTTTGCATTTTTAAATTTTATCCGTGTGGTTTCCGGCAGAGTAGAATAGGACCACTCCAAGTCTTCTCATGGATGTCGTAGGAGGCGACTTAGGAAATACAAACTAAACAAAGCTCATAAACACCAATGAGACCTCTCCAACCCGTCTGGCCAGCGAGGAGAGTGTAGACCAAATCCTCTGTCTGCTCTGGCCAAGTATGGCTCCGGTAGTACATAGAGGGTCGTGCTCCTACAGTGGAGACTAAAAAGACCTGATGATGATGATGATGATGATTTTGATATTTTCATATACTCTTATTATATATTATTAATAATATATTATTAATAGGTGGCTCAGTTGGAAAGCGTAAGTCGTATATAGATATTAAGGTCGCAGGTTAAAATCCCGCCCGCTTGAAATTTTTTTCATCATATTTTATCTCTTAATTTAATAAGAGTACAGAGAGCCAACGTCTCTCCGTAGACTGAGGGTGATTAAATCGTTTGTGAGTGTGGGTCGATAATACAAATTACGTTGGATGGAATCAAGAGGAAGGAGTTGGTATTGAGGTGCACCAGACCAGACAATGAGAGCAGTATTCCATATTGATTTTCAGCCGTCACCTTTGGTGTGGGGGACTTTGTATAAGACTTTGGGTACGGAACCCTAAAAACCGAAAAAATCACAAGCTTTTCTTCCTGCGCAGACCGTAATATCCGCCCGAGGGAATGGGCGAAAATCTATGGGTTAATGTAAATAGGCGATGCGAACAACCCATCACTATTTTGATTCCGTTTTCCACGTACACGCCCACCAACCCGCTAACCGTATACATTGAAAAAAGAAAGGTGGGAGGAAGAAGGAAGTCATGGTTGCGGACCATAAGACGGTGGACCGGGATTGCTAAAGCGGCTGAGCTGTTCCGTCGAGCCACGAACAGAGAGGACTGTACCAAGCTGATCGCCAACCTTCACTAGTTGGAGAGGCACCTTAAGAAGAGAAGAAGAAGAAGATACATTGGGTATTATTGATTTTAGGTTCTGTTTACGACTATTCATAAACATATATACTATCACGTCTTTTTCCCTTGCGGGGTAGACAGAGCAGAGAGTTGAGCCACGTTTAACATGTTTGTGGGTTGGTATATGGAAAACAGAATTATGTTTGTTCGTAATAATCTTCATCTTAACGCGAAAAATAGTGATATCTACAACAGGAATACGAGAAATAAAAATAAATTAGCGACACCAACTTTGCGATTACAGAAAACAATGAATTCATTTTTGGAACTTAGTATACGCTTCTATAATAGAATTAAGAAAATTAGGTAAGTTTAAGACTGCTGTTAAAAATCAATTACTTAAAAATGCCTACTATTGTATTAATGACTATTTAACAGATAAAACTCCATGGAAGTAATATATTCAATAAATTGTTAATCAATATACATCAGTGATTACTTAATGTAAAATAATTCAATTTGTTATAAATATGTGAAAGTGTAGCCCTTCAGGCACGTAGGGACCAATACTGGACTGAGTTTCTTTCGGCGTATTCTTCTCAGCAGTGGTCGTTTCGAAACGCTAGTAGCTTATCGATTTTGCAAATATTAAAAATAATAATATGACCTTCCAAATTTGAATAAAATTCTATTTCATTTTATTCATTTCATTTCATTTCATTTCATTTAATTTCATGAATCAAAATAGTGATGGGTTGCTAGCCGCATCACTTAATAAAATGATTCCTCAGATTTATATGTATTACTATGCATTCCCTCGATTGGCTTTACGACCTGCGCGGTAAGAGTAGAAGGTGGTACATTCTATGTTTTAGCTTCTCTTCTAGACTAGCATGGAAGATAAAAGATCACAATTACATAATCTTTCATATAAAAAAACCGATTTCAATCAAACTAGTGAACCGATTACGATGAAATATAAACAAAGAAATGAAAAAAAAAAAAACTAAAAATATATTATCATATTCATATAATAAAAAAAGAGATCGGTTCGTATATGACGAAATTCTGAGGTAACAAACATTAAAAACACAATTGAATTGTTAACCTCCTCCTTTTATTTGAAGTTGGTTAAAAATACAATGTATTCGAAAAGTAGAAAGAGATACAACTTCCTCTCCTACGCCGCGCTGGCGGTCTCAGGTAACGTGTCAGTCTTACGAATTTTATTTTTTGATCAGGTCACTTGTTCAGACGTGAGTTTAACATTTTTACCCATCCCAAAAAAAGCACAATGCTTCTAAAGAAGTTTTGACATCAAAAATGGAAAGTACTTATCGCAAAATCATTCGTTTTAAGCTAAACCATAAACAAGGAAGATCGCATCAAAAATTCATTTTCGCCCGGAGAGATCGTTCGCAATTTTTGCATCCACCGAGAGAAAATTAAATTTGTGCTTTATGGCAATTGTTTTAAAGCTCGAATCTTGTTAGCTGCAATGCGATTGTGTTAGCTGGAAGCTGTAAGGCGCACGTCAGATAGGATTTAAGTTTTCCTGATGGCGGACATCTGGGAAGTTGGAGCTATATAGTTTTTTCGATTCAAGTTGAATCGTCGTAACTTTACTATTTTATCGGTGTTTTGGATTGGTTATCTCAGTAATATGGAAGTATTGAGTAGCTGAAGTAAGAATATTTACTATTTAGTGAAGTAAATTCTACTGTTTGTATACTTATATATTATAATTATAGATTAAGTTATCTTTTATTTAATTCAATATCTAAAACAGGAATACGAGAAATAAAAATCAATTAGCGACACCAACTTTGCGATTACATAAAACAATGAATTCCTTTTTGGGACTTAGATATCCAAATTTGAATAAATAATAATACTTATACTTAATATTATTTTATATAAATAATTACTTAATATAAATAATACTTAAACTTATATAAAAATATAAACAAAAAAATAAATAAATTATAAATTGTACAAACCCCCCAGATGCTTGCCCCTGGACATTGTGCCCAAAAGGCTGGCAGCATTGCCGAGTTGAATGACAATGCTGATACGCTGAGCTAGGTAGCTTCCAGCCCTTTGGTCACGGGATATCTCAATAAGCTTTGTAGCCATGAAGCTTTATAAGCTTATGCGCTGATGGACCCCACGGACCTAAAGATTTTACTCCAAAAGGCTCAAATATGTAGTTACCTGTGATACCTACATATTTACGCCTTTCGAGGGTTTCTGTTTCTGCTGCAGCTGTACCGACCTTTGACTTGGTGCACTGCAGGTTCTATTTATACAGGGTGGCCAAACAATATGTGTACACTTTAGTTTTGTAAAGTATTTCTTGTTAAATAAAGTATTTAGCGTCCGCATAGTTTTGGTTGTGGTAGAGCCACGCTACCGGCAAAATTCATTTTTGTTAGTAGCATGAATGGGTCGGCTCGTCCGGGGAAGTACCACACTCTCACAGAAAATCGACTTCTGCGTAAGAGCTTCACCGCTTGCTTCGTTCGGTGAGTGAGAGAGCCGGAGGCCCATCCTTCCCCCATTTCCTCCCCCCATGTCCTTTTCCCAACTCCTTCAAAGGCCGGCAACGCTCCTGCTACACCCTGGTGTTGCAGTTGTCCATGGGCAACGCTGGTCGCTTACCATCAGGTGACTCGCTTGCTCGTTTGCCGCCCTATAAGATAAAAAAAAAAGTAACCTCTAGCACCATCGCAACCCTTTTCATCGCGTTTTTAAGGCGCTGTGCATCACAAGAATACCTTAAAACGTCTATTTTTTCGTCGCGCAGTTAGCCTTATTTTCCATGGAATACTAGCATGAAAAAAATATGAAGTACAGTTCAAAGATCAAAATAAATGGATACATCAAAATATTTTCAAAAAAGTAATTAAAATCTAGCAAAATAAAATAGCAAAAATGCTATACCCAGAAAAAGTTTCGTCGCGAATTACTTGATATTTTCAGCGACAACTACCAACTTTTTTACGACTATAAAAAGTATAACTAAATGAGCCAGATGGATACCTAAAAAAAAATACAATATTTGGCTATAATTATTGAATTATTAAATTAAAAGTGAAAATTAACACGGAAATGGCCGACACGGGTTTGAAATGAGACTAGGGACAGGCCAACCGGTATCGCCACTTTCAGCCGCTACGAAGGGTTAAGGGATACAGCGCCTTAACACATTTTCATACATTTCCTGCGTTATCTCAATGATTGTGTCTCGAATATTTTGTTTTAAATACACGCCCCTTTAGATAGCTCCACAGAAAAAAGTCAGGAGCTGTTAAATCAGACGATCTTGGGAGCCAATGTATGTCACCGTCTCTCGAAATTCAAAAAGTTTTAATGATTGTAAAATCATCATACCAGCCGCAAGAAGTCCACTGCTAGACATAGGCCTCCCCTAAGGATTTCCAATATGACTGGTTGGAAGCGGCCTGCATCCTGCGTTTTCCTTCCGAATCCGAATGATTCTAAAAACGTTTAAATAATTAAAATACTTTGTTGCACCACAGCTCATTCGCACCTGAGCTGTTCGCACCTGGGTTCATTCGCGCCTTACCTCTTCGCACCTCAGTTCATTAGCGCCTTAGCTCTTCGCGACTAAGTTCACTCGCACCTCAGCACTTCGCACCTACGTCTTTCGCACCTAAATAACACACTCCATATTTACCGCCAAAACAAAATAGCGGCAAAAAAGTTATATACCTCGAAGTTGGCCGCCCTGTCCTTAAATGTGAAGACGTAAAAATGTTTTAACGTAAGAATTTCCTTTAATAAGTTTTAAAAACGAGCTCTGTGGCCTAGGTGTTATCATGCCACTATGCCACACTAGCCAATAATAAAAACTATTTTCATCAAACACCTACTTGTACATTTACGAGTATCTGCAACACGAGTAACTCATTAGTAAGTACGTTTGGTATGACACCCACGCAGCCTTGATATCCATCTTCTCGGTAAGAAGGTGCCAATGGAAACTTTCCTCGCATGAGTTTCGAGGATATTAATTTTAGTAGGCGAGAACTTGGGCGAAGACGGAATAGTTTTATGAATATAGCATAACATACAGGATTAATTTCTCATTTGATTAATCCAAATTTTAATATAAAATACATAAATAAAACATGTTCGTATTTATTGGTGAAATTTTTTGTGAATTCTTTTAAATTAAATTAGTACACTTTTATGGTGAAAAAATTCCACGCGGGCGGGGTTTGAACCTGCGACCTTAGGTCTCGGTACAACCTACAAATACATACATATATAGTATCACGTCTTTTTCCCTTACGGGGTAGACAGAGCCCAGGTCTATATGACCTAAAAGCTATGTTTAGCATGTTGGTGGGCATTAGGTGGGAATCAAAATAGTGATAGCTACCATCCTCTATCCGCCTTTTAACATGATTCCTCAGATTTTACCCATTTCTCGATCGACTTTTACGATCTGCGTGGGAAGAGAAGCAGCTGGTACATTGTACGTTTTTTTTTCTCCCAGACCAGCTTAGAAGATTACATATTTACAAATTACATATTTAAAAATTAAACCCGCCTCTCAGCGTTTCTGGTGCATAGATGCCCAAAACACCAGCGGCATTACCACACTAATTTGCAATTTACATCCGTCTCACTAAGAAACGAGGTAGATCGATAGTCTCCGCCATTTTCCGCTACACGATGCCTTTTCTTCAAATACGGCAATTAATAAACACTTATATAAAAATAGGGCCATTGACTTTCAAAAACGTAGATTTTAAAGTATAGGAGCTTTTTTTTGGGAACCTAATTTATGAATAAGAAGTATCTTATTAAAAAGTTTCTGATGTTTTCGCGATTGTTACACATTGAAAGGTGTCAAAATAATGTAAAATACGCGATAAAACCGTATTAAAGTGATTTTATTTAAGTCTTATATTATAAGTCAGGACATGATTTATCCGTGTCCCTGTGTGTATTTAATCAAAAATTTATTGAAAGTTTGATTCGTGATCTAGTAACAAACGTGCAAATATCAAAACACACAAATTTACGCATTAATCATATGCGAAGGATACCTTGCCATAATTTTAGGTTATGACGGCCTCCGTGGTCCAGTGGTTAAGTCGTTTGCCTGTTGACCCGGGGGTCGTGGGTTCGATTCCCACCGGAAGCATACTTTGTTTAGTTGTTTCCAGTTTGGTTAGGACATTGCAGGTTTGAATCACCTGATTGTCTGATAATAAAGATGATTCCGTGCTTCGGAAGGCACGTTAAGCCGGTGGTCCCGGCTGCCATCTGGTAGTCGTTAAAAGAACCACGTCAGAGGCCAAGAGGCGGTTCCGAAGAACTCTGACACTAGGGTGTGCAATAGTGTGCATGGTCGATTGACCGTGACACCTACACGAAATGATGATGATGATGATAATTTTAGTTGTAATATAAGCTCATTACTCGGCTCATACGTGTGACATGACACTCACACAGATCTGATAACAGCTTGGAAAGCAGATGCCATTTAAACTTTCTTCACAAAAGTCAAGAGGGTATTAATTTTAATACACGCGAAGTGGGAAGACAGGGTAAGTAATTAGTTGGGCCGCTAAATAATTATTTGGGCAGTAGAATTTACTATTGGGGCAGCAGAGTAAACATGGATAAGCTTCGGAACCACCTGGAACGGCTGAGGGCAGATAAGAGGTTAGGTTCAGGTAAATTTTTTAATACCACCCGGAACGACTGAGGGCAGAAAATAAGTTTTGCTGACCATAAGTTGCTGCCCAACTAGCTATTTTAGCTGACCGATTAAATTTTTTTGCTAACAAAAATACGTATATTCTGCTAACCGTTTAAATAACACTAGTTTATTAATATAGCAGAGCACATGACTTTCAGTAATTCAGGACAAAGCATTTTATATGTATAGTCGTAGTTATACATGCAAGCATATTGCACACAGCAAGCAGACAATATAGTTTCAGTCATAAATGTATAATCATCGATCTCAATTATACCTAAAACAATCGAGAGAATGGAATTAAGAAACTTAGTTTAACGAGAAAAGTATAGTTAGCAGATAAAGATATAATGAAGAGATTGTAAGTGCTCAGAGTTCCAAACAGACATTAATTAAGTTTTATCTATAATGGACCCGGGGGTCGTGGGGTCGTGGCAGGACAAATATACATATTTTTATATGATATAGGGCGGCAAACGAGCAAACGGGTCACCTGATGGTAAGTGTGATCACTTACCATCACCACCACTTACCGCGGTGATCCGCGGCCCATGGACAACTGCAACAACAGGGTGTGACAGGTGTGTTGTCGGCCTTTCAAGGAGTTGGGGGAAGGAAATGGGGAAGGGAGGGGGAAGGATGGGCCTCCGGCTCTGTCACTCACCAAATGAAGCATAGAAGCGTTAAAGGAAGCATAGACGCATAGAACCTTTTTGAGTTTTATTTGCGGATTTATGGTTAGCTATGTATATTATCTTTCCTATTATTTTGGTGAAGTAACTAGTGTGATCTAAATGTTCGTCATCATCATCATTTCAGCCGTATCAAGTCCATTGTTGGACCAAGGCCTCCCCCTAGAATTCGTCGTTGCATGGGAGGATATGGCCATCCTCACCATGCTTGGCAGACAGGTTGGAAAGCGCAATTTCTTAGCTTCTTATGCTTTTGAGGCTACAGTCCATCGTATGCATTTTTACACAAAAACTACAGTTAGCGACAAATTACAAAGATTTAACGATGAAAATTTCACCATTTTGTCAGCCGTATGTGTCCGCTGGGCGTACTTTAGCTGCAAACTGGATACTGATAGCTGCATTATAGCGTTATTTATATGGTAGTTTAAAAGCAGCTGCGTTGAAATAGCTTAATCTTTTAGATAATCTAATTTATAGTTTGTAAATAAATAATAAACATAAATAAATAAAATAGACAAACCACGAAGATTGTATTAACTTCAAAGTAAGTTCGGGTCTTGTCTTATGGGACACTAACTCAACTATATTCTATAATAAATACATATACAGGAAAACATCTTAGTCCCAGGTCAATCTAAAAAGATTTATATTTTACATCTTGGCCTGACCGGGGATCGAAGTCTCGACCAGTGTGATAATTACTGGGCCACACAGGTCAACAAACATAATTACACAAAGACTAAAGTTAGTGACGAACTTCAAAGATTTAACGATGACAATTTCACCATTTTGTTGTTTTTCGTATGTGCCCGCTGGGTTTCGTTAGCTGCAAGCTGGAACTGATAGCTGCATTAAACCGTTAGTTAGAACGCAGTTTAAAAGCAGCTGCGTGAAATAGTTTAATCTTTTAGATACATAATCTAATTTATAATTTGTAAATGAAATAATAAGAACAAATCACACAGATTGAGCTAGAGTGTTAAAGGATACTAACTTAACAATAGTATATTCTCAAATACATGTATAGATGAACATCTAAGACTCAGGTCAATCTGAAAAAGGTTTACATTTTACATCTTGACCTGATCTGGGATCGAACCCTTGACCTCCTGTGTGACGGCCTGGCATGATGACTACTGAGCCACATAGGGCAACAAACATATTAACACAAAGAAGAAAACTAGTGACAAACTTCAAAGATTTAACGATGACAATTTCACCATTTTGTTGTCAGTTGTATGTGCCCGCTGGGTGTAGTTAGCTGCAAGCTGGAACTGATAGCTGCATTAAACCGTTAGTTAGAAGGCAGTTTAAAAGCAGCTGCGTTGAAATAGCTTAATCTTTTAGATACATAATCTAATTTATAGTTTGTAAATTAAATAATAAGAACAAATCACACAGATTGAGCTAGAGTGTTAAAGGATACTAACTTAACAATAGTATATTCTCAAATACATGTATAGATGAACATCTAAGACTCAGGTCAATCTGAAAAAGGTTTACATTTTACATCTTGACCTGATCTGGGATCGAACCCTTGACCTCCTGTGTGACGGCCTGGCATGATGACTACTGAGCCACATAGGGCAACAAACATATTAACACAAAGAAGAAAACTAGTGACAAACTTCAAAGATTTAACGATGACAATATCACCATTTTGTTGTCAGTTGTATGTGCCCGCTGGGTGTAGTTAGCTGCAAGCTGGAACTGATAGCTGCATTAAACCGTTAGTTAGAAGGCAGTTTAAAAGCAGCTGCGTTGAAATAGCTTAATCTTTTAGATACATAATCTAATTTATAGTTTGTAAATTAAATAATAAGAACAAATCACACAGATTGAGCTAGAGTGTTAAAGGATACTAACTTAACAATAGTATATTCTCAAATACATGTATACATGAACATCTAAGACTCAGGTCAATCTGAAAAAGGTTTACATTTTACATCTTGACCTGATCTGGGATCGAACCCTTGACCTCCTGTGTGACAGCCTGGCATGATGACTACTGAGCCACATAGGGCAACAAACATATTAACACAAAGAAGAAAACTAGTGACAAACTTCAAAGATTTAACGATGACAATTTCACCATTTTGTTGTCAGTTGTATGTGCCCGCTGGGTGTAGTTAGCTGCAAGCTGGAACTGATAGCTGCATTAAACCGTTAGTTAGAACGCAGTTTAAAAGCAGCTGCGTGAAATAGTTTAATCTTTTAGATACATCATAATCTAATTTATAATTTGTAAATGAAATAATAAGAACAAATCACACAGATTGAGCTAGAGTGATATAGGATACTAATTTAACAATTGTATATTCTCAAATACATATATACATAGTATGACGTCTTTTTCCTTTGCGGAGTAGACAGACTCCAGGTCTTTAAGACCTAAAAGCCACGTTTAGCATATTGGTGGGCGTTAGGTGGAAAATGGAATTTAAATACTGATGGGTTGCTAGCCGCATACATACATATTATCACGCCTGTTTCCCATGGGGGTAGGCAGAGACTATGGACTATGGACCACTTGCTACGATCCTGACATAATTATGTCTCTAGCTTCGTCAAAACTCATTACTCTCCTCATACATGCTCTACGGTTTCGAGTACTTCTAACAGCTCCTTTTTTAAGAACGTCTGCAATCTGATCGCAGTACGTTCGACGAGGTCGACCCTGAACATTATTCCCATTCACACTGGCTTTATATATTTTCTTTGTTGTTCTTGTTTCATTCATCCTTGCTAGCCGCATCGCCTACTAATAATAGCAGGGTATTTTACATCTGCACGGAGCTTTTTTGGATACGCTTTTCTACATGATTAGTAGCGAACTGCACATTATATAATTATAACGATGTTCCTAGCGTTTTGTTGCCAGTTGTATGAGTCCACTGCGAGTAATTTAGGTGCATGCTGCATACTAAAGACAGAAGATACGTTAGTTATAATGCAGTTTAAGAGCACCTGCGTTAAAGCTGCCAGCTTATAAGGTTATCTAGTTGCTAGTTTATGAACATAGAATCTTTGATAAAGAGAATGGTCGGAGGATTTAAGACGCTTATTTTTCTCTCGTACGACACAAAGATTATACCCATTGACTACATGATTTTGATCAAAAATACAAGCAAATAATAGTAAACTTTAAGTGAATCAACATAAATAAATATAGCCCCAAATTAAGTTCGAAAATTTTGTTATGGGATACTAATCAAAGATAAACGATACAATTGTTATTCCAAAATAAAGATAAACATTATAGACCCAGGTAGATCTGTAAAAGATCTAGCACTGACTGGGACCTCCCTCCGTTATGACAACCTGGTATAAATAAATATATACGGATAAATCACTCAGATTGAACTAGCCCCAAAGTAAGTTCGAGACTTGTGTTATGGGATACTAACTCAACGATACTATATTTTATAACAAATACATATATAGATAAACATTCATGGTATGATGACTATTAAGATACAAGGTTGTAAAAAAAATATGAAATTACGTCCACATGTCTAAGTCCGCGTATGGGTTGATACTATTTATGACAATACACTTTAATTTGGTCTATAGATGGTGTATCTACAAACATGTTTCAACCTCATTTTGTTTATGGATGTGTGTTATTGAAACATAGCTGACTTCATACGTGAGTAACCCGTAATTCGCATATTAAGAATGTTAATAATTATATCGCGTTAGTTTTAATAAATAAAAGTTGCTGACAGTTTTCGTAGATTGTCTTATGAAAAAAAATATATTACACTTTTAATAAATATAATACGTTTATAAAACTAAGAAACACGTATTTATAAAATTATTGTAGTGTCAACTTGATAAGTCTAGAAACCAGAAGTTCAAGAAAACCGATAATAAACTAACAAGCAAACATACAAGAGGGCTAATAAAAAGCGTGTAAAAAAACACAGGCCGATAATATCGGATGATCTCAATTTCTATTTCCAGGACTAGACACTTACTCATTGGTACTGAGACACTCAGATCTGAGAAGGAAGACAAATCACACAATTCCACCATTCATTAAAATCAAAAAGCCTGAGAGATAGCATATCAGCAGTTTAATTTTATAGTAAGCTGTTACGAACATTCTGATACAGTAAAACCTATCTCACACGATTGAGTCGAGCCAGTTATCGTAACTTATATTCCGTTAGTCCGCTCTAACGTAGCCGGCCGTTCGCCGCGGCGCTGACGTGGAGAGCAATTTACTATGACTTACAACGCGCCACGCTCGCCGACTACCGCCAGCCACCAGTTTCTTTGATTCATTGTTGCAATTTTTCTTCTAACAATTGATTTCTTAAAATTTCACCTATATTTTTTGTTCAATGTTGTTTGTGGTTGCTTTTTTCGTATCTATTCGTTTCATTGCTATTAAAAATACTTTAGTTTAAGTTAAATTATCGAGCGAGGCATTTTTTGTATATTTATGATGCAAAATGCAAAATTGTTGAAAGAGAATTTCAACATAATTTGTCAGTGTAGTTCTCTGTCTAGAATAGGACCATTCCGCCTCTTCTTACATTGCACGAGGCGACTAAAGGATATTTTTAAAGACACAAAAATATTTTATCGACTTAATAGTCTAGCTGTAGCAGTACCAAGGTTTCCTTTCAAGTTGGTGTACCTAATGCGTAAACAGACTGATAGCGTTTTGCCTAAATGTCATAATTATCTTTTTTAGAACTCTTCATAAGTTGTTGTTATTCAATACAAACAATTCAATTCAATAAAACTAATCTTACACGATTGAGTCGAGCCAGTTATCGTAACTTATATTCCGTTAGTCCGCTCTAACGTAGCCGGCCGTTCGCCGCGGCGCTGACGTGGAGAGCAATTTACTATTACTTACAACGCGCCACGCTTGCCGACTACCGCCAGCCACCAGTTTCTTTGATTCATTGTTGCAATTTTTCTTCTAACAATTGATTTCTTAAAATTTCACCTATATTTTTTGTTCAATGTTGTTTGTGGTTGCTTTTTTCGTATCTATTCGTTTCATTGCTAATAAAAAAACTTTAGTTTAAGTTAAATTATCGAGCGAGGCATTTTTTGTATATTTATGATGCAAAATGCAAAATTGTTGAAAGAGAATTTTAACATATTTGTCACTGTAGTTCTTTGTCTAGAATAGGACCATTCCGCCTCTTTTTAAATTGCATGAGGCGAATAAAGGATATTTTTAAACACACAAAAAATATTTCTTCGATCTAATAGACTAGCTGTAGCAGAATCAAGGTTTCGTGTGAATTCATCTATTTTAGATCTTTCTATATTTTTTTATCATCGTTAGCTATTACAAACAATTCAGTACAATGAAACCTATCTCAAAAGATTGAGTTGGGCCAGTTATCGTAACTTATCCTCCCTTATTCCGCTCTGACGTAGTCAGGCGTTTGCCACGGCGCTGACGTGGAGAGCAATTACTATGACTTACAACCGAGCCATGCTAGCAGACCAGCGCCAGCCACCAGTTTCTTTGATTCATTGTTGCAATTTTTCTATTAACAATTGATTTCTTAAAATCACACATATTTTTCTGTAAAGTTTCTTCAGTAGAGTAGCAAATGTCATGCCATAAATGCAAAAAAGGTGAAAAGGAACTTTAATACATTTGTCGGTGTACTTTTCTGTCTAGAATAGGATCATTCTATCTTTTCCTACATCATACGAGGGGACTAAATGATGATTTAAATACAAAAAAATCATCGATTTAATAGAGTTCTAGCAGTATCAAGGTTCGAGATGACCATTTTTGGAGACATGACGAGTTGACAAAAAACTTAGGCTTGACTAATTGACCAATATTAACGGCTTGACGAATTAACCATTTTGCACTGCTTGACGAATAAACCATTTTAGGAGCGGTTAAAAAACGCTTGACCAGTTGACAAAATTTTCTCGCTTTACCAATTATCCTCTACATCGTTTGAATGAGAATAAGTTTTTACGAACAGTTCAATACAATGAAAGCTATCTCAAAAGATTGAGTTGGGCCAGTTATCGTAACTTATCCTCCGTTATTCCGCTCTGACGTAGCCGGGCGTTTGCCGCGGCGCTGACGTGGAGAGCAATTACTATGACTTACAACCGAGCCATGCTTGTAGACCAGCCACCAGTTTCTTTGATTCATTGTTACAGACTCTCTTCCAGCAATTGATTTCTTTTAATTTAACTCTTTCTGAGTTAGGTTTCTGCAGTTCAGTTTCTCACTTCTTCCCCTAGAAAACTAGACTTTACAAAATTCTGGATGAGTTAAAAAAAACACTGTTTAGCATTTATAATACTAATTAGCTTTCGTCCGCGGCTCCGCCCGCGTCCATGTCGATTCCTCTGGAACAGTACTTTTTTCCAGGATAAAATGTATCCTATGTCCTTCTCCGTAACCCAGATAGGAACATGTATACAAAATTTCATGATGATTGGTTAGTTACAATGTGAAAGCGTAACAAACAAACTCACTTTTGCATTTATAATATTAGTTACGATTAGGATTACAGGAGAGGGATAAAACATGATACGGGCGGGAGGTATGTTCTTCAGTAGTTTCCCAAGTGCTATAAACTTAGCTCATATAAAGCCGTATTAATGTTAGTCGGCGCTAAGCCCTATTGTTTGCGAAATGTTGGTATGTTTCCAATTGTGATGGATTCTACTTGGCTAATTACTATAGTCTATTCGGGAATAGATTTTGTTCTAGAAATTGTCATTTAGTCAACGCAGGAAGAAAAGCAAACCTTTCCCTTAGGAAAGGGAAAAATCATTTTTTGGACTGGTAACGTCTTATAATCAACTAGCTTTCGCCCGCGGCTCCGCCCGCGTCAATGTCGATCCCTCGGGAACAGTACTTTTTCCCGGGATAAAATGTACCCTATGTCCTTCTCCATACCCCAGATAACGTATATGCAAAATGATAGCGTAACAAACAAACAAATAAACAAACAAACAAACTCACTTTCGCATTTATGATCGACTGCACGCACTAAAAATAGTCACGTTCGGTGAGTAAGCAAGAGCCCGGCACAAGCGTTATAGAAGCACGATCGGCCTAAGACTTCGGCTTGTGACGCATCTATCTCTCTTCCACCATTATCACGTCAAATTATCGCCCAAAAACCAACTTTAAACACAATTTTTTTTTTAATACTATCTGTTTTCCCGAGACCTTCTTTTACTAGGTACTTACTTCTGCATTAGCTTTATATAGCTGAAAGAATTTTTCGAAATCGGCTCAGTAGTTTTAGCGTTTATCATTTAAGAAAAAAATATACTCATCACAGGCAACGTAAAAATAAAACCTTTTATGAAGTAAAAAAGCAAATCGGAATCGTTAAAACACAAAGTTTGAGCAAATCGTTATCCTATATCAGGAAAATTACAATATTCCCTGAAGATAAACTTTGAGATTATGCAAAAATGATTATAGAAATAAGAAACCGGTGATTGCGATTTCATGAATAGCTATAGTATATCTAACATACTTACATATATACAAACGTACGTACGTACGTATATACATACATACATACATGGTGAATTTTTGATCGTTTTGGACCCTTAAGGGGTGACTCAGACCATCAATATGAACAACTTTTTCTATGGGACAATGCTGGGAACTCAAAAAAAAATTCGTCATTTCCATACAAAAGAGTTCCGTTGCCCGTTAGTATGGAATGTCGTTTTTTTTTTTTTAAATCCCAGCATTGTTCCCATAGGAAAAGTTGTTCATTTTGATGGACTGAGTCACCCCTTTAAGGGTTCAAAACGATATAAATTTCACCATGTATACATACATACGTACATACATTCATACCTACTTACATACACACATACTATGACGTCTTTTACCCGTGCCCCCGCACGGGTAAAAGACGCCTATCTCAATAGGACCTATAAGCCACGGATTGCTCCTCAACGTCTTCCAATATGATTCAAATTTTCGCCCATTCCCTCGATTGATTTTTACGATCTGCGTGGAAAGAGAAGCAGCTGGTATGATATATGATATATATTATTCCGTTTACCTGCTAACGCCCACTAATATGCTAATCGTGGCGAGGGAAAAAAACCGGCCAAGTGCGAGTCGGACTCGCGCACGAAGGGTTCCGTAATGTTATCTATAAAAACGGCAAAAAAATCATGTCTTTTGTATAGGAAGCCCTTTAATATTTATTTTATTATTATTTAATAATTTATTTTTAAAGTTAATATTCTGAGAATATTTCAAGCGTCTATCTGTTGCCGTTATCAATATCGAGCAAAAACAAGCAAAAAAAAGGGTACGGAACTCTAAAAAATTGTTGCCCGTAAAGACGGTTCACTAAGAATAATTTTATGTGATAATGGTGGAAGGGAGATAGATGTGTCACAAGCCAAACGCTTAGGCCGGTCGTTTGTTCCGCGCTCTCGCTTACACCTAGAGCGCGACACTTTTGTGTCAGCTGGTGTTTATCGATATTATCGACCTTATCACGTCAAAAGACGTGAAAATATGTACAGATAGCGTGCGAGTTGAATGCAGAGCTCAGGAATGCGATAGTGTTGTGATCTCCGTGGTTGTGACCTTATTAGAATTAGCATTATTAATGACGAAATGGAAGTAAGGATAAATTTATAAAAAATTAAGGGATTTTAATTTTCACATTTAACTTAAGGTTAACATTATGAGAAAACAAGATAATAGTTATAAAGTGAATTTAACTAATAAAAGGGTTGGAATTTGAGTTTTAAGATGATCGGTAAGCGACTTAGCGTACGATAGCTATCAAGGACATCACTACACTAAAGGCACGTGAGGTGAGGCGTGCGGAAAGCGGGGGGAGATGCTCCCGCTCTTCACCTCAGGCCCCAACTGCATTCAACTCGCGCGCTATCTGTATGTATGAATGTAATAAAAGGTTTTTTATTTTGTAGAATAGAATAGAATTTTTTATTTGCTAGAATACAGAATTTAAAAGGGTGTTAAATATAATTACATAGTACATGTATTCAGCCACGATAAGGGGCGTGCAAATATTTAGTCTTATATAATTCATAAAATCATAATTATACAAATAGAATAAATAAAAATTAATAAAAAAATAATAATACTATTTATCATCTATACATATAATAAAACAGTAAAATTATTTTGTCTGTACATTTCGAATTTTTGACTGAAATGGATAGAGGGACACATAAAAAGAATAATAGAAAGCAAAAAAAATTTTTTGGAATTTCTTGTCTGTCTGTCTGTCTGTCTGTCTGTCTGTCTGTCTGTATGTATGATCACGATTATCTTCGAAAATACTGAACCGATTTACTTTAAACTTTCACCAATTGCTTTGTTTTAACTCAGTTTAACATTTAAAGTTTGTTTCATCAAAATCGGCTTATTAAAAAAAAAGTTATCTCGTAAGAACTCAAGGCATGAGTTTGCCTGCAAACATATAGCAAAAATAAAATAAAATAATAAGTGACATAAGAAAATTAAAATCCAAAGTCAATTCATCATCATTATACGACAGCATTAGGATACCTATCCATACTATCCATAGTAATCCATACTAAAAAAAAGGAGAAGCTGACTGACTGACTGACATATCAACGCAGGGCCTAAACTATAAGGGTTAGGAACTTGAAATTTTGCACAGGGGTTCCTTTTATAACGTAGGGAAGCACTAAGAAAGGATTTTTGGAAATTCATCTCCTCAGGGGGAAAAACGGGTTGCAAAGTTAGTATGAAACTTTGTTGTTTTTGAAGTTATTCGAATGAAATTCAGCATGAAGGTTCTTTACTTGAAGGTTCTTTACTGAAAGGTATGAAACAAGAGTAAAATATTTTACTCAAAAATCATCCCTTAAGGGGGTAAAATAGGGGTGCAAAGTAAGCATGAAACTTTGCCATTTTTGAAGTTAGTCGAATGAAATTCAGCATGAAGGTTCTTTACTAAAAGGCATGAAACACGAGTAAAATATTATTCTCAAAAATCATCCCTTAAGGGGATATAACGGGGATGCAAAGTTAGTATGAAACTTTCCGTTTTTGAAGTTATTCAATTGAAATTCAATATTAAGGTGTTTCATTGAAAATCATGAACTAATGTATTGCGGGTTCAACTAATAATTCTACTGTTCCTGAGAAATCGACACTTATGGGCGGAGCTGCGGGCCAAAGGCAAACCTGACTTGTATATCAACGCACAGCCGAAACTACTGTGCGCAGAAACTTGAAATTTGGCACAGGGATTCTTTTTATGATGTAAATGAGCACTAAGAAAGGATTTTTAGAAAATCCAAGAGGTTGAAGTGTTATGGAATTTTCTCATTACTGGACTTAGAAGTTTGAAAGTAGGTACGCAAGTTCTCAATTAAAATTAAAAAAGATCTTTTTAGGTGAACCAGACAACGGGGGGGGGGGGGGGGGGTTGTATGGAAAGTTTCTCATTTCTGGACATAGAAGTATAAAAATAAGTATATATGTTTACGTTGAAATAAAAAAGATCTGTGTAGTTAAAATGGTCGAAATTTCCCCTTGAAGGGGTAGAATAGGTGGGGTAAAGTTTGTATGGATTTTTTTTATTTACTTAGAATTATGACAATAAGAAGTTCTCTATTACAATAAAAAATATCTGTGTAGGTGAAATGGGCAAAATCCCCTCCTTAAGGGCTAAAGATCTATGCAGGTGAAATGTATTAAATTATCCCTTACGGGGAAAAAGCAAAGGGGCAGGGGTTTGTATAGAATTTTTATCATTTCTACTGTTCCCAAGGGAACGACATTAACGCGGGCGGAGCCGCGGGCAACAGCTAGTGACATATAAAATTCATATATTCTTTCACATTATAAAAACATTCGTCCAATAGCCATTCTTTTAATCGTGTCTTAAACGCCCTACCTTGCAAATTCTGAATCTCTTTGGGAAGTTTAATATATATAGTTATGCACATGTTGTAAACATGTTGTAAACATTTTTGTCATATATGTTACTTCTAGATGTGGGTTTATACAACAGGTTACTATATTGACTACGCTGTTGTCTCGTATGCATATGAATGCGTTGAGTAAATAAGTCAGGGTGATTTTTAACAAAGATACATATCACTTATATACATTGAAGCCAAAGGAAGAATCTTTAGTTTGTTTGAAGAGCGGTTTACAGGAATCCAAGAACCACGCATTGCGAATTGCACGGATACATTTCTTCTGAACAATGAATACTCGGTCAACATCCACAGAGTTTCCCCACAAGATCAGACCTGTGTGAAGTTATCTATGATTTGGTATCTTATAAAAATAAATAGCTGAAATCTTTGTAATGTGTAAAGATTTCGTGATCCTAAGTAGCACTTTAATATGTATCGAGCTTGTTGAACTTCAAAAGGCACGATAATCCATTTGTCCAAACTCTCAAAGATCGCAGTCGTTACATAGTTATAGCCGGCTCTTAGGTACTTCTTGTTTAGGGCTTACTAAGCTTCGGAGTTTTAAAAGAATACTAATAATAAATCTGTAAAGGTTGGCCATGGAGTAAGTTACTTTTCAGAGATATCGTGTTTATAAGCTCTGTACATGATAATAAAACTAAATTGATGATCTTTAGAATTTTATTTTCTGTATGTATGTTCGGTCTAAATAACTCTTAAACGAATTAACTGAATTTTATGAAACTTGGTAGATAAACATTTAGACGTACAGGAAACAAGATACGTTTTTTTCTCCGGTTATGATGAGACGGGGCCCCCATACGCGAACGGAGTCACTGGTACAGCTAGTTACAATATATTTTTATTTGACGGGGCGAAAATCTTAGGAATTACTAGCTGTTGCCCGCGGCTCCGCCCGCGTTAATGTCGTTCCCTTGGGAACAGTAGAAATGATAAAAATTCCATACAAACCCCTGCCCCCTTGCTTTTTCCCCTTAAGGGGGAATTTAATAATTTAATACATTTCACCTGCATAGATCTTTAGCCCTTAAGGAGGGGATTTTGCCCATTTCACCTGCACAGATATTTTTTTATTGTAATGGAGAACTTCTTATTGTCATATTTCTAAGTAAATAAAAAAAATCCATACAAACTTTACCCCACCTATTCTACCCCTTCAAGGGGAAATTTCGACCATTTTAAATACACAGATCTTTTTAATTGTAATGTAAACATATATACTTATTTTTATACTTCTATGTCCAGAAATGAGAAAATTACCATACAATCCCCCCCCCCCCTTTATCCCTTAAGGGGAAAATTTTGTACATTTCACCTACACAGATCTTTTTTAATTGTAACCTAGAACGTATATACTTATTTTCATACCTCTAAGTCTAGAAAAATTCCATACAAACTTTACCCCCTATTTACCCCTTCAAGGGAGAATGTTGTCTGGTTCACCTAAACAGATTTTTTTTAATTTTAATTGAGAACCTGCGTACCTACTTTCAAACTTCTACGTCCAGAAATGATAAAATTCCATAAAACTTCAACCCCTTTGATTTTCTAAAAATCCTTTCTTAGTGCTCATTTACATCATAAAAAGAATCCCTGTGCCAAGTTTCTGCGCACAGTAGTTTCGGCTGTGCGTTGATATAAATAATAATATAATAAATAAATATAAACGGACAAATCACACAGATTGAGCTAGCCCCAAAGTAAGTTCGAGACTTGTGTTATGGGATACTAACTCAACGATACTATATTTTATAACAAATACATATATAGATACACATCCAAGAGCCAGGCCAATCTGAAAAAGATAATTTTCCATCTTGACCTGGCCGGGGATCGAACCCGGTCACTCCGTGTCGCAGGCAGGCGTGTTGACCGCTGCGCCACGGAGCTAGTCTGTAGTCCGATATATAAGTCAGGTTTGCCTTTGGCCCGCGGCTCCGCCCGCGTAAGTGTCGATTTCTCAGGAACAGTAGAATTACCCGGAATACATTAGTTTATGACTTTCAATGAAACACCTTAATATTGAATTTCAATTGAATAACTTCAAAAACGGAAAGTTTCATACTAACTTTGCATCCCCGTTATATAAATCCCTTAAGGGATGATTTTTGAGAAAAATATTTTACTCGTGTTTCATGCCTTTTAGTAAAGAACCTTCATGCTGAATTTCATTTGAATAACTTCAAAAACAACAAAGTTTCATACTAACTTTGCAACCCGTTTTTCCCCTAAGGAGATTAATTTCCAAAAATCCTTTCTTAGTGCTCCCCTACGTTATAAAAGGAACCCCTGTGCAAAATTTCAAGTTCCTAACCCTTATAGTTTAGGCCCTGCGTCGATATGTCAGTCAGTCAGTCAGCTTCTCCTTTTTTTAGTATTGATTACTATGGATAGTATGGATAGGTATAATGCTGTCGTATAATGATGATGAATTGACTTTGGATTTTAATTTTCTTATGTCACTTATTATTTTATTTTATTTTTGCTATATGTTTGCAGGCAAACTCATGCCTTGAGTTCATTCAAATGACGATAACTTTTTTTTTAATGAACCGATTTTGATGAAACAAACTTTAAATGTTAAACTGAGTTAAAACAAAGCAATTGGTGAAAGTTTGAAGTAAATCGGTTCAGTATTTTCGGAGATAATCGTACATACAGACAGACAGACAGACAGACAGACAGACAGACAGACAGACAAGAAATTCCAAAAAATTTTTTTTCTTTCTATTATTCTTTTTAAGTGTCCCTCTGTCCATTTCAGTCAAAAATTCGAAATGTACAGACAAAATAATTTTACTGTTTTATTATATGTATAGATGTTAATAGGCAATGTGATTAGCAACCTATCTCTATTTTGATTCCGTTTTCTACGTACCGTGCCAAATGCGGCTTTAAGGTCTTAAACACCTGGGCTCTGTCTACCCCGCAAATAAAAAAAGACGTGATTATATGTATGTATATTATGAACCTTCAATCGAGTAAAGCCAATAAGAAAAATATGTGAGGAAAATAAATTCATTGTTATTTTTCTTTGTTTCAGGTAAGCATTGACATAAGGAGTAATTGAGCGTTTCGTCCTATGAAGCTTTCGTCCCAATCACAATGGGACGAAACACACACAAAAGAGTATCTGGAATTCTGTGAACGATTTGTACAATTGATATAAGCGAGGTTGAGTGTACACATAGTGGTCAAACTTATAATATCCCTCTTTTTGTGTAGTTGGTCAAAATATACTTATTATTTTCATTTGCTTATCGGAACAACAAGGCAGGAGAGTGTAATTACTTGGAGCCATAGGCAAGGCAAGGATAGATAAGGCCGTACAAGGTCAATCAAAGGTGTCAAGTCATTAGAAGGCGTTCTCTCAGATGATTATATACGGCCCCAACACTCGCACGCTACCTATGAGAATACAGCCTTTACTATTTATTCTCTCTAACCCATCTCGGCTTACCATCAGAGACAGCGTCAGTCAGTCACTATAGAATTAGACACACATTCAATCTCCGGTACGTTTCAACATCATTGCAAAATAATCTAGTACACACAACTCACAGTATCAATAATGATTTAACACTTTACGTATAGTTGTGGTAGAGCCACGATACTGACAAAAGTAATTTTTTCTCGAAGCATGAATGGACCGGCTCGTCCGGGGAAGTACAACTTTCGTAAAGAAAATCGACGTTTGAGTAGAAGCTTTTCTTTTTTCCCATTTCTCCCCCATTTCCTTCCCTCATGTCCTTCCCCCAACTCCTTCAAAGGCCGACAACGCTCCTGTTATACCTTGGTATTGCAGTTGTCCATGGGCAGTGCTGATCGCTTTTTTTTTACTAAGTATTGAAGTAGGCATTTGTCTCCCATATACCATCAGGTGGCTCGCCTTCTCGTTTGGTGTCTTATAACATAAAAAAAAAAATATCAACACAACGTCTCAAATGGTCTAATGATGAACAACACTAACAGATTTCTTTTATTGGAAGAACCACAGTGATTATAACCTCCTTTGACAAAGTCTGACAATCAACTAGTTTTAATTTACTACATTTAAATTGAATGACAGTTCCCATGATGAATCGTTCACTGAATGAATGAGAGATTAAAATTGTTATTTCATAATATCAATAGATTTTATTCTATAACAGATAATATAGAATACTAGCTTTTTCCCGTGGCTACGCCCGCGTTAATGTCAGTCTCTCGGGAATAGTAGAATTTCCCTGAATTAAAGGTATATGTCCTTCCGCGGGCCACAAACTACCACCATCCCAAATTTCATACAAATTGGTTCAATGGTTAGCATGAAAAGGTGACAAACAGACAGACAGAGTTACTTTCGCATTTATTATATCAGTGTAGATTGTGGAAATCATAGAAAATAATATATGTGTATTGAACGTATTTAATAACTTTTTTATTATTTATTTTAATTGTTGACTAATGTGCTTAATATAGTAATTAGGATTATTGCTATAATCTGGCGTTTACAAGCTGTTGAATACGAGAATCACCAATTATAATATAAATTTATTTAAATACTACCGCGTTAGTGTCGATCCCTCGGGAACAGTAGAATTTTCCGATATAAAAGGTCCTATTTCCTTCCCCGGCCTCAAACTACCTCCATACCAAATTGGTCCAATGGTTCAAGCGTGAAAAGAAGACAGACAGATAAAGTTACTTTCGCATTTATAATATTAATATGGATAGTATGGATTTGCATCTATTTTTATTGTAACATCTGTTTTGTAAGGAAGTAAATATATCGATTCGGCCGAATGAGACAAAGTTACGCGAGACAGGGTATTCTAGTGTTGGGCCAGTGATATAGTTGACACCAGAAATTATAAAGACCAATAATGAATTTAATAATAATAAATTCCAAGTTCCCATTAAAACGATAAATCATTATTATTTATGCTTAATTACGCATCAATCAGTAAAAATCAGCAATCGAGTCATGACACGGCTCGATTGAATCAATTTCCGAGAACACAAGAACTACTGAAGCGGGTAATCGAATACAAATTTATGCGTGTAAATATTGATATTTTTTGTACTGCAAGACTGCTATTGATTGGATTGGATCATAAGAATTAAGCCGTGTGGTATCCGGCAGAGTAGAATAGGACCACTCCAAGTCTTCCCATGGATGACGTAGAAGGCGACTTAGGAAATACAAGCTAAACAAAGCTTATAAACATCTAAGACACCTCTCCAACCCGTCTGGCCAGCGTGGAGAGTGTAGGCCAAGTCCTCTGGCTGCTCTGGCCAAGTATGGCCCTAGTAGTACAGAGAGGGTCGTGCTCCTGTAGTGGAGACTATAAAGGACCTGATGATGATAAGAATTTATATATATATTGATATACATGATCAATGACTGATTTTCCTTTGTTTTATACAAAGGAAAATCAGTCATCGTATAAAAAAGAAAGCGAGTAAATTATGATATTTTTTAAAGTAAAAACTTCTTTAGCGTCGTTGTGCACTTTTTAGGTAGGGTAAAAAAAAAATTCGCGTCAGGACACGTGACCTGATCGAAAATTTGTATGACTGACACGTGACCAGTGAAATCTTTTTTGGTGGCGTTGTGCACTTTTTGGGATGGGTAAAAATGTTAAACTCGCGTCAGGACACGTGACCTGTTCGAAAATGTGTAAGACGGACACGTGACCTGAGACCGCCGCAAAGGCGAGTTCTCACTTCTGCCGGAGTCACCACTCCCGGAGTGCAACCCGTTGTTTGTTTGCATTGTAACCATGTCCGGTCTGGATAGCGTACATCATTGTAGGTACCTGTAGGTACTTATATAAAAATAAACCATGAATTATATCGAAAACACGTTAAAGTGAAACCTTTAAACTCGGTGATCGAACTATTATGAATGACACGCTTCGACTGTCGACTGAATCAATTACCGAAAACACAATAACTAATGGAGCGGGCAATCGAATACAAATTAAAGTGTGTAAATACTTATGTACTAAATGCAAGATTGCAACTGAGTAGACTGGATAGCGTACCTCATCATCATCATCATTTCGTGTAGGTGTCACGGTCAATCGACTATGCAAACCCTGGTGTCAGAGTTCTTCGCAACCGCCTCTCGGCTTCTGACTCGGTTCCTTTAACAACTACCAGATGGCAGCCGAGCCCAACGACTAACGTGCCGTCTAAAGCGCGGAATCATCTTTATTATCAGACTATTAGGTGATTCAAGTCTGCAATGTCCTCACTAAACTGGAAACAACTAAACAAAGTATGCTTCCCGTTGGAATCGAACCCACGACCCCCGGATCTACATGCAGGCGCCTTAACACACTTGGGTCTCCAAAAATGTCAGAGCGTCACGTGGTTTTTTCCTCGTACAGCAAGATTGTGGAATGGACTCCGGTTTTCTCTGTGTGCTATGACTTGAGGTCCTTCAAAAGGCGTGTTTCCAGATATCTTAAGAGTCGGCAACGCATCGGCACCTCCTCTTGTGTTGCAGATGTCCATGGGCGACGGTGACCGCTTTCCATCAGGTGGCTCGTCTGCTCGTTTGCCGTCAAATATACATAAAAAAAAAAGATTCCAACAAAGATTTTTACCTCCAAAGTAGATTCCTAAAAAACCTACGTCTAACAATAGGCCCACAGCTATTTGTCGCCCAAAGAAATCATTCTGTCCGACAACTTTTGCCTTTTACTAGAAATTTCCCGAGAGTTCGGAACAAATATCTGTAGCTCTGGATTCATTATGCGTCTTTGAGCAAAAGTAATTCAAAGTTGTTTCTCTCCGTTCGGGGAATTGTGACTCATTTCGGGGATTCAGTGTTTGGACTTCAGATTAAGTTTCCGTTTGAAATTTTTTTAATAGTTCATTGTATGTTATGTGGAGAACTCTTTTACTAGGGCAAGTTTTTTTTAGATAATTACGAATAAATAAAAACAGAAAAGGGATATATGCGATACATCCAAAGGTATTGACGTAAAAAAATATGAAATTTTTTACAATAGTTTTTTCTTCAGTCGATAATGTAAAGTTTAGAATTTTGCTTAATACCAAGTGAGTTTATTACGAAAGAAAAATATTTGCAAAATCTGATTGTGCACATCTAGAGCTATTTTTCGT
Source organism: Elegia similella (assembly GCA_947532085.1). Classification (NCBI taxonomy): domain Eukaryota; kingdom Metazoa; phylum Arthropoda; class Insecta; order Lepidoptera; family Pyralidae; genus Elegia; species Elegia similella. The sequence goes on from OX383943.1 coordinate 4,229,677, forward strand.
AAATTACTAGAGAAAATGTGCTTAATTACGGTTTTAATTAAATAAATATTTATCCCAAAAGTTAAGCATACCTAATGGTTGAACCGGCAAACAAGGAAGCCTATATTCATTTCCGTACTCCAAAGAATGGGTATCTAAAATTTTATTATGATACGTTTAGACGAGTGACTCATCCACGTTCATAAATATCAAAAAGTTACAAAAATGAAATAATAATACTTCTTTCACTACTAGTTACCAAACAGCAAAAGAAAATTCTTCTCTTGTAACTGGTTCGGTAAGTTTAGTTACCAAAATGGACGAAGGCTGCTTATGACATAGAGCGACAAACGAGCAAGCGGGTCACCTGGTGGTATGCGATTACCGCTGCCCATAGACTACTGCAACATCTGGGCAAAAAAAAAAACAAGAGCATTGCCAGCCTTTTAAGAAAACATAGACTCGTTTTTTAAAGGTTCCATGTCGTATCGATTCGGGAATACCGCCGTAGGAAATTCATTCCACAGTTCAGTCGTACGTGGCAGGATGTTGTAACGGAGTTGAAGCGTATCTTCATCATTGTCAACTCTCCATTAACTACTGCTAGGTCCTCCTCTTGTCTGCTCCATCCTTCTCTATCCCTAACCCTCGCAATCCAGCTTACCAGCAATCTTACCAGCAATCTGCTTTATAAATTCGATCCTCCTAGCTGCCAACAAATCTGGGAAAGTGTAAAAAACAAATTAAAGAAAAAGCCGGCTTAGTGCGAGTCGGACTCGCGCACGCAGGGTTCCGTACCAATATCTATAATAAGTCTAAAATAATTAAAATTATTTTTTTTATATGATGGAACTAAAAATTTATGCAATTCGCAATTTTTTGTTAATCTGTGCTATAAGATGATACTTCGTACCAAATTTCAAAATTCTGTGTTTATGGGAAGGCAGCCTGTAGGTTTTAATTCCCTTGCGAATATCAAAAATGTACGGCATAAATGGCTGTATCTTTTGATCACGTTGGCTTAGAAGTATGATTTTTTCACAGCTCTAAAGGACAGTAGACCTGAGTATTTGATATTAATTTTAGCTTGATACCTCTACGCGTTCCTGAGAAAAAGGATCTTGACAGACAGACAGACAAACGGTCAACAAAATGATTCTATAAGGGTTCCGTTTTTCCTTTTGAGATCCAGAACCCTAAAAAAACAAACTCACATTCACATTTATAATATTAGTTAATTAGGACTAATATAAATAAATATAAATATATACAGACAAATCACACAGATTGAGCTAGCCCCAAAGTAAGTTCGAGACTTGTGTTATGGGATACTAACTCAACGATACTATATTTTATAACAAATACATATATAGATACACATCCAAGACCCAGGCCAATCAGAAAAAGATCATTTTCCATCTTGACCTGGCCGGGGATCGAACCCGGGCACTCCGTGTCGCAGGCTGGCGTGTTAACCACTGCGCCACGGAGCTGTCATCAATAAGTATAATTTTATTAAGATATACATATTTTTTAGCATAATTATACCAAATATGAATAGCCTCAATACGTATGAGTACCCTGTATTAAGTTCCTCCACTACATTTATAATCGCTGCATTTAATAATGTTCTGTCATATTCAATATATTTATAATGAAAACATTGCTCCATGAAGCAATTTCGAGGCATAATAATGAAATATTGTTACTAACCTCGTTATTGATGGAATCAATTAACCTATCCTCATCGGCAATCATTTATTACATGTCAGTGTTATTCGAGTTTGAATCAATCAACCTTAAAGTATTTTCAGCAGCTTTAGGGTTATTATTCACATATATTTACACTCTTAGAATAATTCTTCCATGCTGGTCTGGAAGAAAAGAAAACACGTAGAATGTGCCAGCTGCTTCTCTTCCCGCGCAGATTGTAAAAGCCAATCGAGGGATTGGGCTAAAATCTGCGGAATCATGTCAATAGGTGATGCGGCTAGCAACCCATCACTATTTGAATCCGTTTTCCGTCTAAACGCCCTCCAACATGCTAAATGTGGGCAGGAGATCTTATAGACCTAAGCTCTGTCTACCCCGCAAGGGAAAAAGACGTGACACTTTGTATGTATGTATTCTAGACTAATATTATAAAGAGGAAAGATTTGAATGTTTTGCATTGAATAGGCTTAAAAACTACTGGACCGATTAAAAAAATATTTACCATTAGACTCCTGCATTATCCTTGATCAACCTAGGCTATAGAATATTATCAAAAAATATAGGGATCCCAATGAAAACTTCGATAATATAATCCAAGGTGTGAAAAAGAAAAAAAAAAACTGGAATATCAATATCTATATCTACCTGTGCGAAGCCGTGCTAGATAACTCAAAAACTATCGAATTGATTTAGTCTTTCACAAAAAGATAGCTTTTATCAGTAAGTAACAAGGGCTATATTTTACTAAAAAATACAGATCTGTTCAAAAATTGCATAAATGTAACCTGAGGTATCTAACATTTGCCCATAAACGACATTATTAGACGAGCATTGCAAAAATTATTTGATGTATCTGACATCTATACGTGTTTCCGGTCATATCCTCACCTGAGATGCTTTAGGACCCGGGGTCTGGAGCCCAGGTATCAACCCAGGGGCAAAGATAGACTGTAAGATAAAACGGCAGGTCATTCGTTGCTTGTCATTCGAACGATCAACATCTAGGTTTCACTGCCTGAAGATGCCTGAAGAGGCAAAACACGTGTCGCGAGCACGACGAGGGTTGCATGCATCAACTATTGGTGGCGGGTATGAAGGGACTAACAGTAGTGGTTGGGCGCTGGCCAGCAATAGTTTGCATGAACTAACTGGTGGCGGAAGCACGCAAAGTAAATTGTCTCAAAGTAAATATAACATTTGGGTTAGTGGGTTCGATTCCCAATGCGGTTAACTTTGTGTACTTAAATTTCATAGGTTTTCGTCTCTGATTCTGCAGCTACTCAAGGAGGACTGGCATCAGGTAGGTCCGGCACGGCAGTCGTAATATTTTTTCTAAATAAATAAAGCATCATTACACTGGTAATAGCAGTCTCGAGACTACGAGGAATTACAATAGTATAAGAGAATCAATCAATCAATCAATCAGCCTATTGCAGTCCACTGCTGGACGTAGGCCTCCCCAAGGGCACGCCACAGTGCACGATCTCCCGCTGAGATAAGTATAAGAGAATATTTCATTAATTTCCTCCTTTACAAAAAGACTAATTATTATCATTATTTTAGGTGTTAATAGTCCATTCATAGACAAAAGTCATTCTGGCTTTGCGAAGACCACTGCTAAACAAGGGTTTTTCCTGAAAATTCTTTGTTCCAGGGGAGGATATTGTCATAGTGACAGCTCCCTGGCGCAGTGGTTAACACGCCAGCCTGCGACACGGAGTGCCCGGGTTCGATCCCCGGCCAGGTCAAGATGGAAAATGATCTTTTTCAGATTGGCCTGGGTCTTGGATGTTTATCTATATATGTATTTGTTATAAAATATAGTATCGTTGGGTTAGTATCCCATAACACAAGTCTCGAACTTACCTTGGGATGACTCAATCTGTGTGATTTGTCCGTATATATATTTTTTTTTTATTTATAGTTATTTATACTCTTAGCAGGTGGGTTGGTGAGCGCAGTTTCTTTGGTTTCTTGTGCTTCCGCTGGTGCCCATCGGAAGCATTTTTAGAGTTACCTATCATAAACAAGAATAGGTTATGTACGAATTTTAAAACACCAAAAACGTTTCGTATTTTTTTTATTTTCTATAGTTTCATTTGACCGAAAATTCAATTGCCATATTGTTGAAATTCCGATTTTTGATTGTTATTTTTTTAAAAGCTATAATATATGTTTTGTATTGCAACCCAACGTTAATCCGCAGATACTATTGCTATATGTTTTATTTAACAAAAAAAATGTTTTCCATATTACTAAAAGATAGCATTTCAAATGATAAAAAAATGTAAAGAAATTTCAGAATTAATTTAATAAAATTAAATTTTTACTCTGCATACCAGCTAGTTATCCTTATTAACTTATTTGAATTAATTTTTAAATTGTTATATTGTAATGCATGAACGAGATATTGGTTACGTCACAGCGGCGAGCCAACGAAGCCTACGCATCACTGCCCCGCGCGCCCGCGCAAGCCCCGCCGTCATCTGCCCTCCAGCCATCGCCGGCGGCCATTGTTTGCGGCCTTGGTCTTTCCTTTAATCTCCTTAGTCATATACCTAAAGTACTAAACAGTTAGGTTCTCATGCAACACTAGCAAATAGATACTTTGATAGGTAGAATAGGTACACATTCACTATCTGAAATCGATAGGTAGTCTTGTTCCTTACGGAATCTGTTCCATGTCTATGCCTCATAAAGGGCTATGGGTAGAAATCCGTATTAAGGAGTTAGCTCCATCTCGGAGTCTGTAGGATCTGTGTTACAATATTTTAATTTTGCATGTTCAAAATTATTATTAATTAAATTAAATGTTATTTATATTTCAATAATTAGATAAAAGGTAGGTGTTTTATTTTCAAAAGGAAACCTAACAAACCTAAGTTATTTTCCACGACAAAGTTGTTTTTGGGTCTTTATTATTTTCGCTCTAAGCTTGAGTGATGTTTTGGTCACAAGATAACCTAACGAACCTAACCTACCCATCTTGGACAAGTTGGTTTGTTGTGGCGGGCTTCGTCCCCGAGCCCCTTTATTAATATACCCGTACTATTTTTATTTGGTACCATTTTTTTTATTTTCTTCTAAACTTTTCCAATCTGTCGTCAGTAAGTAGTTATGGAAAATCTGTGTAAATAATAATTTGGAAAAGTTACTTCTATCGCTAATACTTCTAGAAAATGAAATTATTCTTACCAAAACATCTATCAAAATAAAATTACATGTTTTGATTTTCCGTCGACAGTTGTTCTAGAAGAAGAAAAATATGTTTATTAAGTTTATCGAAGCAGAAAATATGGTATAGAAGCCATTTGGCATTTAAAACTTCGTCGTACCGTTTTCGAACAAATGAAATTCGAAAAGAAAAAAATCGTGTGTATGATAGGTTACCCATTTTTAGTCTGGGGAAGGGACGTCCTTGATGTCACAAAAGATTACGGCTGAAAATCAGTGCTGGTCACAAATATGTCCAGCGTAAAACTGAGCCGTCACCTAACGTCATAGTACACAAATTTTATTAGTTGTAAATTTTTATGTTGTATTTTGTATTTTTGTTTGCGTTCCTACAATAAATATTTCTTCATTCTTTTCATTTCTATTTGTTGAATTTGGGAAGAAAATTACGTAATTGCGATACTATTTACTTGGATAACTGGGGAAACCAGGTAGCAGCTCGGTAGGGAGGGCTCGCGTACCCGATGATAATCCTGTAACAGCCGGCCAAGCATTTGAGGATGACACCTGGACTGAGTTTCTTTTGGCGTATTCTTCTCAGCAGTGGTCGTTTCGATACGCTAGTAGCTTATCGATTTTGCAAATATTAAAAATAATAATATGACGTTCAGAAAGAGATACATAATATCGAAATTTGAATAAAATTCTATTTCATTTCATTTCATTTTATTTCATTTCATTTCATTTCATTTCATTTCATTTCATTTCATTTCATTTCATTTCATTTCATTTCATTTCATTTCATTTCATTTCATTTCATTTCATTTCATTTCATTTCATTTCATTTCATTTCATTTCATTTCATTTCATTTCATTTCATTTCATTTCATTTCATTTCATTTCATTTCATTTCATTTCATTTCATTTCATTTCATTTCATTTCATTTCATTTTATTTCATTTCATTTCATTTCACCCCTGACGTAAAAATAAAAAAATGTGTGCCAACAAACTTGTATATCATACATTTATGTTATACCCAAATAAACTTGGTTGGTTAAGATCAAAGTGTGAAATAAATATCCACGCTAAAACTACCTATCACGTCATTTTACTTTCATGCTTTTTATCCCACAAAATCATTTTACTAGATTGGCATTCTGGTACGAAGGGAATTTTAAGAATACTGGCGATCCCTACTAATAAATCACTGTCCTGTGTTTGTGTAACCTTATCCGAAGCGTGTAACCTGAAGCCGTTGTATCACACCTCTACGCGGATTTAGTTAAGGCTGGTTTAGGCGTAAATTCACCTCGGCCACAGACTAGAAAACTAAATATAGCTGTCTATTCTGTGGCGAAGGACTGGTGTATGCACGGTGAAATTTTGATCGTTTTGACCCTTAAAGGGGTGACTCAGACCATCAATATGAACAACTTTTTCTATGGGACAATGCTGGGAACTCAAAAAAAATTTCGTCATGTCCATACAAAAGAATCCCGCCGCCCGGCCAGTTTGTGTGAGAAGGTCGAATTTTTTGAGTTCCCAGCATTGGTCCCATAGGAAAAGTTGTTCATTTTGATGATCAGAGTCACCCCTTTAAGGGTCCAAAACGATAAAAATTTCACCATGTAGATGATACAGCGAAAGTAATAAATCCCGATATTATGTATACTATCCAACCATTATGCATTATATCTACTCAATGTAATCAGAGTTAAAATTTACCCTAAATTAATTATATTTTCTATTCAAAAAATATGCTAAAACTTGACTATAGTTTTAAAAGGAATTTAAAGTCACTTACATTTTTTGGCCACGGAAAAATTGTGGAAGTCTCAGGTTCTTCCACGAGGTTACCTAGTGGACTGTTTTCGTAGGCGCCGATATAGGGAGCCCGCCAGGAGTTGGAAATGAAATGCTTCGTGTTCCGTCACACCGTTTATTGTGCACGACTGTGCAGCAATGTTCACAATATACTTAAATTAAAATAGAACTAAAATTCTCACAATAGTGGACGCGTGCGTCTTAGTCGAAGGATGGCAAAGAAGAGGAAGAGATATGCTCAAAGCCAAAGCGAGACGGCAACACCATGTCAAAGACAACACACAAACTTTTTAATATTAAGTACATCGGTCCTGGTAGGACGATATTTTTATGTTGTTCTCAACATAAGCTGCGGGCCCGGAAACAAAGGATACAATTTATAATGAACTACAAAGCTAATTTTTGGCCTTTTAAAGTTACAACCATTAACAACGTATAATGAGCTATAATGTTGATATACATAGTTTACTATTGATATTTGAAATTTGCTGAAACTTAAATAGCAAAAGGAAAAAACTTACTTTTTTATTACAATTTTGTTGAATATTTTATAATAGAAATTAAACTTTTTGTCTTGATGTAATAAACAATTTGGGATACAATGCTAATTGACATGGCTCTGAATGAGTTATAAAGTACTACAATATTGATCTCCACTAGAAGTGAAATTTCAGATATAATAACAAAATATTAGAAATATTCGTGAACTTACAACTATATTTTTATTCTAACTAATTCCCTGAAAAAAGTGGGACTGCCATACATTACATGGTGAAAAGGCTATTTATCCCTAACTTAAAAGTTACTTAACTATCTAAGGGTAATACACATATTTTTGTAATAGACCTATTATGCTTATGGCCATTTGCAGTTTTTACTTCGACGGCACGTACCTTTCCGTCCTTGCCAGGAAACAGGTTCGTGATACGTGCCATGGGCCAGTGCAAAGGTGCTACATTATCACATCGTAATATTACTAAACTACCTATAGTAACATTGGGCATGTTATCTCGCCACTTAGGTCTACTTTGCAACATAGTAAGATAATGTTTACTCCAAAACTTCCAAAAGTTTTGTTTCATGCTTACAGTTATGGACCAGAATTTAAGTAGAGATCTAGAGGTACTCCGATCGCGTTCTGGATAAGTATTAAGAGGCGCACCTGTCAGAAAGTGGCCAGGAGACAAATAAGAAAAATCGTTAGGATCAGAGGTTACAGCAGTTAATGGTCGAGAGTTTAAGACTCCCTCTATTTCGACTAAAACAGTATTAAGTTGTTCAAAGGTTAACAATGCCTTTCCTATAACCCTTTTTAAATGGTGCTTAACACTTTTAACGCTACTTTCCCAGAGACCCCCGAATACAGGGCTATAGCTTGGAATGAAATGAAATTGTATGCCTTTTTCGAGAGCATAGGTTTGCACTATATTCTGGTGACTCTGAGATGCATGGAAGCGATACAATTCACCTAATTGGTTCCTTGCCCCTTTGAATGTAGAACCATTGTCACAGTAGACATCGCTGGGCAGGTTACGTCTAGCAATGAAACGCTTAAAACAAGCTAAAAAGGTTTCTGTACTCAAGTCCGAGGCAAGCTCCAAGTGGATTGCTTTAGTTGTGAAGCAAACAAATACAACTATGTAACCTTTTCCTATTATTGGTCTCCTTATTCTGCTGTTCTTGACAGAAACAGGCCCAGCGAAGTCGATCCCAAGCTTTTGGAAGGCTCTGCATGCAGGCGGGCATGCAGGAGTGACTCTATCAGCGGGCAGGGAACCCATCAGCTGAGTTGTCGCAGCAGCTTTCAGTCTGAAACATATTACACATTTATGCAGTATCTTTTTGACTGTTCGCAGACCATCAATTATCCAAAATCGTTGTCTAAGAGAGGTTAAGACCAATCGTTGGCCAGCATGAAGCAGTTTTAAATGTTCATTTCTCACTATTAGTGCAGTGATGTCAGAGTCCTTAGGTAAAACCATAGGATGCTGCTTGGCATACGCAATAGGCGCGTTGTGTAAGCGTCCTCCTACTCTAATGAGACCAAAGTTGTCTAAGAATGGCGATAGAGGCTTCAGACTACCACTAACAGGAGTTTGAGAAGTTAAACATTTGATTTCATTAGCATAGAAGTGTTTCTGCTCATGCTTTACAATTAATTGTAGCGCTCTCTCAATTTCAAATGAAGACAAAAAGCCTTTTTGTTTTGTTGCTTGGCATTTTGAATTATTACAAAATCTGAGCACATAAGCTAGTATACGAGTTATTTTACTGATATTTAAAAACTTTTTTAGGCCTTTAATAACGTCAAAGTCCTGAGTAGTGACTGTTGTATACACCATCTTACTATCATTATGTTTTAATTCTGGTATTGGTTCAGGTATCTCATAATCTGATTGAAAAGCACAGTGTTTATCAAATAAAAAAGAAGGGCCGTGCCACCATAAGTTAAAGTCTTGGAGTTCGTGCGGCTTGAGACCCCTGCTGAGGCAATCGGCGGGATTGTCTCCAGTATTTACATACTGCCAATGACAGTCATGCACAGACTCCAAAATTGCTCTTACTCTATTTCCTACATATGTCTGCAATTTCGTAGCGTCAGTCTTTAACCACGCTAAGACAATTTGAGAGTCAGAAAAGAGGTATGTATCAGTTACTTAAATTTTAGTTTGTAATGTTTGTAGTACTTTGTGTGTCAAGCGGGCAAGCAGTAGTGCTGAGTTCAGTTCCAACCGCGGAATGCTAAGCTGCTTATGAAGTGGATTAATTCTTGATTTTGAGCATAGTAAAGAAATATGCACCTTGCCATGAGAGTCAATGGTGCGTAGATAAAGAGCACAGCCATATGCCACTGATGATGCATCAGCAAAGCCTACCAACTGAATCAGGGCCGCATCTTGAGGTTTTACACAGCGGGGAATAGAAATCTGTCGCATCTGGGTCAAATTTTTTATAAACTTGTCCCACATATCTAGTATTTCCTCAGGTGGAGCAGAGTCCCAGTCTGTGTTAGCCGCCCAGATTCGCTGCATGATTATCTTGGCTGGCACTAGCACCGGTCCAATTAAACCCAGGGGATCATACAACTTAGAAATGTAGCTCAAAATATCGCGTTTTGAATTTGTGCAGCTAGTGTAAGGTTCAGGACTAGTAGTTTTGAACACATCTTCCTCTACATTGAACTGGACACCTAGCATTTTAACTGAAAGGTCATGCCTTTGGAGATCGAGCTCACCAAAGTGGTGAGTCTCCTTAGGCACTTTTGAAAGTATTGCTCTACAGTTAGAAGCCCACTTGTGTAACTGAAATCCTCCAAGAGCAAGCAACTGAATTAACTCAGATTGCATTTGAAGTAATTGTTGCTCTGAATGACTGTTTGACTGGACATCGTCAACATATGTATTATTTTTTAAGATTGAAGATGCTAATGGATATTGATCTTGATACCTATCCGCAAGCTCAATGAGGCACCGAGTGGCAAGGAAGGATGAGGGCTTGAGACCGTATGTGACAGTGTTTAACTGAATACATTTCACATCCTCATTAGGAGATTCGCGCCACAAGATGTTCTGGAGTGACCTCTGTGACGGATTCAAGTCAATACATCTAAACATCATTTTTATATCACAGATGAAGAAAAATTTTTCTAATCTAAACAAAAGTAAAACTTCAAATAAGTCTCTTTGAACTACCATTCCATTCATTAATATATTATTTAATGAAATTTTATTTGCCGTGGGCATGGACCCATCAAAGACTGCCCGGAGCTTGGTAGTTCTGTTAGATTCCTTTATAACAGCATGGTGGGGCAAAAAGTAGACAGGGTCCTTTGTTAAATTGTAGCTACTTATATCACGATACTCACCATGCCTCAAGGAAATGTATTGATTAATAAATTTACTGTATTCTGTGAGAAGCGTTGGATTTTTCTGCAATCGCTTCTCAATGTTATAAAACCTTTTGAGTGCTAATGGAAATGACTTCCCTAATTCAGCATGAACTTGCTCTAACGGAATTTTAATAGGCATAGTTACTGTGAACTTGTTGTTTTCAAGCACAGTAGTACTTTTAAAAAGAGTCTCACAGTATTCATGTTCCGGTAGTTGCTCTGGGAAGATTTCAGGCACTTCTTCTGTTTTCCAGAAGGCTTTCAAATCATCACTAATACTAGAATTACATTCATTACAAAATAGTACAACCTGATTGTTTGTTCTTATGTTGCTGCGACCAGCGACGATGGCCCCAAATGCTGTGTGCACAATAGACGGTTGCTCGACGGAAGCTGTAGTTGTTGCAGGCTGTTGGTTGCACGCAGTAGGCGAGACCACCACATCAGGCTGCGGCAACAGGACCTGAAAAATGTGTCAGCTCCAAGCAATATATGCACATCACCAGGCACATTGAATGTTGCGTCAGCTAGTTTACAATTGGCAGGGAATGCAATTGATGATGTATCTATATGACATTGTGGTAATTGTGTTGTGATTGTTTCAACAACATGACAATTCACTTGAATTTTGAATGGGTAGACAGTTGAGTATACTGTTAAGCTTACACACTTATTGACAGATTGTTCAGTGTTTGTAATGCCAACAATGTTTGTTTTGGTGCACATGGGAGTTATACCAAGCATGTCAACAACTTTGTTTGTTACAAATGAGGCCTGCGAACCAGAGTCGAGAAGACTTCTAAGATAAATGGCAGTACCCGAGTTTGTTATGAGCTTCACTTGAGCAGTAGGCAATAGAACCTGTGATTGAGGATTGTTCTGGTTCAAAAGCAAGGTTATCGAAGGGCCAGGTTGCTCAGATTCAATCCCATGCAGAAGCGTGTTGTGTTCCTTTTTGCATTCGGCACATTTAAAGTGATACCTGCACTTGCGCTTGTGTTGTGATAAGCAGACCCTACATATTTGGTTTGAACGTGCAAATTCTAAGCGCTTGCCTTGCGTTGCAAGTTTGAAGGTGGGACATTTAAATAATTTATGTTCAAATGACTTACAGAAAATACACGATGATGATGAGCGGGCAGCTACTGTGTGAGACACAAAGCGCTGAGGCTGCAATCGTTGGTTAGCATCCATTGACTCCATTGCAAGCGCCAATGTGGAAGTCTCAGGTTCTTCCACGAGGTTACCTAGTGGACTGTTTTCGTAGGCGCCGATATAGGGAGCCCGCCAGGAGTTGGAAATGAAATGCTTCGTGTTCCGTCACACCGTTTATTGTGCATGACTGTGCAGCAATGTTCACAATATACTTAAATTAAAATAGAACTAAAATTCTCACAATAGTGGACGCGTGCGTCTTAGTCGAAGGATGGCAAAGAAGAGGAAGAGATATGCTCAAAGCCAAAGCGAGACGGCAACACCATGTCAAAGACAACACACAAACTTTTTAATATTACATCGGTCCTGGTAGGACGATATTTTTATGTTGTTCTCAACAAAAATGAGTAGGCTTTTTATAAACTAATTCGCCTTTTTTTAATGCTACGCGTACCCAACGAATCCCCAAATACAACAAAAACAACTTGGCCACCAGAGGGTAGGTTATGTTCGTTAGAATTTCTTGTCACCGAAATGGGAGCGAGCGTCCACAACTAACATGACATTAAAACTATTATTTCTTAAGTTACCTTTGACCAGCTACTATCAATAATGTCCAGAGAAAGTGATTTATTTATTACATTATCTACACAATTTAATTAGTATACATAATAACTATTCATAAGGTCTAATTAACTATTTATAAGGTATAATTAACTATTTAATATCTATGGGTGAAACATATATACCAATAAAATATAATTCACAATAAAATTACATCCTCGATGTAACAATACACGTACACAAAAATTATAAGCAACTTAATCATCATCAGGTCCTTTTTAGTCTCCACTACAGGAGCACGACTCTCTCTGTACTACTAGGGCCATACTTGGCCAGAGCAGCCAGAGGACTTGGCCTACACTCTCCACGCTGGCCAGACGGGTTGGAGAGGTCTATTAGATGTTTATAAGCTTTGTTTAGCTTGTATTTCCTAAGTCGCCTGGATGTCGTAGAATCCACGGGAAGACTTGGAGTGGTCCTATTCTACTCTGCCGGATACCAAACACTACATTGTTTTAATAATTTTATTTTATTATTAAGCTTAGTCTTCTTCTGTTTTATAATATTTTATTAATTATTTTACAGGAATTTTGACGTTATGTTTTTTTTTACAAAAAAATCAACCATTACCAGCTCTATTTTTATGTTTTAAGTAGTTTTGTTAGTATATATTATTGTGAATATTCAAAATCTTTACAATATAAACACCAAGCTCCAATGAACATTACATTTGATTCGACTCCAATGAAATATGTTTACATGTTGAGATATGTTGTTATATTTGATTTGTTCAAAGTTTTAATTATTGTTTCAGTTCTATATTGATGGGATTCGGCCTTTGCCCCGGGCAGTATACACAATACTCATAACACAAAAAAGGGTTTATGGTATACTAGCTTTTGCCCACGGCTTCGCTCGCGTTAAGAAGTTTTATTCCCTATTTTATCCCCTTGGGGGTAGAATTGGTCAAAATCCTTTCTTAGCGGATGCCTACGTCATAACATCTACCTGCATGCCAAATTTCCCGATCCGTTCAGTGGTTTGGGCTGTGCGTTGATAGATCACTATGTCAGTCATTCAGTTTAAGATACATATAGGGTAATGTATTGTGTCAAGGAGAGTATGGACAAGAAAGAAGTGATAAAGGCAGGTAGGTGACAGAACAAAATGAATCATCATCATCATCATTTCGTTTAGGTGGTGTCACACCCTGGTGTCAGAGTATGTCAAAATTAAAAATAAAATATGTTAAAAAAAAATCATGCGGGCGGGGCTTGAACCAGCGACCTAGGTCTATGCGACCTACGCTCTGCCAACTGAGCTACCGCATGATTCTAACCTCGGCGCTGAAATTCTCCACCATATGTCATTTCCCATATACGTATTAAGGCTTACGTTTTAAAAATGCCTATGTTCGCTTATTTTGCGTCGTTTAGTTCGTAAAGTAACTCCTTAAAACATACGTAAAAATTAGAAAAAATCAAAAGTTCTGTACAAAATTAAAAGCTTACTGCGAAAAATCGCCAAAATACGAAACTGCTGAATTTTTTCGCAACTTCAGGATTGGGCTACCAGTAAAAGTTGTTCGTGCCTGTTAATGAGTCCTAACTATTTTGGCGCTGTTGCCGATATACGCTTCTCAACTAACAATTTTTAAAGTTATTTTTTAAACTATTATAGACTAGCTTTCGCCCGCGGCTCCGCCCGCGTCAATGTCAATCCCTCGGGAAAAGTAGATTTTCCCGGGATAAAAGGTAGCCTATGTCCTTCTCCATACCCCAGATAACGTGTATGCAAAATTTCATGATGGTCGGTTCAGTAGTTTCAACGTGAAAGCGTAACAAACAAACTAACTTTCGCATTTATAATATTAGTTAGGATTTAAATTAACGCGAGATAAATCCTAATCCCTCATGACCAGCGAGAAGTGTGTAGGCCAAATCCTCTGTCTGTTCTGGCCAAGTATGGCGGTACTACACAGAGGGATGCTCCTGCAGGGGAGACTAAAAAGACCTGGTGATGATAATGATTACGATGATGACTAACTAATATGTTTGTTTGTTACGCCTTCATGCCCTATCTACTGATCCGATCGTCATGAAACTTTGCATTCTCGTTGTCTGGGGTACGGAGAACGACATAGTGTTCATTTTATCCCGGGGAAAAGTACTGTTCCCCAGGGATCGACAATGCCGCGGGCGGAGCCGCGGGCGAAAGTTAAAAAAGTACGTCATATTTATAACACGTACTATTTTGTCGGATTTGCCGACTAAACTTTCAGACTCGTCAGGAGTAAGTAGATTTTAATGAACTCGCTTTGACAATGGACTTCTTACGAGTCTAAAATTACTCTTATAGTAGTGATCGTTTTTCAAATATAATTGTTTTGATTTGATTTTGATTATTGAGAAAAAATGTATTACACTTATCGAGGAACCAAGCTTACAGTTTGAGCTTAGTCCTCCACTGTTTTATTTATATTTGTATTACTAGCTGTTGCCCGTGGCTCCGCCCGCTTTAATGTCGTTCCCTTGGGAACAGTAGAAATGATAAAAATTCCATACAAACCCCTCCCCCTCTGCTTTTTTCCTTTAAGGGGGAATTTAATACATTTCACCTGCATAGATCTTTAGCCCTTAAGGAGGGGCCAATTTCACCTACACAGATATTTTTTTATTGTAATGGAGAACTTCTTATTGTCATATTTATAAGTAAATAAAAAAAATCCACACAAACTTTACCCCACCTATTTTACACCTTCAAGGGGAAATTTCGTCCATTTTAACTACACAGATCTTTTTATACTTACTTATAGTTTTAACACACTGCTTTGCATGATTGACTGTTATATCAATAATAATTAAATACTCAAGTTGAAATAAAAATGCAGCAAAGTTCAGGACTAACTCTGGTAACTTTATGACTCAAAAACACGATTGCGTTAAATTTTCTCGATAGAAAAAAATTGCAATGTTGCCTCCAAATCACGTCTAATTTACTCGGTATATAGCATTATTCACCAAATATATTAAAATTAACCTTGAAACTTTTGATTATTATTGCATTACAGATAAGGCAGCCATCATATGTTTTTCTTTTTCGAATAACCCTTGAATATTCCTTAAAAACGAAAATATCCAAAGTAGCCAACGCGTTTAGACCATCCGCGTTTGTATCGCCACGCCGCCTGGCATATGTCGGGCTCTTAAACAAATAAAGTATCTAATAATAGCTTCAATCAAATATAATGGGAGATACACGATTCGCGCTCGAAAAGTAGCACTGGCAAAACAGCGCACTAATCGAGTTTCGAAGCTGTTTTGTCACAGTTTTAATAAACCGCGCTAGCACTCACACGTCTCGCGATGACGAAGGTACAGTGAAAAGATGCAAAAACTACGAATCAAAGGTGATAAAACAAAAAAAAATATACTTTCAGTTTGTGTCGTTGTTTGTAAATATGCATAATGTTTTGACTCCTGGACTTATTAAGGCTTCATTTTGTATGAGACTGTGTATCTACCATTATATTTGATAGAAGAATAATAGTATCAAAATTTACGCGAGATACATCCTAACTTCCTAACTAATATTATAAATGCGAAAGTGAGTTTGTTTGTTTGTTTGTTTGTTTGTTTGTTACGCTTTCACGCCGTAACTACTGAACCGATCATCATGACATTTTGTATACAAGTTCTCTGGAGTACGGAGAAGGACATAGGCTACCTTTTATCCCGGGAAAAAGTACTATTCCCGAGGGATGGACATTGACGCGGACGGAGCCGCGGGCGAAAGCTAGTTAATTATAAAAACACGGTTTCACTCACGTTATTCAGTTGGAATCATCAACTAGTTTCGGTCTGTTACGAAGACTACCATCAGGGCGATATAAACAAAATATCTATACCATCATCATCAGGTCCTTCTTAGTCTCCACTGCAGGAGCATGCCCCTCTCTGTACTACTAGAGCCATACTTGGCCAGAGTAGACAGAGGACTTGGCCTACACTTTACACGCTGACCAGACGGGTTGGAGAGGAAATATCTATAGGATAACCACAATTTTTGGCCCCGTTTTGATATGCCCTTCGCAATTAAAGTTTTTGCATACTGTTTGTCGCTACACTGTAGCGATATTATGGGGATTAACAACTATTACCCGCTAATCCGCGAAACCCGACAGTTTACTCTAAACTTAGTACAACTCGCCAAGATTACTTACATTTACTTGCTTTGTAGGTATTATGGACGAAACTATTTTCGTGCATAAAGTTGTAAGATGTGTTATAGTATAAAATAAAACGTAATTTGACTGGCGGCATACACGACCACAAATATGAGTAATTTTTTTTTATACTACTTAGTAGGCAAACATGCATACGGCCCACCTGATGGAAAGCGGTTACCAGGAGTACCACTCGCGCGTTGCCGACCCTGAAGAAATCTATTCACGCCTTTTTTTTGGCACCTTGATCACCGGTGCCCATGAACAACTGCAACACCAGGATGTAACAGGACCGTTGCCGGACCGTTTCAAGGAGTTGGGGGGGGAAATGAGGGGAGTGAATGATGAAAATGAGCGGGAAAATTTACGGCTTTAGTCAGTAGCGTGGCTCAACCGTGACTCTGATCGATCTACCTACAAAATATAACCAACATTTGAGTATCTAAACTTTTATAAAAGACATTATTTTACCTTTTATATTGTAAGGAAACATATTTTGACGATATTGGAAACTATTCATTTTTATGACAAAAGCAAACGTGCAAGCTGTTACTTTTTTGGCCGATTAAAGCCCTAGATTGATGATGAGAGCGGTGTGATGGGTGGGACCTAGGATCTATCAAATTATTTTTTAACTTTATGTCAGCTTTTATTTTGGTGAAAATTTTATAACTTAATTTATAGTTATGGAAGACAAAGAATTGTATCCAAAAATCCCGATTTTGGGGAATAACATTCCTTCTATTGAACTATTTCGTAGCCACATCTTGCCTATGTAGACTATTTGTTCCCAAACATGTAGAAAAAAATTACTACTGTAATAATTAAAATACGCACTGTAATAAGTAAAAGTTTACATAAACAGTTATGTAAACTTTTAAACTTTGGTATGCTGTAAAGTCTCTTTATAAAACTGTAGAATTTCTCTAAAAAGCTTAAGATATTGTTTATGGTATCTCAGGGGCTGTTTGTCTTTACAAGTGGCGAGATGATGGTGAGAGCTCGCGAAAGGGCCATTTTGATTGTGTGCTGACGTAAATGGATACTTTTAAGTCAGAACGCCAAATTTCTCATGAAAATGTGGCCAGTAAGATTTTTTAACTATAGAAGACAAAAACTTGTGGCCGAAGTAGCCCCACTTTTTTTTGTTTACTGTTTATTGATTAACTGTCGCCGTGGTCAAGTGGTTAAGGCGTTTGCCTGTAGACCCGGGGGTCGTGGGCTCGATTACTACGGGAAGCATACATTGTTTAGTTGTTTCCAGTTTAGTTAGGACATTGCAGGCTTGAATCACCTGATTGTCTGATAATACAGATAATTCCGTGCTTCGGAAGGCACGTTAAGTGTTGGTCCCAGCTGCCATCTGGTAGTCGTTAAAGGAACCACATCAGAGGCCGAGAGGCGGTTTCGAAGAACTCTGATACCAGGGTGTCCACGCTTGAAATATTCACAGATGACACAAACGTCAATTGGAACAAGTAATGTTGCCGTTATCAATATCGAGCAAAAACAAGCAAAAAACCGGCCAAGCGAGCAAAATCAGCGCACGAAGGTTTCCATACCGTTCCGTCCATCTATAAAAACGACAAAAAAATCATGTCTGTTGCATGTAGGAGCCCCCCTTAAATATTAATTTTATTTTTATTTGATTATTTATTTTTAAAGTAAATAAATATAAATAAATAAATATATACGGACAAATCACACAGATTAAGCTAGCCCCAAAGTAAGTTCGAGACTTGTGTTATGGGATACTAACTCAACGATACTATATTTTATAACAAATACATATATAGATACACATCCAAGACCCAGGGCAATCTGAAAAAGATCATTTTCCATCTTGATCTGGCCGGGGATCGAACCCGGTCACTCCGTGTCGCAGGCTGGCGTGTTGACCGCTGCGCCACGGAGCTACTCGTTATCGTAGAAAGTGAATATATTAACTTAACCTAAAAAAATTTGATTGATGAAAAAGAAGTAACCATAATAGTTGTGCAAACTAAGATACATATTCCAATTGCGAAGTAATAAATAATACTGGTTCCAGTTATCCGTCACCAGTACTCTTCGCGTTTATTTATGCTGCCCCAGATCACGTTCCACGGGGCTAGTATTTTTCATTGCTCCTTTTGCATTGGCATCTGTTTTTTCAGCTCCGCTCCCGACATCGCTATCCTTTTAAATTCTAGAGGATTTAGAGCTTCCCTATTATCTTTGTTTCTAGGTAGCTGCGAACTAGATATTGTATACTAGCTATTGCCCGCGGCTCCGCCCGCGTTAGTGACGATTCCGCGGTAACAGCAAAATTTCTTGCAATGAATGGTACCCTATGTCCTTTCCTGGCTCTCAACCTACCTCGATACCAAATTGGATCAATAGTTGAAGACAGAAAAGAAGACATACAGACAGAGTTACTTTCGCATTTATAATATTAGTATGGAAGTATGAATTTAATCTCTTAAAGGTATTAGGTATTCCTTAACCGGCTAAGTATTATTGTATGTTTTACACGTTAAAAATACCTATTACTGTTTCGAAAATACGGATGTGATAGACGGACGGATTGTTGAAATTTAATAGTGATAGAATTTCGTGTCACCCTATTACGAAACCCTAAAAATAATTATGTTCATTTTATTTCCTAAAAATTGATCGAGAGCATACTGATAATATAACTTGTTATTATTTATAAAATGTCCGACTGCACGAAAATGTGGAATTTGACGTATTTTTTAAATCACTAGTACAATTAAAATCGAAAATATGTGATGAAAAAAAACACTAGTACAATTCACTTGATTAAAATCTCAAATTTTATAATGACTTAAAATTACTTAGCCATATTTACATTAGTTAAAGACCTTTCTTATTAAGGTTAAATATCAAAAGTTTATTATGTTTTACATTACAGTTTTTTTGTTAAAATGTTTTTCACCGTACCCTCTTCAATGTTTTTACGGACAAATCGTATCAAGTGAATATTGTAGTAAGTGGAGGACTTCTATACAACGTGATTTTGAACCTCCTAGCTTTATTGAAATCTGGGAATTAGAATCCCTAATGGAACACAGAATTGCAAGAAAAAAAGGTGAAAAACGAAAAAGAAAATTAGGTTTCATTATACAAAGTCGCCGATCAGCTGGGCGAATTTCTATGGAAGGTTAAATTTATTCTTTCGTTTTTTACCTTTTTTGCTCACAATTCTGTATTCCATAAGGGATTCTGATTCTCAGATTTCAATATAGCTAGGGAGTTCAAAATCACGCTTCTTCTTCCTCTTTATCCTTCTCCCACTATTATGTGGGGTCGGCACAGCACGTCAATCTCTTCCATTTTGCTCTGTCGCTGGTCAAACCTTCTGTTACGCCTTTCCTATCCATATCCTGTTTGACGCACTCAATTCAGCGTTTTTTTGGTCTTCCCCTACTTCGACGTCCCTCAATTTGCATACCTAAAACCCTCTTACTCACATGATTCTCTTCCCTTCGCATAACGTGTCCAAACCAGCTCAACCTATTGCTCTTTAATTTTTCTGTCACAGGTGCTACTTTCATACTTCCTCTTACATACTCATTCCTTATTTTATCCTTTCGCGTCACTCCACACATCCATCGTAACATTCTCATTTCCGCAACATGCAGTCTTCTTTCATGCCCTATTTTGGTGGGCCAACATTCCGAACCATAAAGAATTACCGGTCTTATAATAGCTTTATATATCCTTCCCTTAAGCTTAAGGGGCATCCGAGCGTCACTAGTGACTCCTGTTACTTGCCGCCATTTCATCCATCCTGCATTAATACGACTTTTCACGTCACGGCCAATGTCGCCGTCATTCTGAACAAGAGAACCTAGGTATCGAAAGTCGGAGCAGACTGGAAGGGATACACCATCTAAGGTAGCTGGAGAAAAGGTGGATAGACCACCGAAGTTTAGAAAAAGTTGTTGCGTTTTAGTCCTGCTCAACTTAAAACCAAAATTCTCCAGTCTCTGCTGCCATTTTTCCAGCCTGCTCTGAACGTCAGGTCCATCTTCTCCAACTAGAACAATGTCGTCGGCAAAGAGCATGCACCAGGGTGCTTCATCCTGTATGTCTAACGTCAAAGCATCCATCACCAGGAGATCACCAGGAGTTCAAAATCCCGCTGTATAAATATATACAACTTTTCCTATGTGTATAAGTCGTTGGTTATGTTACACGCTGTATATTATATAAAAAGTTCAGAACATAAACACAGTTCAAAATTGTAAAAGCTAATTTAAAAACCAAAAGTCAAATTCGCTTCTAATTGCGATAAAATCAGTTTGCAAGTTACAGCGAGCACTAACTTCAGGAATACCGAATCAGTCTTTTGTCTGACTAACTGTAAGACTAATTAGTCTTCGGAGTTATTATCTGCTTTCTATCTTTTTATCTTTTATCTACCTTTATCTAAAAATATTTTCTTTATTATCAATGAATTACAAAAAAATGTAATAACTATTATAAGTATAAATTAAAACTATAAACATAATGCTATTTTGATATACTCTTATCAAATATTGTGATACAGACCTAAACAAATACAACTTTAAAACTATAATTAATAAACTAGACTAAATATATATATTTTTTTTTACTAAATATTGGGTTATGCATTTGTCTCCCATCTCACCTGATGGTAAGTGACGATGAAGACGAGGATGTTACATGCCTATCCAAGAGATACCCAATTATTCTACTTTTGAATGTCCTAAATATAAATGTAAATAAATAATATATAAAAATAATAATAATATAAATGTACTAAACTAAAAATTAAAATTAAATTATGTAATACATCGTCCCCAAATGTTAAGAATTAACAATAGAAACATGTTCACTTGTTCTCACAATGGGAAATTAATATGAAAATATTACTTATTTTTGAAAAGATAACAGACAGACATAATTACTTTCCCATTTAATAATAATAGTGTAAATTCAGTTTTTGATATTAGAATTCGATGATTTTTTTGGCAACCTGATATACAAGATTTTGTAATTATAAAAAAAGGCTTGTTTTCAAGGGCAAAATAATAATAATAATAATAATAAGTGTAATAATAATATTTAAATGAGTCCATCAGCTAGATCCTTTCTAATATTATAAATGCGAAAGTAAGTTTGTTTGTTTGTTAGCTTTCACGCCGTAACTACTGAACCAATCATCATGAAATTTCGCATACAAGTTCTCTGGAGTGCGGAGAAGGACATAGGCTACCTTTTATCCCGGAAAAAAAGTACTATTCCCGGGGGATCGACATTGACGCGGGCGGAGCCGCGGGCGGAGCCGCGGGCGAAAGCTAGTAATAAATAAATATTGGACACGTATTTTTTTTTGTTAATTAAACAATCAGTGATAAAGCTCGTTAAAGTTCAAGAGCGGAGACTCGTGATGTCTAGTTAAAAAGTAACGCTAACTATGACGTCACACGGAATTAAAACGGGCTATATCTTTATCATTTTATGTTTAATAGACGAGAGATAAAATAAAAGTTCAATATTTTTTTAATAATCTGACTTAATGATTTAAGAAAACTAACCCAGGCGCCTGTCGGATATATGGCGTTTAAGACCATTGTGAGTTTTCTGTCTCGCAAGATTTATAGCACACCTACGAATAAGTAATATGTAGCACACAGAGCCAAAGATATACAAACCAAAAATATCTTATAAGAATAACTCGCAGCATACTACTTCTCAAAGAAGCATAACAAAATATTAATGAAGTACTTCACTCAATGCGCCGCGTTATCTCAGTGTAAAGGCCCTAAACTGCCTCCGTGGTCCAGTGATTAAGGCATTTGCCTGTAGACCGTGGCGTCGTGGGTTCGATTCCCACGGGAAGCATGCTTTGTATTGTTGTTTCCAGTTTGGTTAGGACATTGCAAGCTTGAATCACCTGATTGTCTGATAATAAAGATGACTCCGTGCTTCGGTAGGCACGTTAAGCCTTTGGTCCCGGATGCCATCTGATAATCATAAAAAAAAACCTCACAAGAGGCCGAGAGGTTGTTCCGAAGACCTCTTACACCAGGCTGTGCATGGTCGATTGACCATGTCACCTATACGAAATGATGATGAGTGTGGAGGCTCTCAGCTAAATGAATCTTGTTTTCATTTCATATATTTACTCTTCATTTTGTAAGAATCGACGATATATAAAGCAAAAATATCTTACAAGAATAACTCACAGCATTCTTCTTTAAAACCGAATCAAAATATTTATCAAAGTGCTTTCTAAATC
Source organism: Elegia similella (assembly GCA_947532085.1). Classification (NCBI taxonomy): domain Eukaryota; kingdom Metazoa; phylum Arthropoda; class Insecta; order Lepidoptera; family Pyralidae; genus Elegia; species Elegia similella. Next base: position 4,252,473 of record OX383943.1, read on the forward strand.
CAATCAATGCGCCGCGTTATCTCGGTGTTAAGGCACTCAGCTAACTGAATACTCACTTACCCTTTACTTTTGTTTTCATTTCATATATTTATTTTTCGGTTTTCAAAGAATCAACGATAATAAAGCAAAAATACCTTGCAAGAATAATTCACAACATTCTTCTCAAAAACCGAATTAAAATATTTATTAAAGTGCTTTCTAAATTCTCTCAATGCGCCGCGTTATCTCGGTGTAAAGGCTCTCAGCTAAATAAATACTTACTTTACCCTTTCTTCTTGTTTTGGTTTGATATATTTATTTTCCATTTTCAAGAAATCAACCATATGTCAAGAAAAAATGTCCTACAAGAATAACTCGCAGCATGTTTCTCAAAGAAACATAACAAAACTTTATTAAAGTGCTTTCTAAATTTACTCAATGTGCCGCGTTATGTCCATGCAAAAGCTCTCAGCTATATCAATACTTAGTTACTCTTTCCTCTTATTTTCATTTAATATATTTATTTTTCATTTTTCTTAGAATCAACAATATCTAAAGCAAAAATATCTGACTAGAATAACTCGCAGCATGCTTCTATAAGAAATGTAACAAAATATTTATTTATTTTATCAAAGTGCTTTCTAAATCCACTCAATGCGCCGCGTTATCTCGGTGTAAAGGCTCTCAGCTAAATGAATACTCACTTACCCTTTTCTCTTATTTTCATTTCTTATATTTATTTTTCGTTTCTCAAATCAACATTCTGTAGTTGTAAATTATGTTATTCATTTAAATTTATAAGGTATTTTTTTTGTGGTTTCGCTTCACAGATATTTTTCTGTGCTTAGACAATCTATTTATTATATTTACCAATCGTAAGAACGTATTTATCATCAGCATGATATCAGCTCATCTTTCGCCCACTGCTGAGCGGGGCGGGTAACGCCAATGGAAAGAGGCCTATCCTCTCTTCATTGGCGTTACCCGCCTCGGTCCTATGCTAATCTTATCCAAGAGCAACTCGCGATTTTGATATCGTCAACCAACCTCAAAGGAGGACGTCAGACGCTTCTTTCACTCTTAGAAAGCATAAAAATATCTCGTTGTCAACAGATTTAAAAAATATTTGTAAATGACTGCTTTTACCTGCAAAAGCACAGTTTATCGTTATTTAAAAACGGAGCTATTAAAAAAGCGACCTAATTTGTCGAAATTGTTTACTTTAGTTTCGAACTCGTCAAAAGTCCATTTTCAAGGCGAGTTTGGGATACGCGTTCCTAATGAATCCCTGCCCCGTATTAGTTTCAATGATATAAGTAACAGTGTTTCATCTAAATAATTACTAGACTAGATCTCACTCGAGTTGAACTAAGGGTAATCGATACTCTATGCTAAAAAAAGGCACAACATTACACTAGCCTAGCCGATCGAAGAGAATGGGCAAAATCTTGAGGAATCCTGTAAGTAGGCGATGCGGTTAGCAATTTCCATCTACGCGCCCACCGACATGCTAAACGAGGCTTTTAGCTCTAGTAGACCTAGGCTCTGTCGACCCAAAGAAAAAAGACGTGAAAGTATGTATGTATATCACAATATATTGGTATATGTCATCATATTTCATTTTCATTTAACGCATTTTTTGCCGTTTGCCGTGTGGATTCCGACAGAGTAGAATAGGATCACTCTTAGTCTTCCCATGGAGGTCGTAAGAAGCGACTTAGGAAATACAAGCTAAACAAATCCCATTTACATCAATTAGACCTCTCCAACCCGTCTGGCTAGCAAAGAGAGTGTAGGCCAAATCCTACACTCTCCTTACTAGCCAGAGTCTCTGTCTGCTCTGGCCAAGTATGGCTTCGGTAGTAAAAAGATGGTCATGCTCCTGCAATGGAGACTAAAAAGACCTAATGATGATAATTCAATGCCACTAGACAGGCCTATGGGTTCAATCAACAATGTAAAACATATTGTTATAATATTTGTGGCAGCGAATGTGTTAAGAAAGTATCGTTTTCCGAACAAAGGTCATTGAACACTTCCAAACAACTCCCACGAACTAAACGCAAATACGATAACTTGCTCACAAAACGCGTAAACAAAATTCGACAGGTATAAAATGCACGAAAAACTTGACTAAGTTTAACACGGATTCATAACGCAAATCGTTTTCCGTATGAAGGTCAATTAACACTTCCAAACAACTCGAACTCAACGCAAATACGATAACTCGCTCACATAACGCATAAACAAAATTCGACGGGTATAAAATGCACGAAAAACTTGACTAAGTTTAACACGGATTCATAACGCAAATCGTTTTCCGTATGAAGGTCAATGAACTACAAACAACTTGAACTCAACGCAAATACGATAACTTGCTCACAAAACGCATAAACAAAATTTGACGGGTATAAAATGCACGAAAAACGTGACTAAGTTTAACACGGATTCATATCGTCAATCGTTTTCCGTATAAAGGTCATTAAAACACTTCCAAACAACTCCCGCGAACTAAACGCAAATACGATTCTCTCGCTCAATTAACGCATTAACAAAATTCGACGGATATAAAATGCACGAAAAACGTGACTAAGTTTAACACGGATTCATATCGTCAATCGTTTTCCGTATAAAGGTCATTGAAACACTTCCAAACAACTCCCGCGAACTAAACGCAAATACGATTCTCTCGCTCAATTAACGCATAAACAAAATTCGACGGATATAAAATGCACGAAAAACGTGACTAAGTTTAACACGGATTCATATCGCAAATCGATTTCTGTATGAAGGTCAATGAACACTTCCAAACAACTCCCACGAACTCAACGCAAATACGATAACTCGCTCAATTAACGCATAAACGAAATTCGACGGGTATAAAATGCACGAAAAACGTGACTAAGTATAACACGGATTCATATCGAAAATCGTTTTCCATATAAAGTACATTGAACACTTCCAAACAACTCGAACTCAACGCAAATACGATAACTCGCTCACATAACGCATAAACGAAATTCGACGGGTATAAAATGCACGAAAAACGTGACTAAGTATAACACGGATTCATATCGAAAATCGTTTTCCATATGAAGTACAATGAACACTTCCAAACAACTCGAACTCAACGCAAATACGATAACTCGCTCACATAACGCATAAACGAAATTCGACGGGTATAAAATGCACGAAAAACGTGACTAAGTATAACACGGATTCATATCGAAAATCGTTTTCCATATAAAGTACATTGAACACTTCCAAACAACTCGAACTCAACGCAAATACGATAACTCGCTCACATAACGCATAAACGAAATTCGACGGGTATAAAATGCACGAAAAACGTGACTAAGTATAACACGGATTCATATCGAAAATCGTTTTCCATATGAAGTACAATGAACACTTCCAAACAACTCGAACTCAACGCAAATACGATAACTCGCTCACATAACGCATAAACGAAATTCGACGGGTATAAAATGCACGAAAAACGTGACTAAGTATAACACGGATTCATATCGAAAATCGTTTTCCATATAAAGTACATTGAACACTTCCAAACAACTCGAACTCAACGCAAATACGATAACTCGCTCACATAACGCATAAACGAAATTCGACGGGTATAAAATGCACGAAAAACGTGACTAAGTATAACACGGATTCATATCGAAAATCGTTTTCCATATGAAGTACAATGAACACTTCCAAACAACTCGAACTCAACGCAAATATGATAACTCGCTCACATAACGCATAAACGAAATTCGACGGGTATAAAATGCACGAAAAACGTGACTAAGTATAACACAAATCGAAGGACATTGATACACTTCCAAACAACTCCCACGAACTCAACGCAAATACGATAATTCGCTCACATAACGCATAAACGAAATTCGACGGGTATAAAATGCACGAAAAACGTGACTAAGTCAAAAATTCAAGCCATCCATGCCACTTGTAACGCGGCCCGTAAAACCGAATGGGTCGCGTTACGGGAATTTTTACGATGTATCTGAAAAAGCATGTTTAATATATAAAGTTCTTTGTCACGAACGTTTCGGTGGCACGTGGAATTGTGGTAGGCTCGGCGTCGCTGAATTTTTACTCGACTAGCTACTTCTTTTCTGGTCACTGCATATATTTTTTGGTACTAGAGTACTACACGTCCTAGATAAATACATATACAATGTTCACGAAATATTTTAACGTAAAATAGCAAGAGGAGTATACAGTATAGTAATGCATACTTAACGCATTACTATACTGTAATTCGGAGTCATACCTTACTAGGCCTTGATGTCTTTGTAATTTACCTTAACTTGATAAAAATAAAAAATATCGTTTAAATATAAGCAGAAAATATTGTTTTTTAATCTAACATGATTATAATAATTTTCATGAATAGTGATTTTATTTACTCATTATAATGTTGGATACATAGTTGTAAATAAACATATAGCGATATGATGAGTATGCAACAAATTGTATGCGATAGGCGTTGGGGACCACATACACCACAGAAATATATCTTGATTTATTTCTGTGCTCTCAGTGAAAATTGTTATAAGTCGAAAATTGTTGTTTTGAGATAATCGAGCTTAAAGTTACAAAAAATTATTACACTAATTCTAAACTATCGAAACGAATTCAAATTTTTAATAATAATAGATAATAATGATATCTACTTTTTAGTGTAAAAAATAATATTGTAACTCACGTAATTTTTCAGATATAAAAAAAAATGTAAATATGTATCGTTTAACACCAAGAAAATAGGTATAAATTTTTGTGTTTATTGCTATAAAATGATAAGTAACTTTTTACACATGCTCAAAATCTTTGGTGCAAAATGATACATCAAAATTAAATTGGAACACATACCTACTTAAAAAGAAATAATAAAAAAACTTCCAGAAGAAAACTTACTAAGTTCATCATCATTTATTCTCTGGTGAGGTCAATTTTATGATAATGTTAAAAATCATGACTTATAACAGTATACACCATTAAATTCAACAAAACATAATGTGAATATTAATATGTTTTAAGTGTAAAGTGGTACAACTATTAAGGCAATGATGTGTAAAATGATATTAATAGAAAGCATAAATAAAAATAATTTATATTATTCCTCTGGAATTGTGAAATTTATTAAACTTATGCCAGTATCTTTTTTTAATATTATAAGCACATTCTTTATTTATACTAATTCTTTAAGTTTCGTATATCAGGATCCGCTAAAGTGTTAAAAATAAGATAGTTAAAGAACAAATGAAATATTTATTTATATTTAAATGACTTAGTAATGAATAAGGCAACAGTTTTCTTTATATTTAAGTAAATGCAAATGTTGCACACGATTAATATTCCTAATTATCACGAAGTATTCATATCAAAACTATAACATAATACATAAAATGACAATAATATCATCATCATATCAGCCGCAAAAAGTCCACTGCTGGACATAGACCTCCCCCAAGGATTTTCAATACGCCTAGTTGGATGCGGCCTGCATCCAGAGTCTTCCTGCGACCTTAGTCAGGTCACCCGACCATCTGGTCGGTGGATGTCCGACGCTGCGCTTGCCGGTACGTGGTCGCCATTCGAGAACACTTCTGCTCCATCGGCCATCGCTTTTACGCGCTATGTGAACCGCCCAATGCCACTATAAAGAGCTAATCCGCTGAGCTATGTCGGTGATCTTTTCTTCTCTTACGAATCTCCTCATTTCTGATTCAATCTCGCAGAGAAACACCGAGCACATCTCCCTCCATATCTCTTTGAGTGACTTTGAGCTTTCTTATGAGGTCCACAGTAAGAAGCCACGTTTCGGACCCATAAGTCATTACTGGTAACACACATTGATAGACTTGTCTTTAGGCACTGAGGTATTTTGGATGAGAAGACACTGCGGAGCTTCCCGAACGCTGCCCAGCCGAGTCGGATTCGTTGAAAGATCTCGTCCTCAAAGCTGGAAGTTCCAACTTGGATCAATTGACCCAAGTAGACATATTGGCCCACAGCTTCAAGGATGGAGTTCCCAAAAGATACTGGTGAAGGCACAACATGGACATTAAACATTTTTTCGTCTTGTCCATGGTTAAGGCCCATTGTTTAGAAACTCCATTGAGGTCATTTAGCATATTACTTAAGTCCTCCAGCATCTCCGCCATAACAACGATGTCATCAGCAAATCTGAGATTTTGAGCCTTTGATGTTAATGCTAAGTCCTTCCCATTTCAGGAGCTTCCTCCAGAGCAGCGGTGAACAATTTCGGAGATATCACGTCTACCTGTCTCACGCCTCTCTGTAATAGTATAGCCTTCGTGCTCTGCTCCTGTACTCGAACTGACATGGTGGTGTTTCTGTATAAGCACTTCAACACTTTGATATACCAGTGGTCGATGCGGTATCGCTGGAGGGACTGAACACGGTCCATGTTTTGATCGAATCAATGGCTTTCTCATAGTCCACAAACAATAAGCATAATGACCGGTTATACTCTCTGGTCTTCTGTATAACCTGCCGCAGTATGGATGTGGTCTATAATGCCTTTTCGGCAACCGGCTTGTTTGGGAGGCTAGAAAACATCGAGCCTGTTCGTGAGACGATTTGTAATCACCCTCGAAAACAGCTTATAGACCTGACTGGAGTGTAAGGGATCTTCAGTAGAGTATTTTCACCCTTTTTGAAGAACAAAACCACCACACCCCTGTTACACACCTCTGGCTTAAAACCCTCGAGCAAAACGGAATTAAAAAGCTTCTGAAACTTTCCGTACCAGCGTTCCGCCCGCTTTCAAGAGCTCTGCTATAAGTCAAATAAGTGCATCAAAAAATAAATAATTATGTGTATCGTCTTGTGTCAATTGTTTCTTGTCATTTTTGATCTGTCAAATACTGTGTCGTGTCGTGAAATTAATTAAACTTTTTTTTTTTATTATTCTTTAATGTCAATGAGCATAAGTATCTGTGAGCACAAGCAGACAACAGCCGAGCTGAGCAAATCGTGCCAATAGACAAAAAATGTCGTCTAAATCCTGCCTGTCTTGTGTTGTGTTGTGTGTATGCTTTAGTGTGATATTTGTATGGATGTTAAATAATGTTGTGTATTGTGTACCTATGTGTTCTGTTGTCTGATATTGTGTTATTTTTGTTTCTCATTTTTTTTTTGTAAGTTGCGCACACCCGTGACGTCAACATGGGTTCCAACGGAAGATCAGCGCTGGCTTTATCGCCAGCAAATGCTGAGTTGGGACCTATTTGGGAACGGACACGGTGCTGGTGCACCTAAGTTTTATTTAATATTATGTATATGTTTCTTAAATTTTACTTTGTACTGTGTATATTTCTCAAATAAAATAATTCATTCATTCATTCATTCATTCGTTCATTCATTCATTCATTCATTCATTCATTCAAAGTCCGTCTTCGCCCGACACCTTGTTGTTTTTGAGCTGTTTAAGGGCAATCCTAATCTCGTACAGGCTGATGTCCAGGATATCTTCGGTATAGTGTCGGGTTAGCTTGGCTCTCGGATCTTTGGCCATGCTGATAATAAGTTTGGCTAGTGAGGTATAAAGCTGCATAAAACCTCTCAATCTCTCCCAGCACCTCGGCCTTGGACGACGCCACACTGCCGTCCTCCGTCTGAAGACGGAGGACGGCAGTGAGTGGCTTTGTTAATCGACCTTACTGAATAGACTCCACCCTTGCAAACATTGGAGCCCTTATTCTGGTCTATCGTCTCCTTAATACGCTCGGTATTAAAGGAGCGCAGGTCGTGTTGCAAGGATTTTTTGTTTTGTCTATTGAGCTGCCGTTGCACGTTTGCATCTTCGGAGGTCTGCAGCGGCGTGGACTGTCGCGCAGCCATCAACTTTTGGGTCTGTGGCGAGATTTTTTGAGGTTTGTGTTTCGGGCGGGACCTCAAAAACTTTGATCCAACCGCTTGGACAGTTTCTACGAACCTATTGTTTAACTCGTCAACTGTACCGCAATCCTTCAGACAATGGAAGCGATTTGAGAGTTCCAGTTGAAAACTGTCGACATTTTGGATATGGGCCGGTGACGGTCGGAGCGTAAACTTCATCAAGCGAGTCCTCTCTCGTCTAAGATTGATATTCATGATGCCTCTGACGATTCAGTGATCACTACCAATTTTAATCCTATTGATCACAGAGACATCGTTCAATATCTCTCTCCTCGTCCAAGTTTATATTTAGATTTATAATAAAGGTTTAAGTATCAAACAAAACAGTTTACAAAATAGTGATCGGTTGCTATTGAAGTTTTTTAGGATTTCGACCATTCCCTCTATCGGCTTTTAAGGTCACAGGATTACACATGATGAAGATAATTTATATGGAGGATTATTTTTCCATGATCACAAACCAGCGGGAAAAAAGAACAATTTATTTTCTTTACGCTACAGTACCTAATTCTATTGAAAACTGATACTTATTATAATTCAATTGGTATTGTCATTTTGTAAGATTATTTACTGTTTTGTAAATAATGTTACAAAATGTCACATAGCTTTGTGTAAAATGTTACAAATCGATACTTACGCGAGACATTTTTATGTAGTTCGGTACACGCTGGCCTGACGGATGCCTCTTCTACACTAAATCCAAGGACGCGGGTGTGCGAGCTTTACCACTCTATGTTCTCTTTCACGCATTGCAGGAATCTAATCGCCCTATCTTCTTCTAAAAAGCGATGATCACGAAGTCAGGAAAAAATGTTGATACAAGTCATACTTAGTAATTTGATTTTAGCGAAAAATTATGTGTGTTATTATTTTTTGTTATTATTACAACTTGACAAATATCATTTGCCCCAAATATCATAAAATAAAAATTGTTCGTGTAAATTGATATAAATGGAATAATATCATTTTACACAATGATTCAGTGTATGCAAATTTTCTAATTCATGTTATTAGTTGAGATGTACCCTTTTTCACCACTTTATTCTACAAAAAAAGCAACGTGTCAAGTACTATATGTAAACTTAGATCAGTATTCACGAATTTACATCAAATTTTTATCATTGTGTAAAATAAGTCAAAATAAGTTACAACATTTTACACGTCCAAAAATAAAATTCCAGGTCAGTTCATTTTGTTTCAAATACAATTATATCAAAAAACACAAAAAATCGCATCGAAAATCCGAAAAAACAGTCACTTATAACATTATGCACACAAAAAAACTTTGACATTTTAAGCCCTAGGAACATGGCGATAAGACAGAAAAATAGCATTTTTTTTGCTGAATCTAGCAATGTAAAATCATCAAAAGCGATATATATCGACTTATAACAATTTTCACTGAAGGCACAGATTTCTGTGACATACCTATACAATATGTACAGAAAACCCTGTTCGATCCTTGAAGGACGTGATTCTGCTCGCCGATATGAACAACTTTTGTCATAACAAAATCAGAATCAAAACTGAGAACTCAAAAAAAATTACATTTCCAACCAACATTGTTCGGCCGCCCGGTCTATTTATATAAGAACGTCAAAATATTTACTTCCGAGCATTGATCCCATAGGAAAAGTTGTTCATATCGACGGGCTGAATCACCTCTTCGAGGATCGGACAAGGTTTTATTCACAAATCTATTTTGACTCGTAAAGAAGAATAAATAAATATATAGGGACATATCATACAAATTGAGCTAGCTCCACAGTAAGTTGCGAACTTGTATCGTAGGATACTAACTGAACAAATACTATATTTTATAATAGATACGTATAAAGACTAACATCAAGACGAAGAAGTAATAAATTGGGCATTCTCTTTTATTTTTCATGTTAACCGCTCATCAAAGTTACCAAACACATAATTCTAACGCTTCATCACATCGGAACCATAAACACAGCTGTAAGGATTTACGAGTGACGTCACATTCGGGTTTCATGGAAACACCATAAAGGAAGTGAAGTTATCATGATACAATCTTTAGTTGAAACAAGTCGGCAGAACTGTGGGGTCGGAAATATCTTTATGGATTTAGTGTTGGCTTAGGAAAACGTATGTTGAGTTCCTCATACAGAATTTACTTGTATTTTTTCGTTTGCGTTTTGGCTTTTAGTTTTCTTTTTTGTTTTTTTTTTGTGACAATATTTTTTTGAAGTGCAGACTTCTTTAGCGGCATTGTGCACTTTTTGGGATGGGTAATATAGGCGAATACGCATGCCCAGTTTGGGCGCGTTCCGCACACGCCAAAGAGGTTGATGTTGCCCTTAATTCCTCCTGCCGCATAATGATGGGTACCCTAAAGCCTACACCACTGCACCATTTGTACTCTCTATCTGGTATCGCTCCCCCAAGTGTAAGGCGTAATGTTGCCTGTGCCGTAGAAAGGTTCAGGCAAGCGCGGGATTTCAGACACCCATTATACGGCCATAATCCGCCACCTTCGCGATTGAAGAGCCGTAACAGTTTTTTTAGGCAATCTGAACTTGAAGCCAAGGAAGCTCCGAAGGCCAGATTAAAGCAATGGGAAAGCCTGTACCCACAATCATTATCCTGCTCAACGCAAGCCGAAAAACTTCCACCGGGTTGCGGTCTCCCCTGGGCAGTTTGGAAGTCGCTGAACCGACTCCGGGCTGGGGTAGGGAGGTGCCGAGAAAACCGGGTTAGGTGGGGTTTTTCCGGCAACAACACATGTGATTGCGGCGATATTCAATCTATGAGCCACCTTTTGACGTGCCCTAAATGACCCACCCAATGCACACAAAAGGATCTAGAGGAGGCAAATGACAGGGCAGTGGCCGTGGCCACATATTGGGCAAAATTACTATAATCAAGACATTACGACTCGAAAAGAAGAAGAAGAAGGGATGGGTAAAAAAAATTTAAAACTCTCGTCATGTCACGTGACCTGATTGAAAATTCGTAAGACGGTCACGTGACATGAGACTGCCGGAAAGGCGAGTTTTAACTTCTGCTCTCCCGGAGTGCAATAAGTTTTTTTTATATCCAGTTCTTGATACCGATATTTTGTTGTTTTTTGTTTAAATATCTGTTTTTTAGGTATTTATACATTTTCTCATTTTCTTTTTGTGAAGATAGTTGTTTTCAACACGGATTCATATCAAATGACCTTGAAGTATCCTCTATCCCCATAGTTTCTTTAACTAATCAATAAACCCGAATACGAAATGAGAATATAGAGTAAAACTTAGGTCTATCCAATCCAGTGATAATGGCTATAAGATCATCCGACGGAATATCTAATACTAGGACAGGAAAAAGTCATATAGTAAACTTTATAAAGGCGACATGATCTTAACAATAAGAGTCCTCACCCACTGCAGACTTTTCTTTCGGCTCTCAATCAGTATGAAGATGCAACAAATGTAATGTGGTTACGTAATTTAAAAGGTAAAAGTCAACCTGCCTGTCTGTGAAGAGAAGAACATTTTTTCAAGAACGTATCTGGGGATAAATCAAGTTGAAACGACTATGCTGTCTATTTTTCAATTTGTTTATGCATGGGAATTTAAAAATAATGGGGTTCTTTATGTTGTAGACCTAGGCAGCTGCGGCGCTGTTCAGACGATGACCCATATAATGAACTGCCCCAGCTGTCCTACTTCCTGTACTGTAAAGGACTTGATTAAGGCAAATGATCGTGCCGTCGAAGTGGCCGAATTTGGGTCTAACTACATAATAAGTAATACGAGTACTAACGTAGTCTAACTTGATAATAATATATTAATAAATGTTATATTTATTATTTTTACAGCTATTGTGACTCGAAAAGAAGAAAAATAAAGATGAAATTTGGCATTAAGAAAGGTCTTATACCAAAAATGTTTATTTGTAATAAGAAGATTCTGTAGAAAAAAACTTTTTATGGAACTTTTCGGTGCGCGATTTCACTCTTACTTGGCGTGTTTTTTATCTATAGAGATAATTTGTTTCAAATGTTTTACTAATTTGTTTTTTATTGTTTCAGGTATGTGTGATGTAACTGCATGAAAGCGGTGGTATTTGATGTCCGTGAGTCACCAAATCAATAAAGATTGAATTTTGCATAGAAAGAATTTATAAGCAAGTATCAAACAGAATTCGCAGCTCGTTCAGTATCTTAAAATTATTCTTTTTCATTCTTCTTCTTCTATTTCTCATCATCCCACTTTATATAGGGTTGGTATAAGACTTGAACTGTTCTTCCAATTGATACTCTAAATAATCATCATCATTTCGAGTAGGTGTCACGGTCAATCGACCATCCACACCCTGGTGTCAGAGTTCTTCGAAACCGCCTCTCGGCCTCTGACGTGGTTCCTTTAACGACTACCAGATGGCAGCCGGGACCACTGGCTTAACGTGCCTTCCGAAGCACGGAATCATCTTTATTATCAGACAATCAGGTGATTCAAGCCTGCAATGTCCTAACCAAACTGAAAACAACTAAACAAAGTATGCTTCCGGTGGGAATCGAACCCACGAAATAAATAAATAATACTCTAAATAACAACTAGTTATACAAAGTAGAAAACTTATAAAAGGAAAGTAATTATTTGGGTAGCAGATTTTACAATTGGGGTATCAGAGAAAACATTTGGATAAGCTTTGGCTTTCCACCTGGAATGACTGAGGGCAGAAAATAAGTTTTGCTGACCATAATAAGTACGACAAAAATACGAATATTCTGCTAACCATTTAAATAACACCCCTTATAAAATGACTACGAGTCTTATGTTAATTTTTTTAAGTTTTAATACCTTTTTTTTACTAAGTATTGAAGTAGGCCTTTGTCTTGCACCGCACCTGATGTTAAACTCTTCAACTATGCGATCGAATCCCATTGTTGGGGGAAGCCGTGGCCCTGGGCGGCAAGTCCAAGAGGAGACACAATTACAGTATATATGGACAGGGCTGACGGTAAGGGGGGCGGCAAACTACACTTTTAGGAGCAGCGGGGGAAGTCACGCTGTGGGTGCAGGATAGAATGATTAGATTAGCACCCTTTGACGGTATTATACCATCCTGAATCGGAACCGATGAGAGGGACACCGCAGTACGTGTAATACGATTGGAGATATCTCGTATCGTGTCTAACGTATAGCGGCGTCCCTCCCATCGGATCCTGAATTCAGGATGGTTAAATGGGCGCAAGCCGTGTGGTATCTGGCAGAGTAGAATCGGACCACTCCAAGTCTTCCCGTGGATGTCGTAGAAGGCGGCTTAGGAAATACAAGCTAAACAAAGCTTTTAAACATCTGTGAGACCTCTCCAACCCGTCTGGCCAGCGTGGAGAGTGAAGGCCAAGTCCTCTGGCTGCTCTGGCCAACTCTAGTAGTACAAAGAGGGTCGTGCTCATGTAATGGAGACTAAAAAGGACCTGATGATGATGAAATGGGCGCATTACCCATCACATCGCATCAGGAAAGTTCAGAGTCTTGCCCCAGTTACAAAAATTTCTAGATCCAGCACTAGATCGACTCCTTTAGAAGTAAATGAAGACTGAACGAAGGGGAGCGTTAATTATCAATTGATCTAATTCCGTCGCATTGTTTACATTGCCGGTATTGGAGAGAAGGAAAAAAAGATTGTGGGTGAAAATAAAGTAGTCGTGAGATTTGAGGTCTTACCTATTAAAAGAATACGCAAAAGATATCCTTACTAATCCTTATCCTTACTAATATTATAAATGCGAACGTGAGTTTGTTTGTTTATTTGTTTGTTTGGTTGGTTGTTACGCTTTCACGCCGTAACTACTGAACGGATCATCTTCATGATGATCCGTTTGCATACAATTTTGCATACAAGTTCTCTGGAGTACGAAGAAGTATATAGGCTACCTTTTATCCCGGGAAAAAGTACTATTCCCGAGGGATCGACAAAAACGGGCGGAGCCGCGGGCGAAAGCTAGTTAATAATAAATTACAAATAATATCAGGAAAATTATACATAACAACCTATAAGTGAATTATAAAATAAATAAATATATACGGACAAATCACACAGATTGACCTAGCCCAAGGTAAGTTCGAGACTTGTGTTATGGGATACTAACTCAACGATATTATATTTTAACAAATACATGTATAGATAAACATCCAAGACCCAGGCCAATCTGAAAAAGATCATTTTCCATCTTGACCTGGCCGGGGATCGAACCCGGGCACTCCGTGTCGTAGGCTGGCGTGTTAACCACTGCGCCACGGAATTGTCAATTTTTTTTATGCCATACAATCATTATGTGTATTTACTTCTACAGCTTATCCTGTTTTTAGCTATAATACTTTGGAGCCCAGGGTCCGCTTTTTATTACTTTAGTTAACAAATGTTGTTAGTTTATTATTTTTCTTACATAAAAATCTTTATTCACCACAATGATATAAAAGGCGGATTTAATGCTAAGCATTCTCTATCAGCCAACCTTCGGTATTAACAGTTAGAACATATACATAATTTATGTTTTATCATTATTCACAAAGTTTATAAGGCTGCATGCCTAAGCTATTTTGAATATGCTTTTCCAAGAGATATGTTTAAGTTTCTTAGTTGCCACAGCCTTCGTGGTCCAGTGGTTAAGGCGTTTGCCTGTTGACCCGGGCGTCGTGGGTTCGATTCCCACCGGAAGCATACTTTGTTTAGTTGTTTCCAGTTTGGTTAGGACATTGCAGGCTTGAATCACCTGATTGTCTGATAATAAAGATGATTCCGTGCTTCGGAAGGCACGTTAAGCTGGTGGTCCCGGCTGCCATCTGGTAGTCGTTAAATGAACCACGTCAGAGGCCGAGAGGCGGTTCCGAAGAACTCTGACACCAGGGTGTGCATGGTCGATTGACCGTGACACCTACTCGAAATGATGATGATGATGAGTTGCCTCATAAAACATAAATAACATGTCCTAAGGATAAACTTATTTGCTTAGCGTTCTGCAACGTGAACGAATCCTAAAGGAGACAAATGAAGACTGAACGAAGCGAAGCATTAATTAACAATTGAACTTGTTCCATCGAATTGTTTACATCAGCGGTATTGGAATTGGAAGGAAAGAAATATAAGTTTAATGAATCTACTTCAGCAGTTTTCAGTAATTACTATCCTAAAGAGAAACATAAGTACATATAATTGCATTAAACAAATAAATATATATTCATATGACGATTAAATAATTACATTTATTATATTATATGAGTCGCCGCCTATTTGCAATACCTGTCGAAGGTAACTAAGTTGTAAAGTGCATTACTAGTTATAAGACCATTTCTGTATACACTTAGTTGGCAAATAAATGATTATGATTATGATTATGAAATTATTGAAGTATCGTACTTGAAAAATATCGTTTTCCATCATGACTTTACCGTGGATCGAAGCCTAAGACCTAAGCCACAGAGGTCGTAATGATATTGAAAAAATAATGAAATAAAACACCAGTGTTCCCAAAAAGATATGTAAATGGGGTCCATAACAGAAAAGGACACTGGAGGCAAGAGACAGAGCAAAGTGGAAGAAGATGGTAGATAAGGCCAAGACCCACAAATAGTTGTAGCGCCTAGGAAGTAAAGCCTCGGTCTATTAGACCCGAAGGCCACGTTTAGCATGTTGGTGGGCATTAGGTGAAAAACGGAAAATAGTGATCCGATCCCTCGTTCGGCTTTTACGATCTGCGCGGGAAGTGAAGCAGCTGGTACATTCTACGTTTTTTCTTTTCTCCCAGACTAGCATGGACAAGCATGGGTATGCTAACTTTTTTAAGGTTATAATTTTACTAGCTTTTGCCCGCGGCTCCGCCCGCGTCAATGTCGATGCCTCGGGAATAGTACTTTTTACCGGGATAAAAGGTAGCCTATATCCTTCTCCGTTCTCCAGAGAACTTGTATGCAAAATTTCATGATGTAGTTACGGCGTGAAAGCGTAACAAACAAAAAAACAAACAAACAAATAAACAAACAAACTCACTTTCGCATTTATAATATTAGTAAGGATAAGGATAAGGATACAGCTGCTAGGTTTTCAAACTACGAGTAGGTATATAGGTACCAACCACGGGTACCAACACAATGCGTAGTAAAAAAACATCCTAACCAAATAAGCACACACAAGATATTTGTGTGTATATCTTTCGCTTCAATTTGAATTTCGAATTCCGAAAACTAACGACTTTCAGCATTCGAGATTCGAATTTATGGCATGCCAACCTTACTTGAGGTTGGTTTTTATATAAAATATCTACTTAGAAATAAAAGTGGCCAAAATGAAGTGTCATTTTTGTACGTGAATAGTTCTATTTCAGGGGCCATTACGCGACCATGATTTAAAAAAAAGGGTTGCACTCCGGAAGTCCGGCAGAGGCGAAAACTCGCCTATGCGGTCTCAAGTCACATTTCCGTCTTACGAATTTTCGATCAGGTTACAATGTCCTGACGCGATTTTAAAATTTTTACCCATCCCAAAAAGTGCACAACGCCGCTAAAGTTTCCACTTAAGTTTCCGGCAAAGGACTGATCAAGTGCGCGCAAGGGATAGCGCTTGGCGGTTTAGCCCGTGAATGATGAGATAGGAGATAGTCTCGAGTCGCTCAAAGAAAAAAACGTAAGCGCCAAATTCGTTATTTCTATTTTATATAAAATCAGACCGGTTAATTGTATTTTCATATTTACATTTTGATGAATTACTAATAACCTATCTTTTAGTCTAAAAATCATTATTTCATTCATCACATTTGAGCTACAATAACAAAAACTCTGCGAACGAAGACCATTTTTCAAAAAATATTTCTATCGAGAAAATTTTATCAAAACGTGTTTTCATCTTCAATTTTTGGAGATGAAATAATCAAAAATCATATTACTTAGATTTGAAACTCCTAATTTAAGTATTTTGTGAGATAAATAAGGTTCAGAATGACCTTATTTACAGTGGTATCACCTTAAGAGCCCGACATATGCCAGGCGGGGCGTGGCGATACAAACGCGGATGGTCTAAATTCGTTGGCTACTTTGGATATTTTCGTTTTTTAGGAATATTCAAGGGTTATTCGAAAAAGAAAAACATATGATGGCTGCCTTATCTGTAATGCATTAATAATCAAAAGTTTCAAGGCTAATTTTAATGTATTTGGTGAATAATGCTATATACCGAGTAAATTAGACGTGATTTGGAGGCAACTTTGCAATTTATCTCCGTGTGGGGACGGAGTAGAATACAATTCCCCACTGCCCGTCAGGTAGGCATCTCGTAAGAGGCGAGTAAAATACCCGACATGCTCGGTGGTAGGACCTCGAGGGTCCGACTGGCTGGCGACCACCCTCATGCCGAAATCTATCGTAAAGCACCGTTGGGTGTGTTTCGACGGTTGCGCGTGAGAGCCAATCCCCATTCCCGATTCCCGTAGTTTCGACAGTTTATGGTCCCTTAGGGGCTGGAGTCTTGCACTGTCTGATTGGGGGTCCGACGTTGGCGCGGGGGCCAGGGAGACCCGATGAAACGGTTGTCCGCTGGCCGCCCGCTGGTACGTAGAGGACCCGAACCCTGGCTGTCCCGGCTAGGGAGGCTGTCCTGCCGCCAGTGTCAAAAGCTGGTGGTTGGTCGTCGTGCCGGCCTGGGAGACCGGAGTGGAACACGGCGGCTGATCATTGTGTTGGATCGGGGGCCCTTCCGTCCCCCGTGCCAGCAGCGCACCTCACTGGTCATTCATTGCGGGCCATCATTCCTTAACTTTGCCTATGTAACTGTCGTAACTACGGCAATCCTCAATTTTTTCCCTGTTAACCACCTTTTTTATGGCAAGATCGAAAAATAGAAAACATGTTTCTACAGCGGCACCCCCTTCCACATTCAATGTGGACTTCTTCAACGTCAGAGGAATGCATTCCAACCTCAATGTCGTCCATCATCACTTGGAGACGACTAAGCCGGCTCTATTTTTCCTGACTGAGACACAAATTTCCTCTCCTACCGACGTCACATATCTCTTGTATCCCGGTTTCAGCTTGGAGCACAAGTTTATGCCCAATGCTGGGGTGTGTATGTACGTACGGGAGGATGTATGTTGTCGACGTCTCAGCAGCCTTGAAGACAGAAACCTGTCATTGTTATGGGCGCGCGTAGATCACGGTGACCGCATCCGGTTCTATGCGTGCCTTTACAGGTCCCATAGCGGTGATGCCGAAACAGACCGACTTCTCGGGCATGTACAGAAGGGCATAGACGAAATTCTCCAGCAGCACCCATCGGCGGAGGTAGTGATCCTAGGGGACTTCAACGCTCACCACTTTGAGTGGCTAGGATCACTGAAGACCGACTACGCTGGGAAGGCTGCATACAACTTTGCTGTAACAAATGACCTCAACCAGTTAGTTGATGGTCCTACCAGAATACCTGATATTGAAGGACACAACCCTGCTTTGTTGGATCTTCTGCTGACCTCACATCCAAACGATTACCAGGTATTCCGTGATGCCCCTCTAGGAACCTCGGATCATTGCCTGGTACGTGCTGTGGTTCCATCCGATCAGACCACGCAATCCAGACCACCTGGTATGCGTCGTGTGTGGCATTATAGGTCAGCAGATTGGGATGGATTGCGAGAGTTTTATGCATCCTACCATTGGAGACGGTTGTGCTTCTCATCAGAAAATCCTGACATTTGTGCGAAAGCTGCCGCCGAAGCGATACTGCTGGGCATGGAGTGCTACATTCCCAGCTCGGCGGTTCGTATCGGAGGGCGGTCTCAACCTTGGTTTCGTTGCTCGTCTTTGCATGCCGCCCACCTCAAGCGCGAAGCCTACGAAGCCTGGGTTGCTGCGCGAAATGTCAAGGATCGTAATACTTCTAATTTAAAGAAGCGGTTCAACGCAGCTTCAAGAGCCTACAAGAAGCAGATCACTGCAGCAAAGTTTGCGCACACTGCGCGCATTGGTAGGAGACTGGTTGGCTATCCCTCCGGGAGTAGAGCATTCTGGTCTCTTGCTAAGGCAGCGCAGGGGAATTTCTGTCGCCCTTCACTTCCATCTCTGCACAATCGTCAGGACTCGCTGGCTCACTCCGCAAAAGAGAAGGCCGATCTCTTGGCTACTCTCTTTGCGTCAAATTCTACCCTTGACGACGGAGGAGCATCGCCGCCCTTTTTACCGCGATGCGAGCACTCAATGCGGGAAATTCGGTTCACTCAAAGTGCAGTGCGACGTGCTCTGTTTTCCCTCGACGTCAGGAAGTCCAGCGGGCCTGATGGCATTCCAGCAATTGTGCTCAAAACATGCGCCCCTGAGTTGGCTCCGGTGTTAGCACGCCTATTCTCGCTGTCTTACACCTCAAGAAAAGTCCCGTCTTCGTGGAAAGTAGCCTACGTTCACCCTATTCCTAAAAAGGGTGACCGCACAGACCCGTCTAACTATCGGCCTATTGCGATAACCTCCCTGCTCTCTAAGGTGATGGAGCGTGTGATAAACATCCAGCTCCTTGGTTACCTTGAAGATCATCAGCTAATTAGTGACCATCAATACGGGTTCCGCCACGGGCGTAGTGCTGGTGATCTTCTTGTGTACTTAACGCACCGATGGGCAGCCGCCATCGAGAGCAAGGGAGAAGCACTGGCATTTAGTCTAGATGTCACAAAGGCTTTTGACCGGGTCTGGCATAAGGCTCTTCTCGCGAAGTTACCATCTTTCGGGCTTCCTGAGGGACTATGCTTGTGAGTCGCTAGTTTCTTATCCGGGCGAAGCATTCAGGTCGTTGTAGACGGATTATGCTCCGATATCATGCCCATCAATGCTGGCGTCCCCCAAGGATCTGTTTTATCACCTACGCTGTTTCTTCTGCACATCAACGACATGTTTAACACTAGTAGCATCCATTGCTATGCAGACGACAGTACGGGTGATGCATATTATGCAGGTCGTGCAAATATCCCTCAAACACAGGTGGAGGAGAACAGAAAGAGACTTGTGTCTGACATTGAGACCTCTCTGGAGCAGGTCTCTGAATGGGGTAAACTAAACCTAGTTCAATTCAACCCTACTAAGACACAAGTCTGCGTGTTTTCCGCTAAGAAGACCCCATTTAACATAGCACCGAAGTTTCGGGACACCTCTCTTACCATTTCTAAGAGTATTGGGATCCTTGGCGTCGATATTACGAAGGAGGTCCAATTCCAGAGTCATCTGGAAGGTAAAGCCAAAATGGCTTCTAAAAAACTTGGGGTGCTCAATAGAGCGAGGCAGTACTTCACTCCGGGTCATAGACTTTTATTATATAAAGCTCAAGTCCGGCCCCACATGGAGTACTGCTCTCATATCTGGTCTGGTGCACCTCAATACCAACTCCTTCCTTTTGATTCCATCCAACGCCGGGCAATTCGTATTATTGACGATCCCACTCTCACAGACGATTTAGACACCCTCAGTCTACGGAGAGACGTTGGTTCTCTGTGTGTATTTTACCGTCTATACTATGGGGAGTGTTCTGAAGAACTTTTTGAATTGGTGCCACCGTCACCTTTCTACCACCGCACCGCTCGCCACAGGAGTAAAGTCCATCCCCACATCCTTGACACTTGGGTCTCCAAAAATGTCAGAGCGTCACGTGGTTTTTTTCCTCGTACAGCAGGATTGTGGAATGGACTCCCTCCCGAGGTTTTCCCTGTGTGCTATGACTTGAGGTCCTTCAAAAGGCGTGTTTACAGG
Organism: Elegia similella; assembly: GCA_947532085.1. Taxonomy (NCBI): domain Eukaryota; kingdom Metazoa; phylum Arthropoda; class Insecta; order Lepidoptera; family Pyralidae; genus Elegia; species Elegia similella. Next base: position 4,273,136 of record OX383943.1, read on the forward strand.
TATCTTAAGAGTCGACAACGCATCAGCTGCTCCTCTGGTGTTGCAGATGTCCATGGGCGACGGTGACCACTTTCCATCAGGTGGCTCGTCTGCTCGTTTGCCGTTGGATATACATAAAAAAAAAAAAAAAAAAAAAACTATCGAGAAAATTTAGCGCAATCGTGTTTTTGAGTCAGATAGTTACCAGAGTTAGTCCTGAACTTTGCTGAATTTTTATTTCAACTTGAGTATTTAATTATTATTGATATAACAGTCAATCATGCAAAGCAGTGTGAGGTAGTACGGGCCCTTAAAAACAACGGGTTGCACTCCAGGAGTGCCGGCAGAAGTAAAAAACTTCGTGCGGTAGAAAGAAACCGGGATATTACTTCCTCTCCTACGCCGCGCTGGCGGTGGCAGGCCACGTGTCCGTCTTAAGAATTTTCTATCACATCACGTGTCCTGACGCAAGTTCAACAGTTTTTACCCATCATAAAACATGCACTACGCTGATAAAGAAGGTTTTAATTTTAAAAAATTGCATTCTGCACTTCTTCTTTATATAAACTATAAGTGTGCGTTTTATACTCCTTTAGTCCGCTCAATGTTTATTATAGATACTCAACTATAACAACCTTCGTGGTCCAGTGGTTAAGGCGTTTGCCTGTTGACCCGGGGGTCGTGGGTTCGATTCCCACCGGAAGCATACTTTGTTTAGTTGTTTCCAGTTTGGTTAGGACATTGCAGGCTTGAATCACCTGATTGTCTGATAATAAAGATGATTCCGTGCTTCGGAAGGCACGTTAAGTCGATGGTCCCGGCTGCCATCTGGTAGTCGTTAAAGGAACCACGTCAGAGGCCGAGAGGCGGTTCCGAAGAACTCTGACACCAGGGTGTGTATGGTCGTTTGACCGTGACACCTACTCGAAATGACGATGATGATGATGATAGATACTCGATCGATGGGTTCCGAAGATAACATAATAACATATCATCTGGCATATGTATGTACAGTTCGTCCCAACATCAAGTAATATTCTGATTACAGTCCCCAATAATACTTTTTATCTCAATACTAGCTGTTGCCCGCGACTTCGTCCGCGGCAATTTCTGTTATTATGATTAATTAGCGTAGATGAATAATTTTTCCCCATTTTTAAAACATGTTTTATTGATGCTTCGCTCCTATTCGTCGCAGCGTGATGTTTAATAGCCGTAAAGCCTTCCTCGATAAATGGACTATCCAACACAAAAAGAATTTTCCAATTTGAACCAGTAGTTCCTGAGATTAGCGCGTTCAAACAAACAAACAAACAAACTCTTCAGCTTTATAATATATAGTTATATAATTTTAGTATAGATAGTAAAGATTAAAATTTTACTATACTTTGAATGATACGCTAAAAATATGAATTTTATGTTTTTCTTCTCATATTTTTCCTGTATACCATATTTTTATCCCCTAGTTCTAAAAGATAGAGGGGAGCCAAGATATTGCTTGTTTGTGGAACGATTAAGTGCCTCTTAACTTGGCTACGCTCTAATATAAACCAAGAAGCTTGAGGCTTAAGTTTTTGAAGGAAAAAATATTTTTAGGTACAGAATAAGTAAGCAACTTAGGTTGGTACGAGTAGGTGGTTTAGCAATTTTGTTTTGGATAACTTGATGTTTCATGCTGGTCTGGGAGAAAAGAAAAAAAAGCAAAATGTACCAACTGCTTATCTCTCCGCGCAGATCATAAAACCCAGTCGAGGTATGGGCGAAAATCTGAGGAATCACGGCAATAGGCGATGCGGCTAGCAACCCATCACTATTTTGACTCCATTTTCCACCTAAAAGTAACATGAAATTTTGCATATTAATGTTAGATAATATATCACTAATATATTATACTAGCTTTCGCCCGCGGCTTCGCCCGCGTTAATGTCGATCCCTCGGGATTGGTACTTTTTCCCGGGATAAAAGGTAGCCTATGTCCTTCTCCGTACTCCAGAGAACTTGTATGCAAAATTTCATGGTGATCGGTTCAGTAGTTACGGCGTGAAAGCGTAACAAACAAACAAACAAACAAATAAACAAACAAACTCACTTTCGCATTTATAATATTAGTAAGGATAAGGATTTCGTCATATTATTTTTTATACTACATACATAGAATCACGTCTTTTTACCTTGCGGGGTAGACAGAGCACAAGTATATAAGACTTTATGGCCACATTTAGCATGTTGGAAGGGCGTGTAGGTGGAAAGCGGAATCAAAATAGTGATAGGTTGCTAGCCGCATCATCTATTGACATGATACCGCAGATTTTCGCCCATTCCCTCGATCGGCTTCTACGGTCTGCGCGGGAAGAGAAGCAGCTGGCACATTCTACGTTTATCCTTTTCTCCAAGACCAACATGAAAGGAATGATTTTTTATACTGGTTTTTAAAAAAGATAATGTGTGAACGATCGATACCGTGGACTAAAGATTATCAATTATTTGTGTAATAGGTACCGAAAAGCTATTCAATTGAATTCACACATGTTACATGCATGGCTGCGACTGCATTTAACAGATTTTGGCTCTAATTTCGAATTCAATCGTTTTGACGGCTCAACCAAATTGAATGTTTTATTCCAATACAAAAACCATGAGTAACCAGTTTTTGTTTTCGTATTTTATTTACTAGTTATTTTACGTAATTTTTATATACTTGACTTGACTTGACTTATTTTTCTATGTCCTTCGGTGGGCAGAGGGCCGCTACAGTGCTTCTCCATCTCGTTCTGTCGTGAGCAACGCGCTTTACTTCGGGCCAAGACAGCCGGATAGTCTTCACCTCCGCCGCTACCGATCGCCGCCAGGTCTGCTTTGGCCGACCACGCTTCCTCTTTCCTTGAGGAGTCCATTCCAATGCCTGTCTCAGAATGTGAGAAGGCTCCCTCTTGAGCGTGTGGCCAATCCATATCCATTTACGACGCGCTATCTGGTGACCGATCGGTGTCTCGCCGCAAAGCTGCCAGAGACGTTCATTGGATATCCTTTCAGGCTAAAAGATACCCAATATCTGACGAAGGCAGCGGTTGATGCAGACTTGGATCTGCTGCGTGATGTCTTTGGTAACCTTCCACGTTTCGCACTCCTATAGCAGAACGGTTTTTTATCGCTCCAATGTAAAAATTGTTCTGCTTTATATACTTAGTCCTATAAAAATAAACAAATATTCATGGACAAATTCATACAGATTGAGCTAGCAGCAAGGTAAGTTCGAGACTTACCTTGTACAAATGAAGATCTTAACAAAGCCAACGACAAGGCGGTCAGCATGGCCAAATATTGGTCAAAATACATTTGAAAATAGCCATCTATGACTCGATAAGAAGAAGTTCGAGACTTTTGTTATGGGATACTAACTCAACGATACTATATCAGAATCAGAATCAGAAATCATATATTCCATCAAAAACAGGTATTTTATAACAAATACATATATAGATAAACATCCTAGACTCAGGCCAATCAAAAAAAGACAATTTTCCATCATGCTCTGACCGGAGATCGATCCCGGGAACTCCTGCGTGCCAGGCTGGCATAATGACCACCAGGCCACAAAGAACGACCAGCTTCTTCTCGTGTCGACGATAACCCAATTATATGTTTCTGGGCCTAGTATTGGGCTACTTGTATTACAGCATTATGCAGTTCCTCATAAGGTCACTGGGCACGCTGGACACATCAGTTTGCTTAAAGAATCTGATATAACTTAAGAGGGCCCTTCCCGATCCGTTGAAAAGCATGTTGTTTCATCCATTTGACTAACAAGCAAGTGAGAATGCGATAACATTGAACGAAAATCTTGTTCCAGATAATACGTGTTTTTAATTATGCCTTACAAGTTATTGAAATAATTGCTTTTCATTTAGAATCTTCATTACATTTGCAAGGTTCATATAAAAACATTTTCTTTAATAAGTATTCAATGAACGGCCAAAGTTCAGGTAAAATTTGTGCAAAAACCTGATTTTTGGAGGTTTATACTGATTTTGTTTCTCATAATCTTAATTTTTTATTTCAATAGAAACCTAGAAATAGCGCACAAGATATATCCAAGAGATACCCATTTATTCTACTTCTGAATGTCCCAGTACTGTACTTGTCTGGGAATATAGACGCAGGCAGTTCATTCCACACCTTGGCTACCCGAACCAAAAAGGAACTGTCAAAGCGTTTAGTTCGACTCTTTGGTATTCCAACGCCATACGGGTGATTTCTGTCTGCGTCTTGTCGTGCGATGGAGGCATGGTTTTTTTTTTACTAATTATTGAAGTAGGCATTTGTCTCCCATCTCACCTGATGGTAAGTGACGATGAAGACGAGGATGTTACATGCCTATTCAAGAGATAACCATTTATTCTACTTTTGAATGTCCCGGGATTGTACTTGTCTAGGAATATAAACGCAGGCAATTCATTCCACACCTTAGCTACTCGAACCAAAAAGGAATTGTTAAAGCGTTTAGTGAGGGTTCAGCTAGCTCAAAGAGCCCTTTGGCAGACTCTCCAAAATGGATCCTATGAAAAACCGATAGGCAAGCGACTTTACGGCGATGCTCCAGGGATTGCAATTTCCTATTTGAGACCACGTATATGTGTATAAGCTAATTATTTTAAGTCTCTAAGTTTGGGTGGTTATCAAGTTGCATTCTCACTAAATTTATCTTAAGCTCGAACTAAAATACAAGCTATCCAGGTCAGCCTAGCAGCGTACAAGAGGAGGAACTCGGTAAACTGAAACGCAATATGTTGTAAACTTGTTCATCTTGAAGCTAACAACTTGGAGCTGACCGTTAGTGTGTAGATGGTGTAAAGTTACTAGTCTAGTATATAGCACTAGTTGGAAACGGAACAAAAGATCAGGTTTAACTCAAGCACAAGTTTATTTCATTAACATTGAGTCGTGGTAGACGCTACCGGCAAAATGATTTGCATGAATGTGCCGGCTCGTCCGGGAAAGTACCACTCTCACAGAAAATCGACGTCTGAGTAGAAGCTTTACCGCTTCTAAGTAAAATGAGTTCAGTAAGTGAGAGAACCGGAGGCCCATACTCCCCCTCCCCATTTCCTACCCCTAACTCCTTGAAAGGCCGACAACGCACCTATCATATTCTGGTGTTGCAGTTATCCATGGGCAACGGTGATCACTGCTTGCTCGTTTGCCGTTCTATATTATAAAAAAAATACTGCAAAAAGTATAGGTAACTGATGCTATGATACTTGTATGCCGGCAAACGAGCAAGCGAGTTACCTGATGGTAAATGATCATGGCTGGTCATGGACAACTGCAACACACCAGGGAGAGACAGGAGCGTTGTCGGCCTTTAGGAGTTTGGGGGTGGATATGGGGGAGGATGGACCTTCAGCTCTCTCACACAGCGAACGAAGCATAGAAGCGGTAAAGCTTCTACCAAAGTGTCGATTTTTGTGAGAGTGTGGTACTTCCCCGGACGGCCGGCCCATTCATGCTATTAGCAAAAATATATTTTGCCGGTAGCGTGGTGTTTACCAAGACTAAGTAATAAAATAAACATAATAGTACAGAAAGAAAAGATTTGATTCTTTTCTTTCTGTACTATTATGTTTGTTTGTTTGTAACTTTTTATAATACAAAAAAGACCTGATTATATATAATACAAAAAAGTACAATGAAAGGCAATTCTCAAAACAAGAAATGTACAAAGGCAGACTTATCCCAAATAGGGATTTCTTCCAGTCAATCTTACATTAAGAGGACAAGGAAGAACGCAACATGGGTGCGTAACAAATATGACTATGCACAACACTAAACAAAGAGTGAAAATATATTTTTATCTTTAATTATATATCATATATCTTATATATTTAATATAATATATCTTTAATTTAGATAAATGACAAAAATATAATTTCTAACAATCATTCTTCTTATCGAAAAACTTGTTAACATCTGTGAGACCTCCAAACTCCTCCCGTCTGGCCAGCGTGGAGAGTATAGGCCAAGTCCTCTGGCTGCTCTGGCCCTACAGTACAGAGAGGGTCGTGCTCCTGTAGTGGAGACTAAAAAGAACCTGACGATGATGATGATGATGATTATTCTTATCGGTAAATCATCAGGTCTTTTTTATTCTCCACTGCAGGAGCACAACTCACACGAGGACACCCTCTCTGTACTACTAGAGCCATACTTGGTCAGAGCAGTAAGAGGACTTGGCCTACACTCTCCACGCTGGCCAGACGGGAGGAGTTTGGAGGTCTCACAGATGTTTATAAGCTTTGTTTCCACGGGAAAACTTGGAGTGGTCCTATTCTACTCTGCCGGATACCACACGGCAAAGCTATCTGTAAATACCCGTCGCTAATTTTACTTGTTTGACAAAGTAAAGTTGTCAATTATTCCTAGAAATTGAAACAGGAAGCGGCAGTCAGTGAGCAGGATAACGAACGGAACTAACGAAGTAAACATTCACTGAGCTCAAACATCATCTAAACTTGCTCGTACTTATTAGAGATGTTAGCGTTGTCAATATTAGTATATGCCGTGAGTTTTCTCGTGTTTTTAGGGTCCCGTACTAAAGGTAAATACCGGCAAAAATGTATTTTGCTGGTAGTATGGTGTTTACTATGACTCAGTAATCAAATATTTTCCCTCCGTACTTCTAATTTAGATAAATGACAAAAATATATTTCTAACGAGCATTCTTCTTATCGGTAAATACAGAAAGAAAAGACTTGATTACTTAGTCGTGGTAAACACCACGCTACCAGCAAAAATGTATATAAGATAATATAAGATACATTTATTTGCATAAACATGTGTTTAAATGTATTTTGCCAGTAGCGTGGTGTTTATCACGAATAAGTAATCAAAGTTTTTGTTTCTGTACTATAAATTTAGATAAATGACATAAATGTAATTCTAACGATCATTCTTCTTATCGGTAAATAGCCGACGCAAATTTTACTTGTTTGACAAAGTAAAGTTGTCAATAATTCCTAGAAATTGAAACAGGAAGCGGCAGTCACAGTGAGCAGGATAACGAACGGAACTAACGAAGTAAACATTCACTGAGCTCAAACATCATCTAAACTTTCTCGTGCTTATTAGAGATGTTAGCGTTGTCAATATTAGTACATGCCGTGAGTTTTCTCGTGGTTTTAGGGTCCCGTACTAAAGGTAATAAAAAGTAACCCGTGTATTGTCAAGTTTTTTTTTTTTTTTTTGAAATGACTATGTTGCTAGCTCCAAGTGAGCTTTCGCTACTTTACCGGGCGTTTGAGGCGGGGCCAGAGTGCCCTCGGCCTTTATAGGCAACATCACCAGGAGGGACGGACCTCGGCTTTGGGCGTTGCCTGTGTGCGCAAGGCTTGGAGAGACAGCAAACTCTCATATTGCCTGATGGGCCGCGTATTGTCAAGTATGGCCCTAGTAGTACAGAAAGGGTCGTGCTCCTGTTCATTCATTCATTCATTTCGAGTAGGTGTCACGGTCAATCGACCATGCACACCCTGGTGTCAGAGTTCTTCGGAACCGCCTCTCGGCTTCTGACGTGGTTCCTTTAACGACTACCAGATGGCAGCCGGGACCACCGGCTTAACGTGCCTTCCGAAGCACGGAATCATCTTTATTATCAGACAATCAGGTGATTCAAGCCTGCAATGTCCTAACCAAACTGGAAACAACTGAACAAAGTATGCTTCCGGTGGGAATCGAACCCACGAACCCCGGGTCAACAGGCAAACGCCTTAACCACTGGATCTTGGAGCACGGTGCTCCTGTAGTGGAGACTAAAATGGACCTGATGATGATGATGATCATCATCAGGTCCATTCCGTCCACGAGGTCCACGAGGTCCACAGCCGTGTGGTATCCGGCAGAGTAGAATAGGACCACTCCAAGTCTTCCCGTGGATGTCGTAGGAGGCGACTTAGGAAATACAAGCTAAACAAAGCTTATAAACATCTAAGAGACCTCTCCAACCCGTCTGGCCAGCGTGGAGAGTGTAGGCCAAGTCCTCTGGCTGCTCTGGCCAAGTATGGCCTTAGTAGTACAGAGAGGGTCGTGCTCCTGTAGTGGAGACTAAAAAGGACCTGATGATAATGATGATGATGATATTGTCATTCGTTTATTCGTCTGTCAGTTTTTCCATATAACTGTCCGTCAAGGCGTTTTCCTCAGGTACGCGTTGACGTCTTCTTCATCTTTGTTACCCGATGCTGAGGTCCGAAAGGGTCCGGAAACTGTAAATTGGTAGCTTAAACAAAAAATAAATATTAGCACAAAACCCTCGGTGCCTAAGTCGGACGACTCGGACTCTGCGGATTTTCGCATATTTGTGTCTAGAATTAGTTCTAATTTAAGCTATTTTTCGGTTCGTTAGAAACCGCTCCACTTACCATTTGGGTGCATATACATATATAATAATGAATTGGCTTGACATAAATAATTTAAAAATTAACTTAGACAAATCAAAATATATACAATTTAATAAATCTACTCATCCAGTCTACAATTTTAAATTAAATATTTCAAAAATAGAAGAAGTAGCATTTACAAAATTTCTGACCGCGACTTAAATTGGAAATTACACATTAAAAATATTTCTATAAAAATCAATAAATTTGTATTTGCATTAAAAAGACTTAAATCAATTACAAATATAACAACGGCATTAACAGCATATCGTGCATATATTAAATCTATCCTTAGATACCATAGAAGTATGAAGTCTCTAGAAGCAGCGTATTACTTGATACGTCTTGTTACTGATACCCTTAAAAGGAGCGTATACTATACACTAGGCCTCAGTCCTCTTACGCCTGTCGAGGGGTATGTAACAGAGGGGAATTTAATTTTTAAAATTATAAACATGCCAATTTCTGAAGTTCTGTCCTTCTAAAATACTAAAATGAATATTATAGTAAACTATAGCGCTGGCACTTTTCACATTTAAGTAATGCAAGTTCATGTTATTTACAATATTATAAACATATTTATCCTCCATTAAAAACGTCAAATTCCATTGTCAGTGAAAAGCGGAAAGACGCATAGTGATGCACTTTGTTATTTTTTGCCAAACATCGATAATTTACATGAATACAGATGAGTGTAATAATATAAGTAATAAAGTTAATGCCAAGAAGTAAATAATAATAAATTCACTCTCCACGACTTTCCCGAAAATTTATTATTTTTAGTGTTCCGTTCCCTAAGAGTAAAAACGGAAAGGTAATACTAAGCCTTCGACGTCCATCCGTCCATCCATCTGCCACATAACTGTATCTATTGAACCGAAATAGATAATATTTCAAAAGGACAATGCCGGTTATTGGTGTCTTTTTGTTTTCGCGCGGCCACTAGCCATATCTTGTTTTCCCGATAGTCAATAACAAAATAAAGTTATAAGGGCATATATACCTCAAAACTTAGTCCGAACTGAGTTATAAGGATATACGAATACGATATTCCTATACGAACTTTACCCCGCTATTTTACCCTTTCAGGGGAAAATATCGTCCATTTTACCTACACAGATATATTTAATTGTAACCTAGAACTTATATACTTATTTTCATACGTTTAAGTCCAAAAATGAGAAAAATTCCATACAAAGTTTATACCACCCGCCCACCCCATTTTACCCCTTAAGGATGAGAATTTTGTAAATTTCATCTACACCCATCTTTTTAATTTGAATCGATAACTTATATACCTACTTTAATACTTCTAAGTCCAGAAATGAGAAAAGTCCATATAAATTTTACCCCATTAGAATTTAAATTTCTAAAAATCCTTTCTTAACGCTCACTCACATCATTAAAAGAACCCCTGTGCCAAATTTCAAGTTCTAGGCGCAGCAGTTTGGGTTGCGTTGATATGTCAGGTTTACCGATTGCCCGCGGCTACGCCACCGCCGCCCGTTAGTGTCTATCCCTCAGGAACAGTAAAATTTCCCCGAATAAAAGGTACCCTATGTCCTTCCCCGGGTCTCAAATTACCCCCAAATCAAATTTCATCCAAATTGGTTCAATGGTTGAAGCGTGAAAAGAAGACAGACAGACAGATAGAGTTACTTTCGCATTAAAGATATTAGTATGGATAGGTATAATGCTGTCGTATAATGATGATGAATTGACTTTAGATTTTAATTTTCCTACGTCACTTCTTATTTAATTTAAGTGCTATAATATATTTGCAGGCAAACTCATGCCTTGAGTTCATTCAAATGACGATAACTTTTTTTTTAATGAACCGATTTTGATGAAACAAACTTTAAATGTTTTGCCGGATTAAAACAAAGCAATTAGTGAAAGTTTGAAGTAAATCGGTTCAGTATTTTCGGAGATAATCGTGATTATACATACAGACAGACAGACAGACAAACAGACAAGAAATTGGAAAAATTTTTTTTGCTTTCTATTATTCTTTTTAAGTATCCCTCTATCCATTTCAGTCAAAATTTCTAAATGTACAGACAAAATATTTTTACTGTTTTATTATATGTATAGTTATAAAACGGAATTGCATGAATGGTTGAGTCAGAATAATATTTATGACATAAAAGACTTTCTAAACAATATAAAAGATAAATTGTAAGTATTTATTTATTTTATCAATATATATACAATTTAAATATAAAATACTTAAACTAATGCTACAACTAATAATAAATAAAAATTAATATATATTTACAAATAAAAAAGACCCGGTAAATCGTTGCCTCGCGGTAGCGTGCCCAGAAGGCTGGCAGCATTGCTACGTTGGATGGCAATGCTGATCTTTTGGCCAAGGTATAGATAAATTAAATTTAAATGTAAACATATAATTTGTACTACTTATATACATTATCAGTGTTAGTTTATGTAACAATTTTGCACACCATATTACGGTAAAATACGGCTAAGACACATGTAATACCTTAACAACTGTAATACCTGTATTCCATGCAAATAAACGAATTATTATTATTATTATAATTTTGACCACCGAATGCTGACGACGGCCAGCGAAATTCGACTTTATGGCATGCAAGTAAGATTGGTCTTGCATATGGTGCAGGTTTACAACATAACAATACGGCTGCACAAAAAAAAAACAGTTTTTATTGAAGGCCTAATGTCGACGATCTTCGGTAGTTCCAGAACATGTGAACGAAGTTCAAGTATTTTTAAGTGTTATATTTTGCATTCACAATGCTATTTTAATAAAATCTTATTAAATTAAGAAATAAAATGTATTTTATATTATAACAAACGGTTTCACTCACGTATCGTTAGTCGATATCGCCGACAAGTTTCAGCCAATTCAGATGGCCATCTTCAGGACGAGTGTCAAGGACGTCGCGACACGGCAGTCCCTCGAACACATAAATAAAATATAGTGAAAAAATTTCAAGCGGGCGGGATTTGAACCTGCGACCTTAAGTCGTATATAGTAGACTTGTAATGTAATTTTTTAACCATATTTTATTTCTTAATTTAATATGAGATGTCTAAGTAATTGCCCGCGCTTGGAATCAAATTCAGAGCTCCTCGTATAGGAGAATAATAGTTAACCACTGCGCTACGGAGGACGTAGTATCGTGACCACACTTTCTTTCTTTCCCATTTTTTTAATGATTGGACAGCAAACGAGGAAATATTCACTTTATAGTAAGTGATCAGTGATGGAGACTGTATGAAAGAGGTGACGCGTAGGGCTCAGATGGCAAAGTCAGCAGTAGAACGCCTTAACAAGATATGGAGAAGCCGCAACATCAGTCGCAACACCAAAATAAGACTTATGCGAAGTTTGGTTTTCTCCATCTTTATGTATGCTGCTGAAACATGGACGTGGAAGCCCAACCTCAAGGCCAGATGTGATGCATTTGAGATGTGGTGCTGGCGTAAAATGCTAAGAATTCCCTGGACAGCACACCGCACAAATGTGTCTATTTTGCAGGAACTTGGTATTCGAGACCGACTGTCTACAATGTGTCTCCAAAGGCTTCTTAATTTCTTCGGCCACATAGCGCGATGCACACCGGATAGTCTCGAAAAAACCGTACTTTTGGGCCATGTCCCGGGACGCAGAGGTCAAGGAAAACCGCCCACAAGATGGACTGATGTCGTTCGTAGGGTGGCGCGCACGAACACTCAAGGAGCCATACACCTGGCGCAAGACCGTTTGGGGTGGAAAACTATTGTGAGGGGAGCTGCTCCCGATGGTCACGACCCTCAGGCATGAGGATACGATTATGAAGAAGTAAGTGATCACCGCTGCCCAAGGATAACTACCACACCAGGATGTGAGGAGCGTTTCCAGACTTTCCAGAAGTTGGGGGAAGACATGGCGGAAGGAAATGGGGGCATCTGTGCATCTTCCCGGTTTCATCTTCAGCTGGAATGCTTCAGAGCCCGGGTTCCACTAGATTTCACACTATCAGCATGGTTTTGAATAATAAATATATATATATACGGACAAATCACACAAATTGAGCAAAGTAAGTTCGAGACTTGTGTTATGGGATACTAACTCAACGATACTATATTTCATAACAAATACATTTATAGATAAACATCCAAGACCCAGACTAATCTGAAAAAGATCATTATCCATCTTGACCTGGCCGGTGATCGAACCCGGACCTCTCGTGTCGCAGGCTGGCGTGTTGACCACTGCGCCACGGAGCTCGCCGCATTGTTTAAAGCGTTGGCTATTACATAATTTCCCGGCTGGGTTTGTGATATATTGCTGATACTAAGCGATCGCACGATGAATTGGCTGGCTCCCAGCAGCGCGTATGTTCACGTTCAAGTTATAATACCAGTAATTGGCCACTGATGCGCAAAGAAGTTAAACGCAGTTTAAGGAGCTGTGTCCCTAAACCGTTTGTAGCGGTTTATGTGGCGATACCGGTTGGCCTGTCACCAGTCATTTCAAACCCGTGTCTGCCATTTCCGTGCTAAATTTTCCCTTTGAATTTAATAATACAATTATTAAAACCAAACATTGTATTTTTTCTAAACGAAGCTCATACAAATCAATGAGACCTCTCCAACCCATCTGGCCAGCGAAGAGAGTAGGCCAAATCCTCCGCCTGTTCTGGAAGTATAGCTCCGGTAGTACAGGGAGGGTCATTATATTTTTTTTAGGTATCCATCTTGCTCATTTAGTTATACTTTTTATAGACGTAAAAAAGTTGGTAGTTGTCGCTGAAAATATCAAGTAAATCGCGACGAAACTGAATGACGACTGAAGTAAGACTTTGTTCCACACAAGACAGTCTGGAGAATCCACATTTACACAATGAGTTGTAGTTAGTTGTAAACTCTATCTCTACAGGGTCTTTCATCACTAACTCAAACAACTTTGTAGTAATCATTAGTATCTTGACCACAATATCAGCACTATTTCAAGCGTCGGCCGTTACATAATTTCCCGGCTGGGTTTGAGCGGGAAATATATTGCCGATACTAAGCGATCGCACGATGAGTTGGCTGGCTCCCAGCGGCGCGTATGTTTTCGGTCAAGTTATGACTGGAAGATAAAAATTTTTTTGACACGGTTTAACTATAGACTAGCTTCGTGGCGCAGCGGTCAACATGCCAGCCTGCGACACGGAGTAACCGGGTTCGATCCCCGGCCAGGTTAAGATGGAAAATGATCTTTTTCAGATTAGCCTGGTCTTGGAAGTGTATCTATATATGTATTTGTTATAAAATATAATATCGTTGAGTTAGTATCCCATAACACAAGTCTCGAAGTTACTTTGGGGCTAGCTCAATCTGTGTGATTTGTCCGTATATATTTATTATATTATTAAGTATCTTGGTTAATTAGTTTTTTTTTGTCTAAGCGTGTTCTCCCTAATATCCTTAGCTTATATGCTGCCTAGTTCGGGGTTTGCTTTCCAGATTTTTCTTATCCGCTTTGCATGGTCTTTGACACTTTTATTGTGAGACCTCGATACGCATATGATTCTGTCTTCTTTCCGTTTTATTTGTAAACCGCCTTTATTTATTTTATTTTCTACTGTCAGACCTCAGACTCTTGAATGGCATTGATAGTAGCTTTTATCAAATTATCCAATGTGGAGATGTAGAAGCACACTGAATATAGCAATGTATGGAACAAATCCTCACTTACACAATTGGTTGTAGTGGGGTGTAAACTCCATCTAGATAGGTTCTTTCATCCCCTGACTTAAATAACTTATATAGTAATCGTATCTGGACCACAATATCAGCACTATTTCAAACGTCGGCCATTACATAATTTCCCGGCTGGGTTTGAGCGGAAAATATATTGCCGATACTAAGCGATCGCACGATGAGTTGGCTGGTTCCCAGCGGCGCGTATGTTCTCGGTCTAGTTATGATACCAGTGTTGACCACTAATACACAAAAAAACAATGACAGATTATAATTTCAACGTTTATAATGGTTCCATTGAAACTAACGTAAGATACTTATGTACTAAAAACGGGTCACTCACGTGCTATTTCGTCGGGATTGCCGACTATAGTTTCGGACTCGTCAGGAGCCCATTTTCAAGGCGAGTGCGAGACGCGCGGCGGTGGGTCTCTAACTAACTGCTCTCGACGCACTGCTCGTGCGGCGGCTCGTTTTTAGTACATAATTTATAATGGTTTCTACTACGTCTACCTGCGACCATGAAAACTGTAAAGTTTTCGAAATGTTAGGTATTAAAAAAATGTAATTATATGCGATTATACCGTATTAAAGTGATTTTATTTAAAAATCAATGTTTATTTTATGATGTGTTGACGTCTTATAAGTGTTGACGTCTTATAAGTCAAGCGAAAGCGCGGAAGAAGCGATAGAGAGGCACGATCGGCCTAAGCGTTCGGCTTGTGATGCATCTATCTCTCTTCTACCCTTATCGCATAAAATTACTCACCATTTTTTTTTCACATTCACATACTAGTATTATCAAAATATTTATTATTTTCAAAATATTTATCTAAAGCATTCGTAAATTCCAGAGAATCAGTGTACCGTCAAATAAAAATTGAAAATCCATAAAATAAACATATTCAAAACTTTTCATATTCGCTGCAGCGATATCCATCAACAAGAGTTATCGTTCGACATTGACAAATATCCGAAACTTTTTCTGTAATTCAATTATTCGAACAAACAGTCATTCAGGCAGAATAACTTGTACGAATGGCCATAAATTTTGTGCCGGCAAACTTTGAATTACTCTATTGAAAAGCGAAAAGTTTAGTTCGAGTTGGACATCGTAGCAGTTCGTATGAGTCAGACCTTTGAACATGTTGTCCGTATGATTTATACAGGCGTTATTGACTCACAATTGATATTTTCTAGTTGACTAAGTTTCAAAGAGATATTATGAGTATCCGTAGATAAACTATCGAGATGGTTTATTGGGGATATTTTTAAATGGATAAAATAAAATAAATTAAGCATGAAACTGATCCGAAATAGTGATAAATTCCCGAGGTACACACACCAATTCATATCCATGATTGTTTTCGTTACTGGAAACTAGTTTAACGTAAAATTTTACAAAATAATTTGTAATACGACCAACCAGAATCTATTTAATTTGATTCCAACACATGTTACGTGCGTGACTGCGTAATGAAAATTGTTTTGTGGTAAAGTATTTTGTACGTTTCGTTGCATTAGTCATTTTATAATAATATATAGCTTTTCTAATTCAATGATAATAATATTATTTAAATGATGATTGGTAGATATTGCATTCATTATAAGTAGAAAATTTTAAAATGCCAGCTGCGAATGGCTTATAGCTTTTTGTAATGCAAACAATTATTAATTCGGTTTAAGTATTCGATCCTCGGTCAGGGCAAGATGGAAAATAATATTTTTTAGATTGGCCTAGGTCTTGGATATTTATCTATATATATGTATTTGTTATAAAATTAAATATCGTTGAGTTAGTATCTCATAACACAAGTCTCGAACTTACCTTGGAGCTAGTTAAATCTGAGTGATTTGGCCATATATATTTATTTTATTCCATCCATCACTATTTCGATTTTTACACTAAACGCTAAACGTGGTCTTATTATGGGCAAGGACTCTGTCTAAAGAGTAAAGTGTGCACGTTATTTCTGATTGCGGTGTAGACCCCGTAGAAGATAGAGACGTGTACACTCTACAAGTGTATACAATAATTCACTTGCAAATTCAAATCTCAAATCCGTTCTAGATATTGCTTGCTTCAAGACCATTAAAAGCATCTTAATATAAACCAAACTAAAGCCTTATTTAATTTTCTTTTATCTAGCTCAGCTTAAGTTACATAGGTCGGTAGGTTACAGATAGGCACGACTACGAATATAATTAGGGACGATCAAGCGAAATTTCGTTAAGTCGACATTTGACAGATTCTAGTTTGAAATCATAGTCTAGTTGGGCCGCAAGCCAAACGTTAATGTTTTTCTTAAGATGATATGACCAGTAATTTTAGTTGCCTAGCTAAACACTTTCGCTGACACTGCCCGCCTGTAGACGTAATTCTATTGTTAATTCTTTTGTGTTTGGTTCAGTGTCAGGGAACGAGTTAAAGGTCCGTACTACCTCACACTGCTTTGCATGATTGACTGTTATATCAATAATAATTAAATAATCAAGTTGAAATAAAAATGCAGCAAAGTTCAGGACTAACTCTGGTAACTATATGACTCAAAAACACGATTGCGTTAAATTTTTTCGATAGAAAAAATGCAAAGTTGCCTCCAAATCACGTCTAATTTACTCGGTATATAGTATTTTTCACCAAATACATTAAAATTAACCTTGAAACTTTTGGTTATTATTGCATTACAGATAAGGCAGCCATCATATGTTTTTCTTTTTCGAATAACCCTTGAATATTCCTAAAAAACGAAAATATCCAAAGTAGCCAACGCGTTTAGACCATCCGCGTTTGTATCGCCACGCCGCCTGGCATATGGCGGGCTCTTAAGAGTGTGTCACGCGAACGAAAAACATGAGTTTTGCGCAAGCTATTAGGCGATCATCTAAAAAACTGAAAAGTCTTTATACTCGTATTTTCATATTTATATTTTTACTAGTTTTCGCCCGCGGCTCCACCCGCGTCAATATCGATCCCTCGGGAATTGTACTTTTTCCCGGGATAAAAGGTAGCCTATGTCCTTCTCCGTACTCCAGAGAACTTGTATACAAAATTTCATGATGATCGGTTCAGTAGTTACGGCATGAAAGCGTAACAAACAAACAAGTAAACTAACAAACTTACTTTCGCATTTATTTATAATATTAGATACTAGCTTTCGCCCGCGGCTCCGCCCGCGTCAATGTCGATCCCACGGGAATAGTACTTTTCCCGGAATAAAAGGTAAAGGTAAAGCATAACAAACAAACAAATAAACTCACTTTCGCATTTATAATATTAGTAAGGATAAGGATAAAATAAATAAGAAAGGAAGGGACCTGCGAGATGTAAATATAAATATTTTCATGAGATAATTATTGTTTAGACGCAAAATTTACTAACTTTTCGAAGAAAAATATTTTTAGATATCATAACAATTATATGTACCATTTTTAAATTTCATATGTATCTGTTTCAAATTCCAACAAGGCGGTGATCTTGTGGGGGATCGACATAACCTATACAAATAATTTTGATCATCATCATTTCGAGTAGGTGTCACGGTCAATCGA
This sequence comes from Elegia similella, assembly GCA_947532085.1. Classification (NCBI taxonomy): domain Eukaryota; kingdom Metazoa; phylum Arthropoda; class Insecta; order Lepidoptera; family Pyralidae; genus Elegia; species Elegia similella. Next base: position 4,290,817 of record OX383943.1, read on the forward strand.
CCATGCACACCCTGGTGTCAGAGTTCTTCGGACGTTTCCTTTAACGGCTACTAGATGGCAGCCGGGACCACCGGCTTAACCTGCCTTCCGAAGCACGGAATCATCTTTATTATCAGACAATCAGGTGATTCAAGCCTGCAGTGTCCTAACCAAACTGGAAACAACTCAACAAAGTATGCTTCCGGTGGGAATCGAACCCACGACCCCCGGGTCAACAGGCAAACGCCTTAACCACTGGACCACGGAGGCTGTCAATGATTATGATGTATTTAATTAATCCAGCGAATTGTACCAGTGATTTAAAAATACATCCAATGCCACAGTACCTTCTTATTAAAAACCTTTTTTTTTTTTAAATTATTTTATCTAGCTCAGCTTAAGTATTGTAGGTCAGTTTGTTACAGATCGGTAGTAGTAGTAATAGTAGTAAACTCTTTATTGTACCAAAAACAATACAAATAATATTAATGAAATTGACAATTTATGCACAATAGGCGGCCTCATCGCTTCTTCAATCTCTTCCAGGCAACCAAAATGAGCAGGAGATATAATAATATATAGGTACGAATAAAATATAGATGATCGAGCGAAATTTCGGCCGTTTGCCAAACGTCAATGCTTTTCTTCATAAGATGATGTGTACTTACCAGTAGTTTTAGTTACCTAGCTTAAGTTTATCATAAAAAAGTAGAACAAAATTATTACTATACTAGTTATCGCCCCTGGCTCCGCTCACGTAAATTTCGATACCGTGGGAACAGTACTTATTCCGGAATGAACGGAAATGAAAGTACCTATTTGTATTATCCCGGTAATAACCTATCTGTGTGCAAAATTTCGTCAAGATCCATTCAGCCGTTTTGGCGTGAAAGAGTAACAAACTTCCATACATCCACATATCCATACATGCTCGCAAACTTTCGCGTTTATAATATTAGTAAGAATGGAAGGATTTCGATGTTAAAATCGTAGGAACGATAGTGAGCAAACTTTTGCAAAACAACAGATCTTTTATTTCTTTTCCACCTCTATTCTAGAAGCTGAATACTTTGCGTCTCAATGTTTCGCGATAAACTGTACTATATTAATCGGTTTACTCAATACAATCTCATGATTACCCTTAAATAAATAAGAGCCCCAGGCACCTTACCAAATCCTGTATGAAGGACTGAATTTTCAAGCAGCCGACCTATTATCTGTCTTAAGGGCCGTACTTACATAATTTAATACATACCGTCTCAAATATGTAAGAGAAATTCAGGGAAGCGCCGAAACAATTTCTTCTCAAAATAAATATCAAGTTAAAAGGGTTTTAATATCTTATTAGGGAAATTTGCGTGGTATTTTGGCTGCTTATGGATTCACAGTGTCTTTTACATACAATTTGTAGTATGTTATTATACTGTTGTCTCGGTAACCACTTATTTTTGATGGATTATATTTGTATAATGTATGTGATGTGACATTGAGCCTGTAAACTGTCTGCTTCCATGTTCAAAGTCATATGAATTGTTGAATAAGTAATATGTTACGACATGCTATTAGTCGACATTTTGAATTTTATTTCTTTATTTATTACTTCCTATATACTATTGGAGAGCACCGTGGCGCAGTGGTTAATACACCAGCCTACGAGACGAGAGAACCCGGGTTCGAGCCCCGGTCGAGTCATGGTGGAAAACGATCTTTTTCGGATTGACCTGGGTCTTGGATGTTTATCTATGTAAGTATCTATTATAAAATATAGTATCGTTGAGTTAGTATCCTACTCGTCGGCTCGTTCGGGGAAGTACCACACTCTCAGAGAAAATCGACATTTGAGTAGAAAACTTCCGCTTCTTTTCTACGTTCGGTGAGTGAGTGAGCCGAAGGCCCATCCCCCCTCCCCCCCCCCCCAATTCTGTAAAGTTAAAATTGGTTGTCTGTAAAGTTGGTTTAAGGACGATAATTTTACTTGATAACGGTTGAAGAGAGATAGATGCGTCACAAGTCGAACGCTTAGGCTGATTGTGCTCTATCGCTTGTTCCGCGCGAGCGCTCGCACTCAGAACGTGACACTTTTTCGTGCGTGCAGCCCGCGTTCATTGATTTATAATACACGTCAAAATATACAATTCACTGCTACGAACCGTTCAGGCAAGATTGCGTTACATAGGTCAAAAGCTAATTATATGTATTATTACATTACCAATGTTGAGGTTTTAAAGCGCATAGACAAGAAAGGAGATCTTGTTAGGACCATTAAAACAAGAAACGTCGCATATCTTGGTCACATCTTGAGAAATCCACAATATCATCTTCTCCAGACCATCATGATGGGAAAAATTGCCGGAAAGCGCAGAGTGGGAAGACGCAAAATGTCATGGCTCAGAAACATCCGCCAGTGGACTGGAATTAAATCGGTGGAACAACTGTTCAGACTCGCCATGGACAAGACACGATTTAAAGAGCTGACGGCCAACCTTCAGTGATGAAGCGGCACTTAAAGAAGAAGATGTATTATTATAAGAGTTTTTAAAAATAGATCAGTATCATTACTTATTAACATTATTTAGGAAACCAGGTTGAAACAGTACACCCGAAGGCGTTAACTTTGTCTACAAAATGACGGTTACCAAATTATTGCTCAAGGGAGTAAAGACAGGGACCGCTAAATAATTAAATACAAGTGAATTTGGGTTATTATGGCTCGGACGCCTAAGAAAATCGTTTGGGTTTCGACATAACTATAGAGGTACTTTCCTGGAACTAAATATTTTAGTGTTGGCTGTATTAACGTAATCAGTAGCGTTATTTTTTTTTAGGACAGCGTATAAGGCTATTTACTTTAATCACCACTGGATAGTCATCGTCATCATTTCGAGTAGGTGTCACGGTCAATCGACCATGTACCCCCTTGTGTCAGAGTTCTTCGGAACCGCCTTTCGGCCTCTGACGTGGATCTCTTAAAGACTACCAGATGGCAGCCGAGACCAACGACTTAACGTTAGGCACGTTAAGCCGTTGGTCTCGGCTGCCATCTGGTGAAGGTGAGGCTGCCAAAGCACGGAATCATCTTTATTATCAGATAATCAGGTGATTCAAGCCTGCAATGTCCTAACTAAACTGGAAACAACTAAACAAAGTATGCTTTCCATGGGAATCGAACCCACGACCCCCGGGTGTACAGACAATCGCGTTAACCACTGGACCACGGAGGCGCTGGATAGTGATAAAGAAGTACCTTAATACAGGAAAATATCTCGTAAATGATAGTAAAAATAAGTCATGGTAACTTTAGTACCTGGTTTAAACCATTTCCGTCCAAAATAAACTGACAAAGACAGTTGACCAAACGTCAAAGTAAGTGTCTTATTTTGGTCGGATAATGGTTTAAACCAGGTGTAAGGGCTGATCGCCAATCTACTTGAAGATGATGATGAAGTGAGCTAATCGCTCTGGTGGTGTTGAGAGAGATTTTAAAATAATACCACCTAAGTTAAGTGCTTGAATTAGACTGTTTATAGATATCGACTTTGATTACTTGTAATGTATGAATGACGTTAAAATTACTGAGTCGGCATCTGCCTGACATCGTCCGCTTTGTTTGCTTTTTACAGCATATGCGTACTTATTTTAATCTCCGCTTAAGAATGATAAAGAAATACCTAAATATAGGAAAAAGTCTCGTTAATGATGCTACAAATATGTCATCATCATCATTCCAGCCGTTTAAAGTCCTCTGTTAGACAAAGTCGTCTTCCAAGGATTCTTAGTTCCATGAAAGGATTTTGTCATACTGACCACCTTGGCAGGCGGGTTGGTGTATGCAGCTTTTTTTGCTACTTGTGCTTCCGATGCTGCTACTCATCGGAAGCATTAAAGTATTGAATGGCATATAATCGGAAGCTAAAAATATGTAAGTCATGGTAATCTTAATAGGACGACCCGTAAGGATTATGAGACTAAACCGAATACAGTTATCACCTACGAATAATTTCATCATCATCATTATCAGGTCTTTTTTAGTCTCCACTACAGGAGCACGACCCTCTCTGTACTACTAGAGCCATACTTGGCCAGAGCAGCCAGAGGACTTGGCCTACACTCTCCACGCTGGCCAGACGGGTTGGACACGTCTCTTAGATGTTTATAAGCTTTGTTTAGCTTGTATTTCCTAAGTCGCCTTCTACGACATCCACGGGAAGACTTGGAATGGTCCTATTCTACTCTGCCGGATACCGCAAGGTGAAAAAGTTATCACCGTCAAATTAAAACATATTTTTTCTGTTTTGACTTCATGTAACATACGACTTTTTTACTGTCGGGGGCAGAATAAGAGATGTATGCTGGCTAGAGCGGAGATATGTGCTGGCTAAAGTAAGCTGTATGCTGGCTAGTTCGTGCCATACAAATATGCCAGTCATCATCTGCGCCCACTGGATTATTTCTGCGATTTTGGATTATTTTGGCGAGCTCCGTGGCGCAGTAGTAAACACGCCAGCCTGCGACATGAGCGTGCCCGGATTCGATCTCTGGTCAGGTCAAGATGGAAAATGATCTTTTTCAGATTGCCTGGGTCTTGGATATTTATATATATATACATATAAATATTTGTTATAAAATATAGTATTGTTGAGTTAGTATCCCATAACACAATTCTCGAACTTACTTTGGGGCTAGCTCAATCTGTGTGGTTTGTCCGTATATATTTATATATTAATTTATTTATATATTTATTACTTTCTTCTATTAGAATTTTCCGATTAAAGTCATGTTAATGACAATCATATATAATTCTTTGAATTTTATTTCAAAAACTCCCATTAGCTTTTTAGATTTGGTCACCTTACTATATTTTTCGCATTACAGTGCAATCAAATTAGGCACCACGCTCGCAAAGCTGTAAAAGCGGCCACTCTAAGATTCGCGTTCATTAGGCGGCGCTCATTTAGAGAACACCCTGTGACCTATATGCGGGGTTCAGTGTGGTACAAGTGAAGGACGAAAGGAACATTTTTAATTTATATATTGTACGCGGTTTTAATATCTTTCTCGGATAGGCATGTAACATCCTCGTCTTCATCGTCACTTACCATCAGGTGAGATGGGAGACAAATGCCTAATCAATTATTTAGAATTTAAAAAAATCTTATTGAATACGTAACGGATTTGTATTATTCAAAAAAATACAACTTGTCCGTTGTAACCACTATTACTTAATATTTGGCAGCAACCAAACCGGACTTGACTTTAGTAAATCAAATGTAAATGCTTATACCATTAGCTTTAAGAATAATATATGACAAGTTTGAAATATATCGTCGTGTTTTATAATTATGACAAGAAATCGTGCAAAAAAAAGTAGCATATTGAGGCAAGTTACAATCATCACAAGGACAGTTATTATATTCATTAAAACTAAGCTAGAAATTGAATTCGATTATCTATGTACAAGTTGCAATTTTGCAGCGCCCTCTACAGCGTATCCACACAGATGGTCTCTATATTAGATTGAATAAGGCTTAAGCTGACTTTACACGTGAAAGCCTGAATATAGTTTTGTTTATGTAAGTAACAATCTCATCGTAGGAGAAGTACGTTTGCCTGCAAAAGTCCATATAGAAGTTGCGTAAAAAGTCGTGTGTAGCTACGGATACTATTTAAACATTACAGCAACATTTGGCATAAGGTTCACGATATTGTTAAATATATTATGCCTTCCTAGAAAATGTTATCGATTTTCACCTTAAGACTATGTATGGACTTTTGCAGTTTTAGAAATGGACAAGCATCAACTACACAATTAAATAATAAAACGCTTCAGCCTATGACTTGCAGCAATGTTTTAGAGAGTGCGGCACGTTGTCGCGAGTTGCCTTTTAGTCCGACACAGAGTTTTAGTGGGCTGACGCTGCGGTAGCGGCCTTTGGTTTGATCAACTATGAAGTTTGTGCAAACACATGTTTATATATATGTTGTAAATGGTTTGCGCAGTTGAATGGATATTTTTAGTCGTCACACTGCAGTTTTTGTACTGTGAATTCTCATTAACTATATGGCGTAATTTTGAACATCTGAACTATATTAAAATCCTGGAATCAGAATCTCTAACTGAATACAGAAGTGCAAGCAAAACAAGGTTAAAACGGAAAAAAAAATGACTTTCCATAGAAATTCGTCCAGAGATTATGTAAAAAATTTGAAAGACGATTTTATATTTATATTTTTATAAAAAAATTAAGAAAGGCGACCTGCGAGATGTAAATATAAATATTTTCATGTGAGAATTATTGTTTTAGACGTAAAATTTACAAACTTTTTTAAGTAAAATGTCTTTAGATATCATAACATTATATGTATCGTTTTTAAATATCATTAATGTATCTGTTTCAAATTCCAACAAGGCGGTGGTAATCTTTAGCAAGGATCGATCTAAATTATACAAATAATTTTGATGTATTTTTATAAGTGTTTTATTTCCCATTCACAATGCTATTTTGATATACTCTTAACAAATTAAGAAATAAAATATGGTGAAAAAATTTCATGCGGGCGGGATTTGAACCAGTGACCTAATTTATTTCTTAATTTGTTAAGAATTTTGATGTACCTATTTAATTACTCCAGCGAACTAGTGATTCAAGAATACGTCAAATTCCACTATTTCGTGCAGTATTTTCTTAATAAAATAGCTAAAATCGAACTAGTAAATCATTTGAGGAAATATTCAACGATTTATTAAGTTACTGGTAATACGCATGAAGCCACATTGGAGCCGCTCAGCGTCGGTTACAATCTACCTAATTAGTGCTGAGAGTGGTCGCCTGATTAAACGATTGTTAGATTTCAGCGAAATGGTCTAGTTTAGCTATAAATCAGTAGAGTGTCATGTAACATGTAAAATTTGGATTTATAGGGAATTTATACGTAATATAATATCCAACTTATTCTTGTTTTTGAGTCGTAATGTCTTTTGACTACAGTGATTTTGTTGGCAAAGGTTAAACATGTGATAATATGTTTTAATGTATATAACGTACGTTTTGCTATCGAATTTTGTGCTAACTCGAAGCTCACTAGACAATTTCCAATGATTTTGAGGTATTTTGCACATCGAGACTGCTCAGCGTCGGTGGCAATCCATTCATTTAGTGCTCAGAGTGTTCGCCTGATTAAACAATTGTTAGATATCAGCGAAATGTTAGTGACAATTTTGCTCAGTTTTTGGTATATACGAAGCCGACTCAAGAAACGCATATTTCCTCGTGTGCGTTTTAATGTCAATGTTTCTATGATATCCATAACCACAGAGTACAGTTTATATGTCAAAATAATATAGTACACATACTTTAAGTATTTCGAATATGACTTTGATGTAGTAAGTAACGAAGTAGGCTCAAGTTACAACGATACCAAGGAGTAAACCTTTTTTTAGTTAATATTTTTTTAGGTAAAGTTGTGATAATGTGATTTGATTGCTGACGAATTTCAAGCTTACTTGAAACATACTATTTGAGTTATTTTGCAGATCGGGATTGCTTAGCGTTCTGTAACAATCTGTCCATTTAGTGCTCAGAGCGGTCGCCTAATTAAACAATTGTTAGATTTCAGGGAAATGCTCTAGTTAGTGACAATTTTGCCCAGTTCTTGCTATTCAAGAAGCCGAGTGATATGACATATATATCGTTATGTGCGTGTTAATGTCATACCCGCCATCCAAACGCGGAGTACGGTTTATATGTCAAAATAATATGAGAAATAATCCTTACTAATATTATAAATGCGAAAGTGAGTTTGATTGTTTGTTTGTTTGTTTGTTTGTTACGCTTTCACGCCGTAACTACTGAACCGATCATCATGAAATTTTGCATACAAGTTCTCTGGAGTACGGAGAAGGACATAGGCTACCTTTTATCCCGGGAAAAGTACTATTCCCGAGGGATCGACATTGACGCGGGCGGAGCCGCGGGCGAAAGCTAGTACTTTTATAATTTTGCATATGATTTTGATTTAGTCATTAACTGATTTAATTTATTCTTCTAAAAACAAGTAAAATTTATAAATAAAAATAATCTTTCAACCCGCCACAGGGAGGCAACGTGCCCAAAACACTGGCAGCGTTTCCTCGCTGAATCGCGAGACTTATACGTTTAGCACAGAGTCATTAACTTAGCTGTCTCAAGTTACAACGATTCCAATATTCACTTATTTTTTTTTAAGTTTAATAACACTTTACACTCATTTCCAGTACACAAGTGAGTAAAATTTTTAATGATTTACTACTTAGTATATCATTTTAGCCGTGACGTTTCCGGCTGAGTAGAATAGGACTACTCCTAGTCTTCCCATGGAGATCGTAAGAGGCGACTTTAGAAATACAAGCTAAACAAAGCTCATAAAAATCACCTCTCCAACCCGTCTGGCCAGCGAAGAGAGTGTAGGCCAAATCCTCTGTCTGCTTTGGCCAAGTATGGCTCCGGTAGTACAAAGAGGGTCATGCTCCTGCAGTGGAGACTAAAAAGACCTGATGATAGTGATGTTGGAATGTGGCAAAAAAAAACACGTTTCTATTTGTCTTATTTAATAGTCTTTATGTCCCTATGTCATTAGTTGGTCATAAATATTGTATTTAATTATTGCAACCCCAAGCCACTTGAAGTCTTATGATATCGTTCCTTTTCTTTTATTCGTTGTACGGCTTTCTTTGAATAATCACTTTCCTACTATAAGGAAAATAAATTAGTTTATATACAATCTTGTGTTTCTCTGGTATGTACTACATAACCCAACAGATGATGATGAGTAATTAGCACATTTTTTGCATGAAGACACATCGGGACTGCTCAGCGTCGGTGATATAAGCTTGGCTAGCTCCGTGGCGCAGTGGTCAACACGCCAGCCTGCGACAAGAGAGTGCCCGGATTCGATCCCCGGCCAGGTCAAGATAAAAAATGATCTTTTTCAGATAGGCCTGGGTCTTGGATGTGTATCTATATATGTTTTTGTTATAAAATATAGTATCGTTTAGTTAGTATCCCATAACACAAGTCTCGAACTTACTTTGGGGCTAGCTCAATCTGTGTGATTTGTCCAGATATATTTATATACATATATTATTTATATAAGGGGCATACCAAATGAAACACGTTGTTATGGTTTGACGTACGGATTATTACTCTTATTAGATCAAATCATACATGTTTATATAAGTGAGAGATAAGTGAGGCGCGCTACACACTACAGTGGCAATCCATTCAATTAGTGCTCAAAGTGGTCTCCTGATTAAACAATTGTTAGATTTCAGGGGAATAGTCTAGTTTTAGTGACAATTTTGCAAAAGTTCTACTGTGCTTGCGATTCACAGAGGCGAGATAATGACGTATTGCCTTGTATGCGCATTTAAGCATATGTTTTCACAAATTATAGTAATAAAAATAATTAAAAAAAAATTTTGACAGTGATATAATGAATGAACCTTTATTTTTAGGGTTCCCTGGGTAACAAAGATCCTTTATAGTTTTGCCATGTCCGTCTGTCCGCGGTTTAGCTCAGATACTATTAGTACTAGAAAACTTTTCGTCAATCCCTTGTTGTGGACAAAAGTGTCATCGGATAGGTCTTTCAAAATATTCTTTTTTCAAAATATTGGCGGTGCTAACCACCATTTTACAATTAAGGAATCCGTTTGTAATATCATTATGATCACCAGGTCTTTTTTGTCTCCACTGCAGGAGCACGACCCTCTCTGTACAATTAGAGTATATTTGGATAAAACAGGCAGAGGGTTTGGCCTCACTCTCCACGCTGGCCAGAGGTCATATTTGATATTTAATAGCTTTGTTTATTATTTCATTTTTAATTTTTTCATCTCATATTTTCGATTTTAATAATTTTTTCATCACAAATTTTCGTTTTTAATAAGCTTTGTTTAGTTTGTTTAGTCCAAGTCGAAAGATTTGGAGTGGTCCTATTCTGCCGGAAACCACACGGCTTACATATACGACCTCACACATTATACGACCAAAAATAAGTCGACACTTATCACTGTGACGTATGTTCAACTGACATTGTCAATTTATTTTTGACGGATAATTGTTTAAACCAGGTACTAAAGCTGAGTACTAAAGTTAGTCCTCATTTAATAATAAGACTGAATATATCTTTAACAATACAGTTATAACATTTCGCAAAGCGAATTACGCGACAAAATTCAAACACCTTCTCCACAAAGAAACTGTGCCAAAGCAGAATACCTCGAAACTTGGTCTCCTCGTAGTGTGGATTACCGCCTGCCATACAAGTGAACAATACTCCAAGTTGTTCACTTGGGAATTCTTATTGGTAATTGAAAGTTGGTATTGTGACCAGGACCTGGAATGTTTGACTTACTTTTATTTGTTTGTTTAGTTAACATTTTGTTTACAGACATACTTATATAATATCATATCTTTATCCCTTACGGGGTAGACAGAGCTTAGGTTCTACCCCGTTAACTAATAGGTAACTAAGTACAACTGGTTTCATATTAGAATCAAATATTTTAAAATTTTCGTATTTTAAAAATTAATAAGCTGCCCGACGAACTTTGTTTCGTTTTCAAAAATAGATGTTGGTCGATTCTCAGACCTTCCCGATATGCATACAAAGTTTCACAAAAATCGGTCCAGCCGTTTCGGAGGAGTTTGGTAACAAACTCCGCGACACGAGAATTTTATGTTATCCTAACTTATATTATAAATGCGAAAGTGAGTTTGTTTGTTTGTTTGTTACGCTTTCACGCCGTAACTGCTGAACCGATCATCATGAAATTTTGCATACAAGTTCTCTGGAGTACGGAAAAGGACCTAGGCTACCGTTTATCCCGGGAAAAAGTATTATTCCCGAGAGATCGAAATTCACGCGGGCGGAGCCGCGGGCGAAAGCTAGTTTTTATATAATTTTAATTCATATCAAAGTTATTACAACATATCGTTAAAACAAAACCTACTGATTCCTATTTCAAACTTAGAAATAAACCTCCCATGAAACCGAGCTGAAATTAGTAGGCATGCCACAAACTCCGCGTCACGTACGGTTAATGAGCGTTTCAATACGCCGTGATTGCTGTTGTCAAATGCTCAAATATGAGTTTGGCTTCTCTTTTATGCTGGTCTGGGAGAAAATAAAAACCTAAAAAGTAGTGTATCAGGTGTTTCTTAACCTCTATCGGCCTTTCGCAGGTGCGCGAGCGAAGGCCGATAACTGGCAAGAGGTGGCGCAGGACAGACCGAAGTGGAGATACTTATTATTGGAGGCCAAGACTCACTTTGGGTTGCTGCGCCATCTTAGTTAGTGTATGTCTCCTGCAAAATTCTATATAAGTATTTTTAAAATTTGTAAAACAGGTATATGTAGAAGCTACAGATACAATTTATAAATACAGCAATTATAACATAATGTAAGTGGCATGATATTAAATATTTATACTTATGTATTGCTTTCATAATTTATGCAATATACGCCTTCAAATATGATGATTGAGAGCCTTTAGGTCTTATGGCCTGAGCTTCTGTCTAACTTGTAAAGGGTAGAGATGAGATAATATGTATGTGCTTAGATAAAGAACAGTATCATTGACTAAATATAATTCTAATATAAAGGTACATTTCTAGCATGAAACTGAACTGAAATTACTAGGCCCGCCACAAACTCCGCATCAAGTAGCGGTTAATGAGCGTTTCAATATGCCATGATTGCTGTTGTCATACGTCATACAGCTCAAATATTAGCTTCTCTTTAATACTGGTTTTGAAGAAAATAAAAGTATGAAAAGTAGTACGAGTATGTCCCCTGCAAAAGTCTTGCGTAGTAGCTATGGATACAATTTATAATTACAGCAATTTTAACATAATGTATGTAGCATATGGGTCATGATATTACTGAACATTTAATACCTATCTATTGTTTTCCTAATTAATGCAATTACGCTACTAACATGATAATTGTAGCCTTTATAGCCTTTAGGTCTTATAGCCTTAGAGGGTAAACAGAACCCAAGTTCTGTCTACCCTGTAAGGGGTACAGACGAGATAATACGTTTGTATTTAGACAGCGAGCAGTATCATTGACTTAACATACTCCTAATATATAGGTACATTTCTGGCATGAAACCGAGCTGAAATTACTAGGCACGCCACAAACTGTGCGTCACGTAGCGGTTAATGAGCGTTTCAATACGCCGTAATTGCTGTTGACGCTGTTGACTTAGTGTCATACGTTATGCAGCTCAAATAGATTTTAGCTTCTCTTTAATGCTGGCCTGGGAGAATATATGTATTCCTCTGCAAAAGTCCATTATAGAATTTGCTGAAAAAATCTTGCGTAGTAGCTATGGATAAAATTTATAATTACAGCAATTTTAACCTAATGTATGTGGCATATGGATCATGGTATTACTAAACATTTATACTTATGTATTGCTTTCCTAATTATTGCAATATAAGCCCACTAACATGATAATTGTAGACTTTAGGTCTTATAGCCATAGGTTCTGTCTAACCTGTAAGGGATAGAGACGTGATAATTCGTATGTGTTTGATAGAGAGCAGTATCATTGAGTAAACATACTCCTAATATATAAGTACATTTCTGGCATGAAACCGAACTGAAATTATTAGGCACGCCACAAACTCTGCGTCACGTAGCGGATAATGAGCGTTTCAATACGCAGTGATTGCTGTTGACTTAGTGTTATGCGTTATACAGCCTGATATTGAACTCCCTAGCTATATTGAAATCTGGGAATCAGAATCCCTTATGGAATACATAATAGTAAGAAAAAAAGGTAAAAAACCAAAAAAGGTAAAAAATATTTAACCTCTCATAGAAATTCGCCCAGCTGATCGGCGACTTTGTATGGGAAATCTAATTTTCTTTTTCGTTTTTTCCTTTTTTTCTTGCAATTCTGTGTTCCATTAGGTATTCTGATTCCAAGATTTCAATAAAGCTAGGAGGTTCAAAATCACGTTGTATAGCTCAAATATGAGTTTAGTTTCTCTTTAATGCTGGCCTGGGGGAATATATGTATTCCTCTGCAAAAGTCCATTATAGATTTTGCTGAAAAGGTGGTGCGTAGTAGCTACGGATACAATTTATACCTAATGTATGTGGCATACGGGTCATGTATAATATTACTAAATATTCATACCTTTGTATTGCCTTCCTAATCAATACAATCGATATTCACCTAAAGGTTAAGAATAGTGGTAGAGCCAGATGATTCTCATTCCGCGCAGACTGAAAGCCGGTTGAGGATTTGGGCAGAAATCTTAGAAGCTATGTCAATAGGCGACAAGGCTACCCTATCCTTTTAATATTTTGATTCCGTTTACCACATTTAAGCCCACTAATTGATAAACATAGCATTAAGTCTATTTATAGGTACATTTTAAACATGAAACCAAGCCGAAATTAGAAGGTATACTACAAACTCCGCGTCACGCAGCGGTTAATTAACGCTTCAATACGCAGAAGTACAATGTACTTATTAAACAGATATACTGTTCATGTTAAAAGATCAGTTTTTATAGAACCACTAGCTTTTGTCCGCGGCTCCGCCCGCGTCGATATCTATCCCTCGGGAATAGTACTTTATCCCGGGATAAAATGTAGCCTATGTACTTCTCCGTACTCTAGAGAACTTTTATGCAAAATTTCATGATGATCGGTTCAGTAACGCAACAAACAAACTCACTTTCGCATTTAAAATATTAGTAAGGATTAAATGTTAATACCTCGGTAATTATTATTAAGAAAAAAAATTATACTGACAAGAGAATGGACTATAACAATATAACAAGTCATACAAAATATATACGAGTATTTCTGTTTTATTTTGCATTCACAATGCTATTTTTGTTAATTTATGAGAAAGTCATACAAAATGTAAAGCAACTACCGACACAAAAATCCTTTCATCTTCTAAACCACTGAACCGATTTTGATTAAACATGTCTAAAAACACGCTTTCATATAAAAATAACCGGCTAAGTCCGAGTCGGACTCGCTATCTATAATACGAGTAAGTTTAAAATTATTAAAAATATTTTTATTACATGATGTAACAAAAATTTTGCAATGCTTTTCGCAATTTTTTATCTTACTTTATCTGTCCTATAAGATGTCGCTTCGTACCCAATTTTAAGATTCTGAGTTCACGGAAAGTACCCCGTAGGTTTTCCTTGCGAATACCGAAAATTTGCGGCTTAAACGTATGTATCTTATGATTGCTTTGGCTTAGAACTTTGATTTTTTTCACAGCTCCAAGGGATAGTAGATCTGAATATTTGATATGAATTTCAGCTTATTATTTGATTATTATTTGATAGGCATGTAACATCCTCGTCTTCATCGTCACTTACCATCAGGTGAGATGGGAGACAAATGCCTACTTCAATATAAAGTAAAAAAGAGACACATAGCTGTCAAACTTTAAAGACTCCTCTTTTTGCGTCAAGTGTTGAAAAAAAAACGACTTTTCCCATAAAACCTTTAAAGATCTCAGTATATTTATTTAAACTTTCTTACACTTTTATTTTCTAGTATTTATCCCATATTGGTAGGGTTATACGAATATAGTTAATTTATGTATAATGTATAGGCTGATATATTGGGTTGAGGTTTAATGGTGTATAATTGGCATTGAAATTCAATCAGTCCATCTCATTTCTGTGAAATTTATTAAACGTTTTTACATTTAGTTATCAAGATGTCCAATTTTTACCTCTCTATTACTTATCCATACATGCATAGTATCACGTCTTTTTCGCTTGCGGGGTAGACAGAGCCTAGGCCACGTTTAGCATGTTGTTGGGCATTAGGTGGAAAACGGGATGGGTTGTTAGCCGCATCGCCGATTAATATGATACCTCGGAATTTCGCCCGTTCCCTCGATCGGGTTTTACGATCTGCGCGGGAAAAGAAGCAGCTGGTACAATTTTTCTCCCAGACCAGCATGGAAGAGTTAGACAGCTATTACTTACATATAAATTAGCATTGTCGTAAGTTTAGTGTGGTGCTGTAGCAAACGCAAAGCGTAACGTTGGTAGGCCTATGCTGCGGTTCAAGGATTGCGTAAAGCGGGACATGCACGCCTTTGGTATTAACCATCTCGACTGGGAAGTAGTTGCCGAGAACCGTAACAAGTGGCGTAAAGTTATGGTGGAGGAATGCAAAGCACATGACCAAGTCTGGTTTCAGACACTAGCGGCGAAAAGAACGCGACAACATCAAGCTTCTTCCGTCGTTAGCAATAATACGTTTACCTGCAGAGTATGCGGTAGAATCTGCCGCTCACGAATCGGTTTATTCAGCCACGAAACGAGCTGCAACCCAGGGACTGACACTGACACTGTCTAAATCGTCTGTAATAGACGGACTAAGGCCATTGATGAAGTTTAGTGTTCACTAACGCTAAAGAAAAGCTTCTTTAATCATAAGGCTATGGGTACGGTAAGTTAAAAATACATACATACATACATAGTGTCGCGTCTTTTTCCCTTACGGGATAGACAGAGCCCAGGTCCATAAGACTCAAAGGCCACGCTTAGCATTTTGATGGGCATAAAGGTGGATAGAGCAATCAAAATAGTGATGGGTTGCTAGCCGCATCGCCTATTGATATGATTCCTCAAAATTTCGCCCATTCCCTCGATCGGCTTTTACGATCTGCGCGGGAAGAGAAGCAGCTGGTACATTCTACGTTTTTTTTTCCTCCCAGACCAGCATGGAAGGAAAAAAAACACCAAAAAACTCGAGAAACACTCCCCAAAATTGTCTTCCCGAAACTCGTTTCATGCGCCCTAAAAACACAAGTTCCTAAATAATGCGACAACTTGACGAGTTGAGCCATTAAAACCGAGGCGGGAATATGTGGGGAATTTTATTGTTTATGTGGCAACACTGGCATAAACGTGAAACGAAAGTTCATTGCGTACGTGATGACCTTACACCCGTGCGCGAATTTTATTATGACATTAAATAGGGGGTTATAGATTGCCGTCGACGGTTATGTGAGTTACGAATCTCGTATAAAAGAACGCCTTTTAGAACGTACATTCAGCCAAGGAGATACCTGACCCCGCCATCTACCTATATCTTGAATTTTCTACTTAACTAAAAATAATAATCACATGAAAATATATATTCAGAAAGATTATTAAGCTTACTATTAAGCTCTCCTCTCTCGGGGCTACTGGAAGAAATTTCTTTAGGAATAAGTAGCACCCTTGTACTAATTCTCTGGTTGTTATATATTGTGTTAACTTTTTCTGTGTACATAAATAAATAAATAAATAAATAAATAAATAAATTTCAATTAAGACTTTCTGAATATATATTTCATGTTAATATTATTTTTAGTTAAGAGCCCGCCATAGGCCAGGCCGTGTGGCGTTACAAACGCGGATGGTCTAAACGCGTTGGCTACTTGGGATATTTTCGTTTTTTAGGAATATTTAAGGGTTATTCGAAAAAGAAAAACACATGATGGCTGCCTTATCTGTAATGCAATACTAATCAAAAGTTTCATGGTTAATTTTAATGTATTTGATGAATAATGCTGTATACCGAGTAAATTAGACGTGATTTGGAGACAACTTTGTATTTTTTTTCTATGGAGAAAATTTAAGGCAATCGTGTTTTTGAGTCATATAGTTACCAGAGTTAGTCCTGAACTTTGCTGCATTTTTATTTAAACTAGAATATTTAATTATTATTGATATTACAGTCAATCATGCAAAGCAGTGTGAGGTAGTACGGACCCTTAAGGAGAAAATTCAAGATATAGGTAGATGGCGGGGTCAGGTATCTTGTTGGCTGACTGTACATTGTGAATAATGATAAAGATTCACCTATTCTATGTGTACTTAAAATGTTAGCGACTAAAATCATGATAAATAGTTGAAACTAACGTGAAATAACTGAAAAAGTCATCCTTATCCTTATCCTTACTAATATTATAAATGCGAAAGTGAGTTTGTTTGTTTGTTTATTTGTTTGTTTGTTTGTTTATTTGTTTGTTTGTTACGCCTTCACGCCGTAACTACTGAACCGATCATTATGAAATTTTGCATACAAGTTCTCTGGAGTGCGGAGAAGAACATAGGCTACCTTTTATCCCGGGAAAAACTACTATTCCCGAGGGATCGACATTGACGCGGGCGGAGCCGCGGGCGAAAGCTAGTGTTATATAATTGAAACTAACGTGAGATAACTGAAAAGTTATTATAAATAAAAAGGGTCACTCACATGCTATTTCGTCGGGACTCAAACCACACAGGGTTGGAAGGACCTGTCATACCCTGATGTTGTCCATAGGCAGTGGTGATCACTTACCATCAGGTGACTTGCTTCCTCGTTACCTGTTCTATACACGGTGAAATTTTGATTATTCTGGTTCCTCAAAGAGATGATTCAGCCCGTTGATATAAACAAATTATCCTATGTGACCAATGCTGAGAACTCAAAAAATTATTTGACGTTCCCATAATAATTGACCGGGCGGCTGCAATTTTTTGTATGGAACTGCCCATTTTTTTTTACTTCCCAGCATTGGTCCCATAGGAAAAATTGTTCATATCGACGGGCTGAATCACCCCTTTACGGGTCCAGAATGATCAAAATTTCACCGTGTATATTAATAAAAAATAAAAAAAACTAACGTTATTAGTATCACGACTTTTTCCCTTATAGGATAGGCATTTCCAAAATATGATGGTTGAAATTAACACAAGAACTTCTGAAGACTTGATGTCCTCAGCTAGGCATAATTACGTCACTTAATAATCTTTTTACAGATATAATAAAAGCAGAACTAGCAGTTGTATTTCGAATACACTACGCTTTTTCTTTAGTAGCCGTTAAATACTCGTAATTCTACTGAGAACTTTTTCCTCAGCTTTTTGTTGTATCTTAATTATTTTTTGATTAACAAACTACTTAGTCAGCATATTTATTTATAGAATAAGTACTAACTGCCTCCGTGGTCCAGTGGTTAAGGCGTTTGCTTGTAAACCCGGGGGTCGTGGGGTCGATTCCCACGGAGAGCATACATTGTTTAGTTGCTTCCGGTTTGGTTAGGACATTGCTGGCTTGAATCACCTGATTGTCTGATAATAAAGATGATTGCGTGTTGTGTGTGTGTGTGTGTGTGTGTGTGTGTGTGTGTGTGTGTGTGTGTGTGTGTGTGTGTGTGTGTGTGTGTGTGTGTGTGTGTGTGTGTATGTGCATTTGTACGTGTGTGTGTAAATGGGAGTATGTGTTGGTGTGGATTTGCGTGTAAGGGTGTGTATGGGAGGATGTATCTTTAAATAGCAGGATCGAGTGCATACCCCGATCGGGCCGTGATTAAAAACAATCTTTCAGATTAGTCTGGATCTTGAATGTTTATCTATATTTTATATGTATCTATTATTAAATAAAGTATCGGTGAGTAGTATCCTAAGACACAAGTTCACATCTTACTTTGAGGCTAGCTCAATCTGTGTCATTTGTCCCTATAGAAGAATAATTCGACCACCTGGTTGATGCGTTCCATTTGAAAAACACAGCGTTTGGCAGTGACTGAGCTCTTTTGATTTTTTTCTGTCCAATTAAAGATCGATTTGGCCTCTATGTGCTCCGCTTATGCCATTTTAATTACTTAATCCGCTCAATAAGTCTACGCTTACCAGCATGTGGTCGCTAATTGGCAATTATTTTTGCGATCTAAGTGGCCCGCACACTGCCAATCCAATTGGATAACTTGGTAGACTACACTATTCTGCACTTTGGCTATTGTTTTAGTTTTTCTTCTCGTACAAACAAATCTTCCGAGTTAGTTGAAGTGCGATGAACGCCAACTGCAGGTACGAAAAAGTGTCACGTTCCGCGTGCAAGCGACAGCGTGGCACAAGCGATAGAGAGGCACAA
Organism: Elegia similella; assembly: GCA_947532085.1. Classification (NCBI taxonomy): domain Eukaryota; kingdom Metazoa; phylum Arthropoda; class Insecta; order Lepidoptera; family Pyralidae; genus Elegia; species Elegia similella. The sequence continues at coordinate 4,309,747 of OX383943.1, forward strand.
TCGGCCTAAGCATTCGATTTGTGATGCATATATCTCTCTTCCACCATTATCTCGTAAAATTATCGACCGTAAACCGATATTACAGGCAAATTTTTTTGTTTCATATTAGTTACTCCTCTGCTGATACATCTCTCCGTGCCTCCGTGCCTCCTCCATGCCTCCGTGGTCCAGTAGCTCAGGCGTTTGCCTGTAAATCCGGGGGTCGTGGGTTCCATTCCCACGGGAAGCATATCGTCTGATAATAAAGATAATTC